>CM061557.1:221953904-223213904 GCA_030864225.1 Capsicum baccatum var. pendulum | reverse complement strand
GAGAGAGATTTAAATATATAACATAAATAGGGATAAAACAATAACTTAGTGTATCCGTATTAGGTTATCGGTTTAACCGATAACCCAATAAGCTAAAATCGATACCGAACCATTTGCCCAATACATTTTTTTATAAAACCAATAAAAAATCGTTAACCCAATAACCCAATAATATTCTTATCGTTTTGGTTTATCAATCGGTTCAATTTTTACACAACCCTAATTCTTTCTCCTCATATCTTTTTGGGAATGCATTTCTTTATTTTTCATATTAATTTAAGTAGTTTGGTTATGAGGGTATTTGGATTGACTATTTAAAAATAGTTTATAAGTTACATGCTAAAAGTTATAAGTTCAAAAATATCTAACTTTGACAAGAGGAGGTTGTTCAAAAGATGACCTCATCACATTCAATTGTTAATCATTATGAAGTATAAAGCGCGGGGGAGGGGGTCCTACGAAGGGTAAAAAGGAGATTAACCCACTTTTGTCTCTTAGCTTATTTTTGTATTTTTTTATTTGACTAAAAAGAAATATTTAAAAGCACATTATATATTTTCCAAATACCCCCTTTCTTCCTCCCCCCCCCCCCCCCCCTCCCAAAAAAAAAAAAGAAGAAAAAAATAACAACTTAAAAGTCAAAAATACTCTAAATAAGTTAATCCTAAAATCATCTAATTATTTAAAGTGTCCCTTGTTGTAGTTTTTTTCCTCTTCTTTTCTCCATCTTATAAAAATATAGATTTGACTATGATATGAGTATTAAAGATGACATAAGTTTCTAATTGTTTTAATTAAGGAGAGATTTGTGGCATTTAACCGACAACCCAATAAGCTAAAATCGATATCGAACTATTTGCCCAATAAATTTTTTATAAAACCAATAAAAAATCCTTAACCCAATTACATTTTTATCGTTTTGGTTTATCGATCGGTTCAGTTTTTACACAATCCTAATTCTTTCTCCTCATATCTTTTTGGAAATGCTTCTCTTTATTTTTCATATTAATTTAAGTAGTTTGGTTATGAGGGTATTTGGATTGACTATTTAAAAATAGTTCATAAGTTACATGCTAAAAGTTATAAGTTGAAAATATCTAACTTTGACAAGAGGAAGTTGTTCGAAAGGTGACCACTCATCACTTTCAATCCAAACATTGTTAATCATTAAGAAGTAAAAAGGGAGGGGGGGGGGGGGGGGGAGGAGGGGGGGCTCCTATGAAGGGTAAAAAGGAGATTAACCCACATTTGACTTTTAGCTTATTTTTGTATTTTTTATTTGACTAAAACGAAATGTTTAAAAGCACATTATATATTTTCCAAATACCACCACCCAAAAAAAAAAAAGTCAAAAATACTCTAAATAAGTTAATCCTAAAACCATCTAATTATTTAAAGTGTCCCTTGTTGCAGTTTTTATCATCTTCTTGTCTCCATCTTATAAAAATATAGATTTGACTATGATATGAGTATTAAAGATGACATATGTTTCTAATTGCTTTAATTAAGGAGAGATTTGAGGCATTTGACTTCATTATTTGTTCTTGAATAACACTTCAAAAGTTTATCAACTCTTTAATTCTTGAAAGACACCTTTCTGTTCCAAAGAAACCTATCAACTTCACAAAATGGTTAGAGAACTCAATGTAGAGGAACCCACGTCATAAGTTTTCATAAATTAAAAGTTCAGTTTTTATTTTCTTTATATGGAACTGACTAAAGTCATTTATTTTGATTAATTAAATTTATGTAGTTTCCATTCTATTTCCTGAACTGCCTATTCATTCAAAGAACAAGCAATTAAAATATGTCAATTTCGCATGTTGTGCAATGTGTGCCATATTGTATTTGTTGTGCCAAGAAATAAAACCAAATTCATTTTTATGGTGTTGACATGATCGTCGTTCTTTTCTTTGGTCTTCACTACACCAAAAATGAAGATTAATATCATGATACAAAGTATTATTAAGCTGTAACGGCATGTAATCTTACCTGCGAGACAAATTAACCAATTCAAAAGTAATTGTAATAGCAAGACAATTGTGGTGATAGTAAAGCACAAAGAAATATATAAATGAGATACTTTTTTAAGTTAATACAATGTGAAACTACATTATGTAATGTCCAAAGGAATGATGTTACAAGTCATGGGCTACACCCTCGGTCCACCTTTTACTTATCCACTCTACTATATATATATATATATATATATATATATATATATATATATATATATCCAATAATATTTATTCAGTTTAAGAAATTAATAAGTAATTTATTAATTTCTACCCATTTAATCTTAGTTATTAATTACAATTATTGCTCAATGTATCTATCAAATCATTAAATTAACTATATTTAAAGTGTAATACGATAAAGTTACCCATATCATTTACTGTTTCTTAATCTGTATCACAAACAACTTTCTGTAGAAGGAGTTTTAAAAATAAAAAGCACTCCCTCTGTTTCATATTATTAGGCCATGTTGACATATTTCTTAAGAAAATTAATTATTAGAAGTATATTTTACTAACTTAACCTAATTAATGATGATTGAATCTTTAAATTCAAATATTACTATTTATGTAGTTATTTAATCTAAGAGTAGTATAAAATAAGTAATAAAACTTTCTTAATTTATTAAAATAAAAAGGTAAATAAAATATTTATTTTTAATAATAGGTCAAGTAAAATAAAACGAAAGGATAACCATTCTAAATACAAATCTGTTAGAAATATTTATTCACAAAGAAACCACATCATATTCTCATTTGTTATTACTGTTGTTTACATTATTTTAGTTTACATTGTACTTACATTGTACTTCTTAATTGTCTCGTAATTCAACGAAGTAGCATTAGTTAAATAGATTGTCTCGTAATTCAACGAAATAGCATTAGTTAAATAGGTTGCTTGTATTAGTTATGTCAAGTGGTAAAATTAAGATTATTTTATGGCGTTGACGTAATAGTTCTTGTGTTTGGTCTGCTATACACCAATACTGAATATTTTAATAAAGATATATTTTACTAAATTAATTTTAGTAGTGTTGTTTTAGAACTCTAACTTTGATTATTTTATGCAATTACTTAATTTTGAGGGTAGTATAAAAAAATAATAATAAAACTATGTTTAATATATTTTTGTTATTGTAACAATCCTCTTTGTGATTTTTAGAATATTATGTGTTCTGACAGTTTTACTCTTCCTCATTGTTGTTTTATATCATTTATGAGTTGTCGGAATGGTTTGTATGGTGCGGTGCGGTGTGGTGCGGGTGCGGACTGGATTTATTCTAAACCCGCACCACATCACCTTTAAACCTGCATAAACCCGCCCCACATTCATACCCGCGCATAACCGTACTGCACCGCCCCATTTTTTATTTTTTTCCTTTTTTTAAAGAAATGGTAACTCCATTGAAAATCATAATATTTTTAAATCTACAACTAGGAAATAATAACTAATTTCTATTCTACCACTTTTCACTAAAAATTGTCAAAAAGTGTAACGTGTACAAGTAATAATCATATAGCATATTTTTATTAAATGAATAGAGATGTTAAAAAAGGTACGATATAATTATTAATTTGTAGTGTTATACATGCCATTTTAAGTATAATCAATTTTTAAGTAGAGAATACATATAATTTTAGGTATATTCAGGAGAACAATACTAATTTTTAGCCTTTTTTAATTTGAACCCGCATATACCCGCACCCCGCACCGCACCCGCCCCTCCCCATTGTCATCCCTACTTGCATGATTTTTGAAGCATTTGGGAGTGATTTTAATGAGTTTGTGATTATAGGTAGCCTTTAAAGAAGTAATAATAGACTTTGATCAATATTTCGTAACTCCACGACATATCATGTTGATCATTTGGGGACTTATAATCTGTAGTTGTTGATTTGTGGTTTTTAATATTATGTGTGGCCTACGTGGAAGCTTTATTAGAGATTATTGGCCTTATATGTGCATTTATATGCCTTCATTCAGGATATAATGCCCGTGCAATGGCTTAATTTGATAATATAGGTCTTACTGAGAATTGGTTGCCTTTATCATGATAGAAGACCTAAGTCAGGGGTCGATATGATGTTAATAATTTTTGTATGCATATTAATTTTGATGGTACCTAATTTTCGTTGATAATCAACTAGAATTATGGACATCTGGAGTTGATTTCTAGGCTCACTTATATATATATATATATATATATATATATATATATATTCCGTGTGGGTGGATCGGATATCATGATTTGATTTGATTGTGAGCATTCACTCCATACATATACATTTATAAATATTGGTACTACTAAGGAAACACTGTTTTTAAAAGATAATGAAACACCTTTATGAAAACCCTCACCGTGAATACGATCCAAAGAGGAGAGTTGAGATTGAAATTGAGATATAAGATATAGTATATGGGTTGAAAACCCCCATGGATTGTATCTAGTATCACTGAGTTCGGTGGGTGTATAAGGAAAGTTGTGCCATGGCTTTCATCATTCATTCCATCCATATCAAATTACATTGCATTTACATTCACATCTTGCCTATTTTTCTTAGTTTTCTTGACTTGTGTTTGTTTTTGTGCATTTCTCCTTCATATCTATGTTGTTGTTGTTTCTGTCTACTTGTATATATTATAATTGTTACTAGAGACGGTGTGAGCTACTATTTGGGACTTTTCTACTTATAGGTGACATGCTCATAGCATATTTAACTAATTTTTTTCCTACTATGTTTAGTCGACCTATGATACCAACTAAGTACAAGTGAACCCGTACTCATCCCTATTATGCCCTTTCGATCTAGATCTAGGTTTGAGTTAGACATGCAATATTTGAGTTCGTGCGAGATTAGGTAGACCTTTAAGGTACTGATGTGCTCTAGAGTTCGGGTCTGACTTTCAAACCTCATCTTATTTCCCTTATATCTTTACTTACTTTTAACGATAGATATATTTCAGCACTATTCAAGGTTGTATTAGAGGCTCTTGACTTGTTATACAACTTTTGGTTTTATCATGACATTCATTTCGGTATTCCATTATAATTGTTTAGGTATTGGTCTGAATTTCTTCGAGGAGTCTCGCATTAGTCTTATTTTTGTTGATATCTATATTATCTTAAAAGATTAAGTGATGTATTATTTATAAAGGTTTAACCGTGATAAGTGACATTATGATTCATTTTTGATTCGTGACAAATTGGTATTAGAGCAACAAGGTTAGCCGATCTCATAAGTTTAAGAGCAGAAAACTTGGTAGAGCCTTGTGGATTGGTACGTAGAAATCCATAACTATTATTGAGAGGCTATAAGATGTCTTTACAAAAAAACTTCTATACATTTTATTCCTTATTGTGCGGGTTATTCATACCATATGTTCTAAGATGTGTTGTACTCTTTTCTGCACAAATTCTAGGACTAAACCTTAAGAGGTTAGGGATGCCGAGCCAACACCCAAGGATAGAGCCCAGACTAGAGGGAAAAGCAAGGGTCATAGGCAATCCAGAGATAGAGGATGGGCACAAGAGGTGATCTGTTCAGAGATAGTGCTACGTGACATTATATAATCCCGAAGTTTAGTATGTATGAGATGTGGGGATAGGTCAGGTCCCATAGGGTTCAGTTGGTACCCTAGTTTTGGAGGGTCTTTCGATTAAATTATTGACTTATTTGGATGATGTTCCCTTGATTGCAATTCGTGTTCTTCTAGTTTTGAGTTTGGTGTCGCTAATAGTATAGGTGTCTTCTTACGGTATTCCTCCGACCCTAAGTATGGTTTCCCCATTTGTACTGGCATTTGCTTATGTTATTCCTCATACTTCAAGTTATGTTCTACCTTTTATGCTAGTATCTGATCATGGTATTCCTAGTTCAGGGGTACAACCTTTATCTATTGTACCCCTACGTGTGGATTCTCAGCCTTTCAGCTATATTATTCTGCTGGTCACTTTGGGTATAGTTATGTCTTATGATGATCAAAAGTGGTTTGAAAGGTTTATTTTCTTAGGTCCACCCAAGTTTAGGGGCATTTTTGGCGATAATGCCTATGAGTTCTTGATTGATTTGCAGGAGAAGTTATATAATCTTGGATGACTTAATTCTTATAGAGTTTCTTATACCAGTTATCAGTTGGAAGATGTGGCTAAGGATTAGTGGAGTTTGTATGTGAATTATAATCTTTTAGGTCGATTTGCTATGGCCTAGTTTTAGTTTTCTAAGGCTTTCTTTGAGAGGTTTACGCTACATAGTTTGAGGACCAAATGCGTGATGAGTTTGATCATTTGGAGTAGGGCTCTATGACTATCATTGAGTATGAAGATTATTTTTGATTTTATCTAGGTATGCAGTCGCAATCATCTCCACCGAGTTTGAGCGGATCAGAAGCTTGTGAAAGAATTAGATGGTACTTTTCAGTTGGCTACAACTCAGATGATAGTCTTGGGGGCTTTTTTCATAATTTTGTTAACCATGCTAATATAAGTGAATCAATTATCTAGGCTATTCATAGTGGCACTAAGAAGATATGTCATCATGGTGGGTTTAGTGGACACACCTCCCGAGGTAGAGGTTTCTTTTGTAAAATTTCCTTTGGTTATCAGGGTAGGCTAATTCAGAATGCTTTAAAGGATTAAGAGGTAGGCCATTATGTTTAACAATATTTGATATTCAGACATCTGATCAAAATGGTCATTCTAGTTCAGTTGTACTTCCTCACATTGAGTCGAGCAATAAAATGTGTTTTATGTGTGATTAGTTTTTCCATGTTTCCGAGTACTGTACTTACTATTTTTCTAGACCTTCTCCTTTATCGATAGTAAGAGATGGTGCACAAATTGGTAGGGGTGCAACTACTGGTGCTTGAAGAAAAGGTAGAGGCGCTCATAATGGTGGATGAGAAGTTACTTAGTCTGAGAGAGGACATAGTTAGTGCTATGCCATACCAACAAGGCCTAAGGTAAAGGCCTCTGATGCTGTTATTAAAGGTGTGTCCCAGTTTTCTCCAGATCTGCTTCTATATTATTTTATCCTAGGTTAACTTTCTTCTGTGTATTACCTTTGCGGGCCATGTAACTTGGGTGGACTTGATTGCTTTAGAGATGGTTGATTTTGATGTTATCCTAGGTATGGATTGGTTAGCTCCTCATCATACTATTTTGGAATATTATTCCACGATCGTGACCTTAGCTATGCCAGGTGTGCCAAAGTTAATTTAGAAGGGTATGCTTAATTCGGGTCCCGAAGTGTGTTTTATCTTTTCTACATGCTTGCTACATGATAAAGATAGTTTTTTTTTTCTTATTTAGATCATATTAATGATAATAGTGCTACTTTAATGCCTCTTTTGGATTTCATTTAAGTTGTTCATGAGTTCATGGACGTGTTTTCTATTGAGTTTATGCTTGCTACATGAGTTTATGCACCTCAGTGTTGTTACCTGAGCTTATTTAGCTTAGTTTAGAGGAATTCTCTTGTTCTTAATGAGTAGATACTTGTTTAATTAAGAATATAAGTGTTAACATTCTTTATTATAATGTTTAAGGTATGTTTGAAACAAGTTTTGAATGAATTTGGTCTCATAGAATTTAGACGAGATAACTAGTGTTACTATCTTAAGCTATGTGTTGTTATAGTTGATCTCAATGGATTCTAGTGTCTGTACTGAGTTAATAAGGTTATGATTGTGTAATTATGTGTCGAATAACTTGTTTATAATTTTTAAGGTTCAATTGACCCAAGCCAAGAGACAAAAGACTAAGTTAAAGATAAGAAGGACAAAACTACTACACTAAGTTTAAGTTACTAGTTCATCGTATTGCAATGTATGTTGTTTTGAACTCTAATTTGTGGTGTTTGATTCTATATGTTTCTTGTTGAGTTGATAATATTGATATATGGATGATACAAAAGCTTCAAATCAAGGGTAAACAACACCACAAGGCTTTGAATGGATGGACAAACACTTAAGACATAACTTAAAAAAAATGGACATTTTGGAGTCATTAGCGCATCACAGATCTTAGGCATTAGGGCCGTGACATTCCCTTGGGTCATTATAAATGAACAATTATGGTATCGTACCATGATTAGGGTGTGAAATATACCCTAGTCACCGCGATAAAGGAGTGACATGTCGCTATGTCAAAATCGGCAGCTTGTGTCCAAGTATAAATAGGACACTAGTTGTTATGTTTCACATCTTGGACGACCTTGGTAATCGAAGGGAGGATTGAAAACACTTAAATTAGTATTTTATTCCATTACTTTGTTTTTTTTATTGATTTTAACATTTATTCATTCATTGGGATTACGGTTATGTCCATAATCGGCTAAACACCTTTTTTTCCAGGGTTAAGACTAAAAATATGAGTATTATGATTATGAATTATTTTTTTTGGTTGTATATAATATTTTGTTGTTTATTTATACTTTTTATCACTATTTTAAAGAGTCTTGACCCTTAGAATACATGTGAACCCGAGAGGAGGAACAAGAGGATAAAAAGTGGGATAGATAGAATTGAATTGGAATCTTCCAATTGAATGAAATTATAATTTGCATTTACGATAGAAATAGAAATATATGTTTTATTTGGTTCAAGTATGGGATAATATATAAATGTATTAATCATAGTTCTCGTATTCCCGCTCAATGATGTAGTTGCACCCCTTTTAATGATGAATGATAAACCTTAAAAGGTTGTTGTTGAGAAAGATGGTAACCTTAAGAGTTCACACTTAAGAGGTCAGAAATAAATAAGAAGATAGCCTCTAAGTAGGAGGAAAAGAATGAAGGAATTCGATTGAGTTTTAATGTTGGGTCATGTCACAACACTAAATCAGGCACAACTTAGGAGGCAACCTAAGTTAAGGAAGGTTTTATTTTCAGTATTTTAGTTTTACTTCCCTTAGTTTTGGTTTTTGTTTTGAGTCATAAGTTGATGGGAAGTCTGAGTATTGGAGAATCAAAGGACCTTGCCAAGGCTAAGTGTGGTGTCTCTAGACCCTCTCACTGTATAAAGATGCTACTAGCTAGGCCTAGAGGCTTTAGAGAGTATTTTATATCCTTACTTTTGACTTTACTTTGGGGATGAAGTAGATTTTTAAGTATTGGGTGGTGAAAGTACCATTGTTTTGGGTGAAGTGATTAGTGTAGGTTTTTCTAGTTCTTGGGTTAAATTTTTTAAATTTGAAAAATATTACAAAAATATTTTTGCTTTTTAGTTTTCAGTATAGTTGATTCAGTCGAGAAGGTGCACACTTCACCCAATCAATAGTTGCTCTTTTTGGTTCTTTTCCACAGGGCCGCCCTTTGAACCCAATATTTTTTTTCTCTATAGGAATAGATTTTAAAATTTTTATGTTAGTTAAGTAAGATGTTCTTATTTGTGTTATGTATGATTTCATGATGCAAGTATTTTTATTTGTTAAAGCATGTGGTTTATGGAGAGTTACTACTTTTGAGACGCCTATGCTCTAATTTATGACTTATGTGTGTTGTTGGCTTAATTTGTAATTCATGTGATTGTGTGGTTAGGAGTCTATGATGATCCTACTTGAGTTGAGCATGTCCCATGTGTGGTGTGAGGTTATTGTGTATTCCTTATTGCATTTGACATCAAGAACACACATGATGTGTGTGCAAGGTGAAATAAAGATTTTGGGTTTAGGAGAGGTATTGGTGTTTCTTTAATAGTTATTTTTATACCTTTTTTTTATATACTCTTGTGCATAATCATAGTTAGCCCAATTGAGCCTTTCACCTATTTTGTTGGTAGGATTGTATGTAGCAGACTCCTCTTTTTTTGGTTGACCTTAATTTGATCAAAAGTTCCTAAGCGCTTTAATTAAGAATTAATTAAGTGAAGGAGTGAAAAAATAAAAATAAAAAAAGGTGACCGTGAGGCCCCAAGAAATAACTACTAGTAGTGCAAATTGATATATATTGTGATTGGGAGTTGTGTAATAAAAAGAGAGATATTGTGCTAAAATTTGATCATGGGTTCATAAAGAATAGTCCCTCCATAATACTTGTGAATTGTCTTAATGATATGGGGTAAAACAAAAGATGTGTGTAGATAGAAATGGTGGAAATTGATTGTTAATAGATTGATCTTAATGTTCATGTGATGTATCAAAGCGCTTAGGGAAGTTAGTCAATATTTTACCTAAATAGCTCACCACCGTCCATTATCATACATTACAATCCTTAAAGATCTACTTGATCCTAAGCCTTACTTTCTGACATTAGTAGAGTACTACACTAAGGGCAAGCCTATGTTTCATCATGTGTAACTTGTAAATTATTTATGGGAGTGAGCATAATTTAATTTTTATACCCATTCTTGTGCTAATTTTATCTTTGTGAGTGTGTAATGGGTAACTCTCTTATGCTGAGGGAACATGTTTGATGATAGGTGATTTACATGATCTCTATGATTGATTAATATGCATGAGTTTGCCAACTGGGTGAGTCAATTATTGAGGTTAGTACATTCTAGAGTAGTATTCATGAGTTGTCAATTGTACAAATATGCTTGTGTGTGAAACCAGCTATCTGCGTGGTCATTGTAGTACTAGCTGAAATATTTTTCTTTTTATAGAAGTGTAGAGTTTTCTCTAATTATGATGCTTATATTAAAGAGTTGTTTGAGTACTAACAAGGTTGTAAGTGTGGGGTGATGATCTAAGGTGGATCTATGCACCTCAGTGTCCGGGCTTATTTAGTTCAATTTAGAGGAACTCTCTTATTCTTAATGAATAAATCTTGGTATAATTGAGTATAAGTGTTAAAGTACTTGATTATAATGTTTATGGTGTTTTTCAAAGAAGTTTGGAATGAATTTGGTCACATAGAGTTTAGACGAAAAAACTAGCATTACTAGGTTGAGCTATGTATTGTTATAGTTGATCTTGATGGATTCTAGTGTGTGTGTGTGTGTGCTGAGTTAATAAGGGTGTGATTATGTAATTATGTTTGGTAGAAAATTTTTATAGTGTTTAAGGTTTAATTGAAACAATCCAAGAGACAAAACACGAAGTTAAAGATCAAAAAGACAAAACTAGTACTCTTAGCTTTAGTTACTAGTTCACCGTCTGGCATTGTATGTTGTTTTGAATCTAATTCGTGATGTTTGAGGATATATGATGCTTGATGAGTTGATCATAATGATATATGGATGATAAAAAATGCTTGAAATCAAGTGGAAACACCACCACCAAGCTTGGAATGGATGGACAAACACATGATATATGGGTGACACGCCCTTTGAGGCATCCTAAATTAAGAATTACATTATATAACCATGATTAGGGTGTTCCACGAACCCTAGGAATTGCTATAATAGTGTGACATGCCCCTATGTCAAAATTGGCCGCTTGTGTCCAAGTATAAATGGACACTTAGTTGTTATGCTTCACACCTTGGACTACCTTTAGACTTGAAGGGAGGCTATAAAATGATTTAATTGTTTTTATTCCATTACATTAGTTTGTTTTATGTATTTTAACATGTATTCATTTGTTGTGATTACAGTTATGACCATGATTGGCAAAACACCCTTTTCCAAGGTTAAGGCCAAGAACATGAGTATTATGTTATGAATTGATCTGGTTTGGTTTTTTATCATATAGGGCTGTTTATTTATCCATTTTATCACTATTTTAAGGATTTGAGACAATTAAAATACATGTATAATCATCTTGTGAACTTGAGAGGAAGAACAAAATAATAGAACATGGGATAGATAGAATAGAACTGTAATCTTCCAATTGAATGGAGTTATAATTTGAATTTAGTATAGGAATATACCTATCTGCTCTCTTTTTTTCTAGTACGGGATAAAATATGAACGTATTTAACTCAGTTCTCGCATCCTAGCTCAACAATGTAGTAGTGGGGCTAAGTTACATGATTGATTAGAGGTTCGGAAGGCCATAGTCATCGTATAGACCCATGAACGAAAAACCAAGATAATTAACCTAACCAATAAAGTTCTATAGTGTAGTATGATTGTTCGTAGTGCCTTAACCTTAGTTTCTCTCCATTTTTGTTCAAGAACTTTTAGTTTACCACATTGTTAAATTTACTCTTAGTTTATTCTCAAATAATCTTGTATTTACTTTAGCATTAAGTTAATCTTAATAGTTGGACAAGTGTAGCATATTTGTTAACACAAGTCTCTGGGGGATAGATACTTGGCTAGTATAAGGCCACTATATTACTTAGTGAGACCACATACACTTACGTGTGCACTTAGGCGCAACATATGCCTCTGAACTGTGATATTAGTTTTGCTATGATGTGAAGTTGCGCACCAATCCCATTTAAATCTATCTCTATTGGATATCCCCAACTTAGTTGAATGAAGAAGTTGAAGAGGCAGTTAGAAGATTTGTTGAGTGACAGGTTTATTAGACCTAATGTATCTCCTTGGGTCTGTCTGTGTTATATTTAAAGATAAAGAAAGGTTATATGCATATTTGTATTGATTATAGGTATTTGAACAAGGTGATGGTCAATAACAGTATCCTCATCGTCGCATCAATGATCTATTTGACTAGCTTCGGGCCATTTTGGTGTTTTGCAAGTTTGATTTGAGATATGTACCATCAGTTAACGATTAGAGAATCAAATATTCCAAAGACAAATTTTCAAACTCAATAAGGTCATTATGAGTTTTTGGTCATGTCATTGGGTTAACCAATGCCCCTACAATATTTATGGAGTTTATGAACCAAGTATTTTAATTGTATCTCTATTCCTTTATGATTGTATTTATAGATAGTCGACCATGTAATGCATTTGAGGATTGTGCTCTAGGGGTTGATTGATGAGAAGTTATATGCTAAGTTTCCTAAGTGTGTGTTTTGGTTGGATTCTATCTCTTTCTTTTGTTATGTGGTAACTAAGGATGGTATTATGGTTGATCTGGCTAAGATTGTGATAATTTGTGACTGGGCTAGACCTACTTCTCCACTGAGTTTACGTTTTTTGTTGGTTTACGAGTTAATATTGGTATTTTGTAGAGGGTTCTCATCTATTACAACTTATTTGACCAAGTTGACTTAGAAAAAAGTGGTTTTTTAGTGGTCAAATACGTGTGAGAAGAGCTTTCATAAGCTTAATGAGTTGATGACTTAGGCTCATATCTTGACTTTGCCTAAGAGAGGTATGGATTTTACCATATTTTGTGATGCTTCAAGTGTTAGGTTGGGTGTAGTGTTTATGCAAGAGGGAAAGGTGATTTCTTATGCCTCTCGTTTGTTGAAGCATCATGCGAGAAATTACACTAACCATGATTTAGAGTTAGTAGTTTTAGTTTTTGTGTAGAAGTTTTTGCATCATTACTAGTATGGAGTGACTTGTGATATTTTCTTAGACCATTTTATCCATCAATACTTCTTCGGAGAGCGAGATCTCAGTATGATGTAGTGGAATTGGCTTGAGTTGCTCAAGGATTATGCCATCTCTATTTTGTATCAGTCTAGCAATGCTAATATGGTTGCGGATACCTTGAGTTAAAATTTGATTGGTATGGCATATTTAGATCATCTCTAATCTTGGAAAGGCCGTTAATATTGGAGGTTCAGTCTTTAGCTAACAGATGGTTAGGCTTGATATTTTGACATCCATGTGTGTTTTAGCCTTTGTTTATGCAAGATATTTCTTTATAAAGCATATTTAAACTCACCAATTTAATGATGATAAGGATAAGGTGTTAACTGGAAAGGCTAAGCAAATCCCTTATGTTTCTAGTAGTGTATTGACGATTAATGGTTGATTTTGTGTGCAGAGAGACAGATATTGGGTGAGAATGGTTTTAGTGGAGGCCCATTTCTCTAGATATTTTATTCATCTAAGTCTAACCAAGATTTATTACAATTTGAAGTAGAGTTATTAGTGGGGTGGTATAAATAAGAAAATGGCAGATTTTATAGCTTGTTGCGTGTGTTGCCAGCAGGTGAAGACTGAACATTAGAGATTTGATGGTTTGCATCAGAGATTACCCATTCTTCAGTTAAAGAAGAAGTAAATCACTCATTACTTTATGAATGGGTGTCCTTGTACTTCTCGCAGCTCTAACAGTAATTGGGTTATCGTGGATAGGTTCCCAATTAATATTTCCATCGGTTCTAAGAGGTTGGGTCGTATCTATATTTTTTGAGATAGTTCTCCTTCAGGGGGTACCTATGTCTATTATTTTAGAAAGAGGCTCAATGTTCACTTCTAGCTTCTGGCGGACTTTTGAGGAGGAGTTGTGTACTTGGGTTGACCCTTAGCACAATTTTCCACCCTCATACTGATGGTTTATTAGATCAAACTATTAGAGTTTTGGAGTATATGGTTTGTGCATATGTTATGGATTTGGGGGGTTAGTGGAAGCTACATTTGGCCTTGGCAGAGTTTGCTTATAATAATAGCTACCATTCGAGTATTGAGATATCCCCTTTTGAGGCGTTGTATAATAGGCATTGTCAATCCCCTTTTGATTGGTTTGAGACTTCAAAGGATAGACCCGTGCTACTAACTTGATTTGTTAGTCTTTGGATAGAGTTTGGAAGATTCAGAATAGGCTTTGAGCAGCTTATAGTAGGCAAAAATAATATGCAGACCGCAGGTTTTGTGCCTTGAAGTTTGGGATTTATGATAGAGTCTCCCTTCGTACGTCATCCATTAAAGGCATGATGAGGTTTGAGAAGAGGGGAAAGCTTAGCCCCAGGTATAATGGGTCTTTTGAGATTCTTCAGATAGTTGAGGAAGTGTGCTTATGAGTTGGCCTTACCTCTAGACTTTCAGTCATTTATCTAGTTTTTCATGTATCTATACTCGGCACTATTTTCCAAATGAGGGTCACTGCTTCATTTGGACTCGGCTCAGTAGGATGAGAGGTTGACCTATGTTGAGGAGTGTGTTTATTTTAGACAGGAATGTGAGACAGTTGCGTTCTAAATATATTCCTATTGTTATGGTTCAGTGGAGGCACCTTCCTTTTGAGCAGTACTAGGGAGGTCGAGTCCAATATGCGTAGTAGTTACCCTCAGCTTTTTGTCGATTCTGGTATTTTTTGGCCTTTAGTTTGAGGATCAAATAGATTTTTAGTGGTGGATGTTTAATGACCTAAATTTATGAATTTTTTTTATTTTTATTATTTTTGAATATGTTACCTTTCTTTGTAGTTGCTACATGTTGATTTTGAGGTTCGAGAGTGATTGTCACAATTTTTGAAATATGATCGAGAACGATTTATGCGAGTTTGGGGATGGTTGGTACTATTCTTGGTTGTATGAGATGCTCTTTACTTATCACACCACTTTTTGGATTTATGACGACACTCATTTCAATTTTTTTTTATTATTATACTGGTATTGGTCTGACTTCCTTTGAGGAGTCTCGACTTTGTCTTATTTTTATTGATACATGCATTTTCTTCTAAGTACGGGTAATTGTCTTACTTTTCAAGGTTCAGCCACTATAAGCGTCATCATGACCCATTTTTGGATCGTGACAAGAGGAATGAGAAAAATAATAAAGAAAACTACTGAAATTAAAGAAAATTATTTTATTAATAATTCAAAGGCATAAATTTTTAGTTTTAATTTCTAACAAAAAATAAATAAAAAATGATGTTCACATATTTATATATTAAAATAACACTAAAAGAGGAAACTAACACCTAAAGCTATATATGACTCTAGAAAAAAAAATAATTTAAAATACTAAAATTTAGCTACTGATAAACTAAAATTTTGCAAAATAAATCATTTAGAGAGAATGTAGCTAGCTAGAAGTGGGCATTCGGTTTGTTTGATTCAATGTTTAATATCAATTCGGTTTTTTGATCTTTGGATTGACCAAAATTACAACAGTAACTAAATAGAAATTTGTTTGGTTTGATTTCTACAAATTCAGTTTGGTTATTTAGAATTTTTATTTCGATTTTGAAGATTAAAGTAATGAGACTTTCTTTGTCGTGATTGGCCTTACAAAATTGTTGATTTATTTTTGAAAAATAATTATTTTCAAACCTATTTTTCATTCCCAAATATAAATAACTCAACATGTATAAAATGAAGTGAAATAACCATAAGTTTAACATAACACATAACTGCATCATACATAAATTTAGGTTACTTATTATATATATATATATATATATATATATACATATAAAGTGAAATGTGTTTATTTATATAATTTCAGTTTTTCAGTTTAACCTAATTTTTTTTTCTTGAGAAATCGGAAATCGAATCGTTTAACTGAATTTCTAAAATCTGAAATCGAAACTGAAATCAAAATTAGATTTTGATTTGATTTTTTCGATTTGAACCAAAATATGCCTAGCCTTATAACTAGCTGCTTTATTTATGCGATATCCAGAGACATATTTTTTACAGTGCTTTCTAGGTAAAGTCAAAATCCACTCAATGTGAAAAACTATTTTTCTAGTTACATTCTTTCTCCTGATATCTTTTTAAAAATGCATCTATTTATTTCTCATATTAGTTTTAGGTGTTCGGTTATGTGGATATTTTGATTGACTATTTAAAAATAGTTTATAAGTCAAATGATAAAAGTGACAAGTTCAAAATATACAATTTTGACAAGAAAAAGTTGTTCGAATGGTGATCATCTATCTCTTCCAATCCCAAAGTTGTGAGTTTGAGTTATTAAGGAGTAAAAGGGGTGAGGGCTCTTAAGAAAGGTAATAAAGAGATTACCCAACTTTTGGCATTTGGTTTATTTTATATTTTTTGTTTGACAAAAAATAAGTGTTTAAAATCACATTATATATTTTCCGAGTCTCCCCCCCCCCCCCCCCCAAAAAAAAAAAAAAAAAACTTAGAAATCAAAAATACTTTAAATAAGTTCATCCTAATGCCATCTAATTATTTAAGTATAAACAACATAAATTTCAGACCTTATGTACTTAATTACCTTCTCTCCTGGATATGTTTTCTCTTTCTCTCAGATTTCAAACATACATATAGATATCTCACTAACCTTATACATTACATCTTTTGTATAAGGTATAACCGTTTTACCTATATTTAAGAAAAATAAATCAGCCACCTTTATTATCTAACGCATTAACAACAATCATTAAATTAGTGATTAGTGAAACCTTAAAATCAGTAACAGTAATTCAAATTGAAAAAAAAATAATTAGAATATCACAACTATTTCGTTAATAAAATTTGGCATTTCTCCCCTACTAATTCCTCCTGCATTAGTTCAATATCTGTTTTCCTACAAAGCTCTAACATCAATATGAACATCACAATTCTCATAAGGTATTCTGGGATTTGACAGTCAAAAAAAGTATATCAACGCTTCAAAAGTGATGGTATTGTTGTTTCAAAAAATATATCATTTTTGATGTTGATTTCGGCCATTGTATCAGAACTGAATATAATGAATGTAGAAAAAGATATGAATTGGCCATTTTAAAAACAATTGGCCCACGTTTGGGTCATTGGAAATTCATGGTCAATCGGTCCAAACAAATTCTTTATTACGGTCATTTCATAATTTGAGTCATTTTGGTTAAGGTAGTTAGATACAGTTCATATAGCATATTGGTCCAATCTATATACCCTACTCATATAGCTCATAAAAAATAGACCAGCAAATTTATGAGTAAAAGTTTTATCATCGTTATATAAAAACTATATATATGTAATTTGATGTGCATAAAATTAATATCATTGTTGCATAATTATATATATTGTATCAATATTGTATAAAACTATCAGCAAATAGCTAGAAAATGGAATTAAAATTCAATAATCATTTTTGTGTCAATAGTTTCATTCGAAGTATTATTTATTTCGTTTCCTATTTTACTATTTTGTGTGTGCTTTAGTTTTTAATTGATACCCTAAATATACATGAGCTTTAAGTTGTTAAAAAATATCTACATTTTCATTGCAATTTAGATGGGTACGTTTGCAAATTTGTACAACCTATTTCCTGCGTTGAATCTTATGAATTAAAAACCTTAATGGTAGCTAGATTCTAACTTCTAGCTAGATAATGTATTACTCGCATGTAGTACCGAATTCAATGATATACTTAAGTGCACAACGAAATAAAATTCTTCAACATTATGATCAAATTAATAATAACATTCAGACAACTCAATCAATATTAAGGACAATTTGTTTTGAATTGGAAAAAAGTCATCAAAACACACCTGAATTTATTCACTCAATTTACTTAGCCATTTAACTTCACTGGCAATTATTTACCCGCTTAACAATTTTATAGTGAATTAAATATAACCCTGAAGATATAATACCACTCTTACAACGGAGAGCACATCATTTTTATATTTTAAGTTTGTTTTTAGTTTGAACACATATTTAAAAAATTCACTATAATTTTTAGTGTTTGTATAGAAAATCTCCGATTAAAGATGGAGAAATACTTATTACTTCACATAATCTTTGGTGGTGAAAGAGAATGAACTACTAATTTTGCAAATAGTTTTCTTCGATCCATAATCTTTGATAGAAAAATATTTTCAAAAAATGTTAATCAAATCCACATGAGAGAATAGAAAAATATATTTTTCTTCATTACCGAATCCTTTTATCCTTTATACGGAACAAAGTTCGACCTCAAAACATCATAGTTCAATTGAATTTTTCTTATAAAATTTGGTGCATAAATAAAATAAAAAAAGCTTACCATAAAAAGAAACAATGGTCGAGAACTAACAATCTGAAGATGTCTTTAGAGTATTTTTGACACTGATACCATATAAATGCAAAGAAAGTAGGATGAAAAAAGTAAATGTTATTTGATGAGCCTCAAATTATGTTTACATACATGAACTAAACTAATATACCTAAACTAACTCCTAAAAAAATGTCTAAAATTACAGAAAAAACATAATTCTAATCTAACTTATATTCTGAGTAGTGGTACAACAACAGTAAAACATTAGTTACAGCAGTATTTCACACGTGCTATTACTATGCTTTTGAATTCAGACGGATCGACAAGAGAACATTGAGGTTCATATAGCTCATGCTTTTGAGCAAAAGGAGTACTATGAATAGCTAGATGTGGTCCCGAACTAACAATCTGCATTTATATGCTAAATGCTTTTGACTAAAATTTTTAATAAAAAATAATTTTCTACCTATCATTAGATACATAATATATTTATTTTGTCAAAATACAAGCAACTAAACATAGGATGAAAAACTATTACTTAAATTTAAGGACTGATTCTAGTAGAATAAATTCAATTTGTAATACAACCATCATTCATCTGCATAGAAAAAAGCTAATGAACAACATATTAAAACAAAATCAATTTTTAGAGAATGAAAAGTATAAGGAATATAGTAAATAATACAACCAGCATAAAGAATGCAGTAAATAACATTATATATCATTATAGAAGTATATATAAGAGAGGTTAATAAATTAGAATTTCATTTCAACTCAAACTTTATTTAAATTTGATTTCAAATATTAAATCATATTTTTTTATTTAAAAAAGATCTATACTCTTCCTTATCCTTAATTTTAAATACAATATATATATATATATATACATATATATATATATATACATATATATATATATATATATATATTATAATCTATATATTTAGATTGAGAGAAACATTTAAAATTAATAAGATTTATTCAAATATTTTTTATAATTAATAATAATAAATAAAAAATGATCAATTTGTTACTCATCCTTGTCCTTGCTATTTTATTTCTTTTTTTTCTCTTTCTCTCATTTATCTTCGTTTCTTTCATTTAACTGTTTTCTTATTTTCTATTTTATTATTACTTTTTAAACAAAATTAACAAATAAGTGAGCCATTGACTCATTCTATAGTTGATATAGAGAAGATAACTCGTTCTCTAGTTCAATCTCTTATTTAGTAGCTTATTTATTGTAAGTAATCTTCGTCTACTACTATTACTTCTATTATTATTATAATAATAATAATAATAATAATAATAATTATTATTATTATTATTATTATTTTAATTATAATTATTATTATTGGTACAAATGAAAATATAAGTTTATGAAAAGAAGTATAAGTTCATTGATGTGACTACTATTACGTGTAACGGACGATCATTATATTCCTCCTCTTCCTCTTCCTCCTCCTCCTCTCCTCACTTCTCCTTCTCAATCTCCTCCTCCTCCTCCGACCGATACCAAACCATTTGTCCAATAAATGTTTTATAAAATCAATAAAAAATCGTTAAACCAATAACTCAATAATATTTTTATCGTTTTGATTTATCGATTGGTTCAGTTTTTACACAACCCTAATTCTTTCTCCTCATATGTTTTTGGGAATGCATCTCTTTATTTTTCATATTAATTTAAGTAGTTTGGTTATGAGGGTATTTGGATTGACTATTTAAAAATAGTTTAAAAGTTACATGCTAAAAGTTATAAGTTGAAAATATCTAACTTTGACAAGAGGAAGTTGTTAGAAAGGTGACCACTCATCACTTTCAATCCAAACATTGTTAATCATTAAGAAGTAAAAAAGGGGGGGGGGGGGTGAGGGGGTGACGGGGGGCTCCTATGAAGGGTAAAAAGGAGATTAATCCACTTTTGACTTTTAGCTTATTTTTGTATTTTTTATTTGACTAAAACAAAATGTTTAAAAGCACATTATATATTCCCCCCCCCCCCCCCCCCCCAAAAAAAAATAAAATAAAATAAAAAAATAACAACTTGAAAATAAAAAATACTCTAAATAAGTTAATCCTAAAACCATCTAATTATTTAAAGTGTCCATTGTTGCAGTTTTTTGCATCTTCTTGTCTCCATCTTATAAAAATATAGATTTGACTATGATATGAGTATTAAAGATGACATATGTCTCTAATTGCTTTAATTAAGGAGAGATTTGAGACATTTGACTTCATTATTTGTTCATGAATAACACTTCAAAAGTTTATCAACTCTTTAATTCTTGAAAGACACCTTTCTATTCCAAAGAAACCTATCAACTTCACAATATGGTTAGAGAACTCAATCTAGAGGAACCCACGTCATAAGTTTTCATAAATTAAAAGTTCAGTTTTTATTTTCTTTATGTGGAACTGACTAAAGTCATTTGTTTTGATTAATTAAATTTATGTAGTTTCCATTCTATTTCCTGAACTGCCTATTCATTCAAAGAACAAGCAATTAAAATATGTCAATTTCGCATGTTGTGCAATGTGTGCCATATTGTATTTGTTGTGCCAAGAAATAAAATCAAATCCATTTTTATGGTGTTGACATGATCGTCGTTCTTTTGTTTGGTCTTCACTACACCAAAAATGAAGATTAATATCATGATACAAAGTATTATTAAGCTGTAACGGCATGTAATCTTACCTGTGAGACAAATTAACCAATTCAAAAGTAATTGTAATAGCAAGACAATTGTGGTGAGAGTAAAGCACAAAGAAATATATAAATGAGATACTTTTTTAAGTTAATACAATGTGAAACTACATTATGTAATGTCCAAAGGAATGATGTTACAACTAATGGGCTACACCCTCGGTCCACCTTTTACTTATCCACCCTACTATATATATGTCCAATAGTATTTATTCAGTTTAAGAAATTAATAAGTAATTTATCAATTTCTACCTATTTAAATCTTAGTTATTAATTACAATTATTGCTCAATGCATCTATCAAAATCATTAAATTAATTATATTTGAAATGTAATACTATAAAGTTACCCATATCATTTACTGTTTCTTAATCGGTATCATAAACAACTTTCTGTAGAAGGAGTATTAAAAATAAAAAGCACTCCCTCTGTTTCATATTATTAGGCCATGTTGACATATTTCTTAAGAAAATTTATTATTAGAAGTATATTTTACTAACTTAACCTAATTAATGATGTTTGAATCTTTAAATTCAAATATTACTATTTATGTAGGTATTTAATCTAAGAGTAGTATAAAATAAGCAATAAAACTTTCTTAATTTATTAAAATAAAATGGTAAATAAAATATTTATTTTTAGTAAGAGGTCAAGTAAAATGAAACGAAAGGATAACCATTCTAAATACAAATCTGTTGAAATATTTATTCACAAAGAAACCACATCATATTCTCATTTGTTATTACTGTTGTTTACATTATCTTAGTTTACATTGTACTTACATTGTACTTCTTAATTGTCTCGTAATTCAACGAAGTAGCATTAGTTAAATAGATTGTCTCGTAATTCAACGAAGTAGCATTAGTTAAATATGTTGCTTGTATTAGTTATGTCAAGTGGTAAAGTTAAGATTATTTTATGGCGTTGACGTAATAGTTCTTGTGTTTGGTCTGCTATACACCAATACTGAATATTTTAATCAAAGATATATTTTACTAAATTAATTTTACTAGTGATGTTTTAGAACTCTAACTTTGATTATTTTATGCAATTACTTAATTTTGAGTGAAGTATAAAAAAATAATAATAAAACTATGTTTAATATATTTTTGTTATTGTAACAATCCTCTTTGTGATTTTTAGAATATCATGTGTTCTGACAGTTTTACTCTTCCTCATTGTTGTTTTATGTTATTTATGAGTTGTTGGAATGGTTTGCATGGTGCGGCGCGGGTGCGGACTGGATTTATTCTAAACCCGCACCGCATCACCTTTAAACCTGCATAAACCCGCCCCACATTCATACCCGCGCATAACCGCACTGCACCACCCCATGTTTTAATTTTTTCCTTTTTTAAAAAAAATCATAACTCCATTGAAAATCATAATATTTTAAAATCTTCAACTAGGAAATAATAACTAATTTCTATTATATCACTTTTCACTAAAAATTGACAAAAAGTATAACGTGTACAAGTAATAATCAAATAGCATATTTTTATTAAATGAATAGAGATGTTAAAAGAGTTACGATAAAATTATTAATTTGTAGTGTTATACATGCCATTTTAAGTATAATCAATTTTTAAGTAAAGAATACATATAATTTTAGGTATATTCAGGAGAACAATACTAATTTTTAGCCTTTTTTAATTTGAACCCGCATATACCCGCACCCCGCCCCGCACCCGCCCCGCCCCATTGTCATCCCTACTTGCATGACTTTCGAAGAATTTGGGAGTGATTTTAATGAGTTTGTGATTATAAGTAGACTTTAAAGAGGGAATAATAGACTTTGATCAATATTTCGTAACTCCACGACATATTATGTTGATCGTTTGGGGACTTATAATCTGTAGTTGTTGATTTGTGGTATCTAATATTGTGTTTTGCCTACGTGGAAGCTTTATTAGAGATTATTGGCCTTATATGTGCATTTATATGCCTTCATTCATGATATAATGCCCGTGCAATGGCTTAATTTGATAATATAGATCTTACTGAGCATTGATTGTCTTTATCATGATAGAAGACCTAAGTCAGGGGTCGATATGATGTTAATAATTTTTGTATGCATATCAATTTTGATGGTACCTAATTTTCGTTGATAATCAACTAGAATTATGGACATTTGATTTGATTGTGAGTATTCACTCCATACATATACATTCATAAATATTGGTACTACTAGGGAAACACTGTTTTTAAAAGATAATGAGACACCTTTATGAAAGCCCTCATCGTGAACACGATCCGAAGAGGAGATTTGAGATTGAAATTGAGATATAAGATATAATATATGGTTTGAACCCCCCTCCCCCATGGATTGTATCTAGTATCAGTGAGTTCGGTGGGTGTATAAGGAAAGTTGTGCCACGGATTTCATCATTCATTCCATCCACATCACATTACATTGCATTTACATTCACATCTTGCGTATTTTTCTTAGTTTTCTTGAGTTGTGTTTTGTTTTTGTGTATTTGTCCTTCATGTCTATGTTGTTGTTGTTTCTCTCTACTTGTATATATTGTAATTGTTACTAGAGACGGTGTGAGCTACTATTTGGGACTTTTCTACTTATAGGTGACATGCTCATAGTATATTTTACTAATTTGTTTTCCTACTATATTTAGTCGACCTATGATACCAACTAAGTACAAGTAAACCCATACTCGTCCCTATTATGACCTTTCGATGTAGATATAGGTTTGAGTTAGACATGCAATATTTGAGTTCGTGCGAGATTAGGTAGACCTTTGAAGTACTGATGTGCTCTAGAGTTCGGGTCTGACTTTCAAACCTCATCTTATTTCCCTTATGTCTTTACTTACTTTTAAGGATAGATGTATTTCAGAACTATTCAAGGTTGTATTAGAGGCTCTTGACTTGTTATACTACTTCTTGGTTTTATCATGACATTCATTATGGTATTCCATTATAATTGTTTATGTATTAGTCTGAATTTCTTAGAGGAGTATCACATTAGTCTTATTTTTGTTGATATCTATATTATCTTAAAATATTAAGTGATGTATTACTTATTAAGGTTTAACCGTGATAAGTGCCATTATGATTCATTTTTGATTCGTCACAAATTGGTATTAGAGCAACAAGGTTAGCCGATCTCATAAGTTTAAGAGCAGGAAACTTGGTAGAGCCTTGTGGATTGGTACGTAGAAATCCATAACTATTATTGAGAGGCTATAAGATGTCTTTACAAAAAAACTTCTATACATTTTATTCCTTATTGTGCGGGTTATTCATACCATATGCTCTAAGATATGTTCTACTCTTTTCTGCACAAATACTAGGACTAAACCTTAAGAGGTTAGGGATCCCGAGCCAACACCCAAGGATAGAGCCATGACTAGAGGGAAAAGCAAGGGTTATATGCAATCCTGAGATAGAGGACGGGAATAAGAGGTGATCTGTTCAGAGATAGTGCTAGGTGACCTCCTATAATCCCGAGGTTTAGTATGTATGAGATACGGTGCTAGGTCAGGTCCCATAGGGTTCAGTTGGTACCCTAGTTTTGGAGGGTCTTTCGATTAAATTATTGAGTTATTTGGATGATGATCCCTTGATTGCAATTTGTGTTCTTCTAGTTTTGAGTTTGGTGTCGCTAATAGTGTAGGTGTCTTCTTATGGTATTCCTCCGACCCGAAGTATGGTTTCGCAATTTGTACTGGCATTTGCTTATGTTATTCCTCATACTTCAAGTTGTGTTCTACCTTTTATGCTAGTATCTGATCATGGTATTCCTAGTTTAGGGGTGCAACCTTTATCTATGGTACCCCTACGTGTGGATTCTCATATTTTTAGCCTTATTATTCTGCTGGTCACTTTGGGTATAGTTATGTCTTATGATGATCAAAAGTGGTTTGAAAGGTTTATTTTCTTGGGTCCACCCATTAGGGGCATTTTTGGCGATAATGCCTATGAGTTCTTGATTGATTGGCTGGAGAAGTTATATAATCTTGGATGCCTTAATTTTTATAGAGTTTCTTATACCACCTATTAGTTGGCAGATGTGGCTAAGGATTAGTGGAGTTTGTATGTGAATTATAATCTTTTAGGTCGATTTGCTATGACCTAGTTTTAGTTTTCTAAGGCTTTCTTTGAGAGGTTTATGCCATATAGTTTGAGGACCAAATGCGCGATGAGTTTGATCATTTAGAGTAGGGATCTATGACTATCATTGAGTATGAAGATTAGTTTTGATTTTATCTACGTATGCAGTCGCAATCATCTCCACCGAGTTTGAGCGGATCGGAAGCTTGTGAAAGAATTAGATGGTACATTTTAGTTGCTACAACTCAGATGATAGTCTTGGGGGCTTTTTTCATAGTTTTATTAACCATGCTAATATAAGTGAATCAATTATCTAGGCTACTCATAGTGGCACCAAGAAGATATGTCATCATGGTGGGTTTAGTGGACACACTTCCCGAGGTAGAGCTTTCTTTTGTAAAATTTCCTTTGGTTATCAGGGTAGGCTAATTCAGAATGCTTTAAAGGATTAAGGGGTAGGCCATTATGTTTAACAATATTTGATATTCAGACATCTGATCAGAATGGTCATTCTAGTTCAGTCGCACTTCCTTAGATTGAGTCGAGCAATAAAAGGTGTTTTATGTGTGATTAGTTTCTCCATGTTTTCGAGTATTGTAATTACTAATTTTCTAGACCTGCTCCTTTATCGATAGTAAGAGATGGTGCACAAAATGGTAGGGGTGCAACTATAGGTGCTTGAGGAAGAGGTAGAGGCAGTCACAATGGTGGATGAGAAGTTACATAGTCTGAGAGAGGACATAGTTAGTGCTATGCCATACCAACAAGGCCTGAGGTAAAGGCTTTTTATGCTGTTATTAAAGTTGTTGTCCCAGTTTTCTCCAGATCTGCTTCTATATTATTTTATCATAGGTTAACTTTCTTCTGTGTATTACCTTTGCAGGCCATATAACTTGGGTGGACTTGATTGCTTTAGATATGGTTGATTTTGATGTTATCCTAGGTATGGATTGGTTTGCTCCTCATCATACTATTTTGGAATATTATTCCATGATCGTTACCTTAGCTATGCCAGGTGTGCCAAGGTTAATTTAGAAGGGTATGCTTAATTCGGGTCCCGAAGTTTGTTTATCTTTTCTACATGCTTGCTACATGATAAAGATAGGTTTTTTTTCTTATTTAGATCATATTAATGATAATAGTGTTTGATTCTATATGTTTCTTGTTGAGTTGATAATATTGATATATGGATGATACAAAAGCTGCAAATCAAGGGCAAAGAACACCACAGGGCTTTGAATGGATGGACAAACACATGAGACATAACTTGAAAAAAAATGGACATTTTGGAGTCATTAGTGCGTCACAGATCTTAGGCATTAGGGCAGTGACATTCCCTTGGGGTCATTATAAATTACCAATTACGGTATCGCTCCATGATTAGGGTGTGACATAGACCCTAGTCACCGCGATAAGGGAGTGACATATCGCTATGTCAAAATCGGCAACTTGTGTCCAAGTATAAATAGGACAATAGTTGTTATGTTTCACACCTTGGATGATCTTGGTAATCGAAGGGAGGATTGAAAACACTTAAATTAGGATTTTATTCCATTACTTTGTTTTTTATATTGATTTTAACATTTATTCATTCATTGGGATTACGGTTATGTCCATGATCGGCTAAACATCCTTTTTTCCAGGGTTAAGACTAAAAATATAAGTATTATGGTTATAAATTATTTTTTTTGGTTGTTTATAATATTTTGTTGTTTATTTATCCTTTTCATCACTATTTTAAGGAGTTTTGACCCTTAGAATACATGTGAACCCGGGAGGAGCAAGAGGATAGAAAGTGGGATAGATAGAATAGAATTGGAATCTTCCAATTGAATGAAATTATAATTTGCATTTATGATAGAAATAGATCTATTTGATCTATTTGGTTTCAGTATGGGATAATATATAAATGTATTAATCATAGTTCTCGTATCCCCACTCAATGATGTAGTTGTACGGCTAAGTTAGATAATTGATTAGAGGTTCGGAAGGTTATAGTCATAGTATAGACATCGTGAACTAACAACCAAGATAATAACCTAACCTATTAAGTTCTATAATGTATTATGATTGTGCATAGTTTCTTAATCCTAGTTTCTCTCCATTATTGTTCAAGAACCTCTAATTTACCGCATTGTTAAATTTACTCTTAGTTTACTCTCAAACAATCTTGTGGTTGTTTTAGCACTGAGTTAGTCTTAATAGTTGGACTAGTATGGGATAGTTGTTAACACAAGTCTTTGAGGGATAAATACTAGTCATGTAAAAATCCATTATATTAATTGGTGAGATCGTGTACACCTGAATATGTTTTTAGGTACAACATGATTTTGGCATCGTTGTCGGGGACCTATCAATAGACAACTATCTTAGTTTAGTTTTATGTTTTGATTTCATTGATGATTTTCACTTGGTATTTGATTTGGAATTTATGGTCAATAGGTTAGCATCCTAGTATGTTGGCAAAACATAAGGAGTTGGTTGAATTAGACCCCAAGCCCGATCAATGATTTCACTAATAAAAGAGAGAAACAGTCTTTCCATACTATATCCTGCTGATTCATGAGGAACAAGATAATCCTGCTCCCATGGCTGAAGATCCACTACACCACAGGACCATTCATAAAGTGGAAACCTTACTTGCGACTAATATGATCTTTGCTATTTGAAGACCAACTTTGGTAAAGAGCTTAATGAAAAACCTCCAAAGAAAAATATGAAAGCAGATGCTGAGTTAGTTTCACAACAGGTTGCAGAAAAAGTTGTTGATAATTTGGAAAAGTTTGAGTACCCAAAAAATAAATCTGTTCAGCAAGTAAATCAAATATCACCACCAACATTTCTACAGAGGATTTTAAAGGCAAAAGAGGATAGATGTTTCTAGAAGTTCTTTGACACTTTCAGAGAGTTTCACATTAATTTTCCTCTTTTAGATGTTTTGTAGATGAATTCCTATGTACACAAAGTACTTGAAGGATATGATGACTAATAAAGTGAAGCTATAGAAAATTGAGATGGTGGCATTAAAGAGAAGTGAAGCTCTGTGGTAATGGAAAAGATGCCCAAAAATCTTAAGGACCTAGTGAGTTTTCTCTTCCCCATATATATTGGTGATAGTGAAGTGGTCCATGCGTTGAGTGATTCAGGAAGAGAGAATAAATTTGGTTCCTCTGTCTATGTTTAATACTCTTGGGTTGGGTGAGTCGTGGTTGTTCTCTTTGATGATCGAGTTGGGGAACAAGACCATATTTAAGTCCAAAGGATTAATAGAAAACATGCTTATAAAGGTTGGTAGGTTTGTAATTTCTTCTAATTATATTATCTTGGATTATGATGCAGACAGCAGGGTACTAATACTTCTTGGATGTCCATTCTTATCCATGGGAGGAGCATTCATAGATGTGATAGAGGGCGCTCTCACAATGGGATTGAATGATAAAGAGGTGGTTTTCAAAGCTTATAAGCCACTTAATCTACCTTCCCACTACAAATATTTTGGTATGATTAAAGTGATGGAAGTGAAAAAATATGGGTTGGTAAGAAGTGCACCACCAAAGACCTTTTTGGATAGTCTCATTAAGTTGACTGAGCCACTATCTATGCCCAAGGTGATGGTGATTGATGAGTGTTAAAAGGCCGTTGTTGTGAAAGATGATGACCTTGAGAGTTCACACTCAAGAAGTTAGAAACAAATAAGAAGAAGACCTCTAAGTAGGAGGAAAAAGATGAAGACCTTTTAGTATTTTAGTTTTACTTCACGTAGTTTTTATTTTTATTTTGAGTGAAAAGTTGATGGGAAGTCTGAGTATTAGAGAATCATATTAAGGACCTTTCCAAGGCTAAGTGTGGGGTCCCCAGACCCTCTTAATGTTCAAAGATGCTACTAGCTAGGCCTAGAGGCCTTAGGGAGCATTTTATATCCTTACTTTTGAGTTTACTTTGGGGACAAAGTAGATTTTTAAGTATGTGGTGGTGAAAGTTCCATTGTTTTTGGTGAATTGATTACTGCAGGATCTAAGTATTTAGTTGTTTTTATAATTTTTGGGTTAAGTTTGGAAAATTTGAAAAAACTTACAAAAATATTTTTATTTTTAGTTTTCAGTATCGTAGATTTAGTCTAGTAGGTGCACACTTCACCCAACCTATGGTTGTTCTTTTTAGTTCTTTTTCATGGGGCGCTCTTTGAACCCTGTATCTTTTATCCTTTTAGTAGTAGATTTTAAAATTTTTTGTATTAGTTAAGATGTTCTTTTTTGTATTATGTATTATTGCATGATGCAAGTATTTTTGCATGTTAAAGCATGTGGTTTGTGGTGAATTACTACTTTTGAGATGCCTATGCTCTAGTTTATGACTTATGTGTGTTGTTGGATTAATTTTTAATTCATGTGATTATGTGGTTAAGAGTTTATAATGATCCTACTTGAGTTAAGCATGTTCCATGTGTGGTGTAAGGTTGTTGTGTATTCCTTGTTGTATTTGATATCTAGAACTTGCACGGTGTGTGTGCAAAGTGAAATAAAGTTTGTGGGTTTAGGAGATGATATAGGCGTTTCTTTAATAGCTTTGTTTTATATCTTTCTTAAACTACTCTTGTGCATATCATAGTTAGCCCCATTGATCATTTAACCTATTTTGTTGGTAGCCATGTATATAGAATTTTCCTTTTTGTTAGTTGACCTTAATTAGATCCAAAGATCCTAAGCAGTTTAACTGAGAATTAATGAAGTGAAGGATTGTAAAAATAAGAAGAAAATACGTAAAAGTGATCCCCCAAGAAATATCTATTAGTGTTGCAAATTGATATGTGTTGCGATTGGGAGTTTTGTAATGAAAACAAAGATATTGTGCTAAAATTTGATCATGAGTTGATAAAGAATACTCCATCCATAATACTGGTGAATTGGCTTAATGAGATGAGGGAAAACAAAAGATGTGTGTAGATAGAAGTGGTGTATATTAATTGTTAATGTTCATGTGATGTATTAAAGCACTTGGGAAGTTAGTCACTAGTTTACCTAAATAGTTCCCATCTATCACTTAGCATACATTACAAACTTTAAAGACCTACTTAATCCTGAGCCTTACTTTCTGACATTAGTAGAGTACTACACTAAGGGCAAGCCTATGGTTCATAATATGTAACTTGTGAATTATTAATTGGAGTGAGCATAATTTGATTCTTATACCCATTCCTGTGATAATTGTTTCTTTTTGAGTGCATAATGGGTAGCTTTCTCATGGTGAGGGCACATGTTTGATGATAGTTATTTGATTTGTATGATATCTATAATTGAATAATATGCATGAGTTTGCCAACTTGGTGAGTCAATTCTTGAGGTTAGAACATTCCGGAGTAGTATTCATGAGCTTTCAATTGTACAAACATGCTTGTGTGTGAAACTTGCTATTTGTGTAGTCATTATAGTACTAGATGGAATGTTTTGCTCATTGTAGAAGTGTGTAGTATTCTCTGATTATGATCCTTCAATTAAAGGGTTGTAGGGCTAAGTTAGATGATTGATTAGAGGTTTGGAAGGTCATAGATCCCATGAACCAACAACCAAGATAATTAACCTAACCAATAAATTTTTATAGTGTAGTATGATTGTTCGTAGTGCCTTAACCCCAGTTTCTCTCCATTATTTTTGAAGACCCTTTCATTTACCGCATTGTTAAGTTTACTCTTAGTTTATTCTCAAACAATCTTGTGGTTACTTTAGCACTGTGTTAATATTAATAGTTGGACTAGTCTGGGATAGTTGTTAACACAAGTCTCTAAGGGATCGATTATTGGCTATTAAAAAGGCACTATACTACTTAGTGAGACCACATACACTTGCGTGTGCACTTGGATGAAACATATGCCTTTGAGCTGTGATATTAGTTTTACTATTAATGTGAAGTTGGTCACCAAGCCTATTTAAATCTATCCCAATATGATGTCCCCAACTTAGTTGAAGGAGTTGAAGGGGCAGTTGGAATTTTTGTTAAGTGATGGGTTTATTAGACGTAGTGTATCTCCTTGGGTCTATCTGTCTTATTTGTAAAGATGAAAGAAGGTTCTATGAATATGTGTACTGATTATAGGAATTTGAACAAGGTAATGGTTAAGAGCAAGTATCATCATCCTCGGATCGATGATTTAGTTGACTAGCTTCAGGCTGTTTTGGTGTTTTCAAAGTTTGATTTGATATTTGGGTACCATTAGTTGAAGATTAGAGCATTAGATATTCCAAAGACAACTTTTCAAACTTGATAAGGTCATTATGAGTTCTTGGTCATGTTATTGGGTTGACCAATACCCCTATAATGTTTATGTAGTTGATGAACCAAATATTTTGTTTGTATCTCGACTCCTTTGTGATTGTATTTATAGATTGTCGACCATATAAAGCATTTAAGGATTGTACTATAGAGTTTGGTTGATGAGAAGTTGTAAGCTAAGTTTCCTAAGTGTGTGTTTTGGTTGGATTATATATCTTTCTTTGGTCATGTGGTTACTAAGGATGGTATTATGGTTGATTTGGCCAAGATTATGACAATTTGTGACTGGGCTAGACCTACTTCTCCATAGAGATTGAGTTTTTGTTGGTTTGCAGGCTATTATCGGCATTTTGTAGAGGGTTAGCTCTCATTGAATATGAATTCGTAGAGAAGAGATAGGGATACTTGGCTCGCATATCGGCTTTTGCTTCCCATGTAGCTCCCTTAACAAAATGATTTCTCCATAGAACCTTAACCAAGGAAACCTCCTTATTTCTCAGCCTACGGATCTGGCGGTCAAGGATTTCAATCGGGATTTACTCATAGGAGAGTCTATTTTCCACGCCCATACTTTCTAGAGGAATGACATAAGCAGGATCACCAAAGAATTTCATTATCATAGAGACAGGGAATACTGGATACACTAATGCTAACGCTGCAGGTAACTCTAACTCATAAGCTACTTTCCCAAATTATCTCAAAATCCTATAATGGCCAACATAGTAGGGACTAAGATTCCCTTCTTACCAAATCTCTTCATCCCTTTCATGGAAGAAATTTTCAAATACACAAAATCACCAACATCAATTCAATCTCTCTCTTTCTTACATCTGCATAGGATTTATGATGACTTTGGGTTGTCTTCGACCATTCTCGAATCAACTAAACTTACTCCATTGCCTCATATACCAAATCTATCCTTACCAAGGTAACCTCAGCTAACTTGAACTAACTAATAGGATATCTACACCTCCTACTATACAGAGCTTCAAACAGAGCCATTTGGATACTGGAGTGATAGATATTATTGGAGGGAAACTCAATCAAAGGTAAGTGATCATCCCAACTACCCTTAAAATAGATAACACAAGACCTAAACATATCCTCTAAGGTTTTAATGGCCCTCTATGCCTGACTACCTGCCTGCAAGTGAAACGTTGTACTGAGATGAACTTGGGTACCAAGACCCTTCTAAAAAGCCTTCTAAAGATAAGATGTAAACTTATTACCTTTATCTAAAATTATGTTCAAAGGAACCCCATCTAATATGAAGTATGGATTAGTAGAAAATGGGCATACTTGGTCATTCAGTGTACAATAGCCCATATAGAATCATACTGATGGCATGTATGAGGCAACACTATAATAAAGTCCATGTTCACCACTTCCCATTTCCAAGTAGGAATGCTAAACTCTTAAAGTGTACCACTAGGTCTCTGGTGCTCAACCTAACCTAGTGACAATTAGAGCACTTACTCACGAAATTCATAATATCTTTCTTTATACTCTTGCACTAATAGACTTCTTACAAATTATGGTACATCTTAGAGGCTCCTGGATAAATAGAGTATCGTGAACTATGAGCTTTTGCTAATATTCGTTGCCTCAAACCATCCATATTTAGAACACAAAGCTTGCACTGATAATGAAGTAAACCATCTTCCCCTTGGGATAAAACCTCAACTTTCTAGTCTTAACGACCTTCTTTAACTTAGGTAAAATAGGATCTTTATTTTTCTATTCATTTACTTCCACAACCAATGAAGATTCCAAACCATTCTGAACCTATACACTACTTTTAGCTGAGTTAATTTGCAATCAATGAAGATTCTAAACTATTCTGAACCTATACACTAGTTTTGGCCGAGTCAATTAGTCAATTTCCCAATCTGGAAACTTGATGAAACTCATGAATAACTCCTTATCATTCTCAACAAGGTCAAATAACATGTGTTAGTCTTTGAAAGAAGTGGGAAAACACATAAAAGTCCCTATAAAAATGTGTAGGAAAAAAAACTCCTAGTCATTATAACTCACCTCATGACTCATTATAACTGGTTTGAGTTGTAGTTTAACTCATAAACTGGGATCTTGGGGTCCTCCATTCATTCTGTTATGACTATGACTCACCACCTAATGATTCATAGTCTAAGGATGGGTCTTTGATCATACACTGGTCAGGATACAGGTCCACACAATGACTCGTAAGAACTGGCTATGAGTCGTATGCTAGACTCATAAACATTGAAACGGATTCTTAGACAAACAATGTTGAGACTACGAGTTGCTCCCAATGACTCATAATGTCAGATTAGTAATTATAGAGTAGAGTCGTTGTTATGGGCTAAAATTTGATACCCTTAATATTGTGACTATGACTCCCTGTAGTGACTCGTAAGGTATGATTATGGGTCATCAGGTGTGTTATGATCACTAGCAGCTGATAGACTCCTGGAGAAAAGTTTCCATAACTTTTCACCACGACCTCAGATTGAGGTAAGACTTAGAGCACTAGAAAGCTAACTTAGTGGTCTATCTTTTGAGAGGTTTAGGTCATAAAATCTCAGGCATTAAATGTATAAGAATGTTTAAAATCTCTAACATATCATACCATTATTTTCTTTAATATTATCATCATCATTATCATTGCATTTCATATATTACACCTTTATTTGTGCTTCTATGTTTAATTTGATCCCTATTTTTTGTTGCTTATTTTCATTCTTGTACTTTCTATATTTGATTTTATTTAGAACTTTTTGTGGAGTCAATGTTGGCTACCATTTGAAATATTTTTTGGTTGTAAGTGAGGTGTCCATAGTGTGTATTTTATATACCTTATTTTCAAATTTGCTTAGTCAACTTATGACACCTACTGAGTACAAGTGGACCATACTCAACTTTACTGTGCCCTTTCGATTCAGATCCAGGTACCAATCCACCACAACAGCTAGTTCGAAAGGTGGTTAAATACTTTTGAGGTAGTGGCTACTCTATGATTCTAGAGTTGACCACTTATCCCATCCTATCTAGTTTAGGTCTTGTTTTGTATTTGGAGACAAAATTGTGTTCCTTTTTAGACTTGCATTTGTATTTTCAAACTTTATATTGTATGTAGATTTTTCTTACATAGTGGCACCAGGTTTTTAAATAGTTTATGTATTATTTGATATTCAGATTTTTGCATTTATTGTATCTGTATGGTTTGACTTTTTTCTAGAAGTCTTGCCTTGGGATATTAGTGTTGTTTTTTTTTACTTTATATCAGTTTGGGTGATAGACTTACTTGTCAAGGCATAGACAAGATAAGTGCCATCATCACCCTTTTCCTTTGGTTATTACCAATAGGCATCAAAGCAACTAGGTTTATTGGTCTTATTAGGTTAAGAATAGGGTATCTGGTACAGACTCATAAATTAGTACGTAGATATTCATATCTATCTTTGAGAGGATATAATATATCTTTAGGAAACTTCTTTGTTTTGTTCTTTGCTTTATGGATCTTTCATACCTTGTGTTCTAAATGGTATTCCACTCTTTCTGTGTAGATAGTAAGGACCTAATCTCATGAGGCTAGAGATATTGAGCCATCATCCAAGGAGATAGACTAGTCTAAGGGCCGAGTTGTGATTCATGGATGACCCGACGTAGAGTACAAGCATGAAGATTTTTTCCTTCTAGAGGTAGTACTAGGGGCTCTCTCCTAAGCCTCAAGTTGAGCATGCTAGAGATATAGGACCTACTCAGGTTCTACAGAGTTTGTCTACCCCAGTTTTGGAGGGGTTATTAAATCATTTACTGACTTTTTTGAAGGGTGTCCCATTGAGTGCACCTAGTGTTCTCAAGCCTCGAGTATTATACCTCCATCTGTGATAGAGTATGCCTGTGGTTTTCCTCCAGCTTTGAGTGCAAATCCTCCAGTAGTAACACCATCTTCTTATAGAACTCCACAGACTCTGAGTGTTGTTCCTCCTTTTATTTTGTATTCGATTATGGTATTATAAGATTAGGAGTTTAACCTTTATCTATGTTATACCCCACTTGGGATCTCAGTCAACTAGATTCACCATGTCTCTTATCGTTACAAGTATATTCATGTCTTCTGTAGATTAAAAGATATTTGAGAGATTTACTTGATTGGGTCTATCTAAGTTTAGTGGGGTTGTGGGTGAGGATGCCTATGAGTTCTTGATTGATTGTTGGGAGAAGTTGAATAACCTTGTATTATTTAAGTTGCACAGAGTTTCTTACACTACCTACCAGTTGAGAGATGGAACCAGAGATTGGTGAAGGTCATTTATTAGTTACAGACCTCTAGGTTCCCTAAAGATGACTTGTGATCAGTTTATTGTGGCTTTTTTGGACAGTTTGTGCATTTAATTTGTGGGATCAGATAAGATATATGAGTTTGATCACTTGGAGCAAGGATCTATGACCGCAGTAGAGTATGCTGAATATTTCCACGCCTTGTATAGATATTTATTTGCTAGTATTACCATCGAGTCAGTGAAGATTAGAAATTTCACAAAGGGATTAGATGTTTCACTTCAGTTGGCTACTTCCAAGATGGTAGTCTCTGGGGCATTATTTCAAATTGTATTGGATCATGCAAAAATGATTGAGTCTATTCTTCAAACTTTTTAGGGAGTTTCAAAAAGGGTGCACTGTCAGGGTGAGTTCAGTAATTTAACTCCTCGAGGAATAGATTTTACTGGTTTGCATGACTATCATGGTATACTTGTATAGGCAATCTTGCAGGGTTCAAATAGTAGGTCCACTAGCTCAATGCTTAAGGGTGGTCATTCTAAGTCAATCGTACCCCTTCTTATTGATTCAGAGTTTGCTATTTGTGAGATAAATTTGGTAATCTTTCTAAGGACTATATCCACTGTGTTTCTAGTCTTGATCCTATATAGACTGTGAGAGGTAACCCTCAAAGAGGTAGATGTACTACTAAAGATTTGCCCGATAGAGGTAGTGGTGCCCACGATAGTAGTTGTAGGTCTACTTAGGTAGGTTATGTCGATAGTGCTATGTTATACCTGCCAAATACAGGTAGAGGCTTCCGACGCTATTATAATTGTTATCTTCCTATTTCCTTTAGATTTGTTTTTGTATTATTTGATTTGGGGTTTACTTTCTCTTATGTGTCTACATATTTTTCTTTGGATATTGATTCTTCTAGTTAGCCTCTTTATGTGTCTATCCATGTGTCTACCCCTATATGAGACTCTTTAATGGTGGATTTGATTTACCAATTTTTTGTTGTAACCTTTGCTGGGCATGAGACTTGGGTAGATCTGATCATCATAGATAAGGTTGATTTTGATGTTATCTTAGGTATGGATTGGTTAACTTCTGATCATTCTATTGTATACTATTAGGCTATGACCGTGACTTTAGCTCCACTATGTGTGCCAAGGTTAGATTGGAATGGTGTGCTTTATTTTGGTTCCAAGATGGTTATATTCGTCGCTTGGTTGAGAGAGTATGTTTGTCGTATTTTTTCCATATTCGTGATACTAGTGTTTCTACACCTTTTTTTTGACTTTTTCCATACTTTCCTTGAGTTCATAGATGTTTTTCTATGGATTTACCTGGTATGCCTTTGAATTCAAATATTAATTTCATATCGCTATTGATGTCGAGAAGGGCACCAAGCCCATATCTATTCTTCCTTATAGGATGGCCTCAACAGAGCTGATGGAATTAAAGGATCAATTCTAGTATTTGTTAAATAAGGAATTTACAAACCTAGTGTATCCTTGGGGTTTGCCTATCTTATTTATGAAGAAACAAATTGGATCTATGCATATGAGTATTGATTATTGATAGCTCAACAAGGTCACAGTTAAGAATAAGTATCCGCTTTCTCATATTAATGATTTATTTGATCAGCTTCAGGGTGCTTCAGTGTTTTAAGGATTGATTTAAGGTTCGACAATCACCAATTAAGGGTTAGAGCTTCAGATTTCCTGAAGATAGCTTTTCAGACTCGATAGAGTCATTATAAGTTCTTGGTCATGTCCTTCGGGCTGAACATTGCTCCAGCCGTATTTAGGGAGTTGATGAACCGAGTGTTTTGACCATATCTTGACTCTTTTGTCATTTCATTTATAGATGATATCTTGGTTTACTCCAAGAGTAAGGTTAATCAAAATTAGCACTTATGGATTGTGCTTTAGATATTGAGGAATGAGAACTTGTATTCTAAGTCCTCCAAGTGCGAGTTTTGGTTTTAATCTATTTCTTTCTTAGTTTATATGGTGACCAGTAATGGTATCATGGTCGATTCAACCAAGATTACAACAGTGCGTGATAAGTTTAGGCATTGTTTTCTTACCGAGATTTAGAGTTTTGTTGGTTTGCGGGCTACTATTAATGCTATATTCAAGTTTTTTCATCTATTGTGTCTCTTTTGTCTATGTTGACTTAAAAAAATATTTCATTTTAGTGGTCCAATGATTGTGTGGCAAGCTTTCAAAAGCTTAAGGATTTGTTGGGCTTAGCTTCTATCTTGGCCTAGCCCAAGGAGGGCATGGGTTTTACCATCTTCTGTGACTTCTTGTGTTGGGTTAGGTGTTGCGTTGATGCATAAGGGTAAGGTGATTGTTTATACTTCTCATCAGTTGAATTCCCATTAGACAAATTACCCTGTACATAATTTAGATTTTGTACGGTTGTATTTGCTTTGAAGTTGTGGAGGCACTACTTTCGTGGAGTCTATTGTGAGATCTCAGATCATTATAGCCTTCAGTATTTCTTTATCTAGCTAGATATTAATATGAGGTAGCATCGTTGGATTGAGTGGCTTAAAGACTATGACCTTAAAATTCTCTATCATCCGAGCAAGGCTAATGTGGTTTTGGATGCCTTCAGTAGGAAGTCGACTATTTTGGGTAGCTTGGTGCATGTTTTGACCTAGGAGAGGCCTTCATTAATAAAGGTTCAATCCTTAGATAACCAGATGGTTATTGAAATGGAATCAAACTACGAAAACTAAAGATGATACAACAAGGTAAAGATAATCGATAAGATAGATAATTAGACACATGAAAAGAAGTAACCAAGAACAAAAGAGTATGTCAAACTCCAATACCCTCAATTACAATCTAATCGAACACCTAGTTCCTACGGTGACCAAGAGGGAGATAGCTGCCCTCTACACCAACTTTTATAAACCAAAGTTCAACAAAAGTTTTCCACTACTCTCACTTAATGGAGAAACATTCATCAATTCATCAATAATCAAGCAAAAACTAAGAGAATGAGATAGCCTTAAAAGAATTTATAGTTTAGGCTAATTATTACAATTTTAGGGGACAAAAGTGATCCAATTGCAAGAAAAGGCCCACTTGGGGCTGTTTTGATCTGCTCTAGAAATGCTAGAGTGGATCAAAAGTGGATCCAAAATGCCTTGGGCACAAGTTCTTTTCAAGGGGCTTTCTAGACCTATTTTGACTTCGCTTGTCTCCACCAACGATTATTGGACCAATGTGAGTGCGATCATCAATAAATAATACCCTCTTGATGGTAAGGAGGCTTCTTCAAATACCTCCCACTTCATGAACAATCCCTTGATCCTTTGAAGCTCCTGGGCTTGAATTCTACTGAATGGCTTTGAGCTAATTCAAATTGTATCATCCTGTCCATCTTAAGAAGAATTTTACCTCAAATTCAAAGGGTGATCATCTTCTATCATGTTAAAGAGTGAAATATCACACATATTAAATGTATTGTGTACTTGATATTCAGAAGGAAGGTGAATCTTATAGGCATGTCGTTTATCCTTTCAAGTACTTAAAATGGACCATCACCTCGGGGCATCAATTTGTATTTTCTTTGGGTTGGAAAACTATTCTTCTTAAGGTGCACCCACACCCAATCACCCGGTTCAAGCACAGACCGCTTCCTTCCCCTGTTTACTCTTTTGGCCACCTCTTGATTCCTCTTCTCTTTGAGAATTCTCACCTTCTCATGCAAGTTCTTCATGGTTTCCTCCCTTTTTATCTCCATGTATGCTTACCATAATATCACTAAGCAAAGTAGTGAGATCTAAAGGGCTAAAGGGGTTAAAACTGTAAACACATTCAAATGGAGTCATACCAATAGTCGAACAGATAACACAATTATAGGCAAATTCAACTAGAGGTACATGGTCCTCCTAAGAGGCCATTTTTCTTTAACTAAGGTGCGCAATATAGAACCCAAGGTTTTATTTACAACCTCTATTTGCCCATCCGTTTATGGGTGGTAAGATATTGAGAAAAGAAATTTGGTGCCAAGCTTACCCCACAATGACCTCCAAAAATGACTATGGAACTTAGAGTCCCTATCACTAACAATAGTATAAGAAATTCCATGTATTTTGACAACATTCTCAATAAACAAAGAAGCCACATTAGAAGTATCATCAATTTTTTGACATGGAATGAAATGGGCCATTTTTGAGAACTTATCAATCACAACAAAAATACAATCTCAACCTCTCCTTGTCCTCGGCAATCCCAAAATAAAATCCATAGAGATGTAAAGCCAAGGGCATTGAGGAGTACGTAATGGGGTATATAATCCATTAGGGAGAAGGTGGGATTTCTCACCTTTACAATCCATGCATTGGTCATGAATTCTAGCAACATCTTGATGCATCTTTGGCTGCTAGAATTGTTCCTCTATGATTCCAAGGGTTTTGTCAATTCCCAAGTGACCCATCATACCCCCATCATGTGCCTCTCTTACAAAAAATTCTCTCTATGACCTAGAAGGTACATACAACTTTCTTTCTTCGAACAAAAAACCATCAAACTTAGAGTAGGGCATAGAGACACTATCCCTCTCCCATCTTTCCTTACCCCATGTCTGACAATCTTGATAGATTTGAAAAAATTTGGGGTCCTCGGGGTACATTGTCTTTAGACTCTCAAATACCATTAGCTTAGAAGATAATGTAGAGATAAGCACATACTTCCTAGATAACGCATCAGCTACCACATTTTTCTTTCCCTTTTTGTATTGAATTACATAAGGAAAAGTCTCTAGGAAAGCAATCCACTTAGCATGTCTTTTATTGAGTTTATCTTAGGCTTGGAGATGTTTCAAGGATTCATGATCGGTCCGAAACACAAACTCCTTGGGACACAAATATTGTTGCCAATGACTAAATTTTCTAATCAAGGAATATAACTCTAGATCATAGGTGGAATAATTTAGAGTTGCGCCTTTGAGATTTTCACTAAAATAGACAATAGATTTATGATATTGCATTAAGACGACACCTATTCCAACCTTACTTGCATCACATTCAATCTCAAACATCTTATCAAAATTGGGTAATTACAATAAAGGAGCAAATCTAATCATAGCCTTCAAAGCTTTAAATGCATTGGCTTGCTCATCACCCCATTTAAAATGTTTATCCTTACGGATCACCTCGATCAAGGAAGCAGTGATGGTACTAAATCCTTTGACAAATTGCCTATAAAAACTAGCCAACCCATGGAATATTCTTACTTCACCAATGTATTTTAGAGTTAGCAAATTAGTGATGGCGTCTATCTTAGATTCATCTACCTTGATTCTTCTTGAGCTCACAATAAATCCCAAGAAAACAACTTCATTCACACCAAAAGAACATTTTTCAATATTAGCATACAATCTATTTTCTAAGCACTTCTAACACATCATGCAAATGTAAGACATGTTCTTCAAGGGATTTTATATATACTAGAACATCATCAAAATATACCACAACAAAATTCCCTATGAACGGTTTTATCACATGGTTCATGAACTGTATAAAGGTACTAGGAGCATTGGTGAGGCTAAAAGACATGACCAACCATTCATATCGACCAAACTTGGTCTTGAAAATGGTCTTCCACTTATTACTCGGTTGTATTTCGATTTGGTGGTACCTGCTCCTAAGATTTATCTTAAAAAACACAAGAACCATCCAACTCATCAAGCATATCTAAATGGGGAATTGGGTGGTGATACTTTACCGTTATTTTATTGATGGTTTGGCAATCAATTCACATGCGCCATTTTCCATCATTCTTTTGCATTAGCAACATCAGAATCACATATGTACTCATTCTTTCTTTGATGTATCCATTTTTGAGAAGTTTCTAAGCTTTTCTTTAGAGCTCGTTTTTGTTCTTTAGATTACTTAGGTAGGCCAGTTTGTTGGGTAATTGAGAACCGACACAACATCAATTTGATTCTCAATTCCCCACGAAGTGGGGGTAATTCTTGGGGAAGCTCATTTGGGAACATATCCCCATAATCCTACAAAATAAGGGAATTAGGATGGGGGATAGGAGAAGTAGAGTGGTTTGCATGAAAATCATGGGCTAGGAGGAGCATGGGTGTTTTGTCATCATGCTCTTTGAAAATATCATTGATCCTAGCCAACATCACAAAGGGACTCTTCACTTTCACCCTCTATTCTCCTTTTCTTCATCCCTTTCCTAAATTTGGTCCTTCTTCTCACCTTGTTTCTTACCCTTCTCTTTCAATTCTCTCAATTTTTGGTAACCCTCATTTACTTGATATGGCAAAAGAGGATAGAGAGTGAATTTCCAACCATTCAACTCAAAAGAGTACCGATTGGTCCTCCCATCATGATTGCTTGAACGATCATATTTCCATGGTCTCCTAAGAAAGAGATGACAAGTTTGCATAAGTATCAAATCACAATGCACCTCATGATAATTACCGAATTTGAACCAAATCACCACTTACCTAGTTACCTTCAACTCACCATAATTATTTAATCATTAAAGCTTATATGGTGTGGCATGTTTGGTTGTGGGAAACTTCAAAAAATCAACCAAAGTAGAACTAGAAACACTAGCACAATTTTTGCTATCAATGATCAATGAGCATATATTTTCGTTTATAAGACATTTAGTATGGAATAGATTCTCCATTTGACTAGGGTCATCTATCATCTTACTAATAATTGCACATCTCAAAATAAAATTCTAACCTCATACTCTCCATCTTGAGGCCAAGTATGTTCATTATCCTCCTCTACTTGCTCATCTTCTTGGGACCCCTCTCCATGGGGTTTTTTGTTATTCTGATCTTCCAATCCTACCTTTTCTCTAAGGTAATACAATTTTTCTTCCCTAATAATCATATTTCTCTGGTTGGGATATTCACTTGCCTTATTTCCCCACCCTTGACATTTAAAACACTGAAAACCTTTAGGATTGATATTAGGATATTTTGTTACCTTAATTCCTTGGTGGGTACTTTGGAGTGGTTTTCTCTATGGATTTCTTATTATTGGACTTGTATTCCTTGTTCTTATTCCACCCTGATAATGATTTGTCTACCTCTTTACTCTTACTCCAAGTGTTGGTAAATGTATACCCTTTTGGTTTGTAAGTTGCCCTTTCTTTGATATCCCTCTCAATCTCCAAGGCTACTTGTAATATTTGTTCTATGGTATCAATCTTCTGGATATTCATGCATAAGGAGATATCTCTATTCAATCCAACCTTGAAGTGTATGATGTTAGTGTTCGCGTTCTCTCGATGGTCGACCTTCAAGATCAATTGTTGGAATTCATTATAATAGGCCATAACACTCTTGCTACCTTACCTCAAGTTGTACAACTTTGAAAGAAGATCATGTCTATACCTCTATGGAACATACCTTTATCTCATTAATACCTTTAACATATCCCATGGAGGGGGTTGTCCTTCATTCAACACATTTTTAAATCTCTTAGCATAATCCCACCATGTATTGGCATACCCTTCAAAATGGGAAATGGCATAGCAAATCTTCTTCACATGGGTGATATCATTAACTTGGAAGATCCTTTCAAAGTGGACTTCTATGAGATATAAGCTCCGGGATTACTTTTTTCTTTGAAAGTTAGAATACTAACCTTGATTGAATTGATACCCACATCTCGATCCCTATTGCCTTGCTGGTTCTATTGATCATAACCATGAGGCTGGTTTGATAGGTTTCCTCTATGATTAGGAACTGGACAAAATGTTCCTCATCGACCTCGATAATCTCATTGGTCCAATTGTCTACCTCTCATTTCCTCCACCAATATGTCGGCTTAATCGAATACTCTAAACTCCTTTTGTTGTTCTTACATTTCTTCCTCATATATTTGGATGGGTTGGTTTTGATTAAGGGGTGATTGGAATGGGTGAATTTATTTAAGTGGAGGTTGGGGTATTTGGGTTCGAGATTCATCATATTATGTTTGGTTGACTTGAGATTGGAGTGGTCGAACTTCAGTTTTATGGATATGTAGTGGCTTAAAGAATGAAATCATGTTCTTGTATTAGTGGATTGATCTTTGGGTTTTGGTTTTCCAAGGAAAGATGAACCAAAGGATTTGGAGCATGACTAATAGTTGAATCATGGAAGTTTTGAGGTATAGATAGGGATGTTTTTTGTCAACCTTCCATGATATCCACTTTTCCACCAATGAGGGATACACTCTCTTCAAAAGAATCCACCTTAAGATCAAGTGAATTTATCTTAGTGTCCGTAGAATCAATTTTATGATTGAGAGTTTCAATGTCTGCAAAATAGCATTATTTGAGTGGTTATCCCTGGTTTGCAAAGTTTCGCCTTCCATAGACACTGTAACTATGAAGAAAAACACTCACAAAAACAAAAAAACGCATTAGGGTTAAAGAAGTTCACCTCACAAACACTTCACATCTTTGTTCACTTCACCTTGGATCACAAAGGTTGAAAGATGGTTTATACTTTGTGTGGTAATTGTGGTTCTAAGTTCTACTCTTGATCGGATCGGATTCTTTCTTGATGGACTCAAATAAAGATGTAAACACTTGGATCAAGAATTAACAACGATATTAAAAAGAGAAAATCTTGAAAGAAATGGGACGATGAATGAAATGGGACTCAAGAACTAAAACCAACTTAGTAGATGAATTAATAGTTGATAAGTAGTTTAAGATTCAAAGAAGGGATTTAAGAATCAAGAAATTTAAACTAAGAATCAAACCTTGAGCAATGGAGTTTTTAAAGTGTTGAGATGAGTTTCGACGCTTGAATTTGTGTTAGAATAGTGTTGATATTCATTTGGGTACTTGAAGTGGTGTTGTTGGAGTTGATACAAATAAAAAAGGAGTGATCTACATTGGGGCAGCCTGCTCTAGCAGATAGAACGCAGGTGTAAGGCACCTTGGGCGCTGATAGGGAGCAAGTGGACGCAAAGGGCTGTTTGCTCACTGCCTTGGCTTGTATTTGGCCTGTGGCAGTAGGATGGGCGCACCTTGGATGCACCTTGGATACAGGAGAAGCCTCCCTTTACTAGTTTGTTCTGTGTTGGTTCTGTGGCAGCAGGCTGGGCGCACCCAAAACGCAGATTAGGACACCTTGACCGAAAATCAGCTTTCAAAGCATTCTTATACTTCAATGGTCACCCCCTTTTGTCCTCTATTTAGAATATTCCTTTAAATCATCAAAAAGGTACTTTTACAAACACTCTTTTGCATCTTTTTCTTCACTCTTTAGGATCAAACAACCACCTTTTCCCAATAATTTTTCTTGAAGATTTGAATTTCTCCAAGAACACTCATGAACACAAAAACTTCAAAAATCTCTATCTCTTAAACCATTAATAGGAATGCGATAAAATTTTGAACAAAGGTTAATTTCGACCTTCTAAACACATTCCAATTGTCATTTCCCAAAATTCTTCCCCAAAAACTTCAAATCTTGCAACCAATTTTGAAATTGTAAATCCACTTAAAAGTTCTTTAAACTCAAGCTTCCAATGATAGTATAAGGCTTAATTTTACTCTGATTTAGCTTGAACTTCATATACATGAACACTAATAGTGTTAGAGAATGAAAATATGATACTAGAAACCCAAGAAACCAAACAAATCAAAACTCAAAATTTGACCTAAGACCTAAAATGTGAATAGTCTCTTTTTTGTGATTTTTTATTTTTTGACAGACCCAAGATTGACTTTGTAGGAAAATATCAAGTTCGACTCTGATAACAAATGATACAAAATCAAACTACAAAAACTAAAGATGATACAAAAAGGTAAAGATAATTAATAAGATAGATAGTTAGACACAAAAAAATAAGTAACAAAGAACAAAAGAGTATATCAAACTCCAATACACTTAATTACAATCTAGTCAAACACCTAATTCATATGGTGACCAAGAGGGAGATGAACGCCCTCTAAACCAATATTTCTAAACCAAAGTTCAACAAAAGTTGTCCAATATTGTCACTTATTTAAGAAGTATTCATCAATTAATCAATAATCAAGCAACAACTAAGAGAATGAGCTAGCCTCAAAAGTATTTATAGCTTAGCATAATTATTAGAATTTTAAGGCCCAAAAGTGACCCAATTGCAAGAAAAGTCCCATTAGGGGCTGTTTTGATCCTCTCTTGAAATTCTAGAGTGGATCAAAAGTACATCCAAAGAGCCTTAGGTGTAAGTCCTTTGCAAGGGGCTTTCTATTCCCGTTTTTCCTTTGCTTGCCTCCTCCAATTATCCATTGACGAATGTGAGTGTGATCACCAATAAATAACACCCTCTTGATGGTAAGGGGGCTTCTTCAAGTATATTTTAATTCATGAACAATCCTTAGATCCTTTGAAGCTCCCGGGCTTGAGTTCTAGTGAATGACTTAGAGCTAATCTGGATTGTATCAGTTATGCATAATATTTCCACACCTGTGTGTGCTTTAGAATTTTTGGAGACTAGATCTTCTTTGATGAAGAATATTAGGGCTCATCAGTTAGATTATGTTATGTTGAGAGTGATTTAGGATAAGGTGTTAAGTGGTGAGGCTAAGGAAGACTCATTTGATTTTGATAGCGTTTTGAGGATTTGAGGTTGAGTCTGTGTGCTTAGAGTGAGTTATTGGATGAGACAAATATTAGAGGAGTCCCGTTGTTCTAGTTATTCCATTTATCTAGAAGTGACCAAACCGTATCATAATTTGAGATAACACTCTAGTGGGGTAGTATGAGGAAAAATATAGTGGATTTTGTAGCTTATTGCCTATGTTTCCTGTAGGTGAAGGTCGATCATTTGAGGCCTAGTGGTTTATCTTAGAGGTTGCCTATTATCAAAAGGAAATGGGAATGAATCACTATGGACTTCGTGACTAGGTTTCCTTATACCTCTCATGGTTTTAATAATGTTTGGGTCATCATGTACCAGTCAACTAAATTTTCTTATTTTATTCATGTCTAGGATTCTTTTAGTGTTGAGAGGTCATCTATATTCATAAAATAGTTTATATCCATGGTGTACTAGTGTTTATTATCTTATATAGAGGTTTAGTGTTCACTTCTCACTTCTAGAAGGTATTTCAGGAGGTGTTGGATACCCAAGTTAATCTTAATACAAATTTTCACCCCCAGACTGATGGTCAGTCAAACCAAACTATTCAAGTTTTGGAGAATATGCTCCTCGCTTATGTCATAGACTTTGGAGGTTAGTGGGATCAACATCTAGCTTTGGAAGAGTTTGTATATAATAATAACTACCATTCCAGTATTTGAATGGCTTCTTTTGAGGCTTTATATGGTTGGCTTTATAACTCCTTGTTGGTTGATTTGATATTATATCTCGAGGTACAAAATTTCTTCGCTAATCGTTTTATAGAGTTTGGCTTATTCAGGATAGACTTTGAGCAACTTAAAGTAGGTAGAAGTGCTATGCAGACCATGCACTTCCTTGAGTGTTGGTGATTGAGTTTTCCTTTATGTTTTACCCATAAAGGGCGTGATGAAGTTTGGGAAGAGGGAAAAGCTTAGCCCCAAGTATATTATACCATTTGAGATCCTTTGGACTATTAGGGATGTAGCTTATGAGTTAGAATTATCCTAATATTTATCAGCTATTTATCTAGTTTTTCATGATTCTATGTTTCGACTATATAATCAAGATAAGTCTCATATCATTTATTTGGATATAGTCCTGTTAGATAAGATTGTCCTTTATTGACAAGCTAGTATCCATCTTAGCTAGGGATGCTAGACAGTTGCATTCTATAGATATTCTTATGGTTAAGGTTAAGTGAGACATTTATCTATAGATAAGGATATAATTAAGCTCGAGCCCAATATCCATAGTAGGTTTCCCCAACTTTTTACTGTTTCAGGTATTTCCCTTCCTTTAGTTTGAGGATAAACTAGATTCTTAGTGGTGGATATTGTACGAGCTTAATTTTGTGAAGCTTTTATTTTTATATGATTTGACCATTTTCCCCTTCCCTATAGTTTCTTTGTGATGTTTTGGAGTTTGGAGATGATTTACATGGTTACAAATGCATTACAGTATGTTTTGTTTGAGTTTTTGTTTTTTGGAGGTTAAAAAGGCTTTATAGTTGCCTTTGGTCAACATTTATTGTCCTACGCGTCGGATGGTAAAAAATATTTCTCCAGCAGTTTAGAAACATCAACTTTTAGGTTAGTAGCGTGGTCGGTTCAATTTTATGGTTCTTACATCTCATCTCAACCCTCCATTCAAGAAATTGTAAATTGGGGTCTTGGGGGTCAATTTTGTGAAAATAATCCATTTTCAAAATTCTGATGTCAATATGGTGTCTAGAACGTTGAATTTATTTTATTAACATATCTCATTTGCATTCACAGGATTTTGAACGAATGCTGAAGGGTCCTATCATAAATGTGGGAAAAACTCTAAGTTTACTAGTGCAACACCAAAGAAGTAGTCGCTTAAGTGACCTAGGGCCGCTTAAGCGGTCAGTTGATGTGGTTTAGACACTTAAGCAACTACCTATCCACTTAAGTGATGATTGATTAAGCGACCATTTAGCCGCTTAAGCAATCACAACTAGGCACCCATATAAAAATTAATTTACTCGATATTCCATCATTTTTGAGACTATGAACTTTGTGTTTTAGAGATTTTATACAGTTTATTACATCTTCAAGATTGGGTAATCTCCAAATCCCTACTTTAATTATTTTACTTCAATTCTCATCATCTAAAGCTCATTAAAATACAATTTTAAAAGTAAAATTTGGGAATGTTGAAAGGACTAAAATGATTTTTTTTTCAAATTTAAACCTTGTTATTAACCCATTTGCACTTGGGTTTTATTATAGGGTTTCCTTAAACCATCGGTAATGTATTTATGAAATTGAATTCTAATTTTATCCCTTCTTTTTGAAAACCTATTTCGTGGGTCCATTTTGTCCCTGACTCAAAAATGGGTGACGTGTAAATTTTAATTTGTATGTTTTAGCTGGTTTAAGCCCGTTTGAGAGGGGAAGGCTTCGTATTAAATGATTTTGGGATGATATTTATTAATTCAAGGTAGGTTATTGCTTAGCTTTCTTTAGACTGGGCTGGGTATTTAAGATTGATATAAAAACATGTTATGGGTATGGATATTAATCATGAAAATAGTGTTATTACTTAAATATGGCATTGTGTGGGGCTTATGTTATTATTAGTAGTTTGAAACTTTATTTCTATGTCTGGACCATGTTGGGGTCTTATATGACGTCATTAGCATTGTGTGTATATATCTGGTTGTTTTATTCCTTGTAGAAATGCCTAAGTTGGGGTTTATATAGTATTAATGTCATATTTATTGCATATCTCATTCTAACAGTCCATAGATTATAGGGGATCATAGATGTTGGCTTAATGAGTAGATTTGAGCTCACGTGCTTATGTATTGGTTGAATTTGAAATTCTCATTCTGTTTTGGTTGTGAGAATTATATCCTCATATCATATATACATTCATGAGGCATTGGTACCACTATAAAAATACTAGTTTTCTAACAGAAATGTGACACCTTTAAAAACCCTCTGCCGAAGATCATGTACCAGAGTGGAGTTATTGATATTAGATCGGTATTGGTATTGGTTATTGGATTGTATATGGGTTGTGAACCTCCCATAGTTCCTATGTCTGGAGAAGTTCTTGGTAGGTGTATATGGAGGTTGTAAGACAACCTTGAACATATCACACCACCATCATCATCATCATCATCATTATCATTCTCATTGCATTTCATACATTATGCACCTTATTGTTGTACTTTCATGTTTAATTTGATGTGATGTCTATCAATTTGATACTTATTTTTTGCAACTGTACTTGTTATATGTCCTTTTATTTAGAACTTTTAGTGGAGTAAGAGTGGGATTCCATTTGGGATATTTTCCAATTGCAGGTAACGTGCCCATAGTGTGCATATTATATACCTTAGTTTCTACTTTTCTTAGTCGGTCTATGATACCTACTAAGTACATGTGGATCATACTCATTCCTATTATACCATTTCAGTGCAGATTTAGGTACTAGTGCACCAAATGATAGCTGAGTTTGGGATGTGGTTTGATACTTTTGAGGTAGTGGTCGCTCTATGCTTCTAGAGTTGGCCTCCTACTCTATTCTATCTAGTTTATGTCGTGTTTTATGTTTGGAGACAAACTTGTGTTCCTTTTTGGAATATTAGTTATTTTATCAGACTTTTAGTTGTATGTAGATTTTTGATAAACTGTGACACCATGTTTTATGGTTGTTTATGTATTGTTTGAAATTCAGACTTCCGTATTTATTGTATATGTGTGGTTCGACTTAATTCTAGAAGTTTTATCTTGGGATATTGGTGTTATTTTCTCATTTCATATGTGTTTGGGTAATTGTCTTACTTGTCAAGGCGTAGCCGCGATAAGTGCAATAATGACCCTTATTTAACACAAACTATTTGACAACAACAACAACAAACCCAGTGTATTCCTACATAGTGGGATCTGGAGAGGGTAAGATGTATGCAGCCCATACAACTACCTTCGAAGAAGTAGAAAGGTTGTAACACAAACTATTTGAAATTAAATTAAATAATTGTTGAAATTTTTTTCATGTCTCGATTATTATTTTCTCAATTAGAATTTACTGTCTTTAAATTTTCTAACATCCTTTGGGATGATCCCTTCCTCTCATATTAACTTTTCCAAATTTAATGCTCAAGAACTTCTAAATTACTTCTATGAGGGTCAACTCCCAGATCGCTGCCTCTAAGGCTGGTGATTCTAAGTTCCCCGCTGAGATAGAAAACACCTTGGTATCATTTTTGGAATATTTGGAGATGTCAAAAGGAGAAAATCCAGCATGATAGGACAACAAACACAACAAGGATCACCCGTGTCAATTCTAGTTTTTGGATCTTCAACCCTAAAAGAAGAAAGGTCCTCTATAAGTGATTCAAAATAGGAAGCAGTATGGCAGAGAGAGTTAAGAAGATTCTTAACTACTTAATCTCCCTGGTTCAAAAAACTCTTCCATAAAGAATGATTGTTATTTAACCAAAAAATCTTCTCCACATAAATAATGGGAGATGAACTCTTAAAAACTCAACTTATGAGACAATCCGTTATACTCTCCAACCTCTCCAATGATCATGCAAGAAATAGTAACTGATGCCTTATCTATGGAGGATCAACCTATAAATCTAAAAAAAGCTATTGAAGGTTAGGCCAAATTTGTACACAATGAAATGCTGATATTGATAAGTTGGTGGATAGAATAGAAGGCTTAATAGATAGTGATTCTAGCCATACATCAGGAAAGGCACAAGAAGTTCATAAGATAGAATATCTTATAAAATAGACACCACCTACTAAGGATATGCCCGAAGGAATGATAATTATTGAGAAGTTGAAGGATTTTATCAAAGGAACCCTCAGAGTTAAGAATGCCACCGCCACCAAGTCTTCCATAATGTTTGACAATCCCTATACAGCTAGGATCGATAGTTTCAGGATGCATGCCAGCTATTAACTCCCTAAATTTCAACAATTTAAGAGAAACAAAAATCTAGAGCAATATGCCTCTAATAACGATCAAATACACTCTAAATATTGATGAACATGACTTTTAGCATTATAATTTACCCAACAAGACTGGAGGTTTAATCCATAGAGAACAATGAGACTAGTGATCGGGAAGTAAGGAATGGAAGTAACTCACTAAAACCAAACAAACGATATAAATGTTTAGGGGATTTTCAAATATAAAAAGTGAAACATAGATAGAATCAATTATAATGTAAACAAGTTGATCAATGGCTTTCACAAACATGGAAAACAAAGATAAATGATAATAGGGAAAGAATTCTATCAAAGATCCAAAGAATTTAAATCAAATACTCATCATTAATCATAGATTAGCTAATTAGTCTTGGAACCTCAAGTATCTATCATGTCTTTCGAGCGATTGACTATTCTTTCTTTCCTAAATTCCATCAAATATTAGCCAAGGGTAAAAATGAATGGTTTCAATACATGGTTACATTAGGATTTGACTATTTCTAGTAACAAAATCCATTGGATGGGCCATTAACCTAAATTGTGATAAATTAACTTTTTCCAATCTCATTTAGCTCTTCAAGCATTAATCAAAGTAGATGAGAAATTCCTACTCTAATCTCCTCTTTCGAGCTCTATTGGAGTAGAAATGGATCAAGCAAGAAACTAATTTAATCAAGAAAAATCTATTTATAACTCAAGAGTATTCAATTAATACAAAATCAAGAGATAAAATCATAATCCAAATCCAAAACATACTTGCGTTATGTCCGACAATAACATTCAAGAATGAATCTAACTACACCCAAATATTTAATACAAAACAATGAAATAAATAAAGAATTAAGAAATATTAATTACAAATCTTCCAAATATTCACTCCAAGGGTATTGAGTCAAGAGTCTTAGTCTCCTAGGTTGAGAAATATGGCAACGATTCCCCTTTATAGCACAAAAATTGGATTTTAGGTAATTAATAAAATGCCCCCAAGTTAAAAACTTTGATTGTCCTCAAGCAACTCAAAATCAAAACTTAATGAAGTTATTAATTTAAGCTCAAAAACCAACATCAACTCTTTCACATCATATTTTTTTAATTAGGAACCATGATTATGACTTTTGTTGGGACTAACAATTAGTCCAAAAGTATGTAATTATTACCCAAAAAAATACATCAATTTCAAACACATCTTCAAGAGTACAATGGAGTTTTAAGAATAGTCAAGTAACAACAACCAATTCTCAAGAAGTTACTCACAATTAATATTCAATGAAATATGCACCTTTGCCTTATTTTTGGAACTTATTAACTTTACCAATATATCCTAACTTACATGCCATCACAAGAAAGAAAGTCTCAAAATTCACAATATTTACAACACGTATACAAGTGATAAATGCACAAACACTGGTACACAGGAACAAATTTACCATGCCACATAGTATAATACCATAGTCTTGCTCTTATTTCAATCTCCACAAACATAAAAGTATCGGTTAGAGATCTAAAAAGAACTTTTTCTAGTTTGTAAGGTAGGCTAGGGAAAGCGTAGGATAAGTATTTAGGATAAAGTTTACTGCACCCCCTTGAACTCTTAAAACACAATATAATTCAAACTCTGATCATTTTCCCCTTTATTTTCATATGACATATGATTTTCATTCTAGTTCACCACCTTATTGACAACCTTTTCTTTTCCTTTTCTTTTCTCATTTTCACTCCATTTCTAATTTTTGGTCATTTCACTCAATAATTATTTTGCTCTTAAGACACCGACATACAAAACTATAGTGCATAATTAGCTGTTCCAAGTTCTACCAAACCCCCAACTTAAGCTTTTAGCCTCAATTTGGCAATTCAATTCTCAAGCAGGGTAGGGTTCAAGAGTGGAAAATTTTTCAAAAGATTCAAGGCTTGTAATGGGTTATAAAAGAATAGTTATTAGGCTCAAATATGTTAATTAGTGATAATATTTATGAACGGGTAGGATTAAGGCTACAGAGCTTTCTAAAAATCACGTAGAAGGCCTAAGATCGTTTCTTCAATCAAATATAATCAAGACTAGCATTGAAAGATCAATTGGTTAAGTTCTATATGACACAAACAATTACAAGAATTATTATACAAAAACTCACCACACGTGGCATGTAAAATATTTAAGAAGAATCAATTTCATTTCCTATACAAGAACAAAAAGGAGTTATTTTCTATATTATCACTGCCTAATGAGTAAGCAATCACAAAATTAGTCAAAGTATTGTCACGAACAACATTTACTTCCAGGAAATTATTTTTCACAAAAAAAATTAGAAATGCATGCTCAATTAAATATTTCACAATGCAAGACTAACTCTATTAGTACCAAACAAGCCACAATCCCACATTTTGACTCCAACAAGGAAAATAATTTAACGGCTACTCAGACATCACCCATTACAACACTCAAAATTCTAATTCACAATAGTTGCAGGTACTCCAACTGCCCCTACACAAATGACACAATATCCAAAAACAACAATAATAATGGATTTCCCATAAGATTGTCATTACACAATCTATCATTTGGGAAAAGGTCGCTCAAAACTACCAAAAGAAAAACTATAAGAAGCTAACACAATAAAGAAACTAATATAGAATTGAAACAAGATAAAGGACTAATTCAAATAAATCAAAATTAAGCTCAAACCCGACAAGTGTGAACAACATCCGTAATCACAAAAAAACATCATTCAACTTGAACTTCAAACAAAGAACTTTTTAGATGACTTAAAAACTTGTAATTAAGTACACATAGTAGAAAGAACACTTTCTAATAGAGAATATCAAATGAACAATGGATGAGAGTAGAGTAAACTACACATAGGAATTTCATTGAGCACATGGTGGACATCATAATGTAAACATCTTCAAGAGTAGTGTGGGTACTCATGAATTACCAATATTGAAATAATTCAACTTTAAATAAAAAACAACAAATCCGACAACTTTAAATTATCTCCAAACAATAAAAAGAACACTTCAGATTAATAATTGAAACATGGAGTAACATAGAACAAAGTGGATGTTTCACTTAGGACTTTTATCAAACTCATGATTCTGTTAAAGTGGATACTAAGGAATTACCCATAATACGTGTCAAATGTTACACCCAAAATAAATCATTTACAAAGACCATAATTTTTGATGCCACATAATTCATTTCAATCTTGTAAAGGGCACAATAGTCTCCAACAACACCGAGGGGAACAAATGTATCAAAATATTTAAATAGTACAAACCAAAATAAAAATTTTGTTATTCCTCCCCTAACTTAAAGATATTATACTGTCCCCAATAAAAGTAGAATAAAGTAAAGAAGGAGGTAATGGACTCCCTGAAGTGCACTAGGCACAAGGATCAACATAATACTAGCTTGTAATAGTGTAATTGTTGGAATACTAGTAGCCTTATCATATTGGGCTCCTATTTCATTCCCAACAACCTTTTACTTCCAAATTTGTTCAAATGACTTCCAAAAACTCCAAAATTTTGTGGACTAGTCAAAAATAAATTCCTAAGCTATTCACAAAATTAAATTTTCATAGATAATGCAAAATTTTTGAGAAAAATGGGTTGCCTACCATCAAGTGCTTGATTTTACATAGCGGTATAACAGAAGCAAACTTACCAATTATCTCTTATTTGAGAATTTAAATATTTTCCCCAACTTCATATCACTATTTCGGTGAAGCTTGGGGGCCTAATGTAAGAAAGTGATGAGCCTAACTCCACCAATCACAATGTTGAAAAATAGTTGGAATGAGGTTTCAATCTCTTCTTTCTAAAATATCCATCTTTCTTGATATTTTTACCACGAAATAAACTAGAGTCTTCACAAAGGATTTGACTAGCTTTATTTTGTAACTCTAGTATTATTTTATAAATTTTAGCATCTTGCATTTTTTTGGCTTGGTGGATTGACTAATCCCCATGAATTCTTCAATACTAATCTTTACCACATCTTCATTGGAACTCAACTTAACACATTATCATTGACTATTTGAAGAGGAGCATCAATGCCATAAGTTTCGATTTTACATTGAACTTCAACTCATATATGACAAGTTTAAGTTGGATTATTTCATTACATTTATTAACATGAATTTGGAATAAATTATCCTTTATTCATAAGATTCCCTCACATAGTTTCCAAAGGCTTCAAAATGTTGAGATAGGGTTAAGAGCCACTTTTAGTTTGCAATTTCCAATTTGTCAAGTGTTTCTTTATTTTGAAAAGCATTTTCACAAGGTTATTTTTCTCCTTCACTACCTACTTTTTATACCACCATGTATTGATACATAAGTGGTACTACCTCACCCATTTTATATACTCGGTCCAAGTTAGTTTTGAGCATTACTTGAATTACTTCATGACTGATTTTTTGTATTGTAACACTATATGATTTCTCCTACCAAACTCAAAATCAAAACTAGAAAATTCTTTAGATCTTGGTGAAATGGAAGAGTCATTTTCACAAGCATCACAATGTCTACTTTGACTACCACATTCACAAAATATAGACCCCACATAGGATTGATATGGTACATATCTCTCTCTTTTGGGAGTTTATTTTTATATTTTTTTCAAAAGTGCATCCCTCCATAATAAGGACATGGGTCAATAAAATAATATTTTCAGCCACCAAATTCAATTTCATCCAAAGATGCCATAGTAACAAGTATAACAAAACAAAAATTTAACAAATACAAGAAATAAAATGACAAACATATATTTAATGATTATTTTGGGACTTTGACAAGATTGAATATTTAATGATTATGCTAGTTGGGTATGAGAAGTTGATGCTAATTCCAGGTAAAACTCTATGGTTTATAGATATGGGTATTGATATAGTTTATAGATATGATTATGGTATGGTTAGTAGATATGGTTATTGGTAGTTGTTACGGATGTGGTTATTGGTATGACATTGGATATGGTTACTGTAATGGTGTATAGTTTTGGTTATTGGCATGGTTTACTAATATAGTTTATTGATATAGTTCATTGATATGGTTTTTCTATAATGTGAGTTCCGGTTCAAGTTCTGTAATTGATATGGTAATGATAATATGAGTTCTGGTTAAAGTCCTACTATTGATCTGGTAGTGTTAATATGAGTTTTGATAAAAGTCCGACAATTGATGATGATATTGATAATATAGTTCCGGTATAAGTTAGACAAATGATGTTATGAAGTTGATATTATTGAGGATGTTACGATGATGACGATATGAGTTGCGGTTCAAGTTCAACATTGAGAATTGGGCATGATATGATTTAGTATGGATGGTTTGATGGTCATATATGACATTTGGTAAGGTTATAGATCTTCAGTTAATTACTTTTGTTTGAGTTCACGCTCCATGCTTATTCAGGATTGCGTTGGGTTATTTACTTTTCCATCCTTATTGGTTTATGGAAAATAATTTAGTAGTTGTAATTGTGTGAACCTTATATTACTACTTTGGATTTATTTATTTATTTATTTATTTATGTACAATAATATTGGAGCTTATTTCTAGGCTTACACTTATACATAGGATTATTTTATTTTATCTTGTATCTTATTGTATTTATACCATTATTATCTTAGTCGGTCAATGATGCCTACTGAGTACCCATGGTTTTGGTACTCATACTACACTTCTTTACCTTTTGGTGTAGATCTGAGTGCTAGTAGTCGTCGTGTGTGATGCTCGTACTGGGTGGATTTTGGAGATTGGGTGAGATCTTGGAGTTGGAGTTTCCCTTTTTACTTCTATTATTGATATATAGTCTTTCGATTTTGGAGACAAACCGTATTTGACTATTTCTATACTTATGTTCCATTTGTAGTAGTTTTTGTACCAACACTACTAGGTTATGAGACATTTATTAATCTTTTATCTATCTATTAGACTATTATGATTATCTTATTCTTATTGTAAGACTTTAAATTGTTTATTTCCAGTGTTTCGGGCATTTTACCCCAAGTTATCCCATTGCTTATAGTTTTGTGCAATGGTTTAGCTTACCTACTGGAAGGATAAAGTAGGTGCCATCATGGATCATAAATCAGGTCATGATAAATTGGTATTAGAGCATAGGTTTAACTAATATGGTTGGAATAAGAGCAAGTGTCTAGTAGATTCCTACAGATCAGAATAATGTTGTCTGTTTCTTATCTTTAAGAGGTGATAGGACATTCTTGGGAGTTCTTCACTTCTTTCACTTATTTAATTCTAAGGGCCAGAGTTGGTTTCTAAAGCATTTCTTTAGTGTCATTCTTTCACAGATGGCTAGGACCCGTACTACTTCTACACAAGACAAGGGTTTTGATATTGATCCTAGGGACCCTTTTGCTATTCATAGATGGCCTATAGGTCATGGACAACCTAAGAATGTGTCCCTTTCTAGGGATAGGATAGAGGGGCCTTCACCAGACCCTATTATTTCCCTTGAGCAAGAGATTCTTTTTCTCTATCTAGCAGTGTACCAGGGGCTAGCCTAGGCTCCACTGGTGTTTATTTTTTTTTTAGTGCTCATAGATGCTTTGGTTCAGCTTTTAGAATTGGTTGGTGGTGCACCATATGGTTATACATAGTCTATGGATTAGAATGGTACTGAGGTAGGGACACAACCTATAGTTGTGGATCCCAGAGTTGAGATCCCTCCTATGCTATTGGTTGGCCAACTGATAGTTTCTTAGTCGGTAGTTTCCCAACCTATTATATTTGTTGAGGAGTAGAAGATATTGGGTATATTTTTTAGATTAGATCTACCTAGGTTTTATGGTGCACCGGGCAAGGATGTGTATGCGTTCTTGATTGCTTGTGAGGATAGGATCCATAATTTGGGCCTATTAAGACTTGTGTTGCATATTATAGTACTGTCGAGTTGTACTTGGTATCTCGACATTAATTGAGAGTTCATCTTGATTCCAGGCCAACTAGATCTCCCCCATTGACATGGACTTAGTTCTCTAAGATCTTAATAAGGTCTATTGATTGTAGATAGCTTAATAAGGTGATAATGAAGAATGAATATCCTATGCATTGCATTGATGATTTACTTGACTAGCTCTAAGGGAAAACACTGTTCTTTAAGATTGATTCGAGATCTAATTACCATCAATTGAGGATTCAGGCTGAGGATATCCCAAAGATGGCCTTCAGGACCCAGTATGGTTGTTAGGAGATTCTAGTGATGTCTTTTAGGTTGACTAACGCCCCAACCTCATTTATTGATTTGATGAACCATTTGTTGAGGCCTTTTTGGATTCTTTTATGATTGTTTTCACCAATGTCATCCTTGTGTATTTGAGAAGTAGAGAGGATCATATGCAAAATTTGAGAATTGTACTCTAAACTTTGAAAGATCACATGCTTTTTGCCAAATTCTCTAAGTGTGAGTTTTGGATCGAGTAAGTGGCATTCCTTTAAAATGTGGTGTCTAAGGATAGGATATGGTAGATCTAACATATATATAGGTTATTCATGATTGGACCCCTCCATCCAAGGTTCGTAGTTTCATTAATTTGGCCAGTTACTATAGATAGTTCATTAAGTATTTTGCTGTTATTGTTGTTTCAATTACCTAATTGAATTGAAAGGAGGTTCCTTTCCAATGATCTGAGAAGTGCGAGACAAGCTTTGAAAAGATCAAGAGATTGTTCACTTTAACTTCTATTTTGTTTTTTCTTATTGAGGGTGAGGGATTCATTGTGTAATATTATGCTTTTGGTATTTGTTTTAGTTGTGTGTTAATGCAATAGGGTTGATTATTGCTCATGTATCAAGAAAAATGAAGGTGCTCGAGCGTAACTACCCTACTCATGAATTAGAATTAGCAGCGGTAGTTTTTGCACTTAAGATTTGGAAGCATTATCTATGTAGCGTGCATTCTAAGATCTTCATGGATTATTGTATTCTTCAGTATCTTATGAACTAGAGATAGCTTAATTCTAGGCAATGTAGATGGATGAAGTTTCTCAAGGATTATACTATCTCTATCTTTTATCATCCAAACAAGGAGAATATGGTAGCAGATTCCTTGAGTCGAAAGGCAGTAAGTATGGGTACTTGGCTTGTGTTTTAGTTTTTTAGAGGCTATTGTCATGAGACATTTAGTCCTTAGCCAACTTGATGATGCGAATCAACATTTTATACCCTAGGATGATTTTTGCTAGTATTGAGGCAAGGTATTACTATTTAAGTATATTCAAAGTTGTAAATTTGATAGTATAAGACTATGCACCATCCATGATCAGGTATTGAGTGCTGAGTCTAAGAGGTATACCATATATTTTGGGGGTGTTTTTAGATTTGATAGCTTCATTTGTATTATGATGATTGATGATTTGATTTAGTCAATTTTATGTGCGTCCAACTGCTCTAGATATTACAAGATATAACTAGGATTTATAGAGATTTGACACAATATTACTGGTGGAATGGTTTGAAGAAAGATGTAGTAGACTTTGTAGCTCGTTGCCTATGTTGTCAGCAGGTGATGGCCGATCATTAAAGACTTGGTAGATTGATTCAGAGATTTCCCAATCTTGAGTAGAAGTTAGAGAAGATTACTGTAGACTTTGTTAGTGGTTTGCCTCATATATTTCATAGTTCCAATGGTATTTAGGTCGTTGTACATTGATTGACTAAGTTGGCACATTTTATTCCCATTCAGATATTGTTTAGTACCGAGAGGTTTGCTCTTATCTAAATGATACCTATTTGTATAGTGTGCCTATATCTATCATTTTAGATCAGGGTTCAGTGTATATTTCCAATGTCTGGAGAACTTTTTAGGAGAAGTTGAGTACTCAGGTAGATCTTAGTATAACCTTCCATCCTCAACCATTGGGCATTTAGAATAGACTATTTAGGTTCTTGAGGATATGCTCCAAGTCTATTTTATAGATTTTGAAGGTTAGTGAGAGAAACACCTAGCTTTGGCAGAGTTTGCATATAATAATAGGTTCCATTCAAGTATTGAGATGATGGCTTTAAATGATTTGTATGGTAGTTGATGCCATTCTATGGTTGGTTGCATTGAGACTTTTAAGATTAGACCCCATCGTACTGACTTACTTCATGAGTCATTGAATAGAGTTAGGGTGATTTAGGATAGGTTGAACGCATCCTAAAGTAGGCAGAAGGCTTATGCAGATCATAGACTTCATGCCTTAATATTTATAGTGATGACATGTATTCCTTCAAGTATCTCCTATGAAGGGTGTGATAATATTTATGAGGAAAGGAAAACTTTGCTTGAGATATATTAGACCTATTGAGATTCCTGGTACAGTTGGTGAGATGGGTTCTAAGTTAGACTTGCCTCTAGATGTTGCTGTTGTCCATTAGATTATCTATATTTCTATGTTGTGACATTACATTACTAATCCATATCATGTGCTTAGATAAGACTCAGTTTAATAGGATAAGCGATTGACCTTAGTGAAGGAGCCTATGCTCATACTAGCTAGTGATGTTCGGCGGCTGTGCACTAGAGAGATTAAAGTGGTTAAGGTACAGTAGAAGAACCGCCTAATTGAGAAGGCTACTTAGGAGATCGAGAGTGAGATTCGTACCCAGTATCCTCACTAATTCGAGGCTTCAGGTACATCCTAATCCTTTAATTTTGTGAATAAAAGTTCTTTAATAGTGGATATTGTAAAGAACCTCTAGGTTTTTTTATATATTTCTGCTCATTTTCGTTATTTCGAACATTCCTATAACCACCCCAAGTCAGTTATGACTTGATAGAAATAACAGTTAGGTTATCGGGCAGTTCATTTTATTTTAGCTCCAGTTCTCTATTTTAAAGTTGTTGCTGGTTCAAATAGGCTACCGGGTGTTACCTTTAGTCAAATGAACTTATATTCCAATTTTGTCAGTTCTAATAGCTTTGGAACATTTATTTTAGGCTAGGTGTACCCTTGGTTTGGGTCCTGAAGCTTCCCAAAACATTTTGGGCTATTGATGTTAAGTTAAGAAAAATGGCACATAGGTGTAGGATCCATTTTTCATTGAAACGACATCAGATAGAGATTTTGGTAGTGCTATTGAGTCTGAGATGCCGAATTTGATAGGTTAGGATAGTTCATTTGCGTATACGAGATTTTGAATGAATCCTAAAAGGTCGATGGGTGTTGTAAATAATTCTTGAGTTTTATCTGGTGCATGTAGCTTATGCACTACTTAAGCACCCATTTGGGTCGCTTAAGTAGCGGCCCACTAATATGACTAGCCTACTGCTTAAGTGGTTAGGCTAGCCTAGTGATTCATTATTGAAGTGGTGCCATTACACTTAAGCTATGGCTGCATAAACGACAAAGGGACCACCTAAGTAGTACCTGTGTAGACACTAGATGTCGCTAAAGTGACACTAGACGTCTTAATTAGTGATCACTTAAGAAACCCAATTTCCACTTAAGTACTTGTCGAATACCTCAGAAGGGTATAAAAACCCCTCTTAGCTAGATTTTCACCTTTTTTTTCCCATATTCCAAGAAGTGAAACCCTAAAAAGTGAAGAAACTTAAGGGAATCATTAGTGGGTGGTTTTGGAGTGTTCATAGGCTTGATTAACATGTTTCTTCTCCTTATTTTTAGTAAGTTTCATTAAATTCCATGGTTGATTTCTCATGATTTCCCCAAAATTTTCAAATTATTCATGAATTGATTATAGCATTATTTGAGTTGAGAATTCACCCATTCTTGAGGGTAAATATTCCTCGAGCACATAGAGACCTTTTTTTAAATGTAATTTTGGACCTGAAGCACAATAGTGTAATATGGACATCATTGTTATCATTTTGATGAATAGATAATGATTTTAATAGTGTGCATCTTACGGAAGCTTCTCAGAAAGGGAAATAGGTGGTTTAGTGAATGTTTTGGGCTTTTCTTCAGTGTCTAGGTAGGCTAGGCTAGGGAAATCGTTGGTTTATGATATTATGTTAGATATGGGATAGGATTTAGGTATTGGAAGCATGATTGGTATGACTAGTCTTATTTGGATAGTTTAGGCTATTTTGGAAGAGAAAAAACATCCTTTTCCCCCTGAACTTGTTCTCCAAACTCACTTTAGCACTTAAACTTAACTTTTGTTTATTTACCCCCTTAACATTTATAAAGTGTATTCTTTTGGTTTAATTTAGATATTTTATTAATAATCAACCAATGATGGACCAACCCACCATACAAAGGAAAACCAACCCATTCTTATTCTTGACCTGACCCATCCCATAATTCATTTAGAAACATATACAAATAGTAGGGTTTCTAAAAGTAGTACTAGTTTCCAAATCCTATAAATATCTCCGCCTCCTTCATCTTTGTCTTCCTTCCTCTTTTCTATGAATCTATTTGTAATTGCTTTGAGGTTTCAATCCTGCATCATCTTTAAGGTAAGTGCTGATAATCCATTCTTTGACATCTCTACTGTACCTCATACTCTCTAATTATTGATTTTACTTGTGTTTCAGCTGCATTCTCCAGTAACTAAGATAAAACATGTATATTGGTCAAGTAAGATGGATATAGTCTTCCTCTTAAAGCTATATTAGCCAAGTAAATTTCCTTCTTCATTTCTTCTGTTGTATTTTCCAGATCTACTTTGAGTAAAATCTCTTGTTTTTCCTCTGTAGAAGTGGTACTAATGATAAAAAAGATTTGATTGGCCCCACAAATTGTCATCTTGCCTTTTTCCTATCAGGTGCATGTTGCTCTATCTGCATCGATCCTCTCTTGTTGCTGGTACTCCTTCATGGTGACTGTAATAGCTGAGAAATAGTACCTTTACTGCTAATTGTTATGTAGTTACTAAATGAAACCTTTTCATTAAATGTTTCCTTCCCCTTTATACCCCTTGATTTGTATGATTCTCAGATATGGACTTTGCCATTTGTCACTTTTTAGAATAGTTTTACCTCTACTTTGTATCTGTTGGAAACTTTTAATGATATAATCATCTGCATCTATAGCCAAATTTGCTAGATAATTTGCCAGTTGGTTCCCCTTCCTGTATATGTTTTGATACTGTACTTGTTTATTCTTCATGAATCTGTGGATTTGTTTGACTATGTTTGCTATATTCCATGGACAAGGACACTCCCTTAAAGTGTATTTGTTTGACCCCTAATGCCGATGTTTCATTTTTTTTAAAAAAGGGGCACGTTTAATTATTAAAAAAATTAATTTCAATAATTTTATATTTAAAATATAATATTTTTTTTAAAAAAAATTAAAATTAAAAATGGACACTTTTTTCTTCTTTCTTCTTCAAATCATCATCAACAACAACACTTAAACCTCCATTAACAACCTCAATTTTTTTCACTTTCCTCCATTAACAACACCACCCAACAACAATACTTTTCTTTAATTTTTTCACTTTCCTCCACTAACAACACCACCCAAGAACAATACTTTCTTTTATTTTTTTTCACTTTCCTCCATTAACAACACCATCAAGAACAACACTTTCCTTTAATTTTTTTCACTTTCCTCCGTTAACACCACCAAAGAACAAATATGAAAACACTATTAAATAATTTTCTCCATTGAACACCATCTCTGTCTTGAATCCAACTCCCTCAAAATTTAGATAAAAATTAAATTAAATTGATGATTTTATTTTTGAATCACTTATCATCAATGAGATTTCTTTTGATATTTTGTAATAAGACAATTTGAAAAAAATAATTTTAACTTGATGAAAGTATTTTTGTGTTTGAATAAGAAAGAAGAGGGTAAGGGTGAGGGGCTGGAAGGGTGGGGTAGGGGTGGGGCTGAAAGGGGAGAAAGAATGGTGGGGGGTACTGGAAGGAGAGAAAGAATGGGGGAGGAGGTGGGGCAGGGTAGGGGGCTAGAAGGGAAGAAGAGCGGGGGGAGGGGTTGAATTTATATAATATATATATATATATATATATATATTATTTAATATATATTTATACATATATATATATATTATATGTATATATAAATATATATATTATTTAATATATATATATATATATAAATAATAAATATATATTTTTTGCCCTTTAAAACAAAAATACCTAAAAATAGTATGTGTGTGAGATTTTTTTATAAAAAAAATCCTAATTTCTTATGTGGCAATGACCTGACACTGATGTGGTACTGATTTGGCACTGACATGGCGCGTGTGTAACCCACTCTCCGTTGTGAGAGTGGTATTCAGTTTTAAGGGGTAAAACAAATACACTTTAAAGATGTTAAGGGGGTAAATAAATAGAAGTTAAGTTTAATTGCTAAAGTGAGTTTGGAGGACAAGTTTAGGAGGGAAAGATGTATTTACTCATTTTAGAATCATATTTTAGGTGGAATTGATTAAGTTTCTCATATGCCGCTAGAATTGCCTTAGTTGCTCAAGTTTAGGTGGAATTATCTTAGTTGCTCATGTTTAGGTGGAGTTGTTGTAGTTGCTCAAGTTTAGGTGGAATTAATTAAGTTGCTCAAGTTTAGATGAAATTGCCTTAGTTGCTCATGTTTTAGGTCGAATAGACTTAGTTTTTCATGTTTGGAAAGAATTGTTATCATAGGAAAAATTATGACATATTTAATATCTAGCAATGAATTTAGATATTTTAGCCTAGATCGGTGTAGAATTTGCCTAAAAATAGATTTTAGGGATTATAAGTGGGCCCTTCTGACCCACCTTAGGCCAATACTTGTGTTAGCTCCTGTAGACTTATATACCCATGTTATTCCCTTATAAATAATTTTTTGGAACATTGAAGAGATTAAATATTTAATAATTATGCTATTTGGGTATTGGGAGTTGGTGCTATTTTGGAAAAAACTCAATAGTTTATAGATATGGGTATTGATATGGTTTATGGATATGATTATTGGTATGCTTAGTAGATATGGTTATCGGTATGTGTTATGGATGGGGTTATTGGTATGGCTTATGGATATGGTTATTGGAATGGTGTATAGTTATGGTTATTGGCATGGTTTATTGATATAGTTTATTAATTTAGTTTGTTGGTATGATTCAATGACATGATTTATTGATAATATTAGTTCTGGTTCATGACTGGAGATTGATATGGTAATAATAATATGAGTTCTGATTCAAGTCCAACAATTGATATAGTATTGAAAATATGAGATCCAGTATAAGTACAATTGATGATGATGTTGATAATATGAGTTTTGGTATAAGTCTAGCAAATGATGTTACGATATTGGTACTATTGAAGATGTTATGCTGATGACGATATGAGTTTCAATTCGAGTCCTACATTCAAAGCTGGGCATGACATGATACAAAATGGATAGTTTGATGGTTATTGCTGATATTAGGTAAGGTTATTATAGATCTTCGATTATTTACTTTCCTTTGATTGCACCGTTTGGGATTATGGTAGCCCGGGTTTGGTTATTTACTTTTCCTCACTTATTGGCTTTTGGGGGACAATCTAGTAATTATAATTGTGTGATCTTTACGTTACTATTCTAAATTTACATAATTATTCATATACAACAGTGTTGGCACTTATCTCCACATTTTCCCTTTTACCTTGACTTAGCTTATTGTATCTTGTATCTTATCATTTTTATATCATGGTTTATCTTATTTCGACGGTGATGCCTAGTTAGTAAATATGATTTTAATACTCATACTAGACTTCAGTCCCTTTTTTGTGTATATCAGAGTACTAGTAGTTTCCGCTAATGTGACGCTCATGCTGGGTTGATTTCGGAGATTGGGTGAACTCTATCTGTTGAAGTTTCCCTTTTTCTTCTATTATCCATATCTAGTCTTTTAGTTTTTTTAGACAGACAACATTTGACTATTTCAATACTTATGTTCCATTTGTAGTAACTCTTGTAACAACAATACTAGGTCCTGGGATAATTATTGATCTTTTATCAATCTATTAGACTATTATGATTGTCTTAGTGTTGTTATAATCTTTTAAATAGTTGATTTCTAGATTTTAGGGCATTTTTCACCAAGTTAGCCCATTGCTTATAGTTTTGGGCTACGATTTGGCTTACCTACAGGTGGGATAAAATAGGTGCCATTATGACTCATAAATTGGTTCATGACAGGACAGTACTTAAGATATCGAGAGCGATAAGCAAGCCTAGTATCCTGACCTATTCAATCCTTTAGGTACTTCTTAACCCTTTACTTTTGCATAGGGAAATCTTTTTAGAAGTGGATATTGTAATGACCCTCCAAGTCATTTTCTACATTTCTATACTTTTTTATCATTTCGAGCATTCCTGTAGATTCTCCAAGTCATTGTAACTTATTGGAGCTGACAGTTCAGTTATCGAGCAACTCATTTGGTTTTAAGAGACAATTCCCTATTTTGATGTCTTCATTGGTAAAAATTTGCTATCGAGCAGTATAACAATCTTGACAGTTAAGCAAGCTTCTTCCTAGGAATGAAATAATGAATTTGACAAATTATTATTATATATTATTATTATTATTATTATTATTATTATTATTATCCAAATTCTTCAAAGTTGGACTTCCCACAATAGAAAGATTAGGGATAGGGGAACACCAATTTTAGGATAAAGGGACCTTTGGTTTTGATCCCATGATTTCTGAACTCATTTTAGGATATTGGGCAAATTTTGGTAAAAGTAACCGTTGGGTGTGCGACCCACATTTCATCAAAAAGACATTGGATGGAACTTTCAATGCCTCCATTGAGTACAAAATATCAAATTTGATAGGGTGGTATTATTTTTTTGCATTCATGATATTCCAAATAAATCTAAGAGGTCTCTGGAAATTTGGAAAAATCTAAGTTCAGCTGGTGCATCCTCTTAAGTGGACCTTTGGTCGCTTTAGCAGAAGCTTCTTTTGAAGCTAATTGGTTGCTTTAGAGGACAATTGGTCTATTTAGCAACCAAGGATGGTTCCACCTTAGTCGCTTTAGCAGAGGCTTGGTCGATAAAGTAGATGTCGCTTAAGCGACATCTTTTCATCTTTATCGGAGCTTGGCCCAGGCCAGGGACTGTGTAAAGGTCCTATGCCTCTTTAGTGATGACTGCTTAAACAACACTCGTGAGAGTATATTTCCAGCCCTTTCCTTATTTTCTCCCATTTCTCAGAGGTTTAAAGATCCTCAAAAACCTATAGAGTGTGGAAATTTGGGAGATCATTCCTTAGGTGGTCGTTGGTTGTTTGTATGTTCGGGATAGTCATTTCCTCATCATATCATTGTAAGTTTCCATCTATTTCTTGAATTAATTTGCCAATTTAGTCTTAAATCCATAATTTCTTGATGGGATGATTTTGGTATCATTTGAGATGGAAATTTAGCCATTCTTGAGGGTAAGTAATCCTTGAGCTTAGGGACGTGTTGATGGTCTCGAAAGTGAGATTCTACAAATGGGCCCCACCTAGGATTTTGATTTTATTTTTTACCAAAGTATTAAAATTAAATATGGGTATTATTATCTCCATATTAATGTATAAATCACTACTTTGATGAAATGGCATCACGAGGAGGCTTCTGAGAAAGGAAAATTTCTAATTTAGCGTACTTTGTCAAGATCTCATCTATGTCTAGGTAGGCTGGTAAACCCTTCTCTCAGATTAAGATTTATTATTGTATTGGTATAATATTATTCTATTTTTGGGTTGTGAATTAAGACATGATGATATATTTAGCAAATATAGGGTATTTGATCGATTAGCGAACCATAACTAGGAGTATTAACTTAACTACTTGTTCTGTAAGGTGAATTTATTTATTAGGACACAACGAGTCTTAGCATGCTGTAGTGGTATTTTCGAACATTAGACTATTTTGGAGTAGTAATTGCCTTAGGCCATGACTGCCATTAGCTCTTTGTAGACTCAATAGGCCTTTATACTACATCTTATTGATATCCTTGAGACCTGGAAGGATTTAGATATATTATGGCTTATCATAATCTCATGCTTAACAGATATCTAGACCCTTTTAATTATGACAAATTACGACATTAAGACCGTTCAATTCCAATATGTATGATGACATTCTTTTTGTTCCAAGCCTGGTATTCATTATGATATTATTTTTTATTTGATTCCAGCATTGAGAGGTTATTTATGACGGTTTTGGAATGGGTTCAAGTCTGGTGATTAATGTATGGAAACATCCATTATTATGATTTTGAGATTTGGATGTTTATGCATGTGTTCTAGTTACTTTTTCTTTATTGCATTCACTAGGCTTATGGGAGCTCGAGATGGATTATTTACTTTTGTTTGCTTTCCCTAGGGCTATAGGGTCCAGTTATTCTATAGATATTACATTCATTTGATTATTTATTTTGTTGTTTATTTTAGTATTTTGAGCATTATTTCAGGTTTATTATTTTTCCCTGAATTTTCTTCTTATATCACATTCTATTATATTTATATTATGACTTATCTCATTCAGTTGATGATGCCTACTAAGTAGTTGTTGCTTTGGAACTCATACTACACTGTTGTACCCTTTTCTAATGTAGATATAGTACTATTTTCCATGATTGATACTGTATTAGTATGGGTCAGAGTACGGAGATAGGTTGAGCTTTCGAAGAGGGAGTTGACTTTCTCACCCTCTTCTGTTTTGATGGTCTTTCTGTTTTGAGACTATTGTATATTTGACATTGATACTCTTATTCTTTTTCTAGGGGATTTTGTACCAATCATACTAGGTCATGGAATGTTATTACTCTTTTCTTTATTTTTATTCAGTTGTGCTATTATTGTTATGTTTTATGGATTGCAATGTATTTACCTGCACAATTTTGAAATTTATGTTATTTTACACCAACTAGACCATTACATGTCATTCTGGACTACGATTTGGCTTAACTATTAGAGGAATAAAGTAGGTGCCATTGTGACTCGTGAAATTGGGTCATGACACACAAAAAGAGTCAAAGTGTTGTCACAAACATCATTCACTTGTTTTTAACAAAATAATTAGAGAGGTATGCTCATTTATTCATTCCACAATGAAAGACTAACTCTATTAGTACCAACCAAGCCACAATCCCACGTTTTGACTCCAACAAGGGAAATAATTTAATGGGTACTCAGACTTCACCATTTCAAAACTCACAATGCTGATTCATAATTGCTACAGGTACTCAGACTTCTCCTACACAAATGACACTAATACCAAAAAATATCAATAATGACCATTTTTTCATAAGAATGTCATCACTCAATCCATCATTTGGGTGAAGGTTGCCCAGAACAACTACCAAAATGAAAAACTATATGAAGCTAACACAATAAAGAAACTAATATAGAAGGGAAAACAAAATAAATCACTAATCCAACAAAATCAAAATAAAGCTCAAACCCGACAAGAGTGCACAACATCTATAACCACAAAAAACAACATTCAACTTGAACTACCAACAAAACACTCTTTAGAAGACTTGAAAACTTGCACTTAGCAATAACACATCCTAATAGCAGTTATCACATTAAAAATGGAAGAGAGTAGAGAAAACTACACTTAGGAATTTCATCAAGCACTTTGTGGGCATCATAAACTAAACATCATTAAGAGTAGTGTGAGTACTCAAAAATTACAAAAATTGACTCAACTTTAAAAAACCAACTAAACATCCCACATCTTGAAATTAGCTCCACAAAACAATAAGAACACTTCAGTTTAGCAATTGGAACATGGAGTAACTAAGAAAAAGGTGGACCTAAACTAAACCATTCACATGGTGGGTTTTAAAGTGGGTACTCAATAATTTCCCAAATTTTATGTCAAATATGACACCTAAACTAAACCATTCACAAATACCAAAATTTTTTATGACACATAAATCATTTCAAACCCGACAAAGGTGCAACAATCTCTAACAACACCCACAGTGCAACAATAGAACAAACCAAAATAAAAACTATGTTATTCTATCCTCAACTGAAAGATATTGCATTATTCCAAATCAGGAAAAATATTTTAGAGATAGAGGTAATTCTTTCTAAAGTGCACTAGGCGCGAGGATCAACATAAGAGTGGCATGTAGTAGTGTAATAGTTGGAATGCTGGGAGCCTCCTCTGCATGGGCTTCTATTTCATTCCCATAAAATATTTTTATCCAATTCTATTCAAATCACTTGCATAAACAATAAAACTTTGTGGGTTAACAAAATTAAATTCGTAAACTATTCTAAAAACTAAAAGTTCATATGTAAATTCAAAATTTTTTAGAACGATGGGATGTTTCCCATCAAACACTTCATTTAATGTAGTGGCATAATGCAAGAAACCGTGCCATTTATCTCTCCATTTTGAGATATTTGAATATTTTCCCGAATTTCAAATCATGATTTCAATGAAACTGGTGGGGAAAATTTGAGAAAGCGACGAGCCCAACTCTATCTCGCCATTTCAAAGACTTAAATCTTTTACACAACTTCACATCAATTTTCTTAGACTTATTGGGAATTGGTGCGAAGATCATTAGGTCACTTGTTAGACACCACATTTTACTATTATTGTCATTTAGGCGAAGGACATCATTTTCCCCTCTTGGAATGACATACTTCAAAATATAGGGACTTTACCCCTCATCTTTAAAGCTCTCAATTTTCCCAGTTATTTCTATTTCCATCAAATCCACCAAGCATAACATAACAAAATAGATAGAATGAGTTTTCCACCTCTTTTTCCTCAAATTTGTATCTTTTTTGACACTCTCACCCCAAAATGAACTAGAACCTTCACAAACTATTTGATTGGCCTTATTTTGAAACTCTAGTATCATTTCATGAATTTTGGCATCTTACATTATTTTTTGCTTGGTAGGTGGAAAAATTACCATCTTGACCAATTGCCATGAATTCTTCAACTCAAATCATGACCACATATTTATTGGAACTCAACTTGAACTCATTATCCTTGACCATTTGAAGAGAAGAATCATATTCAATAAGTTTTGGTTTCACATTGGACTTCAAGTCATTAATGGAAAGTTTAGGTTGGATTATTTCATTACATCATTCAACATGGAGTTGAAAAATATTATCCTTTATTCTGTATATTCCCTTACATAGTTTTAATAGGATTCAAGATGTTGAGATCGGTTAAAGAGACACTCTTACTTCGTAATTTCAAATTTGTCAACTGTTTTTTATTTTGAAAAGGATCTTCACAACGGTATTTTTCTCCGTTACTACCTAATTTTGACATCATTATATATTGATGAATAACAGGTACCTTCTCATCCAGTTTAGGTACTCGGTCCATGTTAGTTTGAAGTATTACTTGGATGTCTGACTGGCGCTTTGTGCTTTCAACTCCATGTTATTGCTCCTATCAAACTCAAAAGCACAAATAGCAACTTTATTAGAGCTTCAGGGGAGGGAAGGGTCATTTTGAAAAGCATCACAATGTCTACTTTGACCATCACATTCAAAACAAGTACATCCCACGTAGGATTGAGATGGTCTACACACCTCTCCCTTGGGAATTTTCTTTATAATTTTGCCAAAAATAGGACCCTCTACATCAATGATATAGTACATTAGCAAAAGATTTGCAACTACCAAATTTAGTTTCATCCAAATATGTCATAATAACAGGTATAATAAATAAAGATCTAACTAGCATAAGACAAAAATAAACTCACAAACATATATTCACAAGTTTGGATCAAAGAATGTTTACTAAAAATCCAAACTATCTAATCACGACAATTTTTTCCTTAATAACAACATTATTTTTGATAACACACAAATACACCCTAAAAATGAATGCACACATTAGGTAGCAATATATTTTACCAAATAAGAGTTGCGGTCGAATCCATAGGAAATGTGTGACTAACAATTAAAAAATAAGGAATAAAATTAACTGTATAAAATCCAAAGAGAGGATACAAATTGTTTGGAGATTTTTAAATTAAAGTAAAACATGGATAGAAAAAACTATAATATGAACAATTTGATCAATTACTTTCACAAACTATGAGAAACAAAGGAAATGATAATGGGGTATTTAACGATCCAAAGTATTTAAATAAAATACTCATCATTAACCATGAATTATCTAATTAGCCTTGGAACCCCAAGGATTCTCCACATCTTTGGAGTGATTGCCAAATATTTCCTGGATAAATTCTATAGAATATTTTCAAAGTGTTAATATGAATAGCTCTAATCCATGGCTAGATTAATATTTTATTATTTCCAGTAACAAAACCCATTCGATGGGTAATTTAATCCAAATCACGCTAAATTAACCTTTTCCAATCTCAATTGGCTCTTTCAAGCATTAACCAACGTAGATGGGCAATTCCTACTCTAATCTCCTCTTTCAAGCTCAATTGCAGTAGAAATGTATAAAGTAAGAGATTAGATTAAACAAGCAAAATCCATTTATAACTCAAGAGTATTCGATCAATACTAAAAGCATGAGATAAAATAAAATTCAATTCTAAAACATAAACATAGCATTGTATCAAACAATAACATTCAATAAAAAATCAAACTACACCCAAATATACAATAAATAGCAACGAAATGAAGGAAGGATTAAGAAATATTCACTACAAACCTTTCAAATCTTCATTCCAAGGGTATTGGGTAAAGTGACCTAGCCTCCTAGGTTGGGAAATATGCAAAAGATGTTGTTTTGAACATGAAAATATCTCTTTTACAGATCAAAAATTGCATTTTAGATAATTATAACACTGCCACTAATGGTCACCTGTTGGGGCACATTCCAATACAGGAAGGCATTTTTCTCACAGGACAGGGCATAGTTGGGCATCTTTCCTTGTAGGTCAGGGTGTAGGTAAGCTTTCAACCCTTTTCTGTTCACAATTTGGTGATCTACGACTTCATCTGTATGATTAGGTCACCATATGCATGTGTAGTTAAACAATTTTTGATCCACGCATCATTCTAAGATCCCTTCCTTTATTTTTATGATTCTTTTCCTTATGATAATTTGTAAATCAAAAGTACCCAACATGATTACCATTCAATTGATAATTAGCATATTATAAATTAGCGACACAAAATTATAAGAAAAGTGATACAAATAAATGGTAAAACCACCACTCATCAGTCACTCACTTTGTTAGGACATGTAACAACAATGGAACTTATGAAGGCTATCTAATCAAAAAAAATTATAGTCCTTACTGGGAAATGCCTTCGATTGGCTGGAGCATAAGTTCCTGAATAATTTATTTAGCCCCAAGCGTACAGAAAGCATGGTAGAACTAACAAAAACTCATCAAAGAAAGGATGAGCTAGCTATTGACTTCATCAATAAATGGATAAATTCTAACCTAAATTATACAGAGAGCTTCAGAGATAGAGATGTGTATCCAAGGTATGCACTGGAAGCTTCCTTATATCATACATGAAATCAAGCTAAAATACATTAAGGATTTTTCTACCCATGGTCATGACATGTGGTAGAGCATGTCTTCTACCAAAACAAAAGTAGATCCTATCCATGACTCTAGAGTGGGAAAGGACAAGGAAGATCCCAAGTGATTAAGCAAGCTTGTTCCAAATTGCGCCAATAAAAAATCTATGAGTATAAATGTTTTTCATAAAAAATTTACCAATACAAAGTTGATCATAAAGGTGAACAATAAGCAAAGCATGAAGACGACTTCTTTTAAAGCACGTCTAATTTAGAAGCTGACTTTATAGGAGATACAAGAAAAGGAATTCCCCTTTCTTGATTCTAACATTTCTACAAAATTAGATGAAATTATTAAGAATAAGATTATTTATCATCCAAAAATGAAGCAACCCAATAAAGATAAAAAAATTGGTAACCCAAACTATTATAAGTATCATAAGCTTATGGGTAACTCTCAAAAGAAATGTTTCACCTTCAAGGATTAAATCATGCAATTGAATAATAAGAAAAAAATTATGCATGGTTATGTGAAATATAGTTCTCATCAAATCTACATAAATTTTGGGTTACTCGATCTAATCCTATTATGGAATTTCAAAGAGCATAATGAGGAACCTCCAGTGCATGAAAAATATCCAATTAATGAGGGTGGTGATGAAGGTTGGATTTTGGTGACTAGAGAGAATCAAAGCAAGATAATTCTATGAAAGGAGTCATTTAAGAAGCCAACAAGAACGAGGGTTGTGAGGAAACCAAGGAAGCAGAAATTAGTCGAGAGCATATAATGAGGGAAAGGGTAGCGGAGCATTACCGCCAAAAACCATGATGCCTTGTGACCTTGGATGAATTCTTGCCAAGGTGGTTATGCATAGAGACTGCTCAAGTCAACATTGAGGCATGCTATTTCAATACTGGCAAGGACAAAATGAAGGGTGAAAGCCTATTAGTGGAACCCCCTTCTCCCGAAAATCCTATTATATCACTTCGCTAAAAACCATATGTAAGTGATAAGAAAATATATTTTTAAACGGTGAACTCTTATTAGGTAAAACACTACACAATATTCCCATGTATATGGTGGGCCATATTCCAAATAAGAAGATAAATATAATCTTGATATACGAGGTGTATGAAATAAATAGCCTAATTATTTACTCAATAAAGAAACTTGGTATCACACCTAAGGAACTAACTAAAAGTCTTTTGGTGATCGAAGGGTTCAATTAAGGGGGCCAAAGCGTCATAGGATCCATCATGTTAGACATTCATATAGGTGATTTGTTGTCAAATGTACTGATGTAAATAATTGATGCCAAGACTTCATACAATATATTTCTTAGAAGGACTTGTGAACGAGAATAAAAATTTCTCACCCTATTATTATCAATGCTTGAAATATCTTGAAGGAGAACTCAAAAGAAAAATAATATTGATGATAAGCTATTTACTGTAGTTGAGTCACACATTGCCAATGCATTATTCTACCTGAAAAATTATGTTGTGAAAGATAAAAACATTGATGATGTCACCACAACCAAGTGTGATAATTCTACCGCTAAGAAGGTCAAGGTGGTTGTCAAAAAAGCTATCACTAAGAAGCCTCCCTCTATTTTGAATTAAGTAAACTTCACATCTATAATAAAGAAGGCAACTCCCATGCTCTACAACATAATAAAGGTATAGAAAGAGAAAGGTCTATCATCAAACTTCCAAGATAATAAGCTAGTGATATTGACTCTTCCGATCAAGAGAATTGATGCAAAATTTTTCCTCAAAGCTACTGGTAGAATTTGTGTCTAAAAAAATTACAATAAACAACTAGCGTCATCAAGTTAATACTAGCACCAAAGTGCATAAATCTCTTGCAAAATTCATTGACCTGATAGTACAAACAGTTGTGAAGGATCCCAAATATTATTTCTTCTTAACAAGAGTGTGAGAAGAAATCACACTACCATGGTGCACATTATCCATAGGCTCAAAACTCACTGTCCTCTTCTTTTACACCAAGTCTTTATAAATTTAGTATAGCCAAACATTTGTTATAGTGCCTCTAAAAGAAGGATGTTAACTAATAAAATCTATAGCATTGGAATAACCATTTTAGATATTTTCTTTTTAACTTTCTTTATTAATTTTTGGGAAAATGGGGAGGAGGTCATGTGACCTCATTACCTTTTCTTTATCAGACTTAGCCCTTTTTTCTACAATTAGAGGCATTAGAGATGCCTCCTTATTCACCACCATTTTTTTTTCCATATTCTCATCCATATCATCAATGATGATAGGGTCTTCCCTCTTGTAACCAACAAATAATATAGGTGAATCAAAAATCATATTACCACTCCGAGTAGTGATAGATAGGCAATGACTTTTATTCTTTTGATTTTGGATAGTATTGATTGAATGTGTGCCTAGTTGATGTTGGTTTAGTGAAGCAGAAATCTACCCAAATTATTGCTCAAGATACTTAATTGCGATCATATGAGACTCAACTTTTTGGCTGATCCTAGAAATATCTGCCCTGATCTCTTTCAAGCATTTTTTTGGAATCTCTGATCCTTAACATATTTTGAAAGAAAAGATTCCATCCTTGAATTTATAGACTCAAAATCATAGTTCTTCAGAGAAACATAAAGTCCACTCTTGTCTTTGTAATCATTGTTCTATTTCCAATCACTATCTCTTACTCTACACAAGTTTCTTCGCCCAGACTTAATATAGTTGTTTCCATAATATTTCTGTCATACCCCATATGTTCTTAGTTCAATTCAGCTCACAGTGTTTGCATAAAAGACTTAAAACCTGAAAATAAAACTAAGTGTTGGGAAATTAGTCTCATGTTCACCTCTTAACTTTGAGGAATTTTTAGTCTACCTTTTAGACTATGAGACGATGGTTTTTTGGTTAATTCATATTCAGAGGTGTAAGGAGTATGTCTCGAGGATTTTTCAAAATTTTTGGACAAGGATTGGGTCGTGTTTGGATTATATTTCCAGCAGCTCAATGCGATTTCACCGCGTCGCGTTGTGTATAGTGATGGCCTTCAAAACAACATTACAGTTGCGAATTTAATCTCAAGAGGGGAAATTAGGTCATTTACCATCACCATAAGTCATAAAATATAATATTAAACATCGGTTTAAGTATTATACATCCATTCTCTATCAATTTTCTCTTCAAGAAACCCTAACCTAATTCCAAGAACTCCAAAACTCCATTACATCCTCTTCAAGACAATCAAGAATTTGAGGTTTCTAATCCAAGAACTTACAGAAAAAGCCTTCAAGAACATCTCCAAGAGTTAAAATCCAAGCTTCTACATCAAATCAAGCCTAATAAGATATGTGGGGTTATGAACAAGGGTATCCTTTCACCCTTATGACCAAAATTGTATGATGTTAAGATCTTATTTAATTGTTTAGAAGTAGGGTTCATAGCCAAGTACATATATTCTTAAAGCATGTGATTTTCATGAGATTTAAAGGTTTATGTATATAAATAAGTGCACATGTTTATGTTTTAACTCACATGATTTATATTATGAACGAGATTGCACTATCTTGACTTGTTATTGTTGAAGTAATTCAAAATTGTTATTGAGCATGAAGTTTTATTATGAATTGACATGAGTTTAAAGCATGGGCTTTAAGCCCTATGTTTGAGTATAAAGACTTCAAGAAGATTATACTTCTATGTATTCTTTGATAAGCTTATAGATAGATTTAAGGTAATGAATATAGATCTTAATTTGGCATGAGAGATGTGCTCATTCAAGGAATCTTCATGAACTGTCGAAGTTGTGGGATGATTTACATTTCTTCTTCCATTATTCTTTGAGGGAGGCGTTGTTTATAAACAGAAGAAAGAATAAGTCAGAAAGAGAGTTTAAATAGAGCTTATGCTCATATCATCACATGAATACTGAAAGAAGGGAAAATTTTCCTAAAACTTCTTGTAGCCTCTTGTTCAAAAGCGTGACACTCTTCATACATATGTACAAGATTCTACTCAACGTGGATTTCAGACTCCTTAGGACATTGCAAAATCTTAGGCTATTATACTAAGTTTTTTCACTACCCGAGGGTACTCCCTAGTCGCAACAATGGTGCTTACGGTCACAAGTGACCACAAGTTAACCTATGAGATGGTACCTGCTTTGAGCACTGAATAAAGTAACAAAATACACATGTGCGGAAGTAAACTATCAACTATATAAGGTTTTAAATACTTATAAAATAATGTAAAAACTGGATACTAAAGAACATATCAAAATGTGTCTAAAACATCTGATAAAACCAACTGAATATCTAACTGACTGGCTGCATGTCTGAAAAACATCTAAAATCCTCTAAACTTACTGAAAAGTTGATGGGATAGGTCCCAAATAGATTCAAACTGAACTAACTAAACTAAAATATAGAAATACTTGAACAACATAATAGGTCCTCAACATATGAGGACTCACTAGAACTACTAATGATGATAAGCCGAGCTATCTAATCGCGATCAGGAAACTGTGCGTCCAAACCTATGATATAAGACATCATAGCACAAAGAAAGTACATGGTCAGTACTTTGAATGTACTAGTATATAAGACGAGGTTAGGCTATAATTCTAGGGTTAAATATGCATGAAATACTTACTAGATGAATAGCATAAGATCATGACTGAAGGAATAACATAACTTATGTATAATATGCATGAAAGCCATAAATCTAAGAATGTGTGATCAAGCATATAACAGATATTGAGATAATCTGTAAACGGAAATTCTAAAATATAGTAATGGAATAACTAATAAACTATATGCTATGGTCAAGCAAACCTGAACTGAATTCTACATTAAATACTGAACTGACACTGTGGGAGGTATCATCTAACTGACATGCCCAAATCTGAGCTCTGTGGGATCCAACCTGTCACCCCAGTTGGAAGGGTTAAGTACCATGTAACGGATACTAACAATGGATTTATGGACCCATTAAACTTATGAATTGAAGGAATAATGAGTCACCCACATCTGGAAGGTGCTCTACTGAGATATGTGCTACCCTCAACTAGAAGGTAAACAATTTATCAATCCTCAACTGACCGGTTGATACTCTAACCTATGTTGGATACATAGTTTGGGAACTAAGGGACTACTACTAAAGATCACACCGTCTACAAAAAGAAGAGCCCCCATTCCTAGATTCGCTCAACGCTAAATCCTACTCCCACTGAATGACACTGATTACTGGACTAAACTGAACAAAGGTTAACTAAGTAAACAATTGATCATGATAACTAACTGAATGACAATGCTCATAGTTTATCTGAAACTATTCTGAAGATACAAAAATTATGTAAATAGCTAAGTATTGGGTGTTCATAACCCTCTATCACTAAATAAAATAACAATAGAGGCATGTAAAAGCTTTGAAAAACTATAATAGGAAATAATTATACAAAACCATTCTCTTTGGAATTTCATCAAACACATGGGGATTAAGACTTTAACATGTGGATTCTTTCAAACATGATGAGATGGCATGATTACATGACAAAAACTATAAATCGAAGGTCTATCCTGAATTGCATGAACATGACATGAGAACTTCAATATATAAAACATAATATAATCCATTCCATTTGAAAATAATTATAATCTTAACTTGAAATCAAAATAACAAATAATTCATGTAGATAATTTATTTAAAACACAAAAAAACTCATTATTTAACATAAAAGAGGATTCTTGGACTCCATGGTGAAACAAAACCCTGGATGAACATCCCACATACCATGAATCTTAATTCTTGAAAGAGAAATACCATTCTGTAAGATTCTTTGAAGGTTCTTGGATTTGGGAACATGATTTGTTGATTTCCTTGGAGAGAAAGGAATGAGATTGATGAACTTGGGGATGATTAGGGTTTGTTCTTGAGAAGAAATTGGAGAATTTAGGGAAAATAGTGCCCTAACTGAAGTTTAATCTCATGTTTTTATGAGTTGGGTCAATGCAATAAGATGACAAGGATACCACGATATGGTGAGTGCCTTATCGCCATAACTAGTGCGATACGATGCAATTGCATTAAGCTACTCAAATCGAAATCTAAACATTACCCAATCCTCATTTGAAAAATTAGAAACTTCCCTGAGACATTCTCCTTACACCCCTAAACATGAATTAACTCAAAAACCTGCGTCTCTGAGTTGGGAAGGCCACTCTAAAAATCCTCAAAGTTAAGAGACATTAAAAAGGACTAGGTCCCCAATACTTAGCTATATTTTCAGGCTTTCAGCTTCTTATACATGCAACTAGGAGCTGAACTGAGCTAAGAAAAGTATTGGGTATTACATTAAATTAGGAGCATACCTCGCTAACTAAGTGAACTTAAGTGTGTCCTTATTCGCACTCATATTACCTTACTTCATATTGACGAACTCCTATACCTTAGCATCCCTCAACTCTAATGGAAACAATCTATCTAATAAAGACATGGCAAACTCCTCCCACTCAACAGGACCTTCATCAACACCATGGTCCTCCTTCTACTGCTTAAAAGAGGTGTGGGCTACATCCTGTAATAGATATGTAGTCAACTCTGCACTATCACTTGAGGTGACATAAAAGATATCAGTCACCATCTGAGCCATATCAAGAAATTCCTGCAGATTCTCTTCAGACTTGGATTTTGAAAATAAATGGGGATTTATTCAGGTGAAATCCCAAATCTTAGCTACAACTATATTTGCCACTTGGTTGGCTGGGGAAACATCTCACTATTTATTTTGAGCTGCTACTGAATTAGCTAAGGTAGTGAAAGCAACTCTAAACTTGGTGTAAGAGACATGCTTGTTCAGGGGATCTTTATAAACAAGCGGAGGTGCATCTTGGTCCCTATCCCTTCTTCTATACATTATTTTGGGATGCATGGTCTGTAAATGGAATAAATGATGAGTTAGAAAGAGATTTTAAATAGAACTTATGCTCATTTACATGAAATGAATACTAAAAGAAGGGAAACTTTTCCTAAAATATTTCATAGCCTCTGGTCCATAAGAATGGCACGCATCATACCTATGAACAAAACTTCACTCAATGTGACTTTTCGACACCCTAGGACACTGTAAAACCTTAAAATCTGATTTATAGTTTTGTCATGACCTGAGGCTAACCCCTAGTGGCCACAATAGTGCTTACAGTCACAAGTGACCACATGCTAACTCATGAGCTGGTAACTGTTGTGAGCGCTGAACAATGTAATAATAGTACACGTATCCCCACTAGGGGATAGCCTCAGGTTATGATGAAAATACTTTTCCAATGGAAACTTCTTGATCTTGTGGCCCAACTTGCCACAACCATAGCAACCCCCTTTACCTATCAAACACTCAATGGGATGGGTCCTGCCACACTTTGCACATGTCGAGTAACTGAGCCTCTCGGCTACACTATTCTGAGAACTAGAATTTGGAGTCCTGCCCCATTGCTCCTACTTGGTTCTAGGTGCAAGGTCACAAGCTGAAGATGGTACAAGAACTGATGAATGACCCTAAAACTGTGAGCAGCTCCCTCCTCCAGACCTATGATGGCTATACTCAAACTGTCCAGTCCTAGTTTATTTGTTTCTCTTCTCTTTTCCTTCAACTTTTATTCCTTGCTTATTGATCATGAGTCATCAACTGAACAAAATCCATATCCTTAATTAGCATGGCAGTACTACACTCCTTGCCCACTAAATTAGATGACCTAGTGACAAACTTACTCATATGAGATCTAGAGTCAGATAATAAATTTAGGGCATATTTAGCTAACTGGCTAAACTTAAGGCAATACTCCTCCATTGTCATAGAGCGCTTCCTCAGGTTCATGAACTCCTCCACTTTAGCTTTTATTATCTCACCTGGAAAGAACCTATCCAGAAAAGCACTCTAAAATACCAGCCAAGTCATAGGAGCTGCATTCTTACCCGTACTAACCTTCTATATAGTGCCCAATCATAAACAATATTATTCAGCCTATAGGTTGCCAACTCTACATTCTCCTCCTCAGTAACATGCATGATTTGGGTAATATTTCTCACCTCATCAATAAAGAGTTGAGGATCTTCATCCATCTTTGAACCATGGAACTCAGGTGGATTCATGCTCAAAAACTCCTGATTTTGAGCTATAACTAGATTACTATTTTGCTGAAATGGGACAGTTGTTTTTTGGTTTTCTTGAACATTAGTATTCACAGCTTGGGCCAATGCTAGAAAGGAAGCCCAAAATTCAGCATGAGATATATTCTTATTCAGAGGGTCTGTATGCAGGGGTGGTTGGTCACAGTTTCTATGTGTGTCGGCTTAGCGAGGAGGCTAACACATAAAAGCATGGGATAAGGCAGATAGAGATTATTTTAAGCATGATAGATCATGAAAGAAATGATGATTTCTAACATATTCTGTAGCCTCCTACTCATAAATGTGGTGCACTTTACATTCATGATCAAGACTCTACATAATGCAACTTTTCTAAAACCCGAGGACTCTTTAAACCTTAGGCTTTGATACCAATTTTGTAACGCCTCAAGAGCTCCCCCTGGACATCTCACGATGCTTAGGACCATGAATTGCCCCAATCTAACCCATGATATCTATTCAAATTAGAACTCACATTAAAATCAAACTAACTTATATGAAAATTTAAGGTAACAATTCCATATCATACTATAAATATTTACTTTGGAAACCTTAAAAAATTATTTGAACATGAAACATACATAGTTTGATAAGCCTCTACTACTAACTAGAGAGCCACTAGGACAAACCTCAGCTGACCAAAACATAAACGGAAATAAGGTAACTTAAATACTTTTATCAATGAACAAAAGTTTAATAAGTTGGGTCCTCGGACTATGATGACTCACCAAAAATCAGGATGTAAGTGATGATGCATGTAATCAATCATGCTACTGGAAAAGAGCACCAGAACCTACATTATAAGACAATGTAGCACATAGATGTATATGTTGGTTAGTTTTCCTTGAATGTACTAAGCATGCGGGGATGAATGAATAAATAAAACAAGAGTTGTATATATAAACTTATGTTAACTTTCAAATAATTTTTGTTAAGGGTAAGTGACTCACCTTTGACTTGAGTAAAAATAAAGTCTATAAGATCATAAAACATGGATAATGAAGCATATGAATAAGCTTAGTGAGCTGCAACACTTTGTTTCTAAAATCACTACCTTTTTTCTTTCTTATGGTAAATTCTTCTAATCGATATAAACCATGTGAGCTACCATAGAGTCCAACGTCTTACCCATGCTTGGGAGAGTTGTTCTACCCTTGCCAACAAAATAGAACCTTAACTTAAGTGATCATTGAACTTAACCCATATTGGGACATAAACCTACAATGGCTTGTAGTTTCTAGGAATTTAGGATATGCTCATCTGCATTCGCTTCTCGGTGTTAAATACTACCCTAGAATACATATATGCACATACTTAAGAAATCCACCTTAAATAGCATAAGGTTTTATAGACTAAAGGCCAATTTTACTTCTCTTTTACATTAAATCATACTAAAGATGAACAATTTGTGAATTGCAGGTCTTATCTTTAGATCAAAGATCAAACTTTCTTTAATCATGCTATCTTGCATATGAATGGAACTTCAAAAGCTTAAACTTTCTTGTAAATTGAATGTTTCTTCTTAAATCATGAAACTCGCACTTTAATATCACTTATAACAAAATATCAGCTTAATACCTATATATGACTCAAGGGAATGAGTCGTATATTGCACAGTGTTTTTCAGACACAAGGTATTACTCCAATCCATCAATAGAATAACATCAAAGTCTAATATATCCAACTCTATCAGATCCACCAATGTCTCCCTATTACTATTAAATACGACAAAAACCCTATAGACCCTTTTAGCCATAATGGAGTTACCCACCGGGGTAGACCTAGAAAAGGGATGATAAATACTCTTAGGATAAAAACAAAAATAAATAGCCATATAAAGGATTACATAGGAATCAGTGGACCCCAGATCAATCAAGAAATATACATTACAAGAAATGAGTTGTAACATACCAATGACAACATCAGGAGAAACCTCAAATTCCTTACGGGTGGCAAGAGCATACAAATAATTCTGATAAGTGTTAACGCTAAAAGTAGTTCCCTTTGGTTCAAGAGCTGAAGAGGTAAAAATAACAACCTTTTTAGCCCAGTAGTAACCTTAGTTGAATGATAATTTCATTGTAGGTGATCTAGATGACCATACCTAAAAGACTGATTCCTCCTCTCATCACAAAATCCATGATACACTAGCCCATAGAAGCAAAAAGGAAGATAGGATAGAGTTGACTGGGCCTCACTGTCCTAAGACTAGGAACCTGGTTCCCTAAATACACTATCATTTTAGAAACGTTGATCACTTGACAACTTTAGATAAGGAGCACTAGCCGTAGAGTAGGGGCCAGAATTTCCCATTTCTTCTTAGAATACTGCCTACCATTCCTACCCCTATTCTGATGGCTGCCTCCCTATTAATAATACCTGAATTTCTAACTCTGCCCTTCCCTCCATCTCTATTTTTTTATTTTTATCCTTCTCAACTTATTGAATGTACACTAAAATTCTAGAAATATCCATACTTTATTCAACAAGGCAACCTTGCACTCCAAAACCTAATCACGAGACAATCCCAAAGTGAACTTTTTCATCCCCACCCTTAAAGAATACACCAATTTTGGAGCATAAGGGGATAACTAATGAAACTTTAATACATACTCTTTCACAGATATCCTACCTTGTTTCAAATTCACAAACTCCTTGGCATTCGCCTTCCTTAACTCTTTAGGAAAGAAGTGATCCTAAAAAATACTAGAAATGTCATCCCAAATAGATGGCTCGGCATCATCTCCCTTAATCTTTTCCTACTCCTCATACCACTGATATGCCATATCCTTTAGCTGGAATATGAAAAACTCAACACCCTTAGAGTTAGAAGTATGCATAACTCTAAAGATATTTTCTATCACATTAATGAAATTTTGAGGATCCTCCTAAAACATCGAACCAGTAAAAGTCAGAGGACTCAAACTGTCCAACTCTAGTGACCTCAGAATATGGAGCAACAGAACTAACACATTTAGTTTTAGAAAATAGCAACTAGTTAAGCAAATAGATCGATTGGTGAAACTCAACATTAGACATATTGCCCGGAGGTATTCGAGGAGGGGTAGAGGTAACCGCTAGAACTCCACGAGGGAAATCACAAGCTTGACCCCTAGACCAGGTCTATAACCTATATGTAGGGTGAGATTTATCCACATATCCTCAAGAGTAACTGAATAGTTTCCATAAGTATTAGATCTTTTGGCAGGCATGATTTGAAATACAAACAAATGGGAAGTAGAGGAGATTCAAGGCCTTAGAATCTATAGCCCAAAGATAGAATAACAAGAAAGGTAAACATTCTTAAATGTCTTGTAGCCTCTCCCTTATAATTTTGGTAAGTTACGTACTCATAAAAGAGACTCTACTTTACACGATCTTGTGGACACCCAATTAACCATGAACCTAGGGTTTTACTATGTCATAACCCAAACCAGAGTCTGGGTGTGACAGGAATCTCAAGTATGTCATGGACTGGAAACCACCCCCTTTGCCTAGTCAAAAAAACACAATACACTAATAGTGGATAAATTTTAAAAATATAACAAGATATATAAAGATAAGCTCAAGAAGTCTAGAATACATCAACAACCAATGCCCAGTCCATAGTAATCCACGAGCCTCTAAATCAAACCAAATAGAAAATCAGTCTAACTTGGGACATGCCCCTGACAATAGCCAAAATATGTCCAAAGAAACACATATGACCAAAGAAAACAAAACCACAAAATGAAGCTTCTCCAGAGAATGGACTCTGACTACTTTAAGATAACTGCTGATAATCCTGAAATCCTATCATTGCTTAGGAAAAGTAGAAGTTTCTCTGTGTCTTACGTCTCATGGAAATATAGCATCCAAAGATGTTTAGCGGGTTGAGCACTAGGATGTAACTCAGGATAGAGAGGAGAAATAATACCATGACCAATAGTCCAAAAATCAGTCAAATCCACTACGCATAATCCAATAGATACATACATATATATATATATATATATATATAACACATATTGGGATAGGGAATAAGGCATAGTTGAAGTAAAACAATAACATGGATTGTGTAGCCTAACCTTCATAATATTGCCCATGGGCTATATGAGCGCTAGTCCTCACCTCTGGTCGGGCCCTTTTGCATGTAGCCCCATAAACTAGAGAATAATTATAATATATATACATGAGGAACTGTAACCTCCATATAATGTAATAAGGGTTAGTTGAACACCCAGTCATGTAATAAGGGAGACTTAAACCACCAGGTTATTTAGACTCCCACACTGGCAAATTCGGTTTATAGTATTAGTCCCTTGTGACCTCCACCTTCACGTCTTTGCTACACAACACTTTTAAGCCTAATTAAAACATTTATACACATTACCAATCATTAATCAAGGAGTCATACAATTAGGAACCTTATAGGTATCGCCATACCCTTATCTTTGCAAACTTATTATTTTGCCAAACAAAACCACTTAGGCAATGAGGATTCTAACCCCTCATCCCATATAATTCTAACCCATTTAGCCTTTTGGGACTCTAACCTAACAACCAATAGCACTCCAACCGATTTAAACAAAAGAGACTCTAACCTATTAGCTAACTGGACTTCAAAATACTCAACCAGTTGGGCCTCAAATCCATTAATGTCTCAATAGAGCCTTTTAATTCCACACAATAGTTCCAAAGATAGTTCCATATGCATATTCTCATATCCAAACCAATTAACAAGATTGGGTTGGGGTTATCAATAATTCAATTATAAAATTTCACAAAATTAGGAGAATTCACAATCCCTAAAGATTATTCACCATGCCCATGCACCCCATAAGTTCAAAACTATCGATAAAACATGAACAAGTTTGTATAAACCATGGGAACCTTATTTAAGAAGACAATAGTCCATAACCCCCAACCAATATTCCAAAACCAACATCAAAACCACATGAATGACAATTTAAAAACACATTACTTAACAAAATAATACTTGGGGAAGAGTAACATGCCTGAGATATAAAGATTTATGGAGAGAAATCTACCCTTGGAAACTCTAGATGCCAATTTCTTGAAACCTTAGCTTTTTATTTCCTTAGGGATTTGACAGAGTTTGAGAGAGTGTTTATGATTTATAATTGTTGAGAATAATGCCCCAAAGATGTTTTATTGTCATGGGTATTAAGTGGGAAAAGAGGGAAATGTCCAAAGTACCCTTCCTTTAAAGCTGAAATCTTTTTAACAGTGACTATGGGTCACTATACGACTCATCAATTGACCCTATGAATCCTAGGGTCCAAGTCGCAATCAAGACAAAAACTTTAAGGTACGCATTCATCTCCCTATGATTGGTACGTTATTAGTTGTATAGATTTATTATGACTCGTTGAGTCTAGTTGTGATTAAGGAAACAACTTAGGTAAAAGTTACTGGTTAGGCTACGGTTTAGGACTATATACCGTATAGAGTCTTTATGACTCGTGACCCCTAGTCATAGTCACAAAAGAAGCTTCAGGATAGCACACTGTTCAAGCTATGGTTGGGGTCTTTAAGACCTTTATAGAGACCTTGTAAATCGTACAGTGAGTCAGGTTGGGCAGTGAACTCAAAGCTCAGGGATTCAAGGATAAAATACATGGTGCTAAAATTTCCATGATCATTTCTTAAACTCGTAGGTTCGATGCCCATATTGATGTCTTGCATGAATTTTTCAGATGATGGGTTCCACGAACATGACATCTAAGTACGATCATAATAAACCATCATAGAATAACTCCCAATTGTACAACCCGTAGCGCTTTGATCCAAGTTTCTCAAATAATTGAATCCATGATCGTGGGATATTCCCATGGTTGTATAATCCTTTCGTGGGTTCAGTCCAAAGTGTAGTTCAACATGTCCTCTTTCATGCGTAATCCTTATGCCAATAAAAACATTACCCTATTACATGTAAAGTATAAAACTTGGGATGCCTCTCAAGTAGATCTTGATTTAACATTGCAGCATGATATGACCAACTAGACCATGGGTTGCATTACATGAAATGCCTAATTTAACATCATAGCATAACCCAGATCCTTTGACTTTTTAGACTTCATTAAGATTCAATTTCTCATATTGCCTAATCTCTTCTATAGTTGCTACATAGTGTTTAACATCCGGACCTTTGACTTGAATGGGACGCCATCATCCCCTATTACTTAATTGCACCTATAAAAATAAAGTAGGACCAAGTTACCTAGGTTGAATTCTATTCACTCAATCTTCCTATAATTCCACAATTTCATCTTCTCTTAGTATAACGTAGAACTCTTATATGCGCGAAGATGGAATTTATCCATCTCATTCATTTTCTCTAACCTCAAATTGTCACACAAATCTATTATAGATTAAGATTCTTCAATGCCCAAAATGCCTTGTACTTATATTCAATAGGCAAGTGGTATGTCTTTCCATACACAATATGATATGGATATGCACCTATAGAGGTCTCAAATGTTGTGCAATAGGACCACAATGAATCATCCATCCTTCTAGGCCAGCCTATTTGATTGTTATTCATAGTCTTTACCAATATACACTTTATCTCTCAATTAGAGACCTCACCTTACCCACTCATATGAGGTTGGTATGTCTTTGCCACCTTGTGTTTGACACCATATTTATCAAGAAGGATTTTGTATAGATGTTTGTAGAACTGTGATCCTCTATCAATAATGATAGCTCGGGGCACACAAAAATAAGACAAAAGGTTTTTCTTCAGAAAGGTTTTCACACTTTTACATTCATTGTTAAGAATTAAAATTTCTTCCACCCACTTATACATATATTACACATCTACCAAGATGTAATTCACCCCATGTGAACTTAAAGAAGAGCCCATAAAATCAATACCCTAAACATCAAACCACTCAAGTTAAAGGACAGTCATCATTGAAAGGCCATGTCATTAAGAGATGTTGACCTATCTTTGACATTGGTCCAAATACCTAACATAATAATGTTAATATTTATAAATGGTGGGACAATAGTAACTGCATGCAAGATCTTATGTACAGTTCACGCACCACCTTGATGACCCCCAACTGATTAGAAATGACACTCCTCTATAATACTCATCGTCTCAAGATCAGAAATACATCTTTGGATCACTCCATCTACACAAAGACAAAACAAGTATAGCTCATCCTAAAATAAATCCTTTCCTCATGCATGAATCGCTTCAACTACTAAAATGACATATCATTTGGAACTAGATGATTTGTTAAAGAGTTAGCAAAATCTGCAAACCAAGGGATTAAGTTTTGTGATGTTGTCACGACCTATGCATAAGGAAAAGTATCATCAGTTTCATGCTCATCCCCTATTTTTAGCATTTCCTCCTCCTCAAGGTGTGATAAATGGTGGACTACTTAATTCTCAGTCCCTTTTTATCCTTAGCTTCAAAGTTGAATTTCTACGACAGAAGTACCCATCTAATTAATCCGAGATTTACATATTTATTTTCGATAAAGTATATAAGAGTTGCATGGATAATATACAAAAAGTCTTTTGTGCCAATCAAGCAAGACTAAAAATTCTTGAATTCAAACACAACAACAAGCAACTATTGTTCAGTCATAGTATAATCCTTCTAGCAAGATTAAGTATTTTTTTTGCATTACAGATGGGATGTAAGATGTTCTCTCTCTTTTGACCTAGGACTAAATCTAGAGCCACACCACTATCATAGCAAATAACTAAAAATGGAAAAGCCCAATTTAGAGACACAATGATGGTGGTTAAAATCAACCTCTCTTTAAGGCCCTCCAGCACTTTTAGATATGCCTCATCAAACATAAATTTTACATCCTTTTCCAACAAGTTGCACAATGGATTCATAATTGTACGGAAGTCCTTAATGAATCATGTATATAAACCTACATGTCCTAAAAATTTGCAATGCCCTTCACAAAAATTGGTGGGGGAAATTGGTTAATAACTTCAACATTTTCCTTGTCGACCTCAATACCCATCTTAGAAATCTTATAACCAAATGTTACTTCTTTATTAACCATGAAGTTGAACTTTTCCTAATTCAGCACCAAGTTACATTCTTACATCTCCTCGGAATATTAGCAATATGTGCCAAACAATCATCAAATAAGTCACCCACAACTAAGAAGTCATTCATGAAACTTCAATTGTGTCCTCCACTAGGTTAGAAAAGATAACAATCATACAATGCTAAAAAGTGGCAGGAGAGTTACAACGACCAAATGACATTCTCTTAAATGTAAATATCCCATATGAACAAGTGAAAAATTTGTTCTCTTAGTCTTCGAGGGTAATAGAAATCTGATTATATCCCAAATAACCATCTTGAAAACAATATTGTCCCATTTTATGAAGATGGTCTAATATTTAGTCCATGAATGCCATAGGAAAATTATCTTTCTCTATGCATGAATTCAAATTTCTATGGTCCATGCAAACATGCCATCCAGATACTATCCACATAAGAATTAGCATAGTCTTCCTATTGGGACCCAAAATGATTAAACCTTTCTTTGTCACTTAATTGACTGGGCTCATCTATTTACTATTACCAATTGGATAAACCATACTTGTTTCTAACCATATAATGATTTCATTCTTCACAACCCATTGCATGGGTAGTTTCAATCTATGGACTAAGGCCGAGCAACTAGCTGCTGCAGGATTGGACGTCTATCTATCTCACCACGCTCCCCTACTCCTATAAAGGCCGGCGGAAGGAATGCTCTGCTCATCTTTCTTACGGCTCGTTACCGCAGCGCTCGTTCACCCCTTCGGCTAATAGCTCACTGGTCTAGCTCCATGGCACCGAAAATGTATCAGGGCTTTTAGTTCTAAGTATATAATACGAATCAAGTTAGATTTTTTCTGCACAAATCCCAAATAAAATTTCAAAAATGTCAGCAATGGACAATTTAATGGCCTTTTTGAACCTCTGCAAAATAAAAACTAAGCCCTCAACCAGCCACACCAATAAATAAGCTATAAAGATATCTTATAAGGTATTGTTGGCCCCTAAAATTCATAGCACAAATGTGAAGGAAGGTCCATGATATCCAAAATGTGAGGTGCCTTAATACATGATTTAGAAAGTAGGGTAAATCTATTTTTCAAACGTAGATCAAACTTCTTTGGTGCATAAGTGTATGAACCCCTACTAACAAGTGCGCTTAACATCTTATCCCTCTTAAATAATATCACTATAAAAATTTATCAATACTGTTGTAAGTTCCCCAACACCATGTATTTCCTCAAAAGGAACTAACTCATCCACATCTATATTGTTTATTATAGAGATCATATTAATATCTTTTGGTTGTTTCATGAATTGGTAGAATTAACTATAAATTGATAATCATTCAACTAAAAATTTTTATTCTCAGTATCCGTATCAACTAATGCTCCAAATATTGTAAGGAAAATGATAGCAGCCCAAAGAAAACATCACATTCAAGAATCACAAAGTTAGCCAGAAATATGAAATAGGCAACATTTACTAATTTTTCAACAAAGATTACCACCACATTTTTTATAGTGAGATCCATCATTAGAAGTATCATAGAGGTCGATTTTGATGACCCTTACCCTAATTTCTTATAAACTAATAGTGGCATCTGGTTAATACTTGCACCCAAGACATATAAGGACCTTGGAAAATTTACAGTACTGATGGTATAATGAACCATAAAGTCTCTTGAATCTTCCTTATTCTTATAAAAAATTTGAGATGAAATCACAATACAATGGTGCACATTATCCAAAGGATTTGTTCTAGTGCCTGCACAAGAGGGATATTCTTCGACAATACCTTTAGCATCTAAATAAACTTTTGATATTTCCCCTCTTCAAATTTGTTCTTCAATCTTTGGGAAGAGGATAAAAAGGTTGTGTAATGGTATTCAATACCACTATCACCTTCTTAACCTTCTCTTTGTCAAACTTAGTCCCATTTTATTTAAACTAGAGTTTTTGGAGATGCATCCTCATTCACCAACAAAATTTTTACTTTATTCTCATCCATATCATCAATGATTATGAGGTCTTCCCTCTTGATCAACCACGAACGTAGTTGGATCAGATGTAATCTTATCACTCTGAGTAATGATGGCTTGTTAATTCCATTCATTCTTATGATTTTGGATGGTGTTTCCTAGAAATGAGCCTGATTGATGTTGGTTTAATGCGATAGACCTCTTCCTAAATTATTTATAAAAATTCTTAATAGCGGTTGCATGAGACTCAATATTTGGTCTCTTTCTTATCTAATATCTTTGATTCTTAGACCCCTTAAAGTTTTGTAAGAAAAGCTTCCATCTTTTAATTTCCACAATAAGAATCATAATTTCCTAGTGCAACATAAAGGCTCCAATCACCATCTCTATTCTTACTCTTGTCTCTATATTTAGCCCTGTTATAGGCTTGTCCATAATAATTCTAACCTTGATTACCTTTCATAAAGTTATAATTGTCGTTATTAGAACCTTTTCTTTTGGCTCAGAACCTCACCACCTCTCTGCCAAGATATTTAGCCTTTTTCTTAGAATATGAATCCTCATATGTAGAAGCCTTACCTCATGCACCCACTATATTAACCTTTTATGATCAAGATGTCACAAATTGCTTAGCAAGTAACCCAATCTTAGTCCTCATGCGTACCATATCTTGAGTTAGTATCTCATCTAGTGCTCATTGCTTAGGGGAGGCTTTGATTTTATAGTACTAAGGTATTTTTCCACCTTCTCAGTATACCACCTATGGTTAGTTTTTATAATCTAATCTAGGATCTCACAAGCATACTCCCATCATAGACTCATAAAGGCCCTACTAGTGATGGTGTCTTTTATAACCTTTGTATTAGTATTCGAGGATTTATAGATGATCTTTAACAATTTTCTACTAGTAATCCTATGATTTGGCACATTTTATATCTGTTTCCTTGAAACTCAACCATGTCTTGTATTGTGCCTCTGAATGCAACTATCGAAATTTATATATCTAATCTTTTAATTGCAATATCTGGATAGCGTGAAAAAATAATCCAAGAACTAAGTGCTCAACTTTTTCCAAGTTAATAGATCCACAGGGTGACTCAGCTGACCATTGAGTAGATTCTCCAATCAGAGAGAATGGAAATAACCTCATTCAAATAGCCTCCTAGCTTACTCTAAGTAGATTATGTAAAGTGCAGATCTTAACAAAATTCATGATTTTCATGTTTGCATTATCAGTAGGTAGGACAATAAAAACCCACTTCAACTTTAGTAGTTGGATCATCACATTCGTGATGTCAAACATCGTACAATGAGTTAAATTTGGTGGAATAATTGTACCTGTTTCAATCAGCTCTACATAAACTAAATCTTCCTCTAGATCATCATAAATAGAAAGATATTGCTTGATGGGCTATTATCTTTTATTTCTTCTCAATCTATCCCTTTTATCAAGTGAAGCTACATTATCTACCACCTTTTATTTATGTCTCTCTTTCCTTATAACTATTTTCCTAGCATTTTCCCCAACCATTAATTGATCAGTGACTTGTTCGGCCATATACTGAACATCATGTTGTATTGGCTGATTCAAAGCTGCAGGGTCATCATGAAACCTCTCGAGTAGGGCTACTTGGTCATGAAATGCTTCTCTATGTATTCTACTAGTTTCTATCAGAGTTATCTCAAGCCCTTGATCAAATGGAATCAGGAGATGTCCTTTAATCCAAATATGAGGCACACTGGCATATGCCCTTGAAATAATAGAATAGAAAAATCAGCAAAGCAAAACCAATAACCCAACGCACACAATCACTTAACTGTATAATTGTATTCTACAAAATAGACCTAAAATTTATGTCACCCAAATTACACCTCCCAAAAAGTATAAAGTTGTCACTAAATCAAATTTGGAACCCAATAAGCTTGGGGTTGAACCTATTAGGAATTGATAAAAAATAAACAAGTGTTTGTCTAGGTAATTAGAAATAAGTAAAAGAGTAGAGTTTTAGTAAACAAAGCAGTAATTGTAACAAATATAGATTTTGGGGGTTCTAATCAATATGATAAAGCACTAGGACTATGCTTCCTATGACTTCACAACTACACGAGTTTCTCGTGCTTGCAAAGTATTTAATGTTTTACATGCAAAATTTAATAAGATAGGTTTATCTAAATCTATCTTTAACTTGGTTAGATGAATTTCAGGAGTCCAGAGTTAGTTAGGGACATGTCCCATCAACTCAAGTGTTTTTAGATAGTCTAGAGGCTTCCAGACGATAGCATGTTCAAACAGTTATTTTAGATTTGTTTTGGTATTAATATACCATATTTCCAGATGTTATGTTTTATTATATATTTGAACCTTATGACCTTCATCCTTTTATTTCAAATTTATACAAAATATTATGCAATGCTCAGGTACAGATATCGGTCATGGATTAGCTTGTGGTCCTTTGGGGTCATGAACACAATGTGGCATTTCAGGTACCATATTTGGGGCATTACAAACTTGGTATCAGAGCCTAAGGTTGAACAGTGTGCTAGGAAGTCTAAAAATCTACATCTGGTAGAGTATTGTGCATGGGTGTGTTGCACACCACAATTATGTATAGGAGGCTATAAGATGTTTTAGGTAAAGTTTCCTTTCTTTCATTATTCATGTCGTGATAGTGAGTATGAGCTCAAATTTAACCCCCGGTCTAATTTGTTTCTCCATTTCTTCTACAAAACATGCCTCCCAAGAAAAGAAACAAAAATCAGTCATCCCCTTAGCCCCTCTAAGCAGATCCCTTAGACAAATATGGCTCTCGTGTAGAGTTCAGAGCTTCTTTCATTACTCTTGCTAACTTAGTTGATGCTCAGAATAAATGGTCAACTATTGTTCCAGCCAACCCAGTGGCCTATTAAGTTGTATCTAGGATTTAGGACTTCACCTGAATGAATCCTCTATCCCTTTTTGGGTCTAAGTTAGATGAGGACCCTCAGGAATTCCTTGATCAGGTTTAGAAGGTTACAGATATCAAGGGGGTGTCAGCCATTGAGAGTGCTGAGCTAGATGTATATTAGTTGTAGGATGTGCCTCACACATGGTTCAAATAATGAAAAGCAGTGAGGGTTGGCGACGCAGGGCCTATAGAGTTGGAGGAGTTTGCCACTACTTTTCTTGATAGATTCTTTCCTCTAGAGTTGAGGAAAGCTAATATGATAGAGTTTATCAACCTCAGGCAGGGTAACATGACAATGAAAGAGTATTCTCTTAAGTTTACTCAATTAGCTAGATATACTAGTAGAGATGAGTAGCTTTGTTTTTGGGGTGAATGATAGTGTGGTCAATGAGTACAGATCTGCAATGTTGATAAGTAAGATACACATATCAAGGCTTATGATTTATGCTGAACAGAAAAAAGAGCAGAAGATTAAGAAGAATAAGAGAGCAACGATAGGTAGTTTTGAATTTGCTTAACCTAAGTAAGAGGGTAGAAGTTGTTCTCAATTCTTCCCAAAGTCATCAAAGTCTCAGGGAAATATTAGCAGTGCCCGAACCTATCCTCTTTTTCAGACATGTGGCAAGCACCATCAGGGTACTTGTAAAGCTGGCAATGATATTTTTTTTGGATTTGGCAAGCCAGGCCATAGAGTCAAAGATTGTTGCCATCCAGGTCCTCAGTGCCAGCATAATTGCCCTTCAACTCAATTCGATTCCCCAAATCAGTAGGGTGACTCTTCCAATTCTACCAGTGGGCAACATCCAAATAGACTCTATGCTCTTCAGTCCTACCAAGATCAGGAAAATTCTCCTGATATGGGTACTGGTATGTTACAGATCTTTCATGTACATGTTTATGCTTTGCTAGATCCAGGAGCTTCTTTGTCTTTTGTTACTCCCTATATAGTAGTTGATTTCAAAGTCAGTCCTAAAATTCTAGTAGAGCCCTTCTCAGTATCTGCCTCAGTGGGTAAAACTATCATAGCCTAGTGGGTACACTAGAACTATCCGATTATGGTATCTCAAAAAGTCACTTCAGCATACTTATTCAAATTAGAGATGACTAATTTTGATCTCATTCTCGGCAAAGATTAGATTCATTCTTGCTATGCCAAAGTTGAGTGAAGAAATAAAGTCATCTATTTTCTGTTCCCGAATTAGCCCGTCCTAGAGTGGAAGGGTAGTACTTTAGTTTTCAAAGGTTAGCTTGTTTTCTACCTTTGGGCATGAAAACTGATATCTAAGGGATGTGTCTATCATCTTGTTTGAGATAAGGACTCTAGTTTCAAAAATCCCAGTATTGGATTAGTCCTAATAGTGAATGAATACTCAGATATCTTTCCCGAAGATCTTCTAAAAATTCCTCCCAAAAAGAAAACAGACTTTGGTATTGATCATCTTCCAGATAATCAGTCCATATCTATTCTGTCCTATAGAATGGCACCAGCAAAACTCAGAGAATTGAAATATTAGTTGAAGGATCTCCTAGATAAGCATTTCATCAGACCCAGTATGTCCCTATGGGGCGCACCAGTCTTATTCGTGCGTAAGAAAGATGGCTCTCTCAGAATGTGTATAGACTATCGTCAGCTCAATAAAGTCACCATCAAGAACAAGTATCCATTTCCCAGAATAGATGAATTATTCGATCAACTTTAGGGTGCCAGCTATTTTTCTAAGATAGACTTCAGATCAGGCTATCATCAGCTCAGGGTTAGAGAATATGATATTTGAAAAACAACATTTCGTACTCCGTATGGTCACTTTCAATTCTTAGTCATGTCCTTTGGTCTTACCAATGCCCCAGAAGCCTTCATCGACTTGATGAACTATATGTTCAAGTAGTACTTGGCATATTCATCATAGTCTTCGTACATGACATTCTTGTCTATTCCTATAGTTATCATGATCATACAGATCATCTCAGAATAGTATTATAGACTCTCAAAAATCATCAACTATTTTCCAAATTTAGTAAGTGCGAATTTTGGATAAGGTCAGTAGCATTTCTAGGTCAAATCGTCTCTGGTGATGGCATTAGAGCTAATTCTCAAGACACTAAAAAAGTGAGAAACTGGCCCAGACCCATCTCTCTATTATATATCAGGAGTTTCTTGTGTTTGACAGGCTATTATCATCGATTTATTGAAGGATTTTCATCTATTAAATCCCATATGTCTAGATTGAATCAGAAGAAGGTTCAATTTCAATGGTCAGATTCATGTGAAAAGAGTTTTCAGGAGTTGAAGACTCGACTCACCTCAGCCCCAGTTTTAGCTCTTCCAGATAGTTCATATGGATTTGTAGTGTATTGTGATACATCTAGAGTAGGTTTGGGTTATGTCCTCATGCAGCATGGTAAGATTAGCCTATGCCTCCAGTCAACTTAAACCCCATGAGAAGAATTATTCGACTCTTGATCTTAATTTAGCTGTCATAGTTTTTGCCTTAAATATTTGGAGGCATTACTTGTATGGTGTTCATGTAGCACAAGAGCCTTCAGTATGTATTCTCTTACAAATATCTTAACTTTAATCATAGAAAGTGGCTAGAGCTTTTTAAAGATTACAATATAAGTGTCTTTTATCATCCAGGCAAGGCCAATGTAATGGTTGATGCTTTTAGTAGACTTTCTATGGGTAGTGTTGCTCATGTTAAGGACAGTAAGAAGAAGTTAGCTCAGGAAATCTATCAGCTTTACCGACTAGGTTCCCTCTTAGTCGATTCAGTAGAAGGTAGTATATGGGTTCAGAATAGTTTAGAATCATCTCTAGTAACCGAGATGAAGGAAAAGCAAGATAGAGATCCCAGTCCTGTTAAGTTACAAGTGTCAGTCAGAGATTAGAAGGTAGAGGTTTTCTCTTAAGGGAAAGATGGTGTTCTCCATTATCAGGGTCATCTATGTGTTCTAGGTGTAGATAACATGAGGCAACAAATTCTTGCAGAAGCATATGGTGTGCGCTACTCGATTCACCCAGAGGCCACTAAGATGTACCGTAATTTTTGGGAGATTTATTGGTGGAGTGGGGTGAGCAGAGATATTATAGAGGTTGTGGCTAAGTTCTCTATATGTCAACAGGTTAAGATAGAGCATCAGAAGCCTAGTGGGCCTATCAAGAATTCAGTATACAACTTGGAAGTGTGAAGAAGTGAACATGGACTTTGTGATGGGTTTTCCTCATACTCTTCATCAGCATGATTCGGTCTGGTTCATTCTAGATAGGATGACCAAATTAGCTCATTTCCTTCTGGTCCATACCTTCTATTCTGCCGAGGATTACACCAAACTCTATATCAGGGAGTTGGTCAGATTGCACGATCTTCCATTGTCTATTATTTTATATAGAGGTACCTAGTTCACCTCTAACTAATAGAAAGCATCCTAAAAGGGTCTTGGTACCCAATTTTACCTCAGTACAGCATTTCATCCTCAGACAGATAGTCAAGTAGAAAGGACCATTCAAACCTTAAAAGGTATGCTAAGGGCGCGTACAATTGATTTCAAGGGGAGTTAGTATGACCACTTGCCTTTGATTGAGCTTGCATAAAATAACAACTATTATTCCAGTATTCAAATGGCTCCATTTGAAGATCTCTACGGTAGGAGGTTCAAATCTCCAATTTGTTGGTTTAAAGTGGATGAGGCTACATTAGTAGGGCCTAGCTTGGTATTCGACACCTTGGAGAAAGTTTAGTTGATCATAAAAAGGCTCCAGGTTGCTCAGAGATGGCAGAAGTCTTATACAAATATACGCTAAAAGGATCTAGAGTTTGAGATTGGTTATTATATGCACTTGAAAATCTCTCCCATAAAGGGAGTAAAGAGATTCGACAAAAAAGTAAAGCTCAGTCCCCGATATGTCGATCCCTTTAAAATTCTTAGTTATTTTGGCAAGTTAGCTTATGAGCTTGAATTTTCTTCAGATCTAGCCTCAGTTAATCTAGTATTCTATGTCTCCTTTCTAAACAAGCACATAGGTGACCCAGTATTTGTAGTCCCGGTAAAGGGCTTAGGCATTCAGAAAAACCTTTCTTTCGAAGAGATCCCAGTCGAAATTCTTCACTTCCAGACTCGCAGACTAAGGAACAAAGTTGTTCCTCGAGTAAAAGTTCTTTGGTGTAATTAATCCATTGAGGGAGATACTTTGGAAGCATAAGTAGACATACAAACCAAGTATCCTTACCTCTTCTCCGCAAACTCAGACTCAACCCAAGGTAATAGCTTTCCTTAAGCTTATTTAGTTTTATGTTAAGATTTTAGATATAAACTTGGTATCAAATACCCTTGCATATCCAGTAATATATTCAAGTATCATGTCATGTATTCATGTATCAGATATGCATTCTCATTATAAGAAACTCAGCTTCTCAGTAATATTAGTCATGCATTCGTGAAGACTATCTGTCACATATCCATGCATCAGACATGTATATTCAGTATGTTATTTCAGTATATCAAAAGTTGTAGTCATATAGTCATGTTAAAATGTTCACGTCCCTTAAGTAAGATTGTCTATGAGATTTCCCAGTGTAGTCAGTCCCATTCGAGGATGAAAGTTCCCAAGGGGGAGATATTGTAATACTCCAAACTTTCTTTAAGTCAAATCTAGTCTCCAGAAGAGTTAGTGATGACTTCCTAAATGATTAATATTTAAATCAGATAGAATCTCTCCAATTTCTACTTTTAATCATGTGAGAAATTGAATTATCTTTCCAATAATACCAATTTTGTCAAAATTCGGTACCAGAGTAAAAAGTTATGGATGTTTTACAGAGAACTGCCAGAACTGCCCAGAAGCGACAGTCATGCCGACGGACCATCGGGCTAGCGACAGACCATCGCCCAACTATTGGTCAAGTGCGATGGTGAGAACTGATAGACCGTTGAGCTAGTGATGGACGGTCGAGCTAGTGATGGACCGTCGAGCTAGTGATGGACCGTGCCCAAATGGTCATAGACAAGGAAGAAAGTTTAGGTTCTGGCCAAGTACAACGGGATGGACTGATGAACCGTCGCCCAAACCAGCACCACTTTAGATCAATGATTTTAAGTTGTTTCTAAAAAAGGGTATTTGGGTCTTTTCTACCCGTTATAACCCCTAATTAAACCAGACTAGAGCTCATAACTTCATTATTCATCTAAAACACCAAATTAGGGTTTCTTTCAAAGATCAATCCCCAAGGACAAGAAGCCCTTAGTGTTTAATTTCAAGTCAAGAATTCAAACTTCCCTATACCAATCTTCAAGAAATCATCCACCCAAGTATGTAAAGTGTTGATTAATAGGTTTCTTTCATCCATGAAGCTCAAGAATCCCATTTTTAAACTCATCAATTGTGATTTCCATATGGTGAATTGATTTTAATTATATTGATGTGGTTGTATGAATTCCAAGTTAGAGTCTTTATGTACTTTTCATGATATTATGCTAGCATGTGGGTTTGGAAACTTTTAAATTGAGTTGATTAAAGTAACCATGATGTATGAACTAGTGTATATGCCTAAGCCTAAGTTTTTGCATACAATGTGTTTGATAAAATGCCCAAGAGAATAAAAATCATACTTTAGGACTTAATTATGACTAAATTGATGAACCCATGCTTTACTCTTATTTTTAAAATGACTTCTGTGTTATTGTTATGAATTGAAATTATTTTATGGATTGCTCATCAGATTAGCCCTATGGAATTATGACATGTTTATATGCATTCCTATTCATGTACCAACACATGATAATCAAGTGCCTTATAAAATTCCCCAATGACTCTATTATGGATTGTTGATTATGGCCGTGAGTCCAGGAAGTGTCATGTCTTATTAATTGCATGCTATCGAGTCCTGGGGGTACTTGTACCCAATAATTTAGTTGTGTGCCTAGAGCCAGTGTCAGTTTTTAAGACACTCTCAGTCAAGCCATGCTTAGTAGAATTCAGTCAGTCTCATGACTCAGAAAAATCAAAAATCATAGTAATCTCAGTCAGTTATCAAATCTTAGTAATAGTTTGTTAGTCAATAGAACTCAAGGAACTCAGTCTAGTCAGTTCAGTATAATTAACCCAATGTCTAATTAGATGGGAGTAGGATTCAGCACTTAATGAGCCAAGGCTTGGGAACTCACGTGTGAGTAGAGGGTATGATTCTTAGAAGCCATCCTTGCACTCCAGAACTAAGTATCCAGTGTAGGTTGATACATATAACCTATTAGATAAGGGTTGATGAGGTGACTTAAACTGTTAGATGAAGGTCCCACCATTCTCCTTAGAGTACCTATTAGATGAGGGATTGCTCACAGTTTGTCCTTACTAGTGGCGCAGTATTAACACCCTTCCAATTAGGGTTACAGATTGGACGCCAACTCAATTATATTATCTCATTTGGGGAATATTGGTTAAATTACTACTTCCCATAGTTATAGTCTTAGTCTCAGTAATAGGACTAAGATAGTTTTACAAAATTCAGGAGTGTCAGACATAGTCACCCAATTTAGTACGGAACTCAGCTAGTTCTATCAGAAATAGCGCTGTTAGACACAATCATTCAGATAATAGTATATCAATTATATGAGACTTGTTTTATTAGTATTTAGACTCAGTGATGTCATGATCTCAGTTACAGTTCACGTATTCATACATGTATTCTCACGTTCATGTTATTCAGTCAGTTAGTATTGTTAATGCATATAAACCCCTTGTATTCAGCCTACCTCACTTGTATACCAGTACATTCAATTATATTGATGCATTTTTGCTATGGTGTTTTATACCATAGGTTCATAAGTACGACCTCCAGAGCATCAGTAGCATTTCAGTTTTAGCAGTCAGACTAGTAGTAAGTCCTTATCATTCGAGAATAGAATGATTATTTTATTACTTTATTATTTTAGTATTCCTGAGTTAGTTGGGGATATTTCCTATCAACTCCATAGTTTTTACATAGTTTAGAGGCTTCCTGAATATAGCATGTTCAGACAGTTATTTTAGTTTTATTTTGGTATTGATATACTGAATTTCTAGATGTTATGTTTTATTAGATATTTGAACCTTATGACCTTTCACCCTTTTAATATGTATTTATACAGTATATTATGCAGTGCTCGGGTACAGATATCAGTCATGGGTTAGTTTGTGTTCCTTGGGATCATGAGCATCGTGTGGCATTTCAGGTACCAGATTTGGGACGTTACATACTCTGTACTTATCCTAGCTTGATTCATCTCTTATTTTCATGCTTAAGGGGCTTACGGCTTGAAATTTTCACTAAGTGTTGGGCATTTAGTCATTTTCAAGACCCCTAAACTTTGAGAATTTTCATTTTTGTACTCCCAACCTCGAGATGTTAGGTTTTGAGTTAATTATTGATCATAGGTGTAAAGATTATGTCTCGGGAAACTTTTTAAATTTTTGAATGAGGTTTGGACCATATTTGGATTTCAATTCCAGCATATTAACGTGATTGCATCGAGTAGCACCGTGTATAGCGATGGATACATCATCACATTACGCTAGGCCTCCAATTGACATTTTAGTTATGAAATTAATCTCTTGAGTTGCATTTAGGTCTTTTACCATCACTCAAATTAGTAAAAATACAAGATTAAACGTCTGTTAAGGCATTATTTCCCCACTCTCCTTTAATTTTCTCCCAAAGAAAACCCTAGCCTCCTACCAAGAACTTGAAAACATCATTACTTTCTCTTCAAGATAAACAAGAATTTAAGATTCCTAATCCAAGAAGTTCAAGAAAGCTTTCAAGATCATCTATAAGGCTTTCAAAGTCAAGATTTCTACACCAAGTCAAGCCTATCATGGTATGTGGGTTTATAAACAAGGGTATCTTTTCACCCTTGTTCCTAAATTACATGATTTTAAAATTTATTTTACTTGTTTTGAATTAGGGTTCATACCCAAGTTTCTATATTCTTGAAGCACGTGATTATCATGAGATTTAAAGCTTTGAGTACATAAAGAATTACTTATGTTTATGTTTTAACTTATAAAATTTATAATATGAATGAAATTGCACTATCTTGATTTGATATTGTTGAAGTATTTCAAGATTGTTATTGAGCATTAAGTGTTGTTATGAGTCACCATGATTTTAAGCATGAATTTCAAGCCCTAAGTTTAAGTGTTGATATTTCAAGAGAATTATATTCTGAAGTTCTTCATTGGTAAGTTTATACCAAGATTTAAAGAAAGAAGTGATCTTTTGACCCTAAGCTAGGATATAGAATTCACATTTGTTCATTTTGAGTTTGAATTAAAGCAAAGAGAAGCATAACTGGTTTTTATTCTATAAAATTTTATGCTATTTTAAGGTTAATTTCCTAAAGTATGAGTTTATAAGTAATAATGGATTAGTATTTATCACCGAGTTGGGTATGAGTCCAAGGCAGCATGGCCTAGAACTATGAACCAATATAGGTTAAGTTTATTCCCAATATGGATGAAGTTAAAGACAGTGAACACTTAAGTTAAGGTTCTATTTCAATGTCAAGGGTAGAACAACTCTCTCTAATATGGGTAAGACATTGGACTCCATGATAGTTCATATGGTTTATGTCGATTAAAATAACTACCAAAAGAAAAAGTAAAAGCAAAGCTTTTATAAACTAAGTGTTATGGCCCACAAATTTATCGTTATACTTCATTACTCATTGTTATGATTTTATGACTTTTGTTTTATTCAAGCCCTAGGTAAGTCATTTACACGTAGTGTGCATTATTTAAAAGTCTATGTGCATATCAAGTTATTGTTTTACTTATGCATTTACCCCCACATGCTCAGTACATTCCAGAAGTACAAATGCACATATATGTCTAATGTAGGTACCAGTTGTAGCCTACACATCATAATCAGACAGTGTAGTGATGGTTCTTTCTTATTCAAGGGCTCGAGTCAATTATAGTTGGAGAAACATCTTATTTTTTTAGTCAATTGTATTGATTAGGGATAGCTGGAGGTCATGTCCCGACTACCTATAGTCAGTATTAGTAGAGGCTTCATGGACAGTCAGTATAGTTGATGTATTTAATCTCAATTTTGTTTTGTATGACTATAGTTGTAATCCTTTTTTATAGTTTTTGTTTTGAGCATATTTAACAAAAACATATCTTCTGCTTATTTCTTTTAGATTAATTTATCTTATTTAGTTGCTCATAAGTTATGCAGTATAAGGGTTAGCTGTGGATCACTTATGGTCTTAAGCACCGTGTGATGTCCAGGGGGTAATCTCGGGGAGTTACAATTAACTATACCTATTATAGCATAAGTTATTAGATGACAATTGAAAACTTCAAATCTATATTTTTCTTTCCATTTCCTATTTTGTACCTCACTCCCAAGTAAGTTTAGAATACATGCAAGTTTATAAGATTTGAAATAGTTAGAAGAGAATTCAAAATAATGGAAATACCAATACATATAGGCACACTACTCTAGAATTGTATTGCACTTAACCCATATCATTAATTCATCATGGTTCACACAACCCTAGCTATGGTGTTTAGTTATTCCTGATTATAAGAACACAAGAAGAATTCCTAGATGAAAATATTATTATGATCTTTTAATAAGAATAAAACCCCAAAATCCCGACTTAAATTAGAACGCTATAAATGATTTTCTTAAAATTCTAAGAATATGCTTTAAAATCTCACAATATAACATTGTAAAAATAAAGTACTATGTAGACTAGTACAATAAATACCATAGGGGTATTTAAATATAAAACAAATCTTGTTCTAAATAATAGTGGAGGACAATGTCGGTTTGATCAGATAAGAAGAAGGTATAATCATGGTTAGAACCCTCAATCGTCCTCTAATTCTCATGAATTTTACTCGTGTTGTAAACTTTTAGATATTTTATTAGATGATCCTTGGTACAATCTCATGATTACATCCTACGATCATGAGATGTTATCTTTTGATCGATTATCAACCGAATTTTTAAGTCTTGCAAAAATGGATCTTTTCCCCACAACACTATTATACTATTGTGCCTTCAAAGAATGATCCTAGGGTCTATCATTTGATCCCTCTTCTCCATGACTCCTACAGATTAAATCCTTAACTACTTCCCATGATCACTTTGTGCGATCGTGACATAAAACCGAGATTGTGATGACTTATGTCTAATTTACTTCTTGATTTTTACTTTTCTTATTTAAATCACAATGGTCTTAGGACAACCATGGTTAGATCCTATAGTTGTGGATTGATACATATATTGTAACTAAGTCCATTTTCTAGAATCTTACTTCTCCAAATCCATTTTACCTATAAGAACAATAAAACCATTTTATCCACATAAACATACATTTCTACTTGCAATATTCTGTATTTTGAGCATCAAAAAGTATCATAACTCCATGGCATATTATTTTAAGCGTTTAGGGGCTTATAATCTATAGTTGTTGACTTGTGGTATCTAATAATATGTGTTGCCTATGTGGGGGCTTTATTTGAGATTATTGGGATTATCTATGAATTTATATGCCTTTATTCAAGATATAATGCCCGTATATTAGCTTAATTTTTTTATAATACTTATTGAGCATTGGTTATCTTTATCATGCTAGAAGACCCAAGTGAGGGGTCGATAGGATATTAATGATATTTGTATGCATATATATTCTAATGGTACCTAATTGTAGTTGATAATCATGAATTATGAACATACTTAGTTAATTTTTAGGCTTACTTGTATATATATTCTTTATGGATGAATTGGTAACATCAATTGATTTGATTGTGAGCATTACATCATTACTCCATACATATATATCATAGATACTAGTACCACTAGGGAAACACTTTTTTTGAAAGAAAATAAGACACATTTATGAAAACACTCTTCATGAATATGATCTGGAGAACAGTGTTGAGATTGAGATATAAGATATAGTATATGGGTTTCCAAACCCCCATGCGTTGTACCTAATATCAGTGAGAACGCTAGGTGTATAAGAAAAGTTGTGCGATTCCTTTCATTATTTATCCCATCCACATTACATTTCATTGCATTTTCATTCACACCTTACCTGTTATACTTGGTTTCTTTAGGTTGTGTTGGGTTTTTATGTATTTATTCTTTATTTCTGTGTTGTTGTTGTTTCTGTGTACTTGAATATATTAGAACTGTTAGTGGAGATGGTGTGAGCTACCATTTGGTACATTTTTTCATACAGGTGACATGGTCACAGTATATTTTATTTATTATTTTTCTTACTTTGTTCAGTCGGCCTATGATACTAACTAAGTACAAGTGGACCCGTACTCATCCCTACTATACCCTTTTAGTGTAGATCCAGGTCTAAGTATTATATATAACATTTAAGTCCTACGATATTGGATGGATCTTCATGGTACTGACGTTCTCCAGAGTTTGAGGCTAACTTTCAAACCTCATATTTCCCTATGTCTTTACTTACTTTCAAAATCAAATGTATTTCAACATTATTCTAGGTTTTATTAGCTGCTCTTGACTTATGACACTACTTCTTGGTTTTATTATAACATTTATTTAGTATCCACTTATAATTTTAATAGTATAGGTTAGACTTCCTTCGAGTACTCTCATATTAGACTTGTTTTTGTTATTATTTATATTATCTTATTAGTTTGGGTGATTGTTTCACTTATCAAGGCTTAGCTGTGATAAGTAACATTATGACATATTTTCGGGTTATGAAAAATTAGTATCAGAGCAGTCAGGTTTAAAGCAGCCAAGTTCATTAATCTCATAAGGGTCATGGATATAGCCCAAAATAGTGGGAAAGACAAGGGTCATGGATAGCCTAAAGGTAGAGGAGGATGGGCACAAAAGCTGCTCCTATCAGAATAGTAATAGAGGACCTCTCCTGAGCCTGAGTTTAAGCTTTTAGGTGATGTGAAGCTAGCTTAGGTCCCATAAGATCAGTTTGTACCCTAGTTTTAGAGGGTCTATTGATTTAGTTATTAATTTATTTGGTCAGTGTTCCCTTGATTTCAATTGGTGTTTCTCCAATTTTGAGTATGGTATTAGTGACAGTGTGGGTGTCCTCTTATCATATTCATCTAACCTCGAGTATGGTTTTGCCATTAGTACTAGCATCTGCTTATGGTATTCCTCAAACTTCAAGTGGTGTTACAGTATTTATGCTAGTATCTAATCATGGTATTCCTAGTTTAGGGGTACAACCCTTATCTATAGTGCCCCTACATGTGGAGTCTTAGCCTTCTAGTCTTATTATTCCCCCAATTACTTTAGGTACAATTATGTATTATGATGACCAAAAGAGTTTTGAGAGATTTATTCACTTGGGTCCACCCTAGTTCAATGGTGTTATTGGCAAGGATGCCTATGAGTTCTTAACTGATTGGTAGGAGAAATTGCCTAATCTTGGATACCTTGATTCTTATGAAGGTACTTATACAACCTTTTAGTTGATAGATGTTTCTAAGAATTGGTGGAGGCTATATGTAAGTTATAGGTCTTTGGGTTTTTCTGCTATGAGTTGGACTTAGTTTTCTAAGGATTTCTTGGAGAGGCTTGTTCCATATAGTTTGAGGGAGAAAATGTGTGATGAGTTTAATTATTTTCAATAGGGCTCTATGACTATTGTTTATTATGAGACTTATTTTTAGGCTTTATCTAGTTATACAGTCTCTAGTATCTTTATCAAGTCCGAGTAGATTGGAAGCTTGTGAAAAAAATGGATACTGCATGTTAGTTGGCTTCATCTTTGATGGTAATCTCAAGGGCTTTCTTTATAATATTATTAAGCATGCCAAGATGATCGGGTAAATTATATAGGCTACACGTAGAGGCACCAAGAAGGTGTGTCATTAGGGTGGGTTAAGTGGACACACTTTTTTTGGTATGGTTCTTGAGTTTATCGTGGTAGAATAGTTCAATACTCTTTGAACAAATTTGGTGGTAGTAATTCAGGTTTAGCATCTTTAGTTATTGAAACATCAAGTCAGAGTGATCATTCTAGTTCAGTCGCACCTCCTTAGATTGAGTTGGGCTGTAAAAGGTTTTTATAGGTATTGAGTTGGGCCATAAAAGGTTTTTACAGGTAATGAGTTTGACCATGTGGTAAGATTTATCCTTCATGATTTTTTAGACCTACTTCTTTATCAATAATGAGAGGTAGTGCAAAGAATATTATGGGTGTAGCTAGAGGTTCTTGAAGAAGAGGTAGAGACACTCACAATGGTGGTTGAGGAGTTACTTAGTCCAAGATAAGGCATGGTATATGCCATGTTATACTAGCTAGGCCCGAGGTAAATACCTCTAATGTTGTTATTACATGTTTTATCCTAGTTTGGTCTAGATTTGCATCTTTATAATTTGACCATGGGTTGACTTTCTCCTAGTTGTCGACATATTTTACTTCTAATTTTGATTTTGTGTGTGATCATCTTTCTATGAATCTTCATGTTTCTACACTAGTACGAGATTATGTAGTGGTGAATTAGGTGTTCCATTCTTGTGTGGTTACCTTTACAGGCCATGAAAATTAGGTAGAGTTGGTTGGTTTAGATATGGTTCATATATAAATTATCTTGGGTATGGATTGGTTATCTCCTTATCATACTATTTTGGACTATTATGCCAAGACCATGACCTTAGCTATGCTAGGTGTGGCGAGGTTAGATTTTAAAGTTACACTTAATTCTAGGTCGAAGGGTGTTATATTTTTTTACATGCTCGCTATATGATAAAAAGATGGTTTATGTCTTATTTAGCCTATATCTACAATACTACTATACCCCAATGCCTCTTATGGATTCCATTTGAATTGTTTGGGAGTTCATGGACATGTTTTATGTTATTTTACCTAGTATGCCTCTGAATTATGATACTATTTTTGCTATTGATGTGTAGCTGGGCACCAAGCATATTTCTAACTATCCTTATAGATCGCCCCAGATGAGTTGAAGGAGTAGTTGAAAGATTTTTTGAGTAAGGGATTTATTAGTCCTAGCGTATCTCCTTGGGTGTGCATGTCTTGGTTGTAAAAAAGAAGGATGGTTCTATAGGTATAGGTATTGGTTATAGGTGATTTATGATGGTTAAGAACAAGTATCCTTTTTCTCATATTGATGACCTATTTGACCAGCTTCAAGTTTTTTTGGTGTTTTTCAAGATTGACTTAAGATTCATGTGCCATTAGTTGATAATTAGAGCATTGGATGTTTCAAGGATAACTTTTCAAACTTGATACAATCTTGATGAGCTTTGGTCATACCATTTGGGTTGGTCCATTTCCCTACAATGTTAATGGAATTGGTTAACTAGGTAATTGATCATATCTCGGCTCCTTTTTGATTATATTTATAGATGACATCTTTGTTTATTCCAAGAGTGAAGCTGACCATCTATATCATTTGAGGATTATGCTTCAGCAATTGCATGATGAGATGCTATATGATAAATTTCCTAGGTATGAGTTTTGGTTGGATTCTACCTCTTTGTTCGGTCATGTGGTGTCTAAATATGGTATTATGGTTGATTCAACCAAGATTATTATAATTCATGAGTGAGCTAGACCTTTTTCTCCTACTGAGGTTTGGAGTATCACTGGTTTGGTGGGTAATTATTAGCATTTTCTAAAGGGTTTCTTATCTATTGAAGCTCATTTGACCAAATTTACTCAGAAAAATGGTCTTTTAGAGATCAAACGTGCATGAAAAGAGCTTTTAAAATCATAATGAGTTGATGACTTTTGCTTATATCTTAATTTTACATAAGAACGGTGTGGATTTTACAATATTTTGTGATGCTTCAGGTGTTGATTTTGGTGCAGTGATGATGTAGGAGAGAATGTTGATTGCTTATGCCTCTCGTTATTTGAAGCATCATGAGATCAATTACCCTACCCATGATTTAAAGTTAGTATTCATAGTGTTTGTGTTAAAGTTGTTAAATCATTCCTTGTATGGAGCGACTTGTGCAATTTTGTAAGACTATTTTATCCATCATAACTTCTTCAGACATTGAGATCATAATATCATGTAGTGGCATTGTCTTGAGTTACTCATGGATTATAACACCACTATTTGTATCATCCGAGTAATACTAACGTGATTGCAGATACCTTTAGTTAAATGTCAAATAGTATGGGGTGTTTAGCTTATCCCCTAACCTATGAGAGGATTTTAGACTTAGAGATTTAGTCTTTAGCTAACCAGATAGTTAGGATTGATATTTCGACATCTGGGAGTATTTTAACCATTATTTATGCTAGATATTTCTTCAAGGAGAAGATTCAAACTCACCAATTTGATAGTGATCGGGATAAGGTGTTGAGTTATGAGGCTAAGGAATCCTCTCTTAATTCCAATGTTGCATTAAGGATTGGTGGCCGAGTTTCTATGCAGAGAGTCAGGTATTGGGTTAGAATGGTTTAAAGAAGGATCATTTCTCTAGATGTTCTATCTATCGAGGTGTCACCAAGATGTATTGTGATTTGAAGTAGTTTCACTGGTGGGGTGGTATGAAGAATGATATGGCAAATTTTGTAGCTTATTTCTTGTGTTTTCAGTAGGCAAAGGTTGAGCCTCAGAGATCGGGTGGTTTTCTTCATATATTACCAATTCTTAAGAGGAAGGTGAGCGGATAACTATGGACTTCATAATTTGGTTGCCTCATACTTCTTACAGATCTAATAGTATTTGGGTTAGCGTGGAGTGGTTGTCAAAATAGCCTATTTCATCCCTATTCAGATTTCGGTCAACGCTGAAAGATTGGCTCATATCTATGATTGTGAAATAGTTTATCTTCATGGGCACCCATGACTATTATTTTAGACAGTCTCAATGTTCACTTTTAGCTTCTAGCAAAATTTTTAGGAATATTTGGGTACTTGGGTTTACCTTAGCACAATATTTCTACCCCCATACTAATGGTTAATCAGAGTAGACTATTGGGGTTTTGTAAGATATGCTCTGCGCATATGTTATGGATTTTGAGGGCTTATTCTAGTAGCATTTTCCCTTGGCGGAGTTGGATTGTAAAAATAGTTACCATTTGAGAATCGAGATGTCCCCTTTCGAGTCATTGTATGGTAGGCGATGTCGATTTCTTATTGTTAGTTTGATACTTCAGAGGTCAGACTCGTGGTACTAACTTGCTTCGCAAGTCCTTAGATATAGTTCAGGAGATTTAGGATAGTCTTCAATTGACTCTGAGTAGGCAAAATAATTATGCGAACCGTAGGCTTCGGTCTTGAAGTTTGGGATTGTTGATAGAGTCTTCCTTATTGTATCACCAATGAAGGGCATGATGAGGTTTGAGTAGATGGACAAGCTTAGCCCTAGGTATATTGGGTTTTTTTAGATTCTTCAGATGTTTGGAGAGTTGATTATGAGTTGGCCTTACCTCAAGACTTTTCAATCGTTCATCAAATTTTCATGTGTCTATACGCAGTGCAATATTTTGGATGAGCTTCATGTGCTTTATTAGGACTCCATTCAGTAGGATGAGAGGTTGACCTTTTTTGAGGAGCCTATGTCCATTTTAAATAGGAATGCGAAACAATTGCATTATAGAGATATTCTCGTGGTAATGGTTTAGTGGAGTCATCTTCCTGTTGAGGAGGATATTTGACAGGTCGAGCCCGTTATGCGTAGTAGTTACCTTCAATATTCTATCGATTCAAGTATTTTCTTGTCTTTAATTCAGGGACAAACTAGATTTTTAGTAGTGGATGTTGTAATAACCTGAATTTGTCAATTTTTGATTTCTATGTGTTTAGATAGTTTTATCCTTCTCGATAGTTGCTACATATTGATTTTGAGGTTCAAAAATAGTTGGCATGGTTTTTTATGCGATCGAAAACAAGTTTTGTGAGTTTGGGGATAGTTGACACTATTTCAGGTTGTAGTAGATAATGCTCTTGACTTATGACACCACTTCTTGGGTTTATCATGACATTCATTTCAATTTTCCATTATTATTGCACAGATATTGGTCTGACTTTCTTTGAGGAGTCTCACTTTAGTCTTATTTTTGTTGATATATATATTTTCTTATCAGTTTGGCTAATTGTCTTATTTATCAAAGCTCAGCTGGGATAAGTGTTATCATGACCTGTTTTTGGGATGTGATAAAAGGAACAAGGAAAATAACAAAGAAAACTACTCCAAGTAAAGAAAATTATTTTATTATTAATTCAAAGACATATATTCATAGCTTTAGTTTCTAGTAAAAAAATAAATAAATAATGATGTTTACTTATTTGTAGGTTCAAATAATGCAAAAAGAGGAAACTAACGCCTAAATCTATAAATGACTATAGTAAAAAATAATTTAAAATACAAAAAATTAGCTACCGCTCAACAAATATTTTGCAAAATAAATCATTTAGAGATAATGTAGATGGTTGCTTTATTTTTGCCATAGACAGAGACATATTTTTTACATTGCTTTATGAAAAAAGTTACAATACACTCAATGTGAAAAACTGTTATACTAATTGAATTCTTTCTCCTGATATCTTTTTGGGAATACATCTATTTATTTCTCATTTTAATTTAAGTAGTTCGGTTACGAAGGAATTTGAATTGACTATTTAAAAATAGTTTATAAGTTACACGCTAAAATTTATAAATTGAGAATATCTAACTGTGACAAGAGGAAGTAGTTCGAATGGTGACCACGATCTCTTCAATCAAAGCATTATTAGTTCGAATGGTTAATGTGTAAAAGGGGTGGGGGGCTCCTGCGAAGGGTAAAAAAGAGATTACTCAACTTTTGACTTTTAGCTTTTTTTTTTTTGGTATTTTTTTGTTTGACTAAAAAGAAGTGTTTAAATGCACATAATATATTTTCCAAATGTCACCGCCCACCCACCCCCCGCCCCACCCCACCCCCTCCAAAAAAAGTCAAAAATACTTTAAATAAGTTAATCCTAAAACGATCTAATTATCTAAACCGTCCCTTGTTGCAGCTTCTTTCATCTTCTTGTCTCCATCTTATAAAAATATGGATTTGACTTTGATATGATTATTAAAAATGACAGATGTTTCTAATTGCTTTAATCAACGAGAGATTTAAGGCATTTTACTTCATTTTTTGTTCTTGAATAATACTTCAAAAATTTATCAACTCTTTAATTCTTCAAAGACACCTTTCTATTCCAAAGAAACTAATCAACTTGACAAAAAGATTAGAGAACTCAATCTAGAGGTAACCACATCATAATTTTTCATAAATTAAAAATTCCTTTTCATTTTCTTAATGTGAAAACAGACTAAAGTCATTTGTTTTAATTGATTACATTTATCATACATTTCATTCAATTTCAACCTCTTCTTTCAAAGAACAAGCAATTAAAATACGTTAATTTCACATATTGTGTAACGTGTGCCATATTGTATTGGTTGTGCCAAGAAATAAAACCAAATTTATTTTTATGGTGTTGACATGATCGTTGCTCATTTCTTTGGCCTACCAAACACCAAAAATGAAGATTAATGTCACGATACAAAATTTTATTATGCTGTAACGACATGTAATCTTACTTGTGAGACAAATTAACCAATTCAAAAGTAATTATAATTGCAAGACAATTGTGGTGATAGTAAAGTACAAAGAAATATATAAAGTAGATACATTTTTAAGTTAATACAATGTGAAACTACATTCTGTAATGTCTAAGGAATGATGTTACAAGTCATGGGCTGCACCCTCGGTCCACCTTTTACTTATTCGTTATACTATAAATATGTGTCCAATAATATTTATTCAGTTTACAAAATTAATGAATAATTTATCAATTTCTACTCATTTAGTCTTAGTTATTAATTAAAATTATTACCCAATACATTTATCAAAGTATTAAAGTAATTATATTTAAAGGGTAATATGGTAAAGTTACCCATATTATTTACTGTTTCTTAATCTGTATGTCAAGTTAATAATAAACAACTATTAATCTGCAGAGAGAGTATTAAAAATAGAAAGCACTCCCCCTGTTTCATATTATTAGGTCATGTTAACTTGACATATTTCTCAAGAAAATTTATTATTAGAAATACATTTTACTAAATTAACCTTATTAATAATGTTTGAATCTCTAAATTCAAATTTTACAATTTATGTAGTTATTTAATACTAAGAATTGTATAAAAAAAAGTAATAAAACTTTCTTAATTTATTAAAATAAATTGGTAAAATAAAATATTTATATCTAGTATAGAGGTAAGTAAAATGAAATGAAAGGAGAACAATTCTAATTACAAATCTGTTGAAATATTTATTCACAAAGAAACCACGTCATATTGTCATTTGTTATTACTATTGTTTACATTATCTTAGTTTCCATTCTACTTCTTAATTGTCTCGTAATTCGACGGGGGAGCATTGGCTAAATAGGTTGCTTCTATTAGTTATGTCAAGTGATAAAGTTAAGTTTATTTTATGGCGTTGACGTAATAGTTCTTCTGTTTGGTCTGCTATACACCAATAATGAGTATTTTAATTAAAGGTATATTTTACTAAATTAATTTTACTAGTGATGTTTTACAAACTCTAAATTTGATAATTTTACGTAGTTACTTAAGCTTGAGAGTAGTATGAAAAAATAATAATAAAACTATATTTAATCAATTTTTGTTATTGTAAAAATCCTCTGTGATTTTTAGACTATTATGTGTTCTGACCATTTTGCTCTTCCTCGCTGTTGTTTTATATTATTTATGAGTTGTCGGAATAATTTGCATGATTTTTAAAGCATTTGGGAGTGATTTTAATGAGTTTGTGACTATAAGTGGCCTATAAACTGGATATAAAAGACATGATCAATATTTCATAACTTCACGACATATCATGTTGATCGCTTGGGGACTTATAATCTATAGTTGTTGACTTGTGGTATCTAAAATTGTGTATTGCCCATATGGGAGCTTTATTTGTGCTTATTGATTTTAATCTGTACATTTATATGCCTTCATTCAGGATATAATGCCCGTGCAGGGGCTTAATTTGATAATATAGGCCATATTGAGCATCTGTTGTCTTTATCATGATAGAAGACCCAAGTCATGGATCGATATGATGTAAATGATGTTTGTATACATATCTATTCTGATAGAACCTAATTGTTGTAGATAATCATGAATTATGGACATCTAAAGTTGATTTTTAGGCTAACTTGTATATATATTCCATGTGGATGGATCGGATATCATAATTTGATTTGATTGTGAGAATTACATCCTCATTCCACACATATACATTCATAAATAGTGGTACTACTAGGGAAGCACTACTTTAAAAGATAATGAGACACCTTTATGAAAAATCTCTCGGTGAACACGATCCGAAGAGGAGAGTTGAGATTGAAAATGAGATATAAGATATAGAATATGGGTTGAAAACCCCCTATGGGTCATACCTAGTAGCTCTGAGTTCGGTGGGTGTATAAGGAAAGTTGTGTGATGGCTTTCATAATTCATCCCATCTACATTGAATTGCATTGCATTTACATTTGCATCTTGCCTTTTTTTCTTAATTTTCTTGAGTTGTGTTTGGTTTTTGTGTATTTCTCTTATATGTTTGTGTTGTTGTTGTTCCCTTATACTTATATATGTTATAATTTCTAATAGAGACAGTGTGAGTTACTATTTGTGACTTTTATACTTACAGGTAATGTGGTCAGAGTATATTTTACTTATCTTTTTTCATACTTTATTCAGTTGACCTATGTTACCAACTAAGTAAAGTGAACATATACTCATCCCTATTGTGCCCTTTCAGTGTAGATCCAGGTCTGAGTAAGACATACGATATTTATGTTTGTGCGAGATTGGTGGATCTTTGAGGTACTGATGTGCTCCAGAGTTTGGGGATGACTTTTAAAACTTATCTTATTTCCCTTATGTCCTTTCTTACTTTTAAAGACAGATGTAGTTCAGCATCATTCAAGGTTGTATTAGATGTTCTTGACTTGTTATACTACTTCTTGGGTTTATTATGACATTCATTTTAGTATTACATTATAATTGTATAGTTATTTGTCTGATTTCCTACGAGGAGTGTCATATCAGTCGTGTTTTTATTGATATCTATATTATCTTATAAGATTGGGTAATTGTCTTACTTATAAGGGTTTAGTCATGATAAGTTCTATTTTGACCCAGTTTTGAGTTATGACAAATTGGTATCAGAGTAACCAGGTTAACCGATCTTATAAGTATAAGGGCGAGATATTTGGTAGAGCACGTAGACATCCATAACTATCATTGAGAGGCTATAAGTTGTCTGTACGAAAACATTCTATGCATTTTATTTCTTATTATGTGGGTTACTCATACCATATGTTCTAAGATATGTTCCACTCTTTTCTGCACACATGTTTGAACTAGACCTTGAGAGGTTAGGGATGCTGAGTCAACAACCAAGGATGAAGCCCATACTAGAGGGGAAGGCAAGGGTCATAGACAACCTATAGGTAGAGGTTGGGCACAAAAAGTGATCCTATCAGAGATAGTGGTAGGTGACCTCCCATTAGCCCGAGGTTAAGCATGTAGTAGATACGGGGCTAGCTTAAGCCCGACATGGTTCAGTTGGTACCTTAGTTTTAGTGGGTCTTTTGATTTGGTTATTGACTCATTTGGATGATATTCCCTTGCATGCACCTTATGTTTTTCCATTTGTAAGTATGGTGTTGTCAATAATGTGGTGTCCGTTTATGGTATTTCTCTGACCTTGAATGTGGTTTTGCCATTGTATGATATTCCTCAAACTTCAAGTTGTGTTCCACCTTTTATGCTAGTATATGATCATGGTAATCCTTGTTCACGGGTATAACCTGTACCTATGGTACCCCTATATATGGATTCTCAGCCTTTCATCTATATTATTTTTCCAGTTACTTTAGGTATAGTTATGGATTATGATCACCAGAAGTAGTTTGAGAGATTTATTCGCTTGGGTCCACCCAAGTTCAGCAGTGCTACTGACGAGGATACCTATGAGTTCTTGATTGATTGGCAGGAGAAGTTATATAATCTTGAATGCCATGATTCTCATAGAGTTTCTTATACCACCTATTAGTTGACAGATGTGGCTAAGGATTTGTGGAGGTTGTATATGGGTTGTAAGATTTTAGGTCCATTTTCCATGAACGTGACTTAGTTTTCTAAGGCTTTCTTTGAGAGGTTTGTGCCACATAGTTTGAGTACCAAATGTGTGATGAGTTTGATCATTTACAGTATGGCTCTATGACTATCATTAAGTATAATCCTCATTTTGGAATTTATCTAGGTATGTAGTTGTTAGCATCTCCACCAAGTTCGAGCGGATTGGAAGCTTGTGAAGGAATTGGATTGTACTTATCAGTTGGCTACAACTTAGATGATAGTCTCGGGGGATTTTTTCATAGTATTATTAAGTATGCCAATATGATCGAGTCAATTATCTAGGCTACTCATAAAGGCACAAAGAAGGTGTGTCGTCATGGTGGGTTTAGTGGACACACCTCCCGAGGTTGAGATTTCTTTTGTAGAATTTCATGTTGTTATCATGGTAGGCAAGTTCAGGATACTTTGAAGGGATCAGGAGGTCGGCCATTAGGTTTAGCAATTTTTGTTATTCATACATCTGATCAGAGTGGTCATTTTCTCATATTGAGTCAAGCCATAAGAGTTGTTTTAGTGTGATTAGTTTGTCCATGTGGACGAGGATTGTCCTCGTTGTTTTTCTAGACCTGCTCCTTTATTGATAGTTAGAGATGGCACACAAAATGGTAGGGGTGCAGCTAGTGGTACTTAAGGAAGAGGTAGAGGTGATCACAATGGTGATTGAGAAGTTACTTAGTCTGAGAGCAGATGTGGTTAGTACTATACTATAAAATAAAGGCCCAAGTCAAAGGCCTCTTATTATGTTATTAAAGGTGTTGTCACAATTTTCTCCAAATTTGCTTCCATATTATTTCACTATATGTTGACTTTCTCCTATGGATTCACATATGTTAATTCTGGTTTTGACTTTGCATGTGAGCCTTTTTAGATCAATCTTCAAGTTTCTACCCAAGTAGGCAATTATTTAGTGTGGATTGGGTATACTGATCTTGCGTGATTACCTTTGCAGGTCGTAAAACATAGGTGTAACTGATTGCTTTAGATATGGTTGATTTTGATGCTATCTTAGGTATGGTTTGGTTATCTCCTCATCATTTATTTGGAATATTATGCCAAGATCGTGACATTAGCTATTCTGCGTATGCAAAGGTTATCTTGGAAGGGTAGCTTAATTCGGGTCCCGAAGGGTGATTTCTCTTTTCTGCATGCTTGCTACGTGATTACCTTTACCTTTTGCTACATGATAAACAAGTTTGGAATGAATTTGGTCGCATAGAGTTTAGGCGAGAAAACTAGTGTTACTATCTTAAGTAATGTGTTATTCTAGTTGATCTTGATGGATTCTAGTGTGTGTACTGAGTTACTAAGGGTATGATTATGTAGTTATGTGTTTAATAACATGTTTATAATGTTTAAAGTTCAACTATAACCATCCAAGAGACAAAACACTAATTTAAAGATCAAAAAGACAAAACTAGTACTCTAAGCTTAAGTTACTAGTTCATCTTCTTGCATTGCATGTTAGTTTGAACTCTACTTCGTGGTGTTTGATTCTATAGGATTCTTGGTGAGTTGATAATGATGATATATGTATGATACAAAAGATGTAAATCAAATGTAAACACAACCACAAGGCTTTGAATGGATGGAAAAACACATGGGACAAAACTTGACAAAAAACTAACGCTTTGGTGTCATTGGTGTACCACAGACAGTAGACACCACATTAGGACCATGCCACAGAATTGGGGGAATTTTAAATGACCAATTATGGTATGTTATGTTTATTAGGGTATTCAAAGGACCCTAGGCAATGAGATAAGGTCGTGACACGCCCATATGTCAAAATCGGCAGCTTGTGTCCAAGTATCAATAAGACACTTAGTTGTTATGTTTCACACGTGCGATGACTTGGTACTTGAAGGGGCGCTGGAAAAAAATTAAATTAGGTTTTTATTCCATTACATTTGTTTGTTTATGGATTTTAACATGTATTCATTCTTTGAGATTACAATTAAGTCCATGATCAGCTAAACACCCTTTTCCAGGGTTAAGGCCAAGAGCATGAGTAATATAGCTATAAATTGATTTTATTTGGTTGTTTATAGTATTTGGTTGTTTATTTACCCTTTTTATAACTATTTTATGGAGTCGCGACCCTTGGAATACATGTATAATCATCTTATGAACATGAGAGGAAAAGAAAGAGGATAGAACATAAGATAAATAAAATAGAATTGTAATCTTCCAATTGAATGAAGTTATAATTTGCATTTATGATAGGAATATATCTATGTTCTATATTTGGTTCAATCATAGGATTATAAATTAACGTATTTAACTTAGTTCTTACATCCCCACTCAACGATGTAGTTGTGCAGCTAAGTTACATAATTGATTAGAGGTTTGGGAGGCTATAGTCATAGTATAGACCCCATGAACCAGCAACAAGGATAATTAAACTAACCAATGAATTTATGTAATGTAATATGATTTTTCATATTTTCTTAACCATGGTTTCTCTCTATCATTTTCAAGAACCTCTAATTTACTACATTGTTAAGTTTACTCCTAGTTTATTCTCAAACAAGCTTGTGGTTGTGTTAGTACCAAGTTAATCTTAATAGTTGGACTAGTCTAGGATAGTTGTTAACACAAGTCTCTGATGGATCGATACTTGGTATGTAAAAGGACACTATATTAATTGGTGAGACCATGTACACTTGCATGTGTTCTTGTGTGCAAAAATTTTTTGGCATCGTTGCGGGGACTTGTCAATACGCAACTTTCTTAGTTTAATTTTATTTTTTGATTTTATTGGTGCTTTTCACTTGGTCTTGGTTTCAGATTTTGTAGGAAATAGGTGAGCATGTTAGTACGCTGGCAAGGCATAGGGAGTTGGTTGAACCAGACCCCGAGCTCGATCAATTCTTTCACCAACAAAGGGGAGAAGCAATCCTTCTCTACCGTATCCTATAGATTCATAAGTAACAACATAATCCTACTCCCATGGCTAAGATCCACTACTCCATAGAACTATTTGCAAAGTGGCAATCCTACTTATGAGTAATATGACCTCTGTTATTTGAAGAATATCTCCCAGAGGTAATTTGAACTAAAGAAAAATATGGAAAAGTTTCTATATAGTAGTAGGCAGTTTACCAGGTTATCACATGAAGATCCACAAGTTCAGTTCCAGAAATTTCTATAGATCAATAACACATTCATCCGAATGAGTGTAAGCTAATTATGTAAGGCTAACACTTTTACCTTTCTTATTTATTAGGGAAGCAAAGAAACGGTTGAACGTTGAGCCGTCAGGTTTAATCACAACTTGGGATGACGTGTCTCAAAAGTTCCTCATTCGATTCTTTCTATCTGTCTATACTGTAAGACTGCTAGTGAGATTTTGAGCTTTAAGAAGAGGCAAGATAAGAACTTGTATCATGCTTGTAAGATGTTCAAAGCTCTTCTTTGGGACTGTCTACATCACCAGCATCCAATGAGTTACTAGCTTACCCCTTTGTTGAGGAACTTAACCATAACACAAAATGTTTTCTAGATTCAATGGCAAGTGGTCAGGATTTAGAAAAGAATTATGATAAGCTATACACCTTGTTGAACTAGATTGCATATTGAAATCCAAACTGACATCGTGATACCTCAAAGAGTTCAGTGAAAAAGGTTGCAGGTATGATCGAAGTTGAGAGCATAACAGCCTTAGCCGCCCAACTTTCAAATTAAGATGATTTATAATCCTGAAAAGTAGTTAGAAATACCATGACCTTAAGATTACACACTCAAGAGGTCAAAAACAAATAAAAAGATGGCCTCTAAGTAGGAGGAAAAGGATGAAGAAATTTGGTTGAGATATAACATTTGGTCATGTCGCGACACTATATCAAGCACTACTTGGTAGACAACCCAAATTAAGGAAGGTTTTATTTTTAGTATTTTAGTTTTACTTCATGTAGTTTTTGTTTTTGTTTTGAGTCACACGTTGATGGGAAGTCTGAGTACTAGAGAATAAATCGAAGGAGCATGGTAAAGATTAAGTATAGGGTCCCTAGACCCTCATAATGTATAAAGATGCTACTAGCTCGGACTAGAGTACTTAGTATTTTCAATCCTTATTTTTGATTTTACTTTGGAAAAAAAATAGATTTTTATGTATGGGGTAGTGAAAGTCCCATTATTTTTGGTGAAGTGATTATTGTAGGATCTTAGAATTTAGTTGTTTTCCAGTTTTGGGTTAAATTTGGAAAAATTGAAAAAAATTACAAAAAAGATTTTTTCTATTTAATTTTCAGTATAGTTGAGTAAGTCTAGGAGGTGCACACTTCATCCACCCCGTGGTTATTGTTTTTGGTTCTTTTCCACGGGGCGGCCCTTTGAACCCTGTATCTTTTTTATTTTTAGGAGTAGATTTAAAAATTTTATGTTAGATAAGTAAGATGTTCTTTTTTATTGTTATGTATGATTGCATGACGCAATTATTTTTGTGTGTTAAAGCATGTGGTTTGTGGTGAATTACTACTTTTGAGACACCTAAACTGTAGTTTATGACTACTGTGTTTTGTTGGCTTAATTTTGAATTCATGTGATTGTATAGTTAAGATTCTATGATGATCCTTCTTGAATTGAGTATGTTGCATGTATGGTATAATGTTGTTGTGTATTCCTTATTACATTTGATATCTATAACTAGCTTGGCGTGTGTGCAAAGCTAAATAAAGTTTATGGGTTTAGGAGATGATATAGGCATTTCTTTAATAGCCATGTTTTATACCCCTTTTTATCTAGCCTTGTGCATAATCCAAGTTAGACCTATTGATCCTTTAACCTATTTTGTTGGTAGCCTCGTATATAGCATGTTCCCTTTTTTTGTTGACCTTAATTTTATCCGAAGTTCCTAAGTGCTTTAATTTAGAATTAATGAAGTGAAAGAGTTTAAAAATAAGAAAAAAATAGGTAAAAGTGAGGCCCTAAGAAATAGCTATTAGTGTTGAAAATTGATATTTGTTGTAATTGGGAGCTGTAATGAAAAGAAAGATATTATGCTAAAATTTAATCATGAGTTGATAAAGAATACTCCCACTATGATACTTGTGAATTTTCTTAATAAGATGGGGCAAAACAAAAGATGTGTGTATATAGAAGTGGTGGAAATAGATTGTTAATAGATTTATCTCAATATTCATGTGATATTTTAAAGTGCATAGGGAAGTTATTGACTATGTTACCAAAATAGTTCTCAACCATCCCTTATCATACAATACAACCCTTAAAGACCTACTTGATTTTGAGCCTTACATTCTGACATTAATAGAGTACTACACTAAGGGCAAGCCTATGGTTCATTATGTGTAACTTGTGAATTATTTATGGGAGTAAGTTTTATTTGGTTCTTATACCCATTAATGTGATAATTGTATCATTGTGAGTGTGTAATCGGTAACTTTATTATGGTGAGGGAACATGTTTGATAGCAGTTGGGTGATTTGTATGATCTCTATAATTAATATATATGAGTTTTCCAACTTGGTGATTCAATTCTTGAGGTTAGTACATTCCGAAGTAGTATTCATGAGCAGTCAATTGTACAAACATGCTTGTGTGTGAAATTTACTATCTATGTAGTCATTGTAGTACTAGCTGGAACGTTTTGCTCATCGTAGAAGTGAGGAGTATTCTTTGATTATTATTCTTATGATAAATAGTTGTTCGAGGATGGAAAAGGCTTTAAGTGTGGGGTGATGATTTGAGGTGGATCTATGCTCCTTAGTATTGTTATCCAGACTTATTTATCTTAAGTTAGAGGACTTCTACAGTGCTTAATGAGAAAACATTTGTATAATTGATAAAATAAGTGTTAAAATACTTGATTATAATGTTTATGGTGTGTTTCAATTATGTTTGGAATTAATTTTGTCACACAGAGTTTAGACGAGAAAACTACTGTTACTAGCTTAAGCTAGGTGTTATTCTAGTTGATCCCGATGGATTCTAGTGTGTTTACTGAGTATCTAAGGGTATGATTGTGTAATTATGTCTGGAATAACTTTTATATAGTGTTTAATGTTCAATTTAAACATGCCAAGAGACAAAAAACTAAGTTAAAGATGAAAAGGATAAAACTAGTACTCTTAGCTTAAATTACTAGTTCAACGTCCTGCATTATATGTTATTTTGACTCTAATTCACGGTGTTTTATTCAATATTATTTTTGGTGATTTTAAAATTATAATATATGGATGATAAAAAATCTGTAAATCAAGTGTAAATAACACCACAAAGCTTGGAATGGATGGGCAAACGTATGGGACAAAACTTGACCGAAAATGGATGTTTTGGAGTCATTGTCAGACCGTAGGCACCGTGTTAGGGATGTGGAACACCCTTTAGGGAATCCAAAATTTCCAATTATAGTATTTCACCATGATTAGGGCGTTTCACATAACCTAGGCACTGCAATAATGGTGTGACACGCCCCTATGACAAAATCGGCAGCTTGTGTCTAAGTATAAATAGGACACTTAGTTGTTATGTTTCACACCTTAGAATACCTTTAAACTTTAAGAAGGGATTCATAACACTTCAATTAGGATTTTTCTTCAATTATTTCAATTTATTTATATATTTTAACATTTATTCATTCATTTTGATTACGGTTTTGGCCATTATAGGCTAAACACTCTTTCCCGTGTTTAAGGGAAAGAACATGAGTATTATGGTTATGAATTGATTTGTTTTGTTTTTTTAATTATATTTGGTTGTTTATTTATCTTTTTTATCACTATTTTAAGGATTCAAGACCCTTAAAATACATTTATTATCATCTTGTGAACCCAAGAGAAGAAATAAGAGGATAGAACGTGGGATAGATAGAATAGAATTGAAATCTTTCAATTAAATAAAGTTATAATTTTATTTTGGTTCAAGTATGGGCTGAAATATGAACGTATTTAAATTAGTTCTTGCATCTCAACTAAATGATGCAGTTGTGGGTAGGTCTAAGTTAGATAATTAACTAGAGGTTCGGAAGGCCATAGTCATAGTGTAGATCTATGAACAAACAACCAAGATAATTAACCTAACCAATGAACTTCTATAGTGTAGTATGATTTTTTGTATTGCCTTAACCCTCGTTTCTTTCCAGTGTTGTTCAAGAACCTTTAATTTCCCTCATTGTTAAGTTTACTCTTAGTTTACCTTCATACAATATTGTGGTTACTTTAGCACTGAGTTAATCACAGTAGTTAGACTTGTCAGGGATAGTTGTTAGCATAAGTCTCTGAGCGATCAATATTTGGCTTGTAAAAGGCCACTATATTACTTGGTGAGAACATATACATTGGTGTGTGCACTTGCGCATAACATATGCATATGAACTGTGATATTAATTTTGCAATTGATATGAAGTTGGGCACTAAGACCATTTAAATCTACCCATATAGGATAGCCCCATCTTAGTTGAAGGAGTACAAGGGGCAGTTGGAAGATTTGTTAAGTGGCAGATTTATTAGACCTAGTGTATCTCCTTGGGTGTGCCTGCCTTATTTTTTAAGATGAAGAAAGGTTCTACGCATATGTGTATTGATTATAGGTAGTTGAACAAGGTGATAGTTCAGAACAAGTATCCTTATCCTCGCATCGATGATCTATTTGACTAGCTTCAGGTCATTTTGGTTTTTTCCAAGATTTATGTTAGATTTAGGTACCATCATTTGAAGATTAGAGCATCAGATATTCCAAAGACAACTTTTCAAACTTGATACGGTCATTATGAGTTCTTTGTCATGTCATTGGGTTGACCAATGCCCCTACAATGTTCATGGACTTTATGAACCAATTTTTTTTATCGTATCTCGACTCATTTGTGATTGTATCTAAAAATAGTCGACCATGTAAACCATTTAAGGATTGTTCTTTAGAGGTTGCTTGATGAGAAATTGTATGCTAAGTTTCCTAAGTGTGAGTTTTGGTAGGATTCGATTTATTTCTTTGGTCATGTGGTGACTAAGGATGGTATTATGGTTGATCTGGTAAAGATTGTGACAACTCTAACTGGGCTAGACCTACCTCTCAACTGAGATTAAGATTTTTGTTTGTTTGGCAGGTTATTATCGGCATTTTGTAGAGGTTTCTATTTTATTAAAGCTCATTTGACCAAGTTGACTCAAAAAGGGTAGTTTTTCAGCGGTTGAATGCGTGTAAGAAGAGCTTTCAAAAGATTAATGATTTGATGACATAGTATCATATCTTGACTTTGCCTAAGATAGATATGGGTTTTACTATATTTTGTGATTCATCAGGTGTTGGTTTGGGTGTGGTGTTGATGTAAGATGGAAAGGTGATTTCTTATGCCTCTCATTTGTTGAAGCATTATGCGAGAAATTTTCCTACCCATGATTTAGAGTTGGTATTTACAGTGTTTCTATTTAAGTTGTTATATCATTACAAGTATGGAGTGACTTATGAGATTTTCTTAGACCATTTTATCCCTCAGTACTTCTTCATACCATGAGATCTTAATATGAAATAGTGGCATTGGATTGAGTTGCTCAAGGATTATGACATCATTATTTTGTATCATCCGAATAATGCTAATCTAGTTAGGTGGTATGAATAAGAAAATGGTGGATTTTGTAACGCCCCGAGTCTGTAGATGCTACACGGTGCTTATAATCCCGAGGGATCATAAGCTAATCCATGACTGGCACCTGCTGCAATAACTGAATGATAATTTTATAATTATACAGAAATTAGGTGGAAATTTTCCATAAGGTTCAAACTGAAAGTAAATAATAAATATTGAATACTAAATATTGATACATCTGTCTAAAATACTCTAGTCTGGTAAGCCTTTACTTTCTGAATAAGGGATTGATTAAACAAGCCCCCAACTAACCCCGACTACTGAAAACTGATAAACTAAGATCCTGAAGTAATAATCATCCTCGAACTATGAGGACTCACCACTAGTCTACTGCAGATAGATTAGGCTGCTCCGTATGATTGGGAGCTCGTGAGTCTGAACCTATGATATAAGACATCATAGGACAAAAGAAAGACATGCGTCAGTACTTTGAATGTGCTGGTATAATAAGTGAGGTAGGCTGAGATGTATGGTTCATATGCATGAATAATACTGACTGAATGACACGAGTATAACTAAATAAGAGTACATGTATGAATATGTAAATTGTAACTGAGATCATGATAACACTAGATACTGAGTTTAGAATTATTGATTTACTGATATATGAGTTTATTGATACTGTGTATCTGATAACTGAGTGACAGTATTTGACAGTCCTAATTCTGAAGAACTGGTCTAGGTTCTAAACTGAGATGAGTGACTGTATTTGACAGTCCTAAATCTGTAGAACTTAACTGAATTCTATACTGAGACTAAATCTGAAATGAGACTGTGGTAGGTAATCATCTAACCGACATACCCCTTTCTGAATATATTAGGGTCCAACCTATAACCCCAGTTGGAAGGGTGTCAATATCATGCCAGGGGTAAAGACAGTTGTGATTTAACCCTCTCTGACAGGAATCTCTTTCGTCAACCCTCGCTGGCAGGAAAATTGGTATGACGTGTATCAACCCTAGTCTGGCAGCAAGATATCTCATACTATGCCAGCAATGTAGTTCTATAATGCAGGGACTGCTGCTAAGGGTCAAACCCTCTGCTGGCAGGAATGCCCCCATCCCTGGATTCACTTGGTCTGAATCCTACTCCCAACTAAATAGACACTGAACTATTTCCTAGTTCATACTAGGTTTGACTGAACTATTACTAATTATACTGTCTAACTAAATTAAACTGAGTTCATTGAGTTCTGAACTAACTACTGAACCGAGACTGGGACTGATTACTGAGTACTACTATTTGTGACACTACTAAGACTGTTCTGTAACTACTGAGAGTAAGGCTAATCATGACATGACTGAGATTATTCTACAACTAACACTGTCTCTAGGTAAACAGCTAAATTATCTGGCATTAAATACCCCCAGGACTCGATAGGATGAAAATTAAAGCATCACATAACCTTTCATGGCATAGAAATACACACGTGTTCATAATGCATCTATAGAGGCATTTTATTAAACACTTAAATGGCATGAACTAGTGTGCATGCTAACATGATATAATCTCACTATTTAATTCACATGAACAACTCATCAAACACTTGGAAGTCATTATATATGCACATAGTACTAATCAACACATGAGGACCACAATTTCAAGGCTTTAACATGAATTCACATGATACTACACAGATAATAATTGTTTGTACATAAATTTTGCACTTAATCATGGAATAGAAATCCAATCAACATTATAATCATGAATACACTTGAATCCAAATCATAGAAATCATGCATTCAATTTACTTAAAGTTTAAAAGAGGTTCTTGGACTCTAAAGATGGAAGGTACCCTTGAATAAATACTTGACATACCTTGGTATTCAAATTTGCGAAGAATGATGGAGTGTTCTTGAAGGTTGAATCTTGAATTAGAGATCCTAGGGTTTACTTCTTGAGAATTTTGATAAAAATGAATGGATTTTGCCTCTAAAGAGACTTAATTTCGTGTTTCTGGGGATGTAATAAGGTGGAAAAGACCCAATTGCCCCTGATGACGCGACCTCTTTAATGACTGAAAATTGATTTAGTGATGCATAGGTCGAAGTGTCGTGTCATTGGCACCGATGCGATAGCAAATGCGTCACGTTGAGTTCCTGTCAGCTCACTGGAATTTACACTGGGATCTAGGGGAAAATACCCATCGACGCAATAAGTGACACGACGCATCGAGATTGCATCGATGCACTGGTTTGGACTTCCAAACATGCCTCAAACAAAGTCTGAAAAATCCAAAATTTGCCCAAGGACACCTACTAACATTGTTGATCATAAATTAACCCAAAAATTGATATTTAAAGGTCATAAGGAGGGTGTAAAAGGATTAACAACATAAGAAGGCCAAAATAACTCTAAGTATGAACACTTAGCTGAATTTTTCTAAGTGTGGGACCCTTACTAGCTTTTATAGGACTGAATTAAGATTAGGATTTTGTGAGGACTTATAATATCTCCCCCTTAGAAATATTTTTCCTCGAATGAGATGGACTAAGATGAGAATATTGATAGACTAAATTTAGATACTGGATAAGCACAACCGCAACATGATTTATAACTGACACTACTGATATGCTGAAATTTCATACTGAACATACATATCTAATATATGAGTACATAGCTTATGAATCCATGAATGGGATTACTAATAATCTAAGTCTCTTATACTGAACATCCATATCTGATGCATGAATATCTGACTAAATAGACTCATGAATGTATGACTGGATATGCAATGGTAACTGATACCAAGTTTATAAAGAAAATTTGAGCATAATCTGAGTAAGTTTAAAGAGACTCATTACCTTGGGCTAAGTCTGAATTTGTAGAGAACAGGTGAGGATACTTGGTTCACATATCTGCTTCTGTTTCCTAAGTAGCTCCCTCAACCGACTGGTTCTGCCAAAGAAATTTGACTAGAGGGACTTCTTTGTTCCTCAGTCTGTGAATTTGATAATCAAGGATTTCGACTAGAATTTATTCATAAGAGGGGATTTTCTAAAAGTCTATACTCCCTGCAGAGACTAAAACTATTAGGTTACCTATGCTTTTCTTTAGCAAAGAGACATGGAACACTATATGGACTGAAGCTAAGTCTGAAGGCAACATAAGCTCATAATCTACCTTTCTGAAATAGTTGAGAATTTAGGAAGGACCCACATATCTGGGACTGACCTTTCCCTTCTTTCCAAACCTCTTTACTCTTTTCATAGGAGAGATTTTCAACTACACGTAATCACCAATCTCAAAATCAAGATCATTTCTTCGTACATCTACGTATGACTTTTATTGGCTCTAAGCTATCTTAAGCCTTTCCCTGATCAACTGAACCTTCTCTAAGGTGTCAAACACCAATTCAGGCTCTATTACTGCAGCCTCTCCCACTTTAAACCAACCAATGGAAGACCTATATCTCCTCCCACAGAGTACCTCAAACGAAGTCATCTAAATGCTAGAATAACAGCTGTTATTATATACGAACTCAATCAAAGGCATGTGGTCATCCCAACTACCTTTAAAGTCTATCGCACACGCTCGTAGCATATCCTCTAAAGTCTAAATGGTGCTTTCTTCTTTACCATTTTTCTAAGGGTTAAACCTGTACTAAGGTGGAGTTGGGTACCAAGACCCTTTTAGAACGCCTTCAAGAAATAAGAGGTGAACTGCATACCTCTATCTAAGATTATAGATAAAGAAACTTTGTGTAATCTAACAAACTCTCTAACATAGAGCTTGGCATAGCCCTTGGCTGAATAGGAGGTATGAACTGGTAGGAAATGAGCTTATTTGGTCATTCTATCTACACTAACCCAAACTAAATCATGCTAACAATGAGTATGAGGAAAAACCATCATAAAATCCATGTTCACTTCTTCCTACTTCCAAGTAGAACTACTGAAATCATGCATAGACCCGTTGGCTTTATGATGCTCAATCTTAATCTCCTGACATGTAGAGCACTTAGCTACAAACTTTTCAATGTCTCTATTCATCCCACTCCACTAATAGATCTCCCACAAATCATGGTACATCTTAGTGGCCCTTGGATTAATAGAGTAGTACACACCATGAACTTCTATAAGAATCTACTATCTCAGGTTATCTACACCTGTCACACATAGTCAACCTTGACAATGCAATAAACTATCTCCCCCTTGGGATAAAACCTCTATCTTCTAATCTCTGACAAAATCTTTTATCCTAAATAGGCTGGGATCCCTATCCTATTTTTCCTTCACCTTGGAAACCAGAGATGATTATGAACTACTCTACACCCATACACTACCTTCTGCTGAATCAACTAAGCGGACACCTAGTTGGGCAAGATGATAAACTTCCTGAGCTAACTTCTTCTTACAATTTTCCATATGAGTAACACTACCCATAGACATCCTAGTAAGAGAATCAGCCACTACATTGGCTTTACCCAACTGATACAGGATGCTAATGTCGTAGTTTTTCAATAACTCTAACCACCTCCTCTGATGGAGGTTTAGGTCTTTTTGAGAGAACATATATTGTAGGATCTTATGGTCTGTGAACATATCAACGTGCACACCATACAAATAGTCCCTCTAAATATTTAAGGCAAATACAAATGTTGCTAACTCAAGATTGTGAGTAGGATAGTTCTTTTCATGGGGCTTAAGCTTTCTAGAGGAAAAGGCTATGACCTTACCTCTTTGTATCAAAATACACCCCAAACCAACCCTGGAAGTATCATAATATACCTCAAATCCATCTAAACCATCTAGTAGAGACAAAATTAAGGTTGTAGTATGTCGAGTCTTTAACTTCTGAAAACTCTTCTCACAAAAATCTGACCACTGAAATTTGACCTTCTTCTGAGTCAATCTAGACATAAGGGATTCAATAGACAAAAATCCCTAAATGAACCAACGGTAATAACCATCCAAGCCTAAGAAACTCTAGATATCTGATGGATAAATGGATCTCAGTTAGTTTCTCATGCTTTGACCTTTTTGGGATGTACTCTAATGCAATCACCGAAAATGATATGGCTAAGAAAAGCTACTGAACTTAGCCAAAATTTGCACTTACTGAATTTGGCGAATAGATAATGTCATATAAAGACTATGACAAATATGTCCAAGTACTGCTTAAATACATAGTTAATCAAGTCCATGAAAGATGCTGGGGAATTGGTAATTCCAAATGACATGACTAAGAATTCAAAGTGACCATACCAAGTTCTGAAAGCTATTTTCAAAATGTCATATTCTGTGACTCTAAGCTAATGATAGTCTAATCTGAGTTCTATCTTAGAAAAGTAATTGGCACCCTGAAGTTGGTCAAAGAAGTCATAGATTCTGGGAAGTGGATACTGGTTCTTGACCATGACTTTATTTAGATGATGGTAGTCTATACACATTCTGAGAGAATCATCTTTCTTACTCACGAATAGAACTGGTCCAGCCCACGGAGATATACTAGACCTAATGAATCCCTTGTCTAGGAGATCCTTCAACTATTCTTTTAATTCTCTGAGTTCTACTAGATCCATTTTGTATGGAAGAATAGCTATGAGTTGAGTGTCTGGAAAAAGGTCTATTTCGAAGTTGATTTATCTTTCAGAAGAAACTCCGAAAAGATCTTTGGGAAACACTTTTGGGAATTCATATGCTACTGATACTGACTCAAGAGTAGAGGTTTCTGATCGATAGTCGTTGATTCGAATGAGATAGAAGACATATCCCTTAGATATCATTTTTCCTTGCCCTAAGGTAGGAAATAAGCTAACCCCTAACTGCATAAGTACTACCCCTCCACTATAGTACGGGCTTATTAGGATATTAAAACTGGAAAATTCTATTTCTGCAGTCAACTGAGGTATAGCAATAATGAAGTCAATCCATACCGAGAATAACATCAAAGTTGGTCATCTCTAATTCGACTAAGTTTTCTGAAGTAACTTTCTGAGACACCATCATCAAATAGTTCCTGTATACGTTCTGGGCTATGATAGATTTACCTACTAGGGTAGAGACTGAGAAAGGCTCTGCTAGGATTTTGAGACTGACTTCAATGTCGATAGCTATATATAGAGTTACAAAAGATAAAAAACTCCTGAATATAGCAAAGAATAAACATGCAAATGATAAACTTGTAATGTACCAGTGACCACATCAGGAAAACTTTCCTGATCCTATCGGGACTGAAGTGCATAGAGTCTATTTGGGTGTTGCCCACTGGTGGCACTGGAAGTGGTACCCTGCTGATTCGAGAGGCTGGACTGAGCTAAGGGATGGTTATGCTAACTCTGTGAACATATTTGAGGGTAGTTTCAGCCTCTGTGGATTGACTTTCCATATCCAAAACAAACATAACTTCCAGCTCTATAGACACCATGATAGTTCTTATAGTACCTCTGCCCGAGAAGATTTATTTGGTCACTGCTAATACAACCCTGGAGTTTAGGGCATGATGCCCTATCTCTATTGCCATTTTTGAATTTTGGCATGGGAGAACTGGCTTAGGAAGGAGATGGAATTGAAGATTTTGGGAAAAACTGAGAATGATAACCACCCTCTGACTTAGGTTGGGTGAAGTTGAAGCTACCTATTCTAGTTTTATTATTCTTCTTCTCTTTCTCTTTAGTCTTATCCTCTTCTATCTACTGAGCATCGACTATGAGCTTGGATATGTCCATCTCCTTAATCAATATTACGGTCCTACACTTCTTGACCACACTATTAAACATGCCAGACATAAACTTACTCATCTTATATCTGCTACCAACTACTATATGAGAAACATATCTGGATAATTGAGTATATTTGAGAGAATACTCTTATACCTTCATGTTACCCTGCTTAAATTTATAAATTCCAAGAAATTCACTTCCTTCAACTCAAGCGGGAAGAACCTATCCAGAAAAGCAATAGAAAAATCCTTCCATTCTATGGGCCCTGTATCTACAGTACTCTCCACTTTTTACTAGTTGAACCATGAGTGAGCCACGTCCTACAACTAATATGCAGCCAACTCAGAACAGCCAATAGAATCTACACCCACAATATTTATAACCTTCTACACCTGATCAAGAAATTCCTGTGGGTCCTTATCTGACTTTGACCTGGTAAAATATGGATGGTTCATTCGGGTGAAGTCCCGAATCCTGGTTGTAGCAGTATTGGCCACTGGTTGGCTAGATCGACAGTTGTACGTTCATTCTGGGTTGCCATAGAAAAATCTAGGGTGGTGAAAACTGATCTGAATTCAGCATGGGAGAAAAGTTTGTCCAAGGGATCTAGCTGGACGGGCTGAGGTGCTCACTAATTTTTGGTTCTCCTTTCATTAGTCTTTTTGGAAGGTGTGTTTTGTAAACAAAAAAGAGAACGGATTAGATTAGGAGCTTAAATTGAGATCATGCTCACTTGCACAATATGAATACTGAAAGAAGAGAAACTTTTCCTAAAAGATATCATAGCCTCGTGTCCATAAGTGTGGCGCGCTACAAACCTATGCACAAGACTCTACTAGATGTGGATTTTAGACTTCCTAGTACTTTGTTGAAACTTAGGCTCAGATACAAAGTTTGTAATGCCCCAAGTCCGTACCCCGAATGCTACCAGTAAAGTTAACCTATGACTGGTACCTGCTGCAATAACTGAATAATAATTCTGTAATTATGCAGAAATTAGGCAGAAACTTTCCATAAGGTTCAAACTGAAATTAAATATTGAATACTAAAAAATGAATACTGATACATCTGTCTAAAATACTCTAGTCTGATAAGCCTCTACTGTCTAAATGAGGGATTGATGGGACAAGCCCCCAACTAATCCCGACTACTAAAAAATGATAAATTAAGATACTAAAGTAATAATCATATCCTCAAACTATGAGGACCAACCACTAGTCTGCTATGGATGTATCGAGCTGCTATGTAGGATTGGGAGCCCATGAGTCTGAACCTATGATATAAGACATCATAGCGCAAAAAAAAGGCATGCATCAGTAATTTGAATGTACATGTATGCTAAGTGAGGTAGGCTGAGATGCATAGGTTCATATGCATGAACAATACTAGCTGAATGACATGAGTAGAACTGAATGAGAGTACATGCATGAATACGTAAACTATAACTGAGATCATGATAACACTAGATACTAAGTTCTGAATTACTAATTCACTTATATCTGAATATACTAATGTTGTGTATCTAATAATTGAGTGACTATATCTGACAGTCTTGATTCTAAGGAACTAGTTTAGGTTCTATACTGAGTGAATGACTGTCTCTAACAGTCCTGAATCTGTTGAACTGAACTAAGTTCTATACTAAGACTGAATCTAAAACTAATACTATGAGAGGTAATATTCTAACCGATATGACCCTTTCTGAATTGATTGTGGTCCAACCTATAACCTCATTTGGAAAGGTGTCGGTACCATTCCACTGGTAAAGATAACTGTGAGTTAACCCTCTCTGTCAGGAAGCTCTTTCGACAACCCTCGCTAGTGGAAAAACTCATAGAAGATAAATCAACCCTAGTTTGGTATGAAGATATCTCAACATATGCTGGATATGTAGTTCTGTAATACAGGGAAAACTGCTAAGGGACAAACCCTTTAGTAGTAGGACTGCCCCCATCCTTGGGTCCGCACGGTGAAAAATTCTACTCCAAGCAGAATAGACACTGAACCGATTCCTAGTTCATAATAGGATTGATTGATTTATTACTGATTATACATGTCTAACTAAACTGAATTGAGTTCACTGAGTTTTGAAATAAATACTGAACTGAGACTGGGACTAATTACTTAGTACTACTATTTGTGACACTACTAAGACTGTTCTGTAACTACTGAGCCTACGGATAATCATGACATGACTAAGATTATTCTATAACTGACACTGGGTCTAGGCAAACAGCTAAATTATCGGGCATTAAATACCCCCAGGACTCGATAGGATGAAAAGTAAATCATCACATAACCTTTCATAGCATAGAAATACACACTCGTTCATAATGCATCTATAGAGGCATTTTATTAAACACTTAAATGGCATGAACTAGTATACATGCTAACATGATATAATCTCATTATTTAATTCACATGAACAACTCATCAAACACTTGGAAGGCATTGTATATGCACATAGTACTAATAAACATATGAGAATCACAATTTCAAGGATTTAACATGAATTCACATGATACTACATACATAATAATTATTTGCACATAAATTTTGCACTTAATCATGGAATAGAAATCCAATCAACATTATAATCATGAATACACTTGAATCCAAATCATAGAAATCATGCAATCAATTTACTTAAAGTTAAAAAGAGTTTCTTAGACTCCATGAGTGGAAGGGACCCTTGTATGAACACTTGACCTACCTTGGTTTTTAAATTTGTAAAGAATGGTGGAGTGTTCTTGAAGAATGAATCTTGAATTAGAGATCCTAGGGTTTGCTTCTGGAGAATTTTGAGAAGAATGGATTTTGCCTTTAAAGGGGCTTAATTTCATGTTTTGGGGGCTGACATAAGGTGGGAAAAAACCTAATTACCCCTAAGTACACAACCTCTTTAATGACTAAAAACTGATTTAGCGACACACAGACCGACGCAATGCATCTTGGCATCAATGTGATAGCCAACGCATCGCATTGAGTCTGCATCGGCTCACTAGAATTTGCACTAGGAGCTGGGGAAAAATACTCATCAACTTTATAGGCGATGCGGTGCATCTAGATCACATCGATCCACTGGTTTGGACTTCCAAACATGCCGCAAACAAAGTCTGAAAAATCCAAAACTTGTTCGAAGATACCTACTGGCATTCCTGATCATTAAATTAACCTAAAAATCAATTGTTAAAGGTCATAAGGGTCGTGAAAAAAGATCTCCAACTTATGAAGTCCAAAATAACTCCAAGTATGAACACTTAGCTAAATTTTCTAAGTCTGAGACCCCTTACTAGCTTTTACAGGACTAAATCAAGCTTAGGATTTTGTGGGCTCTTTCATTTTTACAGCTTCTTGCTTATGTTGTCAGCAGGTGAAGGACGAGCATTAGAGATTTTACGATTTATTTTAGAGATTACCCATTCCTCATTGAAGTAGGAGAAAATTACTCTGGACTTTATAACTAGGTGGCCTTATACTTCTCGCAACTTTAATGACAATTGGGTCATCATGGATAGGTTGACCAAATTAGCCCATGTCATTCCTGTTAAAATTTCTATCAGTGTTGAGAGGTTGGGCCATATCTATATTTGTGAGATGGTTCGTCTTCAGGGGATACCTATGTCTATTATTTTAGAATGAGGCTCAACATTCACTTCTAGCTTCTGGTGTACTATTGAAGAGGATGTGGGTACTTGAGTTGACCCTTACCAGATCTTTCACCCTTATACTAATGGTTGATTAGAGAAGACTATTTGGGTTTTTGGAGTATATAGTTTGAGCCTATGATATGGATTTTGGGGGTTAGTGAGAGAAATATTTGGCCCTGATGAAGTTAGCTTATAATAATAGCTACCATTCAAGTATCGAGATATCCCCTTTTGAGGCATTATATAGTGGGAATTGTTGATCCACTTTTGGTTGATTTGAGACTTCAAAGGATAGACCTATGGTACTAACTTGCTTTTCTAGTCTTTGGATATATTTTGGAACATTTAGGAAAGGCTTTAAGCATCTCAGAGTAGGCAAAAGAAATATTCAAACCAAAGTTTTGTGCCTTGAAGTTTGAGATTTGTGATAGAGTTTTCCTTCATACATCGTACATAACGGAGTGACGAGGTTTGAAAAGAGAGAAAAGCTTAGCACCAGGTATATTGGGTCTTTTGAGATTCTTTAGATAGTTGAGGAAGTGTGCTTATGAGTTGGACTTACCTCCAGACTTTTAATTGTCCATATAGTTTTTCATGGGTCTATACTCGGTGCTATATTCCAAATGAGTGTCACGTTCTTAATTAGGACTCAGTTAAGTAGGATTAGAGGTTGACCTTTGTTGAGGAGCATGTCCATTTTAGAACAAAATGTGAGACGGTTGTGTTCTCAATATATTCCCATGGTTATGATTCAGTGGAGGCACCCTCCTGTTAATGAGGCTACTTGGGAGGTCGAGTTCGACATGCATAGTAGATACCCTCAGTTTTTGTACAAATTCTAATATTTTCTGGCTTTTAGTTCAAGGACTAAATAGATTATTAGTCGTGGATATTTTAATGACCTAAATTTATTAATTTTTTATATCTATTTTTATTAGAATATTTTACCCTTCTTTGTTGTTACTACATGTTGATTTTGAGGTTCGAGAATGATTGACATAATTTTTAAAATGAGATTGAAAATGAGTTGTGTGAGTTTGGGGATGGTTGACACTATTCTTGGTTGTATGAGATGCTCTTTACTTATCACACCACTTCTTGGGTTTATATGACATTCATTTCAATTTTTCATTATTATTGTACAGGTATTAGTCTGACTTTCTTCGAGGAGTCTCGACTTTGTCTTTTTTTTATATATGTATTTTATTATAAGTTTGGATAATTATCTTATTTATCAAGGCACAGGCACTATACATTTCATCATGACCCGTTTTTAGATCGTGATAAGAGGAACGAGAAAAATAACAAAGAAAACTACTAAAATTGAAGGAAATTATTTTATTAATAATTTAAAGACATACATTTTTAGATTTAATTTCTAACAAAAAAAAGAAATAAAAAATGATGTTCACATATTTGTAAATTAAAATAACGCCAAAAGAGGAAACTGACACCTAAAGCTATAGATGACTCTAGTAAAAAAAGTAATTTAATATACTAAAAGTTAGCTACCGATAAATTAAAATCTTGCAAAATAAATCATTCAGAGATAATATAGCTAGATAGCGATGGGAATTGAGTTTGTTTGGTTTGATTATTTAACATCGTTTTGATTTTTTATTTTTGGGTTGACGAAAATTGCAACCGTATCCAAATCGAAATAGATATATATATATATATATATATCAATTTAACCAAAGTTTTTTCTTGAAAAATTAAAAATCAAATCGTTTAACCGATTTTCTAAAATTTGAAAATGAAATCATTCCGAAAAACTAGAAAACCAAAATCAAAATTAAATTTCAATTTAATTTTTTAGCTTTTTCGATTTGAACTAAAATATGCCTAGCCCTATAGCTAGCTATTTTATTTATGTGATATCCAGAGAAATATTTTTTACAGTGATTTATGGTTAAAGTCACAATCCACTCAATGTGAAAAACTATTTTTCTAATTGCATTCTCTCTCCTGATATCATTTTGGTAATCTATCTATTTATTTCTTGTATTAATTTTAAGAGTTCGGTTATGAGGTTATTAGGATTGATTATTTAAAAATAGTTTATAAGTCAAAAGATAAAAATGACAAGTTGAAAATATCTAATTTTAACAAGAGAAAGTTATTCGAATGGTAACCACCCATCTCTTCCAATCCCAAAAATTTGAGTTCGAGTTATTAAGGAGTAAAATGGGATGGGGCTCCTAAGAAGGGTAAAAAATAGATTACCCAACTTTTTACTTTTTACTTATTTTTATAGTTTTTATTTGACCAAAAATAAATTTTTAAAATCACATTATATATTTTTTGAATACCCCCAATAAGAACTTAGAAATCAATAATACTTTAAACAAATTAATCCTAATACCATCTAATTATTGAGTAATTTCCATGGATAGTCACCCATTTTTAAAATTACCTACATGTATCACTTTTGTATATTTTAGGACCAAAAAAATACTAAACTATCCCTATTTTCCTCAAAATATACTTGATACTATAAAAATATTTCTTCTCTCCTAGTTGACATGCCATGTCATTAAAATATCTTTTTATATAAATAATTGTAATACCCTACATTTTTGAGCTAGACATCGAACCGTCGTTCCTACAAGTGTAAACACTAATCCTATGATTTATATTTGAATACATGTGTCATGATATTTATCCCAGTGTGCAAAGTGCTTAGGAGCTGAAAAATGTTCATAGAAATCACTTAGAACAAAGTTGAGCAAAGAGCCTTTGATTCGTCCAAATCTTTGAATTCAATTCTACAAGGGTCTACTTTGAAAGTGCATAACTTTTTATATATGTAGAATTTTTCATCTCAAGACCCAACAAATGATAAATAATGCAGTTATCTTTCCAATGACACCAATTTCACCTTAATCCGATACCAAGGCAAAAAGTTATGACCATTTTTGTTTGAAGCAGTAAGTTGTCGGAATAGCGCCATGCGCAGGACTAAGATACCGCGTCTAGCCCCGCGATGCGGATTAATGTTTTCTTTCATCCATAAATAAAATCCCAAAGGGCGTTTTAGTTATTTCCCCCTGACCCCAAGCACCCAAGCGACGGATTAAAACACATAAAAGGCATTATTTGCCCACTTTTCATCATCAAATCCATATGTAAACCATTCCCTTCCCAATAATAAATATCAAAATCCTTTTTCCCAAGAATTAAAGCTGCAAAGTTCAAGACTCTTCAAGAAAACATCAAGAATAGGTTCCTTTCACAAATTCATCATTCAAGCCCCCAAAGATTCAAGTTTTTTCACAAATCAAGAAGCTTAAGGTATGTAGGACTATCCTAAATTTCATGGACGTAAGTTTTAAAGTGTTTATAAGTTTTAAAGTATACATGTATGCATGTATTATTAGATTTGAGATTGTTTTGAGGGCATTCATTTGGAACCCAAATTTATGGTGAAATTATGTTTAAACTATGGGGATTTTTCCTAAACTTTAAGTATGTTCATATGTATGGAAGTTATGAGTTTGAAGTAGTTATATGAAATTATGATTTATGAAATTCCTTCTCTTGTTATGAAATCCATTATTTTAATGTGTTGTGAGTAGTTCAAATCTATGAACTGCAAGCTTGATTGTAAATTCTTTATTATCATTATGGATTGTTATACTTTTATGAACGAAGGAGAAGGTTCTTTCCTTGATTTACAAACACTCATAATAATAAATTTTCATGTGATTGATGAAAGGGATGACCACCGTATGATAAATTGTTGAAAAGGGAGTAGCTTGCATAAGTTTTCTTGTGTTTTGAAACAAGAACTCCCTTATGTAATGTTTAAATATTTTAGGTGGTCATTAACATGCCTTGAAATAAGAAGGGCAGTAGATACGATATGGTATGAAATGAAGGACTTGCAAGTCTTGGTGTGACAATACCCTGTTATGATGTGCCCTAAGAAGAATAATAAAAGAATTGTTCATAAGAAGGAAGTATGATTTTAAGAGACTAAAGTAGGGCTTAAAGAGAGTTACATGGTTACCTAAAGACGGCATAATTTTAGATAAATCACTCTCTAAAATCGTGATTTGTCGACATAGGTTTTATTATGCCCTGAAATAGGGGATTGTACGCTGGCGATGGCCTTGTGACGTAGTAGAGAGGATAGACTCTAGCTCTTATGGTAAACTTATGTTGGGGGCTTGGCCGCCAAGCCAAGGGCGGATTCCATATACCCCATGGAATTATAGAATTGCTAGGTATACCGTCTAGCTCAAAAGTAATACAAAAAGTTGAGTCAATGTTTTCACAAAAGTGGTTGAAGCTCATCAAAATTTTGCCTATGTGTTTTCATTTACATTATGTTAAATTGTTTTTATAAAATTTTCTCACTTATGGGGTGTAAAAATATGTTCTTTTTCAATTTTTCTACATAGCAATACTTTTGAGTATTGACCCCCTATATTTCAAGTTCTGAGTCCCAGTCCCATGGTTCTACAAACCAGTAGATTTTTCCTTAGATGTTCAGAGTTGGTGAGCCTCCCTTTCTTTGGAAGGCAAATTTATCCAGATTTTAGTTCAAGTTATTTTATGTTCTGTTAGGGGGCCTTGTCCCATCTTAGTCAGATTATTATTTTTTGTTCAGTAGAGGCCTCGTAGAGTATTTTAGATTGGATTTCGCTTATTCCTTTTGATACAATGTTATAAGGTTTTAATTTTGATTTTGGGACTACCATGTTTTCAGTTGTCTTCTGCATTTTATTTGGCATAAGTTATGCTTATGATTACATGCTAAGGGGCCTCTCAAGCCTTGATTGTTCGGGATTCCCATCGCAGCCAGGGTCTCAATTCAGGTCGTGACAAGCTTGATATCAGAGCACGGTTCATGGTCCTAGGGTGTCTGCAAAGCCATTTCTAGTAGAGTCTTACTTATGGGTATGTTTTGCACCACACTTATAATCAGGAGGCTATCAGGCATTTAGGAGTTTTTTATCATTCTTTCATACTCTAGTTCATACTATAGCATCATCCATTCAAAATTTATTCAAATTCTTTTCTTGCTCTAAGTTTATGGGTCATGCCTCATTATCAAGGCGATACTAATTCAAGTGTTTAGATTTCCAATGATGTGGTCCTTTCAGATTGAGTTATCCATGAAGTTATGAGATGGCGCAAGGACTTAATAGGATTATATTAGTTCTTTAAAGTGTATTGATTCGAGTGCATATTTTTATCCTAATGCAATCATGCTTTTCGGCCTGAGGTGAGAAGTATATTCCATTCCTTTCAGAAATCCTTATTGCAGATGTCATGCTTAAGGGAAGAGATATGTGATTGAATGTTTGAACAATATTTCCACCTAAGTAATAGTCTATATTATGGTGTCATAACCTATTGGTAGCAAGATGATCCCAAAATTGGTTATATGAAATCATAAGTCTAAAAGTAAGAGTAAGGCTGACTTTACATAAATAAGTAGTTTTAGTTGTATAACCCTTAACTAAGAGATGGTTTGCTCTTTTATGGTGATTGGCTAATGTTGTAGAAAGATTTGTAGATTGTATGGTAGTCTATGAAGGAAGTGATTGGCTGGACAAGTAAATATTATGTGAGTAAGTTGAATATGTTGGTAAGATCATAATGGGTTATATTGTGAGATTCAGATCGAATATCCCTATTATGTGACTTTATCCCCCTTTGATTGTCTTTTATCTAGTAGTTTTTAACTAGTACTGTACGTGAGAAGGTGTGTGGTGGATTCTAAGGTGTAGTAGAAGTGATTTGGAGAGAATGAACTTATGTGCCATAGTTGCGTGAAATAAGAAACTTGGGTTGATTTTTCCATTTGACAGACTAGTATAATATGTGGCATGCTTCATTGTTGTTACATGATTGGTGTTATAAAAAAGGGTTGAACTTTAGATGGGGATTTTGATGGTAAAAATGGTAGCTTAAGATTAATGATGCATATTTTGTAGAATTAAATTAGTAGGCTTGATGTAATGTGTAAAAGATCTTAGGTTGATGGCTTATAAAATGATAGAGTGTGTAATTGTGATCTATGCATGAGGTCTACTGTGGAAGTAGAAATGGTGGCTAAATCATCTGATAGATAGGATCCTTAAGTTATATGAATACAGTGTACTTGGTTTTATGTTATGAGTGTCATGTACACCTAGTCTATTGATGTTAGGCATATTTATACGTCTAAGCACCATAATTTACTCATGTTTTAGCTAAGTTTTGAGGATAAAATATATAAGTCTTGCACTTTTAGTCCATTTTCAAGTAAGTGAGCTGACCTATGTGATTAGCATGTTTTTCAGGCACTAATGAGGAAGATTTCAGCACTTTGTGGACCTGTGGGTAGCAAAGGAAAACTTCACATTAGAGGGAAGGCAGCTTTTGTAGTGAAAGTGATGCATGGGAACTTTTTTTCGGGAAACCCAGTATTTTTAAATACTTAAGGATGCAGTAGCAACTTATTGGACAAGGATATTATTAAAAATCTTATTGCTGAATTTTCAGCATAATTCATTCATTATTCAGTTTTCAGATTCTGTAATATTTTGGAACAAAGAAAAACGGCTAAGGCTTGAGCATCGGATAGAGGGGAATACGTTCCTCCCTCACTGTCGTTATTCATCTCCATCGCTAAGATTATTCTAAGTTGTGGTATGATGATTATGTCTATTGTGATTTTCGTTGTATTCATGAGTAGCTAAACTTATCTGTTAGGGTTATGGAAACCTTGTAATATACTCTTTGTTGCTATGAGTTTGTGAATTTTTGATGTGTCATGCTACTTATATCATTACTCTCTTCGTTTTAATTGAATTATCATGGTTGCAAAAATAGGAAATGTGCCAGTATAGCATTAACTTGTTCGAGAGAAAAGTTATATGTTTAGAAAAGAGAGTGTGACCAAAAAATAAGGTTTCCAACCTCTATTTACACGTTAATGCCTTAGCAGGTTTAACTTCTTGGAGAATTCTTACCATTTGTTATACACTTTAGGTTCGAGAGAGCTAAAGTAAATAAATTCTTGATGGTTGTAAAACACTTGGATTTAGAATTAGAATACGACTCTCTATAAGTGTATGCATGTCTAAATTCCGCATTACTCATAGTTAATAGAGAGGTAGAAACTACAAGGTGGACATAAACCTAACTTATCATTATCTGTGATTTAATATTATTACACATATCATTCCATCGTTACTTTGATAATATTAGTGTGCGCCTAAACCAAACCCCCCTTTTTCCTTGGAATTTTCGACCAACAGTCTAATAATAATCACAGAACTTAGTGACTATAGTATTCCCTGTGGGATTCGAAACCCAACCCAGTTGGGTTCTATATTTGACAGCGGCCGCTTACACTTTCTAGCGAGAGCTGTAATTTGGCCGTATCAAATTTTGGCGCCATTGCCAGGGAATACATTTGTCAACTAAGTTTGTGATAGATAATAGACCCTTTGGTCAAAGATTCTCGAATTTTACTTTTTGTTTGTTGTTTTTGTTTTGTTCAGGTTTGGTAGGGTGCATGCCAAATACATGAAGTTCTGGTCAGCCATTATTACCTCTAAATCCTGAACCATATCTTATTAGTAGAATGGATGCACAACGAGACATTAAAATAAGGGTCGCTCAATTAGAGCAGGCTAGATTAGCTGCATTGGCAGCTGTATAAGTAAATCAACAGAAGGCTGATAACCCAAGTCAGTCAACAAATCCTTATGATGAGGACCTGGGTGATGATGAGTTATCAAATCTAAGGCGTGCAGATGAGGTGGCGACACCTGTGAACAGGATATATGGTCAAGCTAGAATAAGACCTGAACGCCGAGCTGTGCAGGCTCCTTTTGATGAGAATGATGACGATTTGGATGGGTTTGGTGCCACAAGGGCTATTATTCCTCCGCCCTTGGCACCCGGAGCAAAGTTCAATATCACTAGCACCATGATTCATCTATTGCAACTCAAAGGGTTATTTGGTGGACTTGCAGGCGACGATTCGAATATGCATCTAATTAATTTTATCTCAACATGCAAATCATTTGACAATCCAGGGATTGGGCAGAATGCAATCCGGCTGTGCTTATTCCCATTGTCTCTATATGGAGAGGCAACTCTATGGTTAAATGGGCTAACTCCTGACTCTATTACTAATTGGAGGCAACTGAAAGAATCTTTCCTAGAAAGGTTCTTTCCGTCGTCCAAGAGAGCACAGTTAAGAGATGAGATAAGCAAATTCAGATAGCTTCCAGCTGAAGCTCTCCACGAGACATGGGAGAGGTTCAAGAAGAAGCTTATGCGGTGCCCAAATCATCATATGACCAATGTCCACTTGATAGAGATATTTTACAGTGCTTTGAACTTGGTGACTAAGCCAGTGGTCGATAATGTTGAGGGTGGGTCATTCATGGACCTTACTTTTATTGAGGCAAGCGATATGCTAGATCGTATGACAAAGCAAAGTAAAGCTTGGCATACTAGTGATTCTGAGGTAGCAAACTCTACTGTATCTATTGGCTTGACGGCAGAACAAAGGCGAAGAGAAGAAGAACGTGACCAGGATATAGCTCACATGAAAATGCAGATGGACCTTCTTACCAAGCATTTATTATCAGGGAAGATAGAAAAGGTCAAAGCTATTGTGTCACAGCGAAGAGATAATTCTGATTCTGAAGAGGAAGCAAATTGCTTGAATAATCCAGGGGGTTTCTGAGGCAATGCCCAAGGAAACCAAGGTCGGAACTATTATGATAAACCTGGATACAAAGAACGAGACCAAGGGAGTTGGAAGAATAAGACTGATAGGAGCAGTTTGTATGTTTCTCCCAGAAATCATGAAGCTGCTGCATCTAGCTCTGGGAAGATGTCCACAGAGGACATGATGGCTAAGCTATTAAAAGGAGTGGAGTCAACCAACACGGGAGTAGCTGAGGTAAAAAAGTATTTGTCCTCAATGAAGCAATTAGTTGACTCGCATTCCACTTTAATAAAACAGCTGGAACAATAAATGAGTCAACTATCAGTGGCATTCAATCAAACAAAAGCTGGCACTTTACCTAGTGACACTGTGCAAAATCCAAGGAATGATGGATCATGTTTGGATATTACTACCAGGAGTGGTAAGGTGTTGGAAAACCCATCCAAAGGCAAGCTGATATTTGATAATATAAAAGAGAATTTAATTGAAACAAATTGTGATGATTCTGTAGAAGCTAAAAATCAGAATAAGAACGTTCATGATACTACACCTAGATGTCAACAGTCTAAAAATATTGATAATGGGAAGCAACATAAAAAGGAAGTGGTGGAGAAAACTCTTCCAAATCCACCACCACCTTTTCCTCAGAGACTGAAGAAGAAGGCTGATGACACCAGGTTCAGTAAATTTATGACTATGCTGAAGCAGCTGACTATTAATGTGCCTTTGGTAGAGGCACTGGAGCATATGCTAGGGTATGCCAAATTCATGAAGGACCTTTTGACAAAGAAAAGGGCAGCAAGCTATGAGCTGGTAGATAATTTTCATCATTGCAGTGCAATTACCACGAGGTCTTTAGTACAGAAAAAGGCAGATTCAGGTGCTTTCACTATTCCTTGCACGGTTGGATCTTTAAACTTTGCTAAGGCTTTATGTGATTTTGGGTCTAGCATTAATTTGATGCCACTAGCCATCTATAGACAGTTGGGGTTGGGCGATCCTACACTAACCAACATGTGGCTTGTAATGGAAGATAGGTTAGTAAAACGACCTGTTGGTATCTTGCATGATGTATTAGTGAAGGTTTCTACCTTTATTTTTCCTGGAGACTTTGTTATTCTGGACTGAGAGATGGATTTTGAGGTGCCCATAATCTTGGGTCGACCTTTCCGCGCAACAGGAAGTGTGCTTATTGATTTACAAGAAAATGAGCTTTTATTTCAGATGAATGATGAAGTGGTATGTTTTGATGTAATCAAATCAATGAAACAGCCCAAAGATATGAATGTGTTTTCTATAGCTGATGTTTATTATGAGTATGAGAAGGAATTATCATTAGAGAAGCAGCTTACTGTCGAGCAATTGGCTGTTGTGCTTTTGAACTTTGAGCGTGAGGATATTGAAGAGTACGAAGAAACTATCTGTGTTTTGACAGGAATGGGGTCGTGTTCATATGCCCACAAGAAGCTGGACCTCGACCTTTAGAATTGACCTTTACCACCGTTGAAGCCACTAGATATCATGATGAAGTCTGAGTAATCAAGATAACTATATCATGCCGCGATAATAAATCAAGCGCTACATGGGAGGCAACCCATCATTTTACTAGGATTTTGTTTTTGATAAATAAAAGTTCAAAAAGAAGAGTCGAGCCACGGCTAAAACTAAGGCGCTTGCTGGGAGAAAACCCATCTTTCTAATCATTTTTATTGTTTTTGATTAAGTGTAGGTGCAAGACATATAAAGGAGGAGATTAGTCCTAAATTTTTATTCGGAAGTGAGCCATGCAAAGGTGGTAAGTTAGGAATGATGGAGCAAAGGCTATCGGCTAGGAATTGCCTATGCCAATGTAGGCAATGCTATAGGCGCAGCCTATACCATTGCCTATGCTCACTGCTTCACATAGGCAATAGACAAGGCGCTGCCTATGCCAATGTAGGCAATAGGCAAGGCGCCGCCTATTCCAAAGTAGGCAATGATATAGGCGTCGCCTATTCTAGCATAGGCAAAGAAAAAGGTGCCACCTACTTATACTTTTCTTCCTCCTAACCCGATTTTAAATGGACCAAAAACGACCCATGGCTTAGCTTTTAAATAGATCTTCAACCTTAGAACACAATGCAATTTTTTGCTCAACCTAGGCGCCGCCCAAGCTCTCCTATTCTCTCCAAGTTTTTCTTTTTTTTTCTCATCTAATCTTGCAAGCTCATATTCCGGACCCATCACCACGTAAGTTACTCTTTTATATTCTGTAGTTGTTGCAATACTACGCTTATAATGGTTTATTAGATCTTGAAGTGGTATTTGGTGATAAGAATATGGTTGGTTTGTTATGATGCATCTAGTTGAGTGAAAGGATTCGTGTGGGTGTTCTTGACTTTACTCCAACTTGTATTTAATTGGTATTCACTGTCATATTTTTATGGAATCGAAATTGTGAAGTTAATGCATAATCTTAAAAGTCATAAGCTTGAACGTTTGAATGACTCGTTCATCAAAGGTATTGATCATGATTGACCACAAGCCTAAGATAGTGTGATTATTTCTATGCAATAACCTGATACAATTTCTATCTGGTAGTCTTGTTCAAAGGTTGCATTAATGCAATGAAATAAAGTCAAAAAGGATAGTCAAGATTACATAATTAATAATGTTGTGCAAACAAATTAAGTGTGGGCTGGTACCATCATGATTTTCTTTTCCGAATATAGTAAATCTTCCAAGAAGAAACTAACATGACTCTATTGTGATATCAGGTAGAATGGCCCCAAAAGGACGACAAGGAAAAGAAAAAGTGTCCACCTCACAAAAAGATCAAAAAAGGGCAAGAAAAGACCAGGTTGAGTCCTCCTCTCTGCAAGTGCCTCAATGCACTTTTGGAATCAAGTGGGTTCTAGAGGAGGAAGGGACGGAGTGGTATAGGAACAATAAAGTAAAAAAATATGTTCATGTGGATTTGATGCAGAAGGAGAGTCTAGCAAAGAGAGAACCCCACACTTTGGCTAAAATCATGGCGCTAAATCTTAACTTCATTTTCTGAGATATGGGGGAATGCAATCTTTATCTAACGCGAGAGTTTTATGCCAATTGGTCCCCAAAGACTATCGGAAGTGAAGTAAAGATTCGGGGCCAAATCTTGCAATTGAACACGGAGTTCTTCAACTCTTTTTTGGGTACTCCATCTGTGGATCCAGCACCACTCAAGGAGCTTTATCACAGACCTCCCTACAGGGCCATCAGACATACACTGTGCAGAACAAGGTCCATGACCCAATGGATTCATCACAAGGATAATGGTCGTCACAACACTTACCCGTATGCTTTATTGAACCGAGAGGCTTGCATATGGTTAAGGATAGTCAACTCTTGATTGATTCCTAAGACACAATACACTAAGATCACACGTGATCGAGTCTGCTTGGTGTACGCTCTGATGACGAATATTCCCATCACCATTAGTGCGGTTATACAATCGTCAATGCATAAGGCAAGGCTGTACAAAAGGTCCCATTTCAGTTTTGGCAATTTGTTGACTGCGATCTAAAGGAAAGATCACATTGAAGAGGAACCCGTAGGCCATAAGGTTCCACACAACTCGAAGAAGGTTGATCTCACGAAAATTAAAGAGCCCAAAACTGGTCAAGGCATCAACCTTACCACTGCTGAGAGACATGCTCGAGATGAAAGTTTCTTTTGCCATCTGTATGGTATGACTAGGTTTACCATGATGAATTGGGGTCGTGTTCCGACTGATGCAGAGCTTTGGCAGTTGGACTATGACTACTCGCTTAATGAGCATGCGCGGGCTATGTGTGGAGTAGGAGTACATTTTGAGGAACCTCTCGATGATGATGTGCCGACTGACAATGATCATCGACTGCTAGACTCAGATGTGGAGGACAACTTTGATGATGACGACTCTGATGATGATTCCGACGCAGGGGATATGACCCGGATATAGAAGAGGAGTCTGACTAATCAGGTTTTGCTTATTTATTTCCACTGAGGGCAGTGTGTCCCGTCTAAGTGTGGGATACGGGTATATGTTTGTTGTATTGTACTTCTTTGCCTACATTTATTCTTGCTTGTTTGAATTAGTCTATTCTTGTTTGTTTGAATTAGTAGTTGTTAGTTAGTCGTAATTAGTTAGTTAGATTTTAGATTATGCATGAAATTGTTCTGATAGACGGCATGGTATTATAACAAGAGTTTGTGCTAAATCATTACTATTGAGATACTTAGGCTCTAAGTTGTGACTCACTGTGTGATAAATTGTTGTGGTTTAATTCATTCATCTGTTGGGTCAAGAATCTATAATGCTTCCAATGAAGTTGACCATGTGCCTTGTGTGTGTGAAGTTATTGTATATTCTTTGTTATAACTGATGCTACAACTTTCCTGGTGTGTGTGAAGCGAAATAAAGATTGTGAGTTTAGGAGATGATTTAGGCATTTCTTTGGCAGCCCTGAATTTGCTTATCTTCTTTTTACCTACCTTTGTACATTGTCCTAGTAAACACCCTTTGAGCCTTTAGCTATCTTCTTTGGCAGCCTCATATGTGGCCTAATCCATTTTTTTAAGACCATAATTTGATCCAAATTCCTAAGTGCTTTAAATTATAGAGTCATGCGGCAAAATAAGAAGAAAATGGTGAAAGTATTGGTACTTGAAAATGTTGTGAAAAAGAGTGGCTATCAAAGGGATACTTAATAAAAAAAGTAAAAAATTAAAAAATTAAAAAAAATAATAATAACAATAATAATAATAAAAATTTAGAAAGATAGTTATGTTTATGATTGAATAATAAATTAGGTAAAAAGGGGTTGGTAGATGAAAGAAAGGTAGAGTGGTTGTTAAAAGTTGATGTAAATGGCATAATGTAGTGTATTAAAGCGCTTAGGGAATGTAGACACCATTTCTGGTCAAAATAGTCCTACCTGTCCCTTAGCCTACATTACAACCCCTAAAGACCTATTTGATCCTAAACTTAGCATTCTGATATTAGTAGAGCATTACACTAAGGGCAAGCCTATGGTCATCAGTTGTAATATAAGAATTCTTTGTGAGAGTGAGAGCAAGGAAAGTCTTACACCCATGTTTCAAAAAATGCAAAACAATGAGTGGTTATGGGTGATATCTTATGTGAGCGCACATGGTTGATGATTGTTGGGTATTTTTATATGATTTTTTTTGTGGCTTAACTTGTGTGTACGCATTAACCATCCTAATGAGTCTATGTTGGAGGGAGAGTTGTTTCTAGTAATAATCAAGAAATCTACTCTTTGTTAATAATTGTCTTGTATGTCTTGTTGAACATTTTGTGTTGATCTTGTGGAATTCTAGTTAGGTGTTTGCATGGATGTAATATTTTGTTCGAGGACAAACAAAGCTTTAAGTGTGGGGTGGTGATGTTGGGCGTATTTATACGTCTAAGAACCATAATTTACCAATGTTTTAGCTACGTTTTGAGGATAAAATATATAAGTCTTGCACTTTTAGTCCATTTTCAAGTAAGTGAGCTGACCTATGTGATTAACATGTTTTTCAGGCACTAATGAGGAAGATTTCAGCACTTTGTGGACCTGTGGGCAGCAAAGGAAAACTTTACATTAGAGGGAAGGCAGCTTTTGGACTGAAAGTGATGCATGGGAACTTTTTCTCGGGCAAACCCAGTATTTTTAAATACTTAAGGATGCAGTAGCAACTTATTGGACAAGGATATTATTAAAAATCTTATTGCTGAATTTTCAGCATAATTCATTCATTATTCAGTTTTCAGATTCTGTAATATTTTGGAACAGAGAAAAACGGCTAAGGCTTGAGCATCGGATAGAGGGGAATACGTTCCTCCCTCACTGTCGCTATTCATCTCCATTGCTAAGATTATTCTAAGTTGTGGTATGATGATTATGTCTATTGTAATTTCCGTTGTATTCACGAGTAGCTAAACTTATCTATTAGGGTTATGGAAACCTTGTAATATACTCTTTGTTGCTATGAGCTTGTGAATTTTTGATGTGTCATGCTACTTATATCATTACTCTCTTCGTTTTAATTGAATTCTTATGGTTGAAAACATAGGGAATGTGCCAGTATAGCATTAACCTGTTCGAGAGAAAAGTTACATGTTTGGAAAAGAAAGTGTGACAAAAAAATAGGGTTTCCAACCTCTATTTACACGTTAATGCCTTAGCAGGATTAACTTCTTGGAGAATTCGTACCATTTGTTATACACTTTAGGTTCAAGAGAGCTAATGTGAATAAATCCTTGATGGTTGGAAAACACTTGGATTTAGAATTAGAATACGAATCTCTATAAGTGTATGCATGTCTAAATTTCGCATTACTCATAGTTAATAGAGAGGTAGAAACTACAAGGTGGACATAACCCTAACTTATCATTCTCTGTGATTCAATATTATTACACATATCATTCCATCGTTACTTTGATAATATTAGTGTGCACATAAACCAAACCCCCCTTTTTCCTTGGAATTTTCGACCAACAGTCTAATAATAATCGCAGCACTTAGTGACTATAGTATTCCCTGTGGGATTCGACACCCAACCTAGTTGTGTTCTATATTTGACAGCGACCGCTTACAGTTTCTAACGAGAGTTGTAATTTAGGCGTATCATCTATGTTCTCAAGTTCCTCAGTATGGAGAAGTTTAGGGAGTTGTTACATGGTGTTATGTAGAGCTAAATTAAGGGAGAAATTGATTTCCTACGTGAACCATTGGTGTAGTCTTATAAATTTTGTTATGAAGTTATGATATTAAAGGTGTAATGCTAGTATTCTAATGGTTTGAAGATGAAGTGTTAAGTGTTTAGAAGCATAGATGCCTATTCTCATGATAATTGTAGTCATAGGTTGATAACTTTGGGGGTAGGAAAAAGATATGATTAGTGCCCCTTAAGGGGATGTCCTAGCAGAATTTAGTATCTTCTTATTAAAATTATTTAGGGGAGTTTGTGTTCATGTGTATATTGATACCCTTATTTTATTAAGAATTGTCGTTATTGATCTAATGAGGGGATATGTCCACAAGTTTAGGATTGTGACTTTTATATAGTTCTTGAATTTTCTCATGGTGGCAAGTTTTAGGGAAGAGTCATGATAAATCTATTCCTAGAGCAAACTCCTCCTACTTCAATTTAAGAGGTTATTCTGTTAATGTCTTATGTATTCAAGTTCAGCCTATGCCTAAGGTCTAATTTCTCTATGTAAGTCATGTCATGTTCTAACCTTCAAACTATAAGAAAAGACGTCTTAGTAAATCCAGTCTTTTATGTATTCAAGCTTTATGTTATGATGCTCATGATCCATAAAATTCCATGTCTTATATCATGCTTAGTTCTATGAAACTGTGTTTTCTATATGTTACCAATTCATTTTATGTCGGGACTAGCCAAAGTGATAAGGTTCATGCAAACTCATGACTATCTCAGCTCTAAAAACGAGAAGCAATAGCTTCAAGTATCGATCCTTTTCTCAATTATTGACTTCATGAATTCTGACCTTATGTTATAAGACTCAGGATGTAAGAACTTATGTTTCTCACTGTGGTCTGTCCTAAGAACTCATGTTGTGTTTTTTTTATGCCGAATGACTCTCTACTCATGATCTAGACACTTGATATATAAAGCACTTTGTGTCTATTGTTTTATATCTTTACCTCATGTCCCACCTTTAGTAGTGCAATAAGTATAAGTTATAATTAAATAGTGTTATTTCCATTCATGATGCTTATGCCTGGGTCCCTCAAAGACCCTTCAAATGATAGTATGATAATATTTATGGAAGAGTAGTTGTGACTTAGGTAGGGAAAGTAGATGTTCTTGAATGTGAAAATTTTGATATGATTTCTTTAGCTAAGGTTATAGGTGAAGGGTGTAAGAAGAAGATGAACTTTCATTATATGAAACAGTTAGGAAGGAGATATGTGGCAAAAATCATTGTGAGAGTGATTGAATTTGCTAGTCTTAGTGGGGAGTTCCATGAAGTGGGTGTAGTAATGATACGATTGAATGTGCTGATTGATGAAAATACAATTCCATGTACTATGTGGTTAGTACTCCGTGAATTAAAACCAGAGGGTGGTTGATAGTAGTGATAAGGTGAAGTAATATTCTTAAAGTGATGTAGATCATGGGGTCCTATAGCTTAAACTAGCACCTCTTTTCTCTGAGTTAGGCTTCAACATAAAATTACTATGCAGTGGGACTCAAACTCTTGTGGTTAGATCTGTGATGGGAGAATTGTAAGTTGGAAATTATGAAGTATGTTATTTATTGTTTTGGGTATAGATGAGTAGTGTCTCCAAGTTTAAGTCTATTCGTTGTGCATTGTAAGGTAGATAATGCTTCTATTATTATCTCCCGTAGAATCTCATTTCATGATTTTACCAATGTAAATCAGGCCTATTATCACCAAAGAAACTCATGCTTTGTTTTATGAATATTATGATCCCTAGAACTCATGTCCAGGGTCATCTCTATGTCAATTCTTATTATCCCATGCTTCGTGCTTACACGTTTCACTAGGGGTTATCATGAAGATCTTCTGATACCTTTTCATATTTTGTTTAGGAAAAGTGTTCAATGTGAGGTGATGTTCTTTATTCCATACTTTTATATCTTCAACATGTCCCTACCCATCATTCAGAAATGAATGATCCCAAAAAGGGGGACAATATAACACCCCACATTTTTGGGCTAGACATTGACCAGTCATTCCTACTCGTGTAAACTCTAATCCCATGATTTATCTTTGAATATATGTGTCATTATCTTTATCCTAGTGTGTAAAGTCCTTATGAGATGAAAAATGTTCATAGGAATCACTTAGAACAAAGTTGAGCTAAGACCCTTTGATTCATCTAAATCTTTGTATTCGATTCGACAAGGATCTACTTTGAGCGTGAATAAATTTTTATATATGTGGAATTTCATATCTCAAGATGAAACAAATGATAGATAATTGAGTTGTCTTTCCAATGATACCAATTTAGCCTTAATCCGATACCCGAGCAAAAAGTTATGACCATTTTCGTCATAAGTAGTAAGCTATTGCAATAGCACCGTGACGCGGGATTAAGTTACTACATCTAGCTCCGCGACGCAGAGTAATATTTTCCTGCATCTATAAATACAAGCCCAAAGGGAGTTTTAGTCATTTTCCCTTACCCCCAAGTATTCAAGCGATGGATTTAAACATCAAAAGGGCATTAGTTACCCCCCTTTCATCATCAAATCCATATGTAAACCCTTCCCTTTCCAAGAACAAAAATCCAAACCCTTTTCCTTAAGAAATTCAAGAATTTAAGATTCCAAGTTAAATAATCTTCATGAAAACATCAAGAATAGGGTTCTTTTCTTAAACTTATCATTCAAGTATCTAAAGATTCAAGCTTTCTTCATAAATCAAGAAGGTTAAGGTATGTGGGACTATCCTAAATTTTATGGGCATAAGTTTTAAAGTATTTACAAGTTGTATAGTATATATGCTTACACGTATTATGAGATTTGAGATTATTTTGAGATCATGCATTGGGAACCCAAATTTATGATGAAATCTTGTTTAAAATATGGGGGTTTTCCTAAACTTGAATTATGTTCATATGTATGGAGTAATGAGTTTCAAATAATTATATGAAAGTATGCTTCATGAAATTTTCCTTTCTTGTTATGAAATCCATTGTTTTAATATGTTGTGGGTTGTTCAAATACATGAATTATAAAATTGAGAGTAAATTTTTTATTTTCATTATTGACTGTTATTGTTTTATAAACGAATGAGAGGGGTCTTTCCTTGATTTACAAATCTTCATGTTTCTATTAAAGAAATTTCATGTGATTTATGAAAGGGATAACCACCGCATGATAAAGTATTAAAAAGGGAGTAATTTTCATAAGTTTTCATGTGTTTTGAAATAAGAACTCCTTCATGTAATGTTTAAATATTTTGGGTGGTCATTAATATTCTTTGAAATAAGAAGAGCAGTAGATATGATATGATGATATGAAGGACCTGCAACTCTGGGTATGAAGATACCCTGTTATGATGTGCCCTAAGCAAAATACAAAAAGAACTGTTCATAAGAAGGAAGTATGATTTTAAGAGACTAAAATAGGGTTTAAAGAGAGTTAGATGGTTACCCGAAGAAGGCATGAGTTTAGATAACTCATTGTCCAAAATCGTGATTTGTAGACACGAGTTTTATTTTTCCCTAAAATAGGGGATTGTACACTGACGATGACCTTGTGGCTTAGTAGAGAGAAGAGACTCCAGCCCTTGCAAAAAAACTTGGTTGGGGGCTTAGCCGCTGAGTCAATGGTGGATTCCATATAGCCCATGGAATTACAAAATTGTAGGGTGTGTTATCTAGCTCCAAAGGAATACAAAGAGTTGAGTCAGTTTTTTTACAAGAATGGTTGAAGCTCATCAAAATTATGTCCATGTGTTTTCATTTACATTATGTTAAATTATTTTATAAAATGCTCTCACTTATGGTTTGTAAAAATATATTATTTTTGGATTGTTCTACATACCAATACTTTCGAGTATTGACCCCCTATATTTTAGGTTCTGAGGTCCTGTTCCGTGGTTCTACAAATCAGTAGAATTTTCCTCTGACATTCTGAGTTGGAGAGCCTCCCTTTCTTTGGAAGGTAAATCTATCCTGATGTTACTTTCAATTATTTTATGGTCTTACCGGGGGCCTTGTCCCGGCTAAGTTAGATTATTGTTTTTAGTTTAGTAGAGGCTTCGTAGAGTGTTTTAGATTAGATGGATGACCGTGGCGGACACGGTCTTGGTTCGGATTGTGACAATAATAAATAGATCGATTTAACTTATCAAATTTATTTAACTAAACTTTTATCCTATTTTTTTAAAAATAAACACACATGATATATTTATCATTGAGGAACAATTTAATTATGTACTTTAAATTTATATTTATTTTGTCCTTCTTAAAAAAGAATATAAATTATATTTATTCTTATTCTATATGAGAAAAATTATTACATCACATGATAAAAATATCAGATAATCACACAATTTAAAGAGAAATAATTTGTATGGTAATACTATGCACATTACTAATCAATGAAGTAGTTGATGTGTAAAGGTTTGAATTATTTTATTTGGTACTTTTCAAAGTTTTTCTAATTTATTTATTTCACCACTTAATAATATTTTTAAAACTCAAGGCATTTATATGAATTGGTACTAATTTTATATTTTCTTGTTATTTATTTTATATACTAAAGATTCTTAAAATATAAAAATAAAAATGATGGCTTACGGATTTTCATTTACGTACTAAATGTACTATTTTTGAAGGAAAGAAAAATTATTTAGTCATGAAACAAATTATTTTTTAAAAAAAAAAATATCAATAAAATGATATAATATGACAAATGAATCTTTAAAATAGTACCCAACCAATTATCGCTTGTTTTTGTGGGTTTAGGGTGAGGAATGAATATAAATTGGCATTTAATTATATAATAAGACAAATTATAGCATATACAAATAAAAATTAATATGAAAAAACGAAATTCAAAATATTAAATTTTTGTTCTCTAAAGTTTTTTGCCTATGTTAACTTTATGGATATATTTGATTCATTTATGAATTTTATTGGGAAAAATCCAAAAGAAGAATCCATTTTTTATCATTTTTTATCAAGAAGATTTTGCTTAAAATTTTGCAGGTGATCTACATGCAAATTATAATTTTTGGTGATAATTACCTTTAAGATTTTTCTATTGAATTTTGTTTGACAAAAAAACCCTTAGATTTTCTCCTTCAAATTTTGTGTGACAGAAAAATTTGTAGGTTTTTCATCGAATTAGTTTAGTCGAAAAACTTGTAGAGAATTAGATTACCGGTAAATTCTTTTACAAATTTTCAATAAAGATTTTTTTACGTAATTTAGATTTTTCTTGTAGGTATAAGACGTAGGTTTGAATAAATCAATTTGAATAATTAAACAAGTTTATTATTAAGAAAATAAAAATTATACAACAAGGCATGCTAAGTAGGAGAGAACAAGATTTTTAAAATGTTAAATATTTTGTTTTGAGAAAAATAAGAATAGTAGGGTGATGTTCTTATCCTAAAAAAATAAAAGTGATATTTATAGTCAATTACCAAAACATGAGTGACTATCTATGGAAATTACCCCTAATTATTTAAAGTGTCCCTTGTTGAAGCTTCTTTCATCTTCTTGTCTCTATCTTCTAAAAGTATAGATTTAACTATGATCATCTATGAGTATTAAAGATGACAGATGTTTCTAATTGCCTTAATTAAGGAGAGATTTGAGGCAATTGACTTCATTATTTGTTCTTGAATAATACATCAAAAGTTTATCAACTCCTTAATTCTTGATAGCCACCTTTTTATTCCAAAGAAACCTATCAACTTCACAGAATGATTAGAGAACTTAATTTAGAGGAAACCACATCATAAGTTTTCATAAATTAAAAATTACGTTTTCATTTCTTAATGTGGAGAATGACTAAAGTCAGTTGATTGTTTACATTTATCGTAGGTTCCATTCAATTTCTTGAACTGCCTCTTCATTCAATGGACAAGCAATCAAAATACATTAATTTCACAAGTTGTGCGTAACGTGTGTCATATTTTGTTGTGCCAAGAAATGAAGTCAACTTCATTTTTCTAAATTTTACATAAATATACATCTTAAATTATATCTATTACATAATATCCCATTTAATAAAATTAATTACAAATATTCCAAACTAATTACAAAATATCCCATCTTTAGTACTTTCTCTCCCTCTCTTAAAATCTCATACATATCATAACACACACTGCAATCAACTAATGCTCCTTAATTTGTTCCTAAAATCAAGCAACCATTATATGGTGGTTTCAAAATTTCAAAATTCAAATATTAACTCATCAACATGCTCAACTCCGCCATCTTCTTCAATTACTTTTGAGGTTTGTTTAATTTTTGTTTTCAGCTTTACTAAATTATTTTTTTTTATTTTTTATTATTGCATGTGTGTAGTTCTCAAAATCTCAGCTTTTGTAATGACATTCCGGTGTGAGATTTATTTTTATTCTTTTATAATTTTTTCAACCATTACAAAAAAAAAGATTTTTCGAGTTGCTTTTATTGCATGTGCTTAACTCCTAAAATCTAAGAATTGTAATGGAGTCTTATCCGAGATTTAGCTTAGGACTTAGTCAGTTATATGTTAAAGAACAAACAAATTCTGTTGTTGGATTTGTTCCTAAAATCTTCGATAACGAGGATCCCAATTTCTCACTAAACAGATCGAAACAACAAAATGATCCAGTTAAAATGAAAAAATAGATGGAAGTTTCTTGTACAAGTTCCAAAAAGTCTGTTGCGAAATCTGCAAGTAAGAAAAAAAATTGAAAATTCAAGACGACAGCGTCTTCCAAAGATATAGTGATTTACTGTATTTTTTCGTTTAATTCATTTTTTATGATGCATTGTTATACATAGCTATGTAATGTATTGTTAAAGCTTTTTTTTTGTCATATATATGTTGTTAATTGAACCCTCATACGTTACTAAGCAATGTATGTAGTTTTACATTAAGCATGGTGACCATACACATAAGCTTTTTTTCATGTATAATGGTATGGTTAAATGTTGTTTTTGTTTAATCTTATACATATCAATTTACGTATAATACAATATAATACATAAGTAACTATGATTAGAGCTTTTGTTATTTCCTATACATTGATATACATATCAAGTCATTGATCTGATGTATGAGAATGTCATACATTGATATACGTACTAAATGGGAAAACTTGAACGTGTACAAGAATAATTGGGTCAGCAGACTCAGATTGTAAATCAACACCCATTTGACGTTGAGTACGTGAAAAACATAGCACAACAAGCATGTGCTAGTTTGTAAATGCAACCACTATTAATTATTTTGTGCATAATTCTTTAGGAATTTTATGTCTTGCTAATTAATAATTTTTTTTCAATTCAGAGACTCTGCGTTTTTATAGCCGATTATGTAGTGTACTTAAGTAAAGGGCTGAAAGTACCTTCCAGAGGGTATGATGCACAAACTCATCGATTACACTATGCTATATTATTATGGAATTATTGAATTATCAAGGCCAATGAAGGATACACAAACGACAATGATGATCCTCTGCGACCCAAGCCAAGATATTTTTATCCAGCTGATGAAGCAGCGTGTTAGTTTAGAATCGAGCAGAATTTTTACCTTCTTGAATACAATTACTTTCTTGTTTTTAGAATGGATGTTAAAGATGTGATCATAGATAGTTTGTAGGTTTCGACTACATTATTGGCTTTATATTATTTGTTTTTTGATGTCGTAAGGTTGTTTAACTATCTTTAATATTTAATTTTGTTCTGCTTCTTGTTTTATAAGTTTGTCTTGTTAGCAAAAACTAAACATACATATAGCTCTATTAATAATATGGTTATACATCTACATTTTTTAGCCATGTTGTATTAAGTATAGATCAAAAATTAATGAATGCAATAAATAATATTTTATTAACTAAAACATGTTAAACCTGCAAGTTATCTAATACATTTCATGTTATGTATATTACAAAAATACATAATTTAACTAGGTGTTGAATTTGATTTTTACCAACAGTTAAGTGTTAACTTTACACATTTTTAAGGTAGTAAACTTATACAATACATTATAAAAACGACTAATCATTCAACATATACATACCATCTATATGAATAACACACATATGAATTAACAAACATGTTCAATGTAATACACATCTGCATTACTATACTGAAATGTAAAATCAAAAAAATTAACAAATAAAGAGAACTACGATTAATCAAAATTGTTTATACATATTCTAGATTCATTGAATGATAATGAAAGCTGGTTATTGCAAAATTAAAGACTACTCTAACAGACAAAAGAGAGAAAAATAAGCCAGCAATATTGGTTCATGATATGCATTAATAAAATATTATATTCAGGTATACCTTTGGAAAAAATTCGCAAGTGCTTATGTTGTAACCTGCACGACCGCATTTACTAGTGATTCACTTGATTTTGTATGCCTTCTTTGCTTTGTCTTTCCTAGCAATTTTCTATATTTTGGTGGTAATACTTCTTCCTCTTCAACATATTCGGCACATGCCTTGAGAATCCATTTTCAGTCTTCGTTACGACAATAAAGGATATACCTGATGCAAATTTAATAAAAATTAGTTTCGAAACAAATATATAGCAAAGCGACAAGGTCAGGTTTGTTTATGAGCAAAACTATTTACGTTAACAGTTCTTATACTTACCATGCTTATGTATAAGTAAGTATAATAAATAACTGTATTTTACCAAGTATAAAATTATAAAAGAGATTTATGTATAAGAAAGTTATTATACAAGTAAAAAAAATATAAGGTTCATTCTAAACACAATACTAAGTATAAGAAAGTTATTATAGAAGTATAACTAAATATAAGGTGAATAAGGTTCCGCATACATAACTAATTAACTTTTAATATTTTTTATAAATAATATTTTTAAAACAATGTGATTACATACATAAAATTTGATGCATTAAAAAATCCAAAGATAAGTCAAAATTTTTAATTTACTTGAAAATTAGTTCATTATACATACTACAATACACCACTGCAATCAAGCATATAACGCAAGATTTATCAAGAAATTTCAATATGATTTGTTCAATGTATAAGGTTCATCGAATAATTGAAACAATTATCTAATGAGAAACACTACTTTGCATATTTGTAATTAAGCTTAATGTGTTTGTTAGAAGATTTAACGGATAAAAAACAACAATGTTATCTAACCTTTCAATTTAAACAGTATTATTTCATACCTCTCTTAATAAGAACATTTACCTGAAAATTAAAGTCATTCGATAATGCATATTTCGCCATTACAGCGATGAGAATTGGTTTGTCCTTATAAAGTTGATCAACCTTTATTTTTGTGTTCTTGCAATCAGTAATGAAGTTATTCGCTCCAACTCTGGTACATATAAACGAATGTTGATTTTGTGATCCAACAAATGTAAGAGCAAGAATGTCAGTTTTAGTTCCTTAAACATAAATAACAACTCCAGTTTCTCGATCAAACTCTAACTCTTCTTTTGACTTGTTAGAAGTCAAAATGCACAAAGGATAATCGAGAAATTTCGGGAAAAAAATTTTTTAACTCAACATACACCCTCACTCGATTATCATTTCTTATAATAATTGGGGAAGAACTGCCTTCCACGACATAGCTGACCTCTATTTTTTCCAACATTCATCAATAGTTATTCTGATGCAATCATCGAGATCAACCTCAAATATGATATATTTTTTGAAAAAATAATACCATAACTTTTGTAGCGTTCATATACTATTTCTGACTGTCAAATACCCGAATGACATAATAGAATTGTGATGTTCATATTGATGTTAGAGCGTTGCATGAAAACAGATATTGAACTAATGCAGCAAGAATTAGTGGGGTGAAATACCAAATTTTATCAATGAAATTGTTGTGATGTTCTAAAAATTTTTTCAATTTAAATTACTGTTACTGATTTTAAGGTTCCACTGATATCTAACTTAACGATTGATGTTAATTACGTTAGATAATAAAGGTGGCTAATTTATTTTCCTTAAATATAGGTAAAATGATTGTACCTTATATAAAGGATGGAATATATAGGGTTAGTGAAATGTATTTGTATGTTTGAAATATGGGAGAGAGAAAACGCATCTAGGAGAGAAGGTAATTAAGTATGTAAGGTTTGGAATTTATGTTGTTTATACATAAAATAATGGAAAATTTACATATATTCTGACAAGTTTATCTCTAATTACTCTCTATCTTCGCTCTTAGCGAAATTATAAATAAAATCTTATTTTACAATTTTCAGATACTAAATCAACATCCAAATACATATTTTCATGTTGGGATACATAATTTTTAACTTAAGAATATAACAGTTAATTAGTTTTTTTGGGTCGAATATATAATTAGCACCTGAATACATAATTCTAAAATTGAGATACATAATTTTAGTAACTGAAATACATAAATTTTTTGAACTATTTGATCGAGATACATAATTTATTAACTAAACCAAAGGGTGATACATAATGAAAATTATGTATCAAAAAATTTATTGATTTGTGGATGTATTTTATTTTTTAAAATAAAAATAAATAAATTATATAATTAAAAAAACGGACAAGAATTTTATATAATTTAGTAAATATAAGTTGTGGTGATATATGATTTTTTTCTAAAATAACTAATTTTTATTTATGAGATATTCTACAACTATTTCCTTAGAGGCAAACATTAGCTCAAGCACTTTCAAACTACGAATTATACCCCACGGGCAAGAGTTAACTCTACCACGTTGTGTGTTCATTTATGAGATGTTCTACAACTATTGCCTTAGAGGCAAGACTTAGCTCAAGAACTTTCCAACAACAAATTATGCCCACGGGCAAGAGTTGACTTTACCACGTTATATTTTCATTTATGAAATGTTCTACAACTATTGTCTTAGAGGCAAGACTTAGCTCAAGGACTTTCAAACAACAAATTATGCCCCATGATCAAAAGTTGACTCTACCATAATATGTTTTCATTTATGAGATGTTCTACAAGTATTGACTTAGAGGCAAGAGTTAGCTCAAGGACTTTCAAACAATAAATTATGCCCACTGGCAAAAGTTGACTCTATCACGCTAGGTTTTCATTTATGAGATATTCTTCAACTATTGCCTTAGAGGCAAGACTTGGCTTAAGGACTTTCAAACTATAAATTATGCTCTATGGGTAAGAGTTAACTGAACCACGTTATGTTTTCATTTCTGAGATGTTCTACATCTATTGTCTTAGAGGCAAGACTTGGCTCAAGAACTTTCAAACTACAAATTATGCCCCACGGAAAAAAGTTGACTTAACCACATTATGTTTTCATTTATGAGATGTTATACGACTATTGCCTTAGAGGCAAGACTTAGTTCAAGGACTTTTAAATAATAAGTTATGCCTCACGGACAAGAGTTGACTCTACCACGTTATATTTTCATGTCCTTAAATTTGCTATGATGCTAGAAAAGAAGATATGTTTAAAAAATACTAATGGTATCAGAGCTCAGTTATTTAAAAAATACAGCAATAGCATATATGTTTGAATTTATGTTTGAATTTAGATTGGATTGGATTAAATGAATAAAGTACAAAAATGCAAAGAACTAAAACAAATTATTTCTGAAAAACGTAAAGAATTAAAAATAAGAATAGAAAGACTACATTATAATATATTTACTGGAGTTAGTGAAAACTCAATAAATACACAAAAAGATGAAATATCAAAATTAGAATCACAAATAGATAGTTTAGAATATATATATATATATATATATATATATATATATATATATATATATATATATATATATATATATATCAACATGAACTATTCACAATAAAATGAACAAAGAAGAATTTATAATAGATGAAAAAATATATGAAAATTACGAAGGATTAAAAATAAAAATAGTATTTTCTAATCTAGAAAGAAGATATAAGAAAATTGGTAAACATTTATATTTAATGTTAGAAAAAAGAAGAATTAAAACTAGAATATAAATTGACAGCTATGGTAAGAATTGAAAGAGAAAATGAAGAAATAGATAGGAAAAAAGAAATAGAAAAAATAAAACAACAAACTACAGAAGAAATACAAAAAATAGAAGAAACTAAAAATAGTAGGATTGCTGAATTAGAAAAAGAACTACAAATGTTAAAAGATTTGTATGAAGGAAGACAAAAGGAAAAGGAAGAAAAAGATAAAGAACAAAAATTACTAAACGGGATAAATCAATTTAAAGAAAAATTAGAAATAAATAATATATATGTTGAAGAGACAGATAATTATGATTCAGAAGATAGTGAAACATATACAAAAATATTAACAAATAAAAAAAATTAAGAAATCAATGAAAAACAAGATGTAATTAATGAAGAAAACTTAGAAAATATCAACACAGAAATAAATACTCTTGATAAAAAAAGAAGATGAAAATATAATACCTAGAACATCAGAAATAAGAAAACCTACATATTATAAGAATAAGTTTAAAAGATATAATCTAAAGAATGAATATGACAAATGGACACCAAAACAAATAGTTAATAAAAATTATAACTTTTTAGACTTAGACTGTGTAATAGATACAGAAGAAAAAAAATACAATTATGGATAGGATATATGAAAAAAATAATTATTAGATAATAATATAAACATAACAGATGCACCAGAATATATAGAAAGAACACTAATAGGAACAGTGAAATTATGGTTTTCAAATTTAACTGAAAATAGCAAGAAGGTATTAAAAACTAATAACCCTACAGAAGGAACATCATCAACAACAACTAAACTAACACCTATAGAATTATTAAAAAAAATATAAAACAGCTATAAAAGATGAATTTGGTAGTATGACAAAAATAGAAGAAGAACAAAATGAAGAAAAAGATACAAATGGGAATTTAATGTTAAAATTAGCAATATGTAATATGTGTTATATAAATGAATATACTTGCGCATTTAAAGAATATTATTATAAAGGAGCATATAATATAGAAGAAAGTAAAGAAATAACAAAATTATTTTAATAAATTACCCGAACCATTTAGTTCAAAGATAATAAAGAGTTGGGAAGAAGCAAAAATAGTAGATACTTTAGGAGCAAGAATAAAATTTTTACAACAATGGTATAGAAACTCATGTGAAAAATATAGGGAAGAATTAAAAATAGAAAAAGCATTGATAAGAAATTTAGCATGTTGCAAAAATAAAATAGCACCCCAATTCAGATATGAAGAAATATATTATAAGAAAAGAAAAAGGCATAACAAATATAAGAAATATAAAAAAAACAAAATATAAATACAAGAAACCAAGAAAAAGATATTATGTAAAAAATTATAAATACAAAAGACCATATAGAAAAAAGAAATCTATAAAAGAATGTACTTGTTATAATTGTGGAAAATTAGAACATTTAGCTAGAGATTGTAAATTACCTAAAAATCCCAAAAATGAACAAATATCAGAAATAAAAATAGAAAATACAGAATATATGTAGATAGATTATATAGATTATGAATTAGAAAGTGAGGATAGTAAATATGAAATTTTAGAAAATGAAACAGATAATGAAATTAATAGTGAAATAAATGAATTAAATAACTGAAGAAGATATAAAAATAATAACAAAGGAAGAATATTTAAATGATGAAGGAACAGACCAAAAAATAATATTTGACAGTAACATATTTGATGAAATAAAAGGAAAAGAATTAGACTTAAGTGTAGAAAAAATATTTAAAATACCAACAATAAAAAATATGTTTATGTAACACCCCGTACTTAATTACGTGCATTAGCCATTGTTATATGTGTTGGAGTATATGTATTGATCCTAAGTTAGGTATATATGAGTATTGATTATTTTGAGATGGTTTCAAGTGTATAGTTTGATTATATGTGTATAGGAATCGACCTTATTTATACCGGAATTTGCCCGCCGATGTTTTCATATGAAGGTTATTGAATAAGCTTTCGGACGATATAAAGATTTTCAAAAACGGATAAGTTTCGGATATAAGCGAGCACGTTCGAAACTATAAAACGGTGGCCGGGATGTGAACAGTAAAATTGCAGGAAAATTTCCAGTTTTTGGGTCAACTTTGAACGATCATAACTCCCTTAATATAATGAACTGGGCGAGCTACCACATATCAAAAGAAAGCTCTGTGAGTGTTCGTTCTAATGAAATTGGTTTCATCCAAATCCAACATCTAAGTAAGGAGTTATACTCATTCTATTTCAGCCTCTCAAAACAGATTTTTGTGAACAGTAAATTAGCAGGAAAATACTGAGGCCTGCCAGTTTTTTGGATCAACTTTGAACGATCATAACTCCCTCAGTATAATGAACTGGGAGATCTACCATATATCAAAAGAAATATCTTTGAGTCTTATTTCCAATACAATTGGTTTCATCCAAATGCAACATCTGCGTAAGGAGTTATACGCGTTTTACTTCAGCCTCTCAAAATAGATTTTTAGGGTCAACTTCAAACGATCATAACTCCTTGTACAGGACGAACTGGGTGGCCTAATTTATATGAAATGAAAGAACTTTGAATTATCTTTCCAATGATACCAATTTCACCCAAATCCGATATCGGAGCAAAGAGTTATGGTCTATCTACTTCAGCTTGTCAAAACGGTCCACCGGAGGACATATTTGACATTATTTAAATTTTAAAGGCACTTTGGTCATTTCCTATGATATTATGGACGGAAATATGTGTATATGTACATGTATATGAGTTCAAAAACTCATATCCATCATCAATCATAGGAGAGAACAAACCCTAGCCAAATTTGACCTTCAAATTACTTGTGATTCAACCGTGGAAAGTCCAAATTGATTCCGTAGTTGTGTTCATCGTATCAAGGGCTTCGAGAAGCACCCCTTATTTGTGCTAACAGGACTTCAAAACCCAAAGGGCCATTCTATGGTAAGGATGTAAATTATGTTGGCGTTATTTATATGGATATGTATATATATATATATATATATATATATATATATGCATGTGAGCATAAGAAGTATGTTATTTGATTGTTGTTGAAAGATGATTGGAAATGATGTTGGATCATCCTTGTGCATGGTTGGATTATGTTGAATTGTGAAGGGATGATGTGGTATTGATGATATGATATTGAAATGATGATTATATATATATATACACATAAACCTATTGTTCAAGTTGGTTTTTGGAATGCTTTGCAAATATTGGTTGTATGGAATTATGGAAGAGAATTGTGGTGTTGGGTTGCTAATACTAGATGCCAAATATTTCATTGTAGATAAGTGATTTGTAAAGGCGGGAAGTTGTGTTGAATTGGTATCCGAATCTACAACGAGGTATGTAAAGCATACTCTAACGATGTTCTTTGGCATGAAAACACCAATGTTCCATAAAGTAAGATTCCGATGGTTATCCAAACACATGTATTGTTCTACATTACCAATGAAGTTGTTTCCATTCTATAAAGTGTCAAAATGCTTCATTGATATACCAAAAGGCTCCTATTTCATTGTTGTGATATTGATGATTCTGAAACATATTATTGATGTACCAATGAGTCTTTATTACATCGTTATTGTATAGAAGGTCTATTACTTGATTCCTATTGATGTATCATTGTTCCAAAGGTACTATATTGGCATGAACACTAATGTAATAATCTCAAAAGCTTTTGAACTAAGTTATTGGAAAAATCGCTTATGTGTTACTTGATATACGTGTGGGTGGTATCCCAGGGGCATAAGCCTAGCATGGGTCGATCCCAATTGATATGTACTGGGGGCAGCCTAATGGTCACAGTACGGTACAGTATTGATTATTGTTAGGTGGTTGGAGGTTCGGGAGGAGGAGGTAATGGCGAATAATAATTGTAAAGAATGAAATGAACGAATGTATACCGTTCCACAAATGTGTTTGTATTCAAGAACCCAATTCAGATTAATAATAATGTACATGATCCTAAAAGTGTTTATGAAGTGTGGTTCACTTCTATTATGATTTATTCACATGTGTACGATTTTCTTGATCCCCCATATCACATATGATTATTTACAGCTTTACATACTCAGTACATATTTCGTACTGACGTCCCTCACGGGGGACCTGCATTTCATGCTGCAGGATCAGGTACTTCAGCTCATTCACAGCATAGATAGGAGCCAGGTCATACAACTACTGTTGGTGAGCTCCAGTTTACTTCGGAGCTTTCCGAGTCAGTTTCTTATATTTTGTTATTGTATAGGAGTCATGTGTGGGCGGGGGTTCGTCCCGACCCTAGTTATGTCATGTATATCCTAGAGGCTTTGTAGACATAAAGAAGGGTAAAGTCATGGAAGTTTATATAGTGATGTTATATTCGTATATGGGGTGGCCCCGATGGCCAAGTATTATATATATGTATATATATTTGTGTGTGTTGTGCTGATACAGGTAATTAGACCCTTTTATATGTAGCGAAGTGCAGCCCAAATTTTTGGTGACATGTAAATGAAAGTACAGGTATTTGAACGGGTTCTCCCGGGCCTTCTCGGCTTCGGGTGCCAGTCCGGCCCGATAAGATTTTGGGCCGTGACAGTTTACTAGGAAAAAAGAAGAATATTATGCAGTATGCCAAAAGAACATGTAATAGACTGTAGATATGCAAAAGGTAAAGCTAGTATAACACTAGTAACAGAAAGAATAATTAATAAAGAGATAAATGGTATAAAAAGTAGAGACCCAATAAAATATGTACACCTTGGAGTACAGAGATATTAATAAAAGCATGCTTTAGAGAAGGAATAGATATACCAATATAACTATTTTTAGTAGATGATAGAATTATAAAAACTATAGAAAAAAGCATAATAACTGCCATAAAAGGAAAATTATTAAACCAAAAATTTAAATTCATAATAACTGCAAATTATTCAGTAGCGGTAACAGATAAAAATATAGATAAATCATTAGTATTATATTGGAAAATATCAGGAATAGAATTAACCCCAGGAAGTAAAATATTTACAGCAAGATGCAATAATTTATATGTATTAACAACAAAACATAAAATAACAGGAAAAAATAAGATTAACAAAATACAAATAGAAAGTCCATTCGAACAAATTGTAAAAATAATAGATTATAATGATTATAGCTATAGAGACATAAATATAGAAGAAAATTTAGAAATAATAAATGATAGAATAAGTACAACGAAAAGAATAGCTGATCAAAAACCAGAATCATCAAGCTCATCAAAGAGAACAAGTGATGAAATAAATTCAACAAATAATTTAAACCAATATTACATAACAGGAAAGGTAAATGAAAAAGAATATTTAATACTCTTAAATACATGACAAGAATAAAATTATATAGCAAAGTATCTAGTAAAATATGAAGAAATAAAAAATGATAATGATATATGCCCAGATCTACCAAGAAGTTTAATAAATAGTAAAAATATAACAAAAAAAGAAATAATAATAGGAATTAGAAAAATAAAAATAGAATTTGAAGTAAAGGAAGAAATGCAAAAAGCAAACATAATATAAGGAATAAAATGGCTAGAACGAGTAAAACCATATAATATAGAACATACACAATTAACCTTAACATATAACAGAGAGAAAATATTTTGAAGAAGAGCCTTAACATAAAATGAAAATATATATATTAATGAAGATAGTAGTAGAAGGATATGACAATAGATATTATACGCCTATGATAGATACAAGAGCAGAAGCTAATTTATGTAGATATAATTGCTTGCCAGAAAGCAAATGGGATAAATTAAAAACACCAATAATAGTTAAAGGATTTAATAATGAAGGAAGCTTAATTACTTATAAAACTAGGAATGTAAAAATACAAGTATGGGATAAGATATTAACAATAGAAGAAATTTATAATTATGAACTAACATCAAAAGATATACTTTTAGGAATGCTGTTTTTAGATAAATTATACCCACATATAATAACTAGAACAGACTGATGGTTTACAACACCATGTAAACAGAAAGTAAGAGCAAAAAGAATTAATAATAAAATAATAAAGAAAACTGATTGGATAAAAGGAAGTGAAAAAATTACACAATAGTTAGAAAATATAAAAAATGCTGAAGATACAATAGAACTAGTCGAATTTTTTATAAATAAAACATAAATAACTATATTTTCAATAAATAAGATAGAAATAATTAAGAAAAAATTAGAACAATTATATAGTGAAGATCCATTAAAAGGATGGTAAAAACATAAAACTACTATAAAAATTAAATTAATAGATAAAAATAGCATAATAACTCAGAAACCATTAACATGTAAGTTTGACGATTTAAAAGAATTTAAAATGCATATAGATGAATTATTAGAAAAACAATATATACAAAAAAGTAATAGTAAACATAATAGTCCAGCATTTATAGTAAATAAATATAGTGAACAAAAAAGAGGAAAAAGTAGAATGGTTATTGACTATAGAAATTTAAATGCAAAGACTATAACATATAATTATCCAATACCAAATAAGATATTAAAAATAAGACAAATACAGGGATATAATTATTTTAGTAAATTCGATTGTAAATCAGGATTTTACCATTTAAAGTTAGAAGAAGAATCTAACGAATTAACCGCATTTACGGTACCACAAGGATTTTATGAATGGAATGTATTACCATGGATATAAAAATGCACCCGGTAGATATCAACATTTTATGGATAGTTATTTTAAACAATTATCTAATTGTATAGTATATATAGATGATATATTATTAAATACAAAAAACTAAAGAAGAACATTTAAAATTATTAGGGCAATTTACAGATACAATAGAAAAATCGGGAATAAGTCTAAATGAAAAGAAAGCTGAAATTATGAAAAATCAGATTGAATTTTAGGAATACAAATAGATAAGAGTGGAGTAAAAATGCAACAACATATAGTACAAAAAATAATACATTTGAAATAAGAATTAGATACAAAAAAGAAATTACAATCATTTTTAGGATTAGTAAACCAAGTAAGAGAATATATTCCAAAATTAGCAGAAACTTTAAAATCACTACAACACAAATTTAAAAAGGATGTAGAATATAACTATAATGAAGAAGATAAAAAACAAGTTTAGAAAATAAAATTACTTTGTAAAGAATTACCAAAACTACTATTTCTAGATGAAAATAGAAAATTTATATATATAGTAGAAGCATATGCTAGTGAATATAGTTATGGAGGAGTACTTAAATACCGATTTGAAGAAGAAAAATTAGAACACCATTGTAGATACTACTCAGGTATGTTCAATGAAACAGAAATAAAATGGGAAATAAATAGGAAAGAATTATGTTCATTATATAAATGTTTGTTAGCATTTGAGCCATATATTGTATATAACAAGTTTATTGTACGAACGGATAATACACAGGTACGCTGGTGGTTAACAAAGAAAATATAAAATTCTGTTACAACAAAAGAGATTCGGAGACTAGCCTTGAATATATTAAATTTCACATTTATAATTAAAGTAATTAATACTAACAAAAATGTTATTGCAGATTACATATCAAGACAAAGCTACACAGACTGATATAATAGAAGAGGATACTCTAGAAAAAATATTCAACACCCTAACTACGCTTTCAATGAAAGTGGACACTATGAGTAATGAAATAGAAAAGCTAAAGACCAATGAAGTTAAAATAAAGTCTATAGCTACAAATCAGCTAACTCAGCAGTGTGCAGAGTTATGTCAAGCGGAAGACATTAAAGTTCTAGAGCTAGAAGGAGACTATGGGACACTCCATAAAACCCATAACGTTTATCAATCTACTTCTGCAGGTACAAGCAAAGGAGTTAGGAAAAAGACAAATATGAATCTAAACAAGCTATTTGACAAACCATATATACCAAATACATCAAAAGATCTCATGTTTATACCCCCACAAATTACTACATACCGAGATAGTTTAAACCAAGATTAAAAGACTTACAACTACACAACCTAAACATATATAGAAAATATCTACAATGTACAAACCTTTTTAAATACTAACCCCAGAGCTATAAACATCCAAGAACCAGATACAAACTATATAACCCAAAGATTGACCGAATATAATAAGCTAATTGCTTTACCTAAAACCAAACCAAGTCTAGTTAAAGCTTGCTATGAATAGTGGGAGTAACCAGAGTAGAGGCACTGTTTAATTGAAAAATATCCAGATTACCATGCTAATAGTAACCGAAGAACATGTTATTTAAGAATAATCTAGTATATAGTAATCTAAGATGACCATATTTTGTTATGTACATGATTGAAGGGAATATTTTGAAAATAACAATTTCATGAAAATGAATAATTATTTATTTGATGTAATGGTAGATAAATTTAAAATACTTATTTTGTATGCCCTTAAGGATATAAAAATAGTAAATATAAGAAAAATCATATTATAAAAAGCATTTGATAAATATTATATAAATAGAATAAATTACATACCATACCTACGTAACTACTCTTACAAATACTTACCATGATAAATTACATATATCTAGAATTTTTGGAAAAAGATATGAGAAACATACAGTTAATAGAAAAACTGATGAAAGTAAATTTAGACAAATACATGGAAACTAAAGATATAAAATATATAAAATTTCTTAATGAAAATATGCAAGAACTACTAAGACTAAAACAAACAACTACAAAATATTATAATAAAATATTTAGTCAATTTTAAATTATAGATAATCTTAAAGTATTAATCTTATATATACTTAGAGATATAGAAATTATAGATGTTAAGAAAATAATATTAGAAAAAGTATTAGACTATGAAATTGAAACTATAAATTGGATAGCATAGTTATACCTGAATAATTACCCAGATGAATATTATTCAGATTAAGAGATGTTAGAATATATTAGAAAAACTAGAGATAATCTAAATAAAGAAATTAATTATAGAAACCGAATTAAAAAAATAATGGAGAATCTAAAAGAAAAATTAATATGGATAGAAGAAACCTTAGAACATTTAGGAGAAAGTACATGTGATAGTTTATATAATTTAAAAAACTCGCTACGAGAAGAACAACACAAAATAATAAATAACATTGAAAATCTAGAATTAGATATACATCACAGTACAATTACGATACATTATTATACAGAAATCTGTAGCTCTGCAATTACTACAGGATAAAATGATAGACTACAAATATTTAAAATATTGGAGAGAAAATATGGATGAAATAGATCCATTATATATAATAGATCTATTTTACAAGTTATCTTCACAAGTTATCCGCACCCCCTACTAATGGTATGCGGATTAGACATGGTAACTTTACTAGATGATAAATAGTTAGTAAGTAATAAATATTTATTTTTAAGTAAAGTATAACATGTATATTATTGGTTGGTTTAATTTTCATTTTTATCCTCTTGACTTAAGATGTTTTATTAATTCATATTCTAAATTAGATATTATCGTAATTAAATTATCTAATGTTTTAAGATCTTCGTTAGTATTATATAATCTTTTGTATTCTAGGTATAAACTATATAGTTTAGTTTCAATACCTTTTAATGATTTATTCTTTTCGTAAGATGTATTCATTAATTTGTATAGTTTATTATTTTATCCTATTGAAATTTTAGCAATTTCTGTGTAGTATTTTATTCTAACTTTGCTATATTCAATGCGTAGGTTTATGTTCTTTATCTGATTAACTAGTATTTGTTGTTCATGTATAGGTAATTTTTCATCTGTATTAAATAAATCATTATCTGTATCTTCTTTTTCTAAGGTTAATTTCATTTCTTTTTCTAAGGTTAATTTCATTTTAAATAATTTTTCTTCAAGTTGTTTTTTTTCTATTCCAAGTTGATTTCTGTAATTAACTTCTTCATATATCCAATTTTTCCTTTCTCTAATTTTTTTTATATATTCTAACATTTATTTATTCTGAATAATATCCATCTGAATCTAAGTAATATTGATGTTCATAATATATGTGTAAGTTTTCTATACTGTTTAATAATTCTTCCTCTTCATAATCTTGTAATTTTTTCCATATTATTTTCTTTATGTCTATAATTTCTATATCTCTAAATATATATAAGATTAAGACTTTAAGATTATCTATCATTTAAAATTGACTAAATATTTTATTATAATATTTTGTAGTTGTTTGTTTTAGTCTTAGTAGTTCTTGCATATTTTCATTAAGAAATTCTATATATTTTATATCTTTAGTTTCCATGCATTTGTCTAAATTTACTTTCATCAGTTTTTCTATTAACTGTATGTTTCTCATATATTTTTCCAAAAATTCTAGATATATATAATTTATCATGGTAAGTATTTGTAAGAGTAGTTACGCAGGTATGGTATGTAATTTATTCTAGTCATATAATATTTACCAAATCTTTTTCTAATATGATTTTTCTTATATCTACTACTTTTATATCCTTAAGTTCATACAAAATAAGTATTTTAAATTTATCTACCATTACATCAGATAAATAATTATTCATTTTCATAAAATTACTATTTTCAAAATATTTCCTTCAATCATGTACATAACAAAATATGATCATCTTAGATTACTATATACTAGATTATTCTTAAATAACATGTTCTCCGGTCACTATTAGCATGGTAATCTGGATATTTTTCCCTTAAACAACGCCTCTACTCTGGTTACTCCCCACCACGGCTTCTTGCCTCATTGGTTTCACCTTTAGGATGGCATAGTTCTTAGGGATTTTTCTCCTTTTCCATTTTGCTAATAAACTTCTTAACCTATTATTCTTTAAAAATTCCTACTATAAAATAACTAACATGAATTTATTTTATCATACCATGATTGTTGAGAATTATAAATTTAGCTATTCATAATCATAAATAAATATACCTGTTCGGGTAGGTTTGATATTTCTAAGGTTTGTTCCTCCATAGCTTTTTCCATTGAAATATACCTGTTTTTTAGTGTCTGATACCATTAGTAGGGGGGCGCGGATAACTTGTGAAAATAACTTGTAAAATAGATCTATTATATATAATGGATCTATTTCATCCATATTTTCTCTCCAATATTTTAAATATTTGTAGTCTATCATCTTATCTTGTAGTAATTGCAGAGTTACAAATTTCTGTATAATAATTTATCCTAATTGTACTGTGATGTAGATCTAATTCTAGATTTTCAATGTTATTTATTATTTTGTGTTGTTCTTCTCGTAGCGAGTTTTTTAAATTATATAAACTATCAGATTGAATTTTAGGAATACAAATAGATAAGAGTGGAGTAAAAATGCAACAACATATAGTACAAAAAATAATACATTTGAAATAAGAATTAGATACAAAAAAGAAATTACAATCATTTTTAGGATTAGTAAACCAAGTAAGAGAATATATTCCAAAATTAGCAGAAACTTTAAAATCACTACAAAACAAATTTAAAAAGGATGTAGAATATAACTATAATGAAGAAGATAAAAAACAAGTTTAGAAAATAAAATTACTTTGTAAAGAATTATCAAAACTACTATTTCTAGATGAAAATAGAAAATTTATATATATAGTAGAAGCATATGCTAGTGAATATAGTTATGGAGGAGTACTTAAATACCGATTTGAAGAAGAAAAATTAGAACACCATTGTAGATACTACTCAGGTATGTTCAATGAAACAGAAATAAAATGGGAAATAAATAGGAAAGAATTATGTTCATTATATAAATGTTTGTTAGCATTTGAGCCATATATTGTATATAACAAGTTTATTGTACGAACGGATAATACACAGGTACGCTGGTGGTTAACAAAGAAAATATAAAATTCTGTTACAACAAAAGAGATTCGGAGACTAGTCTTGAATATATTAAATTTCACATTTATAATTAAAGTAATTAATACTAACAAAAATGTTATTGCAGATTACATATCAACACAAAGCTACACAGACTGATATAATAGAAGAGGATACTCTAGAAAAAATATTCAACACCCTAACTACGCTTTCAATGAAAGTGGACACTATGAGTAATGAAATAGAAAAGCTAAAGACCAATGAAGTTAAAATAAAGTCTATAGCTACAAATCAGCTAACTCAGCAGTGTGCAGAGTTATGTCAAGCGGAAGACATTAAAGTTCTAGAGCTAGAAGGAGACTATGGGACACTCCATAAAACCCATAACGTTTATCAATCTACTTCTGCAGGTACAAGCAAAGGAGTTAGGAAAAAGACAAATATGAATCTAAACAAGCTATTTGACAAACCATATATACCAAATACATCAAAAGATCTCATGTTTATACCCCCACAAATTACTACATACCGAGATAGTTTAAACCAAGATTAAAAGATTTACAACTACACAACCTGAACATATATAGAAAATATCTACAATGTACAAACCTTTTTAAATACTAACCCCAGAGCTATAAACATCCAAGAACCAGATACAAACTATATAACCCAAAGATTGCCCGAATATAATAAGCTAATTGCTTTACCTAAAACCAAACCAAGTCTAGTTAAAGCTTGCTATGAATAGTGGGAGTAACCAGAGTAGAGGCACTGTTTAATTGAAAAATATCCAGATTACCATGCTAATAGTAACCGAAGAACATGTTATTTAAGAATAATCTAGTATATAGTAATCTAAGATGACCATATTTTGTTATGTACATGATTGAAGGGAATATTTTGAAAATAACAATTTCATGAAAATGAATAATTATTTATTTGATGTAATGGTAGATAAATTTAAAATACTTATTTTGTATGCCCTTAAGGATATAAAAGTAGTAAATATAAGAAAAATCATATTATAAAAAGCATTTGATAAATATTATATAAATAGAATAAATTACATACCATACCTACGTAACTACTCTTACAAATACTTACCATGATAAATTACATATATCTAGAATTTTTGAAAAAAGATATGAGAAACATACAGTTAATAGAAAAACTGATGAAAGTAAATTTAGACAAATACATGGAAACTAAAGATATAAAATATATAAAATTTCTTAATGAAAATATGCAAGAACTTCTAAGACTAAAACAAACAACTACAAAATATTATAATAAAATATTTAGTCAATTTTAAATTATAGATAATCTTAAAGTATTAATCTTATATATACTTAGAGATATAGAAATTATAGATGTTAAGAAAATAATATTAGAAAAAGTATTAGACTATGAAATTGAAACTATAAATTGGATAGCATAGTTATACCTGGATAATTACCCAGATGACTATTATTCAGATTAAGAGATGTTATAATATATTAGAAAAACTAGAGATAATCAAGATAATCTAAATAAAGAAATTAATTATAGAAACCGAATTAAAAAAATAATGGAGAATCTAAAAGAAAAATTAATATGGATAGAAGAAACCTTAGAAAATTTAGGAAAAAGTACATGTGATAGTTTATATAATTTAAAAAACTCGCTACGAGAAGAACAACACAAAATAATAAATAACATTGAAAATCTAGAATTAGATATACATCACAGTACAATTACGATACATTATTATACAGAAATCTGTAGCTCTGCAATTACTACAGGATAAAATGATAGACTACAAATATTTAAAATATTGGAGAGAAAATATGGATGAAATAGATCCATTATATATAATAGATCTATTTTACAAGTTATCTTCACAAGTTATCCGCACCCCCTACTAATGGTATGCGGATTAGACATGGTAACTTTACTAGATGATAAATAGTTAGTAAGTAATAAATATTTATTTTTAAGTAAAGTATAACATGTATATTATTGGTTGGTTTAATTTTCATTTTTATCCTCTTGACTTAAGATGTTTTATTAATTCATATTCTAAATTAGATATTATCGTAATTAAATTATCTAATGTTTTAAGATCTTCGTTAGTATTATATAATCTTTTGTATTCTAGGTATAAACTATATAGTTTAGTTTCAATACCTTTTAATGATTTATTCTTTTCGTAAGATGTATTCATTAATTTGTATAGTTTATTATTTTATCCTATTGAAATTTTAGCAATTTCTGTGTAGTATTTTATTCTAACTTTGCTATATTCAATGCGTAGGTTTATGTTCTTTATCTGATTAACTAGTATTTGTTGTTCATGTATAGGTAATTTTTCATCTGTAATAAATAAATCATTATCTGTATCTTCTTTTTCTAAGGTTAATTTCATTTCTTTTTCTAAGGTTAATTTCATTTTAAATAATTTTTCTTCAAGTTGTTTTTTTTCTATTCCAAGTTGATTTCTGTAATTAACTTCTTCATATATCCAATTTTTCCTTTCTCTAATTTTTTTTATATATTCTAACATTTATTTATTCTGAATAATATCCATCTGAATCTAAGTAATATTGATGTTCATAATATATGTGTAAGTTTTCTATACTGTTTAATAATTCTTCCTCTTCATAATCTTGTAATTTTTTCCATATTATTTTCTTTATGTCTATAATTTCTATATCTCTAAATATATATAAGATTAAGACTTTAAGATTATCTATCATTTAAAATTGACTAAATATTTTATTATAATATTTTGTAGTTGTTTGTTTTAGTCTTAGTAGTTCTTGCATATTTTCATTAAGAAATTCTATATATTTTATATCTTTAGTTTCCATGCATTTGTCTAAATTTACTTTCATCTGTTTTTCTATTAACTGTATGTTTCTCATATATTTTTCCAAAAATTCTAGATATATATAATTTATCATGGTAAGTATTTGTAAGAGTAGTTACGCAGGTATGGTATGTAATTTATTCTAGTCATATAATATTTACCAAATCTTTTTCTAATATGATTTTTCTTATATCTACTACTTTTATATCCTTAAGTTCATACAAAATAAGTATTTTAAATTTATCTACCATTACATCAGATAAATAATTATTCATTTTCATAAAATTACTATTTTCAAAATATTTCCTTCAATCATGTACATAACAAAATATGATCATCTTAGATTACTATATACTAGATTATTCTTAAATAACATGTTCTCCGGTCACTATTAGCATGGTAATCTGGATATTTTTCCCTTAAACAACGCCTCTACTCTGGTTACTCCCCACCACGGCTTCTTGCCTCATTGGTTTCACCTTTAGGATGGCATAGTTCTTAGGGATTTTTCTCCTTTTCCATTTTGCTAATAAACTTCTTAACCTATTATTCTTTAAAAATTCCTACTATAAAATAACTAACATGAATTTATTTTATCATACCATGATTGTTGAGAATTATAAATTTAGCTATTCATAATCATAAATAAATATACCTGTTCGGGTAGGTTTGATATTTCTAAGGTTTGTTCCTCCATAGCTTTTTCCATTGAAATATACCTGTTTTTTAGTGTCTGATACCATTAGTAGGGGGGCGCGGATAACTTGTGAAAATAACTTGTAAAATAGATCTATTATATATAATGGATCTATTTCATCCATATTTTCTCTCCAATATTTTAAATATTTGTAGTCTATCATCTTATCTTGTAGTAGTTGCAGAGTTACAAATTTCTGTATAATAATTTATCCTAATTGTACTGTGATGTAGATCTAATTCTAGATTTTCAATGTTATTTATTATTTTGTGTTGTTCTTCTCGTCGCGAGTTTTTTAAATTATATAAACTATCACATGTACTTTTTCCTAAAATTCATATTTTCTCTCCAATATTTTAAATATTTGTTGTGGACAGGAGAGAGTTTTTGCTTCAACATATGAAGGCTTGCTTTGCAATGCCTTCGGTTCATCTTATTTATAAACTGAATCTTTGCAAGAGTATTCACGTTTCTAAAATTAGTCTATAAAAAAGTCTCCTAATAAGACAAAAATTATTAATGCCTAGACTAATAATAGTCAAAAAGCCTAAAGCCTAAAAGTTTAGTCTATACAAATGTTTTCAATATTTTGCGTAAAGTAAATTATGAAAGTTACATGTTGCTTTCACAATTTAATAGCTTGTCTTCTATTATTACTCCATTGATATCTTCTCGTTGTCGTATCTGCTGCTTTTCCATATCTCCATTATTGCTTCTTATCTTGTATCTTCTAGCTGGCGTTCTTATCCACTTGGTTGATTTTTCTTCTATTCTAGCAGAACTTCTGGGATATCACTATCTCCTCCATTACATTTTGAACATTTATGATCTGGCTATTTAAGTCCAATTGTCTTGCAATATCTAGTTAATAATTCTTTTGAAATAAATTTTTCTCTGATAGCTCTGGCGATAGGTTCTGTCTCTGGTTTGAGTAACGTCAGAATCTATTGCCTAATAGTTTCCATATTTGTTTCTCGTAATTCCTTTTAATTTGAATATATTAGTACATGATTTCTTGAATAATAACTCCATATGGGATTTTGGTTGCAGTATGTGTTCGCTAGCTCATGCAAAATTGTAGATAGTCCGATAATCCTCTTATTCGCATAAAATTTTGGTATCTCAATTCTAGGTATTTCTGGTTGTGGAAATCTTGTGGTATAATCATGTCTCGTGTCATTCTTACCTTTACAACTTGTATGGGTTTTTTAACTTTATCATATAATATCTCTGCTGGTGCCGTGTAAATTTTTATAAAAAATAGGGTACCTTTGGTTATTCTTTTAAAAATGCTAAATGCTTCATATATTTCCGGTATAGTGGATATCTCATTTTCGTCAGAGGTATATACAGTACTGAGTAGTCCATATTCATAGCAATTAGCTTATTATATTCGGTCAATCTTTGGGTTATATAGTTTGTATCTGGTTCTTGAATGTTTATAGCTCTAGGGTTAGTATTTAAAAAGTTTTGTACATTGTAGATATTTTCTATATATGTTCGGGCTGTGTAGTTGTAAGTCTTTTTGTCTTGGTTTAAACTATCTCGGTATGTGGTAATTTGTGGGAGTATAAACATGGGAATTTTTTGATGTATTTAGTATATATGGTTTATCAAATAGCTTGTTTAGGTTCATATTTGTGTTTTTTCTAATTCCTTTGTTTGTGCCTGCAGAAGTAGATTGATAAACGTTATGGGTTTTACGGAGTGTCCCATTATCTCCTTCTAGCTCTTGAACTTTAATGTCTTCCGATTAACATAGCTCTGCACACTGCTGAGTTAGCTGATTTGTAGCTATAGACTTCAGTTTAACTTCATTAGTCTTTAGCTTTTCTATTTCATTACCCATACTGTCCACTTTTATTGAAAGCGTAGTTAGGGTGTTGAATATTTTTTCTAGAGTATCCTCTTCTATTATATCAGTCTGTGTAGCTTTGTATTGATATGTAATCTGCACTAACATTTTTGTTCGTACTAATTACTTCAATTATAAATGTGAAATTTAATATATTCGAGACTAGTCTCCGAATCTCTTTTGTTGTAACTGAATTTTGTATTTTCTTTGTTAACCACCAGCGTACCTGTGTATTATCCGTTCGTACAATAAATTTGTTATATACAACATATGGCTCAAATGCTAACAAACATTTATGTAATGAACATAATTCTTTCTTATTTTAGTATGAATCTGGGTGCTTTACTCTGTTTTCTTTTACTTATGACTGCCGTATTTATGTTATGTAATCTTGTAACCTGGTTCGGTGCTTTCCTATGTATTTGCGTGGTATCTTGTGTCTTGAGCTGGGGTTATATCGGAAACAGCCTTTCTACTTCTTTAGAGGTAGAGGTATGGACTGCGTACATCTTACCCCCAAGACCCCACCAGGTGGGAATACACTGGGTTTGTTGTTGTTGTTGTTGTATTTATTTCTCATTTTATTTCTGTTTCATTGAACGTACCTGAGTAGTATCTACAATGGTGTTCTAATTTTTCTGCTTCATATCGGTATTTAAGCACTCCTCTATAACTACATTCACTATCATCTGCTTCTACTATATATATAAGTTTTCTATTTTCATCTGGAAATTGTAGTTTTGATAATTCTTTACAAAGTAATTTTATTTTCTGAACTTGTTTTTTATCTTCTTCATTATAGTTATATTCTACATCCTTTTTTATTTTTTTCTATAGTGGTTTTAAAGTTTCTGCTAATTTTGGAATATATTCCCTTACTTGGTTTACTAATCCTAAAAATGATTGTAATTTCTTTTTTGTATCTAATTATTCTTTCGAATTTATTATTTTTTGTACTATATGTTGTTGCATTTTTACTCCACTCTTACCGATTTGTATTCCTAAAAATTCTATCTGATTTTTCATAATTTCAGCTTTCTTTTCACTTAGACTTATTCCTGATTTTTCTATTATATCTGTAAATTGCCCTAATAATTTTAAATGTTCTTCTTTAGTTTTTGTATATAATAATATATCATCTATGTATACTATACAATTAGATAATTGTTTAAAATAACTATCCATAAAATGTTGATATCTACCTGGTGCATTTTTATATCCAAATGGTAATATGTTCCAATCATAAAATCCTTGTGGTACCGTAAATGCGGTTAATTCTTTGGATTCTTCTTCTAACTTTAAATGGTAAAATACTGATTTACAATTAAATTTACCAAAATAAATATATCCCTGTATTTGTTTTATTTTTAATATCTTATTTGGTATTGGATAATTATTTGTCATAGTCTTTGCATTTAAATTTCTATAGTCATAACAATTCTACTTTTTCCTCTTTTTTGTTCACTATGTTTATTTACTATAAATGCTGGACTATTATGTTTACTATTACTTTTTTGTATATATTGTTTTTCTAATGATTCATCTATATGTATTTTAAATTCTTTTAAATCGTCAAAATTATATGTTAATGGTTTCTGGGTTATTATGCTATTTTTATCTATTAATTCAATTTTTATAGTTGTTTTATGTTTTTCCCATCCTTTTAATGGATCTTCACTATATAATTGTTCTAATTTTTTCTTAATTATTTCTATCTTATTTATTGAAAATATAAGTATTTCTGTTTTATTTATCGAAAATACGACTAGTTCTATTGTATCTTCAGTATTTTTTATATTTTCTAACTTTTGTGTAATGTTTTCACTTCCTTTTATCCAATCAGTTTTCTTTCTTATTTTATTATTAACTCTTTTTGCTCTTATTTTCTATTTGCATGGTGTTGTAAACCACCAATCTGTTCTAGTTATTATATGTGGGTATAATTTATCTAAAAATGGCATTCCTAAAAGAATATCTTTTGATGTTAGTTCATAATTATAAATTTCTTCTATTGTTAATATCTTATCCCATACTTGTATTTTTACATTCCTAGCTTTATAAGTAATTAAGCTTCCTTCATTATTAAATCCTTTAACTATTATGGGTGTTTTTAATTTATCCCATTTGCTTTCTGGCAAACAATTATATATACATAAATTAGCTTCTGCTCCTGTATCTATCATAGGCGTATAATATCTACTGTAATATCCTTCTACTACTATCTTCATTAATACATATATTTTCATTTTATGTTAAGGCACTTCTTAAGAATATTTTCTCTTTGTTATATGTTAAGGTTAATTGTGTATGTTCTATATTATATGGTTTTACTCGTTCTAGACATTTTATTCCAAATATTATGTTTGCTTTTTGCATTTCTTCCTTTACTTCAAATTCTATTTTTATTTTTCTAATTCCTATTATTATTATTTTTTCTGCTATATTTTTACTATTCATTAAACTTCTTGGTAGATCTGGGCATATATCATTATCAGTTTTTATTTCTTCATTTTTTACTAGATATTTTGCTATATAATTTTCTTCTTGTCCTGTATTTAAGAGTATTAAATATTCTTTTTCATTTACCTTTCCTGTTATGTAATATTGGTTTAAATTATTTTTTGAATTTATTTCATAACTTGTTCTTTTTGATGAACTTGATGATTCTGGTTTTTGATCAACTATTCTTTTCGTTGTACTTATTCTATCATTTATTATTTCTAAATTTTCTTCTATACCTATGTCTCTATAGCTATAATCATTATAATCTACTATTTTTACAATTTGTTCGAATGGACTTTCTATCGTATTTTGTTAATCTTATTTTTTTCCTGTTATTTTATGTTTTATTGTTAATACATATAAATTTTTGCATCTTACTGTAAATATTTTACTTCCTGGGGTTAATTCTATTCCTGATATTTTTCAATATAATACTAATGATTTATCTATATTTTTATCTGTTACCGCTACTGAATAATTTACAGTTATTATGAATTTAAATTTTTGGTTTATTAAATTTCCTTTTATGGCAGTTATTATGCTTTTTTCTATAGGTTTTATAATTCTATCATATGCTAAATATAATTCTATTGGTGTATCTATTCCTTTTCTAAAACATGCTTTTATTAATATCTCTGTACCTCCAAGGTGTACATATTTTATTGGGTCTCTACTTTTTATATCATTTATCTCTTTATTAATTATTCCTTTTGTTGCTAGTGGTATACTAGCTTTATCTTTTGCATATCTACAGTCTATTACATATTCCTTTTGGCATACTACATAATATTCTTCTTTTTTCCTAGTAAACATAGTTTTTATTGTTGGTATTTTAAATATTTTTTCTACACTTAAGTGCAATTCTTTTCCTTTTATTTCATCAAATATGTTACTGTCAAATATTATTTTTTGGTCTGTTCCTTCATCATTTAAATATTCTTCCTTTGTTATTATTTTTATATCTTCTTCTGTCATTTGATTCATCTATTTCATTATCTATTTCATTATCTGTTTCATTTTCTGAAATTTCATATATACTATCCTCACTTTCTAATTCATAATCTATATAATCTATCTGCACATATTCTGTATTTTCTATTTTTATTTCTGATATTTTTTTATTTTTTGGATTTTTAGGTAATTTACAATCTCTAGCTAAATGTCCTAATTTTCCACAATTATAACAAGTACATTCTTTTATAGATTTCTTTTTTTTTATATGGTCTTTTGTATTTATAATTTTTTACATAATATCTTTTTCTTGGTTTCTTGTATTTATATTTTGATTTTTTATATTTCTTATATTTATTATGTCTTTTTCTTTTCTTATAATATCTTTCTTCACATCTGAATTGGGGTGCTATTTTATTTTTGCAACATGCTAAATTTCGTATCAATGTTTTTTTCATTTTTAATTCTTCCCTATATTTTTCACATAAGTTTCTATACCATTGTTGTAAAAATTTTATTCTTGCTCCTAGAATATCTACTATTTTTGCTTCTTCCCAACTCTTTATTATCTTTGAACTAAACGGTTTGGGTAATTTAATAAAATATAATTTTCTTATTTCTTTACTTTCTTGTGGATTATCAATTTTTTTATTTATTAGCAAAATAAAATAGTAGTTGAGAAAAAGAAAAAAAATTATCAAGCAAAATAGAGAAATAAGAAAAAAGATTAAGATAAAAAAGCAAGAAAAAATAAAGATTAAGAAAAAATAAAGAATTGAAAAAATAGAGAAAAATAAAAGTGAGAGGAAAAAATAAAAATAAAGTTTGAGAAAAATGAGGGGAAAAACAAAAATAAAATAAAATTAAAGGTTGAGACAAATGAATTAAAAAAAAAGAAATAAAATGAAGAAATAGATAATGTTTGAGATAAAAAAGAAGAGAAAAAAATTAAAGGTTGAGACAAATGAATTAAAACATGAAAATAAATTTTTTTAAAAAAGTGAAAACAATAAAAATAAAAATAGAATTTGAGAGACAAATTAGTATGAAAATTTAAAAAATATTTGAGGTGTAAAGAAAAAAATTGTACTTGTACTATGCTAAAAAAAAAGTAGAAGATAATTCTTGAGAAAAAAAAAAGAAAAAATAAAGGTTGAGACGAATAAATTAAAACATGAAAATAAAATTAAAGAAAAAAAAGTAAAAATAATAAAAAATAGAACATAAGAGACAAATGAGTATGCAAAGTTTAAAAATATTTGAGGTGTAGAGTAGGTATTTGAGAAAAATCAGGAAAAAAAGAGAAATAATAAAAACAAAAAATAAAGGTTAAAGACAAATGAATTAAAAAATAAAGAAATAGATAATGTTTGAAAAAAAAAAGAGAGAAAAAAATAAATGTTGAGACAAATGAATTAAAAAATGAAAATAAAATTAAAGAAAAAAATAAAAAAGTGAAATAATAAAAAATAGAATTTAAGAGACAAATGAGTATGAAAAGTTTTAAAATATATTTGAGGTGTAGAGGGGCAAAATTTTACTTGTACAATATTTAAAAATGAAGGAAGACTAATTTTCAAATACTTTTCTTATTGAGATTAAAAATCTAAAGCCACCCATATTTTAGTTTATGACATGTAATTTCCTGTGTTAAAGCATACATACCTATTACTTGATAGTATCACGGTTAATCATTATGATTTTCCAGTTCATTGAATCGTAACAATTAAAAATTGATTTAATTTGATGTAAACACAATTTGCTAAGAAGTTACCAATTATATTATCCTTGATACAAATGATCCCTTAATTAGGGATAATCAGAGGCAGTTCAACCATTTAACTAGCGAGATTACCAAAACTCAATAGCTTTCACTTAAAAACTATTCGGTAAAACCTCTCTATAATGTCATTTCATTACAATGGAATTTTACTATTGTTGTCTAATTTTTTCCCAAAATTAATTTTTCATGTTATATTTTACTTCTCTATAGCTATATTCTACCTATAACAACAATGTTGTTTGTTATAGTGGTATATTCTTTGGAAAGTTACCTCTCTATTAACATCATACTCAAATATTATGTTATAATATATTTTAGGAAATTTATTATGTTACAAAATAAAATATAAAAATATTTATGTTGATCATAATTAAAGTCATTAATGTCATGCACAATGTAAATATCAGATATGAATATCTAATTTAAAGAAAAAAGTATTTTTTTAAAAGTGCACGCCAGTTATTTCATAACTTCATGAGGAAAAGACTACTAATTTTTGTCTTTCCTAATATTCATGATTTGTATGGTTTTGGGAACTTTTATTTATAACAACTAAGACCTCATTTGTTTGTAATTATATAATAATCCGTACTTTTCTTAGTTCAGTTCATCTCATAGTGCTTGCATAAGAGGCTTAGAACCTGAAAATTTCTAAGTATTGGGACTTAGTCTGATTTTTGGTCTCTTAGCTTTGAGAATTTTTAAACTGGCCTTCCCGACCCCGAGACGTAAGCTTTTGAGTTAATTCATATAAAGGGGTGTAAGGAGCATGTCTCAGGGAAGTTTCAGATTTTTCAAACGAGAATTGATGCACGTTTGGATTTCAATTCAAGAACCTCACCACGATAGTGGTGCATCGCGGTGCTCCTCTAAACAACATTCCAGTTATGAATTTAATCCCTGAGGGTCAATTATGTCATTTCTCCACCGACCCAATTCATAAAAAGACGAAATTAAACTTAAGTTAGGGCATTATTTGCCCTAATTCTCCAAATTACACTTAAATACAAACCCTCCCCTTCCCATGTTCATCAAATTCAATCCCCTTTCTTCTACAAAAACAAAGAATTTATGATTCCCAATCCAAAAAAAATTAAGAAAGCTTTTAAGATTTGTGTTTCCCTTTCAAGTTTAAGGGTCTAAGGTATGTGAGATGTTCATCCATGGGTCCATTGCATCCAAGAATGAATCATTATGTTTTAAATTATGAAATTACATGTTTATGACGAATTATCTCTATGAAGTTTTATGAATTTTGGTTATACATTATGTTTGCAATTGTATTTTGAGGAAATTAGCCCTGACACGTTAGAATGATGATATTTTCATGTTTAATCCTTGATTCATGGTTTTTAGTATTGAAGTTATGTTATTGTTGCATGTTTTAAACCATTTCCATGCTTTAATCATGACCCTCATGTGTTTGATGAAATACCTAAATGTTGAATGTGGAACAATGATTCCCTTCTATGGTTTCAAAACTTCCATGCGATCCTATTGTGATTCCATTGAGTCCCGAAGTATTACAAACACCCGTTACTTAGCTGTTTACCTAACTTTGAGTATTTTTCAGAATGGTTTTACATGAACCACGAGCCTTGTCATTTAGTTAGTATTATGTTTAGTTGCTGGCTCAGTTAAGCTCAGTTTAGTCCAATAGTCAATGTTATTCAGTTGAGAGTAGGATTCAACATCGAGCTAACATAGGGATGGGATGCCAGGTTAGGGTTTGACCCTAAGTACCAATCCTTGAGTTACATAACTACATATCCAACGTAGGTTAAGATGTTTTCCTTCTATTTTAGGGTTGATACATGTATCATGAGTACTCCTTCCAGATTAGGGAGACTCTTTAGTCTTTCAGGACACCATTTTAGTAGATCCGCATAGCCTTTTTAGTACCTGTGGCACGGTACTAACACCTTTCCAATAGGGGTTACAGGTTGGATATCGATTATCTCAGATTGGGGGATGTTGGTTAGATGATTCCTCCCACAGTCTCAGTTCAGTATTCAGTATAGAATTTAGTTTCAGGTTTGCTTGACCATATCTATAGTTATCAGTTATTCAGTTACCATATTTTAGTATTTTAGTTTACAAACTATTTTAGAATCCTGTTATATGCTTGGTAATGCATTCTTAGATTTTACTGCTTTCCCATATTTATATTCAGTAATGTCAAGCTATTCCGCTAGTCTTTACTTTATGCTCATAACCCATGCATTTCAGCCTAACCTCATTTCTTATACCAAGACATTAAAAGTGCTGATCGTATAGTTCTTTTTTATGCTATGATGTTTAATATTATAGCTTTGAATGCTAAGTTTTCTGACTGCGCTTAGACAGTTCAGCTTATCAGCAGCAGAAACAGTGGTGAGTCCTTATGTTTTGAGGACCTATTATGTTCTTTCGGTATTTTAATATTTCTTGTCAGTTCACCAGCCGAAGTTAGTTGGGGGCTTGTCCCATCAACTCCTTATTCAGTAGAGGCTTTCACACATTTTTGACAGTTAGTTAGTTTATCAGTTATATCAGTCAGATTTTAGTATTTTCGCATATGTTTTAGACTTATGGATACAGATGTATTGTTTTCAGTATTAGAACCATATGGCGTATTAAGTTGATTTTTGTATATATCTTTTATTATCAGTTTTACATAGTGCTATCAGTTTTATACAGTGTTCAAAGCAAGTACCAGCTCATGGTTTAGCTTGTGTTCACTTATCATCGTAAGCACGGTTGTCAGAACTAGGGGGTAGGCTTGGGTCATGAAAAAACACAGTATCAGAGCCTAAGGTTTTACAGTGTCCTAGGGAGTATGAAAGCGGTGTTGTGTATAGTCTTGTACAAAGGTGAGAAGCGTGCCACACTTAATGACAAGAGACTATGAGACATTTTTGGAAAAGTTTCACTTCTTTCAGTGTTTATGTCCTATTAAAGAGCATGAGATCTATTTAAATTCTGTTTCTAAACCATTTCTCCTTTCGTTTACAGAAAATACCTCCTAGAAAGAAAAATGGAAGAAGAAATAGAAATTAGCTCATTTCTTGCCAGTTCATACTTCCTATTCAGCTAACTATTACACCAAGATCTATATTAGAGAGTTGGTTAGGTTGCATGGGGTCCCATTGTCTATCCTTTCAGATAGAGGTCCTCAGTTTACCTCTCACTTTTGGAAATCTTTTTAGATGGGTCTTGGTAACAAAGTTCATCTTAATAAAACTTTTTATCCTCAGATAGATGGTCACGAAGAATAGACCATTCAGACCTTAGAGTACACGTTGAGGGCTTGTGTTATTGACTTCAAGGTTAGTTGGAATGATCACTAGCCATTGATTGAGTTTGCCTACAATAACAGTTATCACTCCATTATTCAGATAGCTCTATTTAAGGCTCTCTATGAGAGGAGATATAAATATCCTATTGGTTGATTTGAGGTAGGTGAGACTACTTTGATAGGACCAGATTCAGTATTTGATGTGATGGAGAAAGTTTAGTTAATCATGGAGAGTCTTAAGACAGCCAAAAGCCAACAAAAATCCTTTACAGATTTGAGGAGAAGAGATATTGAATATGAGGTTCATGACCGGGTCTATTTGAAAATCTCCCCCATGAAAGGACTTAGAGATTTGACAGGAAGGGGAAGCTCATTCCCAGATATGTTGGACCTTATAGGATCTTGAGTTGTTATGGTAAGCTAGCGTATGAGCTTAAGTTGCCTCCAGATTCGGGATCAGTACATCAAGTGTTCCATGTTTCCTTGTTGATAAAGTGTATTGGTGATCCAACTGTAGTTATTCATTTAGAAAGCATATATGTTTAGGATAGCCTTTCTTACGAATAAATCCTAGTTGAGATCCTAGATCATCATATTCTCATACTAAGGAACAAAGAAGTTCCCTGGCTCAAAGTTATTTGGCAGAATGAGTCCGTTGAGGGAGCGACTCGGGAAGAAGAGGCATATACATGAACCAAGTACCATCATCTTTTATCTTCAAACTCAAACTCAGCTTAAGATAACAGTTTTCTTTTGATTATATCTTTTCCATCTCAGTTTCATCTATATAATCATCTTCATGTCATTGCATGCATTCACGAGTTAGTTTAGCCATGTATCATATTTCAGACTCAGTCATGAGATCATGTTTTGAGTTATACATGTACAATTTATGATCTTAATTTTCCCAGTATTCTCAGCTTAATCAGTCTCATTCAAGGATGAATATTCCCAAGGGAGAGATATTGTAATATCCCATACTTTTCTTAGTTCAGTTCAGCTCATAGTACTTGTATAAGAGGCTTAAAACTGTAAAATTTCTCTAAATATTGATGACTTAGTCGTATTTTTTGAATCTTAACTTCGAGGATTTTTAAACTGGCCTTCCCAACCCTAAGATGTAAGTTTTTAAGTTAATTCATGTTTAGGGATGTAAGAAGCATGTCTCGAGAAATATTTAGATTTTTCAAACGAGAATTGAAGCACGTTTGGATTTCGATTCCAGAAACTCACCATGGTAGTGGTGAGTCACTTTTGTTATAGTGATGAGCACATCACTGCATCGCGGTTTCCATTTAAACTATATTTCAGTTATGACTTTAATCTCTGAGGGGCAACGATGTCTTTCCCCATCAACCCAAGTCATAAAAACACGAGATTAAACTTCAGTTAGGGTATATTTTCCCTAATTCTCCAAATTATTCTCAAATACAAACCCTGTCCTTCCTAAAGTTCATCAAATTCAATCCCATTCTTTCCAAGAAATCTAAGAATTTGTGTTTCCCTATCAAAGAACATTCAAGAAAACTTACAAGATTCATGTTTCCCTTTCAAGTTTAAGGGTCTAAGGTATGCGAGATGTTCATTCATGGGCCCGTTCCACCCATGGAGTCCAATAATCCATCTTAATGTTTTAAATTATTAAATTACATGTTTATGATGAATTGTCTCCATGAATTTTTATGAATTTTGGTTATAAATTATGTTTGCAATTGTTTTTCGAGTGAATTATCCCTTACATATTGGAATGGTGATATTTTCATGTTAAATCCTTGATTCATGGTTTTTAGTATTGAAGCTATGTTGTTATTACTTATTTTAAACCATTCCCATGCTTTAATCCATTACCCTTATGTGTTTGATGAAATGCCTAAGTGATGAATTTGGAACAATAAGTCCCTTTTATGGTTTCAAAGCTTTCATGTTTTCCGATTGTGATTCCATTGAGTCTTGGATGGTTACGAACACCCGTTACTTAGTTGTTTACATATTTTTGAGTATTTTTTAGAATGGTTTTTGATAAATGAGGAGCCTTGTCATTCAATTATTGTTCATTTGTTTGCTCTATTAAGCTTAATTTAGTCTAGTAGTTAGTGTCATTCAATTGGGAGAAAGATTTAGCACCGAGTGAACCCAAGGATGAAGGCATTCCTGATAGGTTAGGGTTTGACCATTACGAGAAATCTCAGAGTTACAGAACTGTGTAGCCAGTGTTGGTAGAGATGCCTTCTATAAGACCCTACAAAATTCTAAGATTAACTCAGTCCTTTAAAGCTTATTAAGTGGTCCCGGGCTTTGAAAATTTTATCCAAGTAATCATACTTGGTGTCATTTTAGCCTTTGTAAGCTGGAAACTCTATTTCATAACCTGTATGACCTTAATATTTTAATCTTTAGGTCAAGTAATGATCAGGAATGTCAGTAGGTGTTTCCGAATGAGTTTTATATTTTTTAGACCTCGTTTGAATCACGTTTGGGAATCCAAAATAGTGTATTGACGCTATCTCAGTGCGGCGCGAAAGGTATTGCATTGATCAATATTTTCCTTGGCTCCCAGTGGCAATTTCAAGTGAACCGATGTGGACTGGACGCGAACTCGATATGGCATGTTGGCTATCACATTGATACCAATGACGCAGTGCGTCGGTCTACGCATCGATGGTTTCATTTTCAATCATTAAGAAGCCACGCCTTTCAGGGTAATTGGGTCTTTTTTCCACATCTTTCAGCTGCCAAAACATTTCATTAATCCAACCAAGATGAAAATTATACTCATTCTCCTTAGAATTTATCACGAACAAACCTTAGTTCATCACATTCAAGATCCAAGACTCAAGGTTTCCACCATTATTCTTCAGGAATTCGCCAACTAAGGTATGTGAAGTGTTCATACAAGGGTTCCTTCCACCCTTGGAGTCCAAGAAACTCTTTTAATCTTTAAGTAGTTAGAATTTATGATTTCCATGTCCGGAATTAAAGTGTATTCATGATTGTTGCTTGAATTAGATTTCTATTTCATGATTTATTATACGTTTCATGTGGAATTGATTATTTTTTGTGTAGATTCATATGAATCCTTGTCAAACCCCTTCAAACTATGAAATTGGAAGTGAATCATGATGCTCACTTATTAAGTGCATATATTATGCTCACCAAGTGATTGATGAATTGTTCATATGAACTAATAAGGGAAAGAAATCATGTAATGCTAGCTTATGCGCAAGTTATACCATGCATGTGTTTGATAAAATGTATCTATAGATATATTATGAACAACTGTTCATTTTTATGCTATGCAAGATCATGTGATGCTTTACTCTTCATTCTATCGAGTCCTGGGGGTATTTAATACCGAACAATACAGCTATTTACCTAGATCCAGTGTCAGTTATAGAATAATCTAAGTTATGTCACTATCAGTAGTACTCTCAGTCAGTTACAAAACTCAAGAAAAATCCAGGAGACTCAGTATCAGTCCAGTCCAGTTTAGTATTCAGTTCAGACCTCGATAAATTTAGTCAGTTAACAAAATTTAGTAGTATTTTGTCAGTCAATGGAACTCAGTGAACTCAGTTCAATTCAGTTACACAAAATAATTAGTAATAGTTCAGTCAAGCCTCGTATGAACTAAAATATCAGTTAATGTATTTTTAGATGGGAGTAGGATTCAGCACCGAGTTAACCCAGGGATGGGGGCATTTCTTTCATCAGAGGGTTTAACACTTAGTAGCAATCCCTGCGTTATAGAACTATGTAGCCAACATAAGTTTAGATATCTTCCTGCCAGATATTATAAGGATTGATATATCTCATTCGAGTTTTTCTGCCAGCGAGGGTTGATGAAAGAGCTTCTTATCAAAAAGGGTTAACCCATAATTGTCTTTACTCATTTCATGGTACTGACACCCTTTCAACTAGTATTATAGGTTGTACCCCAATCTATTTAGATACAGGCATGTCGGTTAGATGATTACCTCCTACAGTCTCAGTTTTATATTCAGTCTCAGTACAAAACTCATTTCAGTTCTACAAATTTAGGACTGTCAGACACAGTCACTCAGCTTAGTATGGAACTCAGTATAGTTCCACAAAATTAGGACTGTTAGATACAGTCATTTAATTATCAGTAATTCATTATCAGTGTACTTAGATATCAATTAATCATCTTCGTTACAATTTACGTATTCATGTATGTAGTCTTATTCTATTATACTCATGCCCTTCAGTTAGTATTGTCATGCATATGAACCCATGCATTTATCCTACCTCACTTAGCATACCGGTATATTCAAAGTACTGACGAATACTTTTCTTTTGTGCTATGATGTCTTATATCATATGTTCAGATGCACGGGCTCCCGAGCACCCTTAGTAGTGTAGATTTTCAGTAGTTTGAATTAGTGGTGAGTCCTCATAGTTCGAGGACATGATTATTTTCTTCAGTATTTTAGTTTAGTAGTACAGTTTTAGTAGTTGGAGTTACTTTGGGGCTTGTCCCATCAACTTTATACTTCAGACTGTTTAGAGGATTATTCAGACTAGAGTATTTTCAGATAGATATTTCAATTTTGGTATTGTTATACCTTATTCAGTTTTAAATTAGTAGTTAACCTTATGGGATGTTTCTTCCAAATTTATTCATATTTACCGGGATTATTATTTAGTTATTGCAGAAGGTACCAGTCATGAATTAGATTGTGGTCCTTCAGGAGCACTGTGTAGCGTTCGAGGTATAGACTCTAGGAGTTATACCTTCTTGCAGTTTAGGGTTGACACATATCTCATCAATACTCTTGCCAGATTAGGGTGACTCTTTAATTATTTGGGACACTAGTTTAATGGATTAACATAGCCATTGTTAGTACTTGTGGCTCGGTACTGACATCCTTCCAACTGGGGTTACAGGTTTGACCCCGATTATCTCATATTAGGACATGTTGGTTAGATAATACCTCCCACAGTCTAAGTTCAGTATTTTGTACAGAATTAAGTTTCAAGTTTTCTTGACCATATCATATAGTTATCAATTATTCAATTTTCAAATTTCAATATTTTAGCTTAAAAACTACGTTAGAATCCTGTTATATGTGTGTTTATGCATTCTCAGATTTTACTTCTTTCCCAAATTTATATTTAGTAATCTCATGCTGTTCAGCCAGTATTTACTTCATGCACATAACCCATGCATTTCATCCTAACCTCATCTCTTATACCAGTACATTCAAATTATTGATCACACAGCTATTTCTTATGCTATGATGTTTAATATCATAGGTTTGGATGCTAAGTTTCTGGACCGAGCTTAGATAATTCATCTTATCAGCAGCAACAACAATGGTGAGTTCTTATGTTTCTAGGACCTATTATGTTCTTTTGATAGTTCAGTATTTCTTTTCAGTTAGCCAGTCAGAGATAGTTAGGGGTTTGTCCCATTAACTCCTCAGTCAGTAGAGGTTTTTAGACATTTTCAACAGTCAGTTTATTAGTTGTATGGGTCATATTTCAGTATTTTCACATATTTCATAGTTGTTATTTTGGATGTATTGTTTTTAGTATTTAAACCTTATGGCATATTCAGTTGATTGTGGCACATGTATTTTGTTATCATTTTAACCCAGTTCTCATAGCAAGTACCAGCTTATGGGTTAGCTTGAGGTCACTTATGATTGTAAGCACTATTGTCACAATAAGGGGATTGCCTCGGGTCATGAAAAACTTAGTATCAAAGCCTAAGGTTTTACGGTGTCCTAGAGAGTATGAAAACTGTGTTGCGTAGAGTTTTGTGCATAAGTGTGAAGCATGCCATACTTAATGACATGATACTACTAGGCATTTTTGGAAAAGTTTTCCTTCTTTTAGTGTTCATGTCCTGGTAAAGGGCATGAGCTCTATTTAAACTCCCTTTCAAATTAATTCTTCTTTTTATTTATAGAAAATGCTTCCCAGAAAGAAAAATGGAAGAACAAATATAAATTAGCCCTTTTCTTGCCAGTTCATACTTCCCATTGAGCCAAGGATTACGCTAAGCTCTATATTAGAGAGTTGGTTAGTTTCCATGGGTCCCATTATCTGTCATTTCAGATAGAGGTACTCAGTTTACCTCTTACTTTTGAAAATCTTTTTGGATGGGTCTTGGTAACAAAGTCCATCTCAGTACAACTTTTCATACTCAGATAGATGGTCAAGTAGAAAGGACCATTCAAACCCTAGAGGACACATTGAGAGCTTGCGTTATTGACTTAAAGGGGAGTTGGGATGATCACTTACCATTGATTAAGTTTGCCTACATTAATAGTTATTACTCCAATATTCAGATGGTACTATTTGAGGCTTTTTATGAGAGGAGATATAGATCTCCTATGGTTTGTTTTTGGTAGGTGAGACTACTTTGATAGGACCAGATTCAGTATTTGATGTGATGGAGAATGTTCAGTTAATCAGGGAGATGCTTAATACAGTCAAAAGTCAATATAAATCCTATGTAGATATGAGGAGAAGAGATCTTGAATATGAGGTTGGTGACCGGGTCTATCTGAAAATCTCTCCTATGAAGAAAGTGAAGAGAGTTGGAAAGAAGGAGAAGCTTATTTCCCGATACATTAGCCCTTACAAGATCTTGAGTCAGTATGGTAAGGTAGAGTATGAGCTTAAGTTGCGTAGATTTGGCATCAGTACATTAAGTGTTCCGTGATTCCTTATTAAAGAAGTGTATTGTTGATCCAGCTATAGTTATTTCTTTATAAAGCATAGATGTTTAGGATAGCATTTCTTATGAATAAATCCCAGTCGAGATCCTAGGTCATCAGATTCACATACCAAGGAACAAAGAAGTTCTTTGGGTCAATATTTTTTGGTGGAATGAGTCCGCTAAGGGAGCCACTTGGGAAACAAAGGTAGATATATGAACAAAGTACCATCATCATTTTGCTGCAAACTCAGACTCAACTTAAGGTAATAATTTTCCTTAGATTATATCTTTTCCATTCTCAGTTCCAGCTATACAATCATCTTTATGACATTGCATGCATTCATGAGTCATCTCAGTCACACTACCATGTTTTCAGTTATGCATGTATAATGTATGATCTCAGTTTCCCTAGTATTCTAAGCTTAATTAGTCTCATTCAGGGATGAATGTTTTCAAGGGTGAGATATTATAACATCCCATACTTTTCTTAGTTTAGTTCAGCTTATAGTGCTTACATAAGAGGCTTAGAACATAAAAATTGCTCTAAATATTAGGGACTTAGTCTTATTTTATGTATCTTAAGTTTGAGTATTTTTAAACTTGCTTTTTCAACACAAGACATAATTTTTTAAGTTAATTCATATTCAGGGGTGTAAGGAGCATGTCTCGAGGAAGATTTGGATTTTTCAAATGGGAATTAAGGAATGTTTGGATTTGAATTCCAAAACCTCACCGTGATAGTGGTGCATCGCGGCGGGAATAATGATGAGCACATCACCGTGACAAGGTGCCCCTGAAATAATATTCTATTTATGAATTTATTCCATGAGGGGCAAACATGTATTTTTCCAACCGACCCAATTTATAAAAACATGAGAGTAAGCTCCAGTTAGGCATATTTACCATAATTCTCCAAATTACTCTCAAATAAAAACCCTCTCCTTCCCAAAGTTCATCAAATTCAATCCCATTCCTTCCATAAAATCGAAGAATTTGTGTTCCCCAATACAAAAACATTCAAGAAAGCTTTCAAGATTTTTTTTTCTCTTTCAAATTTACGGGTCTAACGTATGTGAGATGTTCATCCATGATCCCTTTCAATCCATGGAGATCAATAATCCATCTTTATGTTTTAAGTTATGAAATTACATGTTTATGATGAATTATCTCCATGAAGTTTTATGAATTTTGGTTATACATTATGTTTGCAATTGTTTTTTGAGTGAATTAGCCCTTACACGTTTGAATGATGATTTTTTTCATGTTAAATCCTTTATTCATGGTTTTTAGTAGTTAAGCTATGTTAGTATTACATGTTTTAAACTATTCCCATGTTTTAATTTGTCGCCCTCACGTGTTTCATGAAATGCCTAAGTGTTGAATGTGGAACAATGAATCCCCTCTATGGTTTCAAAGCTTTTATGTGTTCCTATTGTGATTCCATTGGGTCCTAGAGGATTATGAAAGCCTGTTACTTAATTTTTTACATAGTTTTGAGTATTTCTTTGAATGGTTTCAGATAAACAATGAGCCTTTTCATTCAGTTATTGTTTAGTTGTTCGCTCAGTTAAGCTTAGTTTACTCTAGTAGTCAGTGTTAATCAATTGGGAGTAGGATTTAACATCGAGTGAACCCAGGGATGGGGGAATTCCTTCTAGGTTAGGGTTTGACCCTTAGTATAACTCCTTGAGTTATAGAACTACATAGCCAATATTAGTTGAGATGCCTTCTTGCCAGTATAAGATAGACACATATTTATTAAGTACTTCTCCTAGATTAGGGTGACTCTTTATTCCTTTGGGACACTATTTTAGTGGATCCACATAGCCATTGTTAGTACCCATGGCATAATTCTGACACCCTTCCAACTGGAGTTACAGGTTAGCACCCGATTATCTAAGATTGGGGGACGTCGGTTAGATGATACATCCCACAGTCTGAGTTTAGTATTCAGTACAAAATCCAATTTTAGGTTTACTTGACCATATCATATAGTTATTAGTTATTTAGTTATCAGATTTGAGTATTTCAGTTTACAAACTATTTCGGAATTCTATTATATGCTTGGTCATGGATTCTCAGATTTTGCTATATTCCCATATTTATATTCAGTATTCTCGTGCTATTAAGACAGTCTATACTTCATGCACATAACCCATGCATTCCAACCTAACCTCATCTATTATACCAGTACATTCAAAGGACTGATTGCATAGGTGCTTCTTATACTATGATGTTTAATATCATAGATTCAGATGCTAAGTTCTCTGACCCCCTTTAGAAAGTTCATCTTATCAGCAACAACATTTGGGAGTCCTCATGTTTTGAGGACCTATTATGTTCCTTTTGGTATTTCAGCATTTCTTTCAATTTAGCTAGTCAGAGTTAGTTGGGGGCTTGTCCCATTAACTCCTCTGTCAGTAGAGGCTTTTAGATATTTTAGATAGTTAGTTTATTAGGTATATCAGTTAGAATTTTGTATTTTTGCATTTATTTGAGACTTATAGATTTAGATGTAATATTTTTATTATGTAAACCTTATGGAATATTTATTTGATTTCTATACATGTCTTTTATTATCAGATTTACTCAGTGCTCATCACGAGTACCCGCTCATGTGTTACCTTCTGTTCATTTGTGATTGTAAGGACTATTTTTATGACTAGAGGGTAGCTGTGGGTTGTGAAAAAACTTAGTATCAAATCCTAAGGTCTTATAGTGTCCTAGGAAGTATGAAAACTGCATTGAGTAGAGTCTTATGAATGGGTCTGAAGCATGCCACACTTAATGACAAGAGACTATGAGACGTTCTATGAAAAATTTCCCTTCTTTCAGTGTTCATGTCCTACGAAAGAGGATAATCTCTATTTAAATTCTCTTCCTAATTCATTCTTCCTTTCATTTACAAAAAATGCCTCCTAGAAAGAAAATGGAAGAAGAAATAGAAATTAGCCCATTTCTTGCCAGTTCATAATTCCTATTTAGCTAAGGATTCTACCAAGCTCAATAATAGAGTCTTGTTTAGGTTCCATGGGGTCCCATTGTCTATTATTTCAGATAGAGGTACTTAGTTTACCTCTCACTTTTGGAAAGCTTTTTAGAAGGGTCTTGGTACCAAAGTTCATCTCAGTACAAATTTTCATCCTCAATAGTTGGTCAAGAAGAAAGGGCCATTCAGACCCTAGAAAACACATTGAGAGCTTATGTTATTGACTTCAAGGGTAGTGTGGATGATCACTTGACATTGATTGAGTTTGACTACAATAACAGTTGTCACTCCAGTATTCAGATGGCTCCGTTTGAGGCTCTTTATAAAAGAAGATGTATATGTCCTATTGGTTGGTTTAAGGTAGGTGAGAGTGCTTTGATAGGGCCAGATTCAGTATTTAATAAGATGGCAAAAATTTAGTTAATGAGGAAGAAACTTAAGACAACCAAAAGACAACAGAAATCGTATGTAGATTTTAAGAGAAAAGATCTTGAATTTAAGGTTAGTAACTAGTTCTATTTGAAAATATCTCCCATGAAGGAAGTGAAGAGATTTGATAAGAAGGGGAAACTCATTTCCAAATATGTTGATCCTTACAGGATCTTGAGTCGTTATGGTAAGGTAGTGTATATGGTTAAGTTGCCTACAGATTTGGCATTAGTACATCAAGTGTTCCATATTTCTTTGTTAATAAACTGTATTGGTGATCCAGTTGTAGTTATTCCTTTTGAAATCATAGATGTTTAGGATAGCCTTTCTTATGAATACATTCCAATCGGGATCCTAGATCGTCAGATTCGTAGACTAAGGAACAAAAAAGTTCACTGGGTGAAATTTCTTTGGCAGAATGAGTTTGTTGAGGGAGCAACTTGGGAAGCAGAGGTATATATATGAACCAAGTACTATCATCTTGTCTCTGGAAACTCAAAATCAGCTTAAGGTAACAGTTTTCGTTAGATTATAACTTTTCTATTCTCAGTTACATCGATATAATCATCTTCATGTCATTGTATGCATTTATGAGTTAGTACAGTCATGTACCATGTTTCCGACTCAGTCATGCAATCATATTTTCAGTTATGCATGTACAATGTATGATCTCAGTTAACTAAGTATTCTCATCTTAATCAGTCTGATTCAAGAATGATATTCCCAAGGGGGAGATATTGTAATATCCCATACTTTCTTAGTTTAGTTCATTTCATAGTACCTACATAAGAGTATTAGAAACTAAAAGTTTCTCTAAATATTTTAGACTTAGTCTTATTTTTTATATTTTAAATGCAAGGAGGTTTAATCTGGCCTTTCTGACCTCGATACAAAAGTTTTTGAGTTAATTCACATTCAGTGGATTAAGGAACATGTCTTGAGGAAGATTTAGATTTATCAGACTAGAATTGAGGAATGTTTGGATTAGGATTTCAGAACCTACTGTGATAGTGACACGTCATGGTGGGTATAGAGATGAGCACATTACTACATCGCGATACCCCTCTAAATAACATTCCATTTATGAATTTAATGCTTGAGGGGCAATAATGTCTTTTCCCCACTGACCCAATTCGTAAAAACATAGGATTAAACTTCAGTTAGGGCATATTTTCCCCAATTCTCCAAATTACTCTCAAATACAAACCCTCTCCTTCTCGAAGTTCATCAAATTCGATCCTATTTCTTCAAAGGAATCCAAGAATTTGTGTTTCCTAATACAAGAACATTCCAGAATGCTTTATAGATTTGTGTTTTCCTTTCATGTTTAAGGGTCTAAGGTATGTGAGATGTTCATTCTTGGGCCCTTTCTGCCCATGGTTCTAATAATCTATCTTTATATTTAAATTATGAAATTATATGTTTATGATGAATAATCTCTATTAAGTTTAATGATTTTTTTCTATACATTACATTTGCAATTGTTTTTCTAGTGAATTAGCCCTTACACATTTGAATGATGTTATTTTTATATTAAATACTTGATACATGATTTTTAGCATTGAAGCTATGTTATTGTTACATGTTTTAAACCATTCCCATGCTTTACTTCATGGCCCTCATGTGTTTGATGAAATGCCTAAGTGTTGAATGTGGAACAATGATTCCCTTCTATGGTTTCAATGCTTTTATATGTTCCTATTGTGATTCCATTGAGTCCTGGAGGGTTATGTACACCCGTTACATAATTGTTTACATATATTTTAGTATTTTTTTTTGAATGGTTTTAGATAAACAATAAGCCTTGTCATTCAGTTATTGTTTAGTTCTTGGCTCAGTTAAGATTAGTTCAGTCCAGTAGTCAGTGTCATTCAGTTGGGAGTAGGATTTATCACTGAGCGAACACAGGGATGTAGGCATTCCTGCCAGCTTAAGGTTTTACCCTTAGTAGAAATCCTTGAGTTACGGAACTACGTAGCCAAAGTTATATGAGATGCCTTTTTGCCAATTTAGGGTTGACACATATCTAATGAGTACTCCTGCCTGATTATGGTGACTCTTTAGTCCTTCTGCATAACCTCATTTCTTATACTAGTATATTAAAAGTACTAATCACATACTTTTTTCCTACACTTATGATCTTTAATATCATCTGTTCGGATGCTAAGTTTCCTAACCAAGCTAAGATAGTTTAGCTTATTAACAGCAACAATAGTTTAGAGTCCTCATGTTTCGAGGACCTAATATATTCTTTTCGGTATTTTAGTATTTCTTTTCAGTTAGCCAATCAGAGTTAGGTGGGTTCTTGTACCTTAAACACGTAAGTCAGTAGAGGCTTTCAATATTTTAGATAGTTAGTTTATCAGTTATAACAATAAGATTTTCGTATTTTTGTATTTATTTTAGACTTATGAATACAGATGTATTGTTTTTAGTATTTAAACCTTATGGCATATTCAATTGATTTCCACTCATGTCTTTTATTATCAGTTTTACTTAGTTCTCATAGCAAGTACTAGCTCATGGGTTAGCTTGAGGTCAGTTGTGATTGTAAGCACCGTTGTCATGACTAGGGGTATCCTCGAGTCATGAAAAACTTAGTATCCGAGAGTAAGGTTGTATAGTATCCTAGGGAGTATGAAAGACGTGTTGAGTAGTCTCTTGCATAGGTGTGAAGCGTGCCACACTTAATGACAAGATTCTACGAGATGTTTTAGGAAAAGTTTCCCTCCTTTCTGAGTTCAAATCCTATGAAAGAGCATAATCTCTATTTAAACTCTTTTTCTAAATTCATTCTTCCTCTCATTTATAGAAAATGCCTACCAAAAAAATGGAAGAAGAAATAAACATTAGCCCATTTCTTGCCAGTTCATACTTTCTATTCAGCCAAGGATTCTTCCAAGATCAATATTAGAGAGTTGGTTAGGTTGTATGGAGTCCCGTTATCTATCATTTCAGATAGAGGTATTCAGTTTGACTCTCAATTTTGGAAAGCTTTTTAGATGGGTCTTGGTAACAAAGTCCATCTTAGTACCAACTTTTCATCCTTGGATGGATGGTCAGGTAGAAAGGACCATTCAAACCCTAAAGGACACTTTGAGAGCTTGTGTTTTGACTTAAAGGGGAGTTGGGATGATCACTTGCCATTTCTTGAGTTTGACTAAAATAACAGTTATCACTTAAGTATTCAGATGACTCTATTTAAGGCTCTCTATGAGAGGAGATTTAAACTCCTATTGGTTGGTTTAAGGTAGGTGCGAGTGCTTTGAGAGGGCAAGATTCAGTATTTAATGCGATGGAAAAAACTCAATTAATTAGGGAGAGGCATAAGACATCCATAAGACATCCAAAAGCCAACAGAAATCCTAAGCAGATTTGAAGAGAAGAGATCTTGAATTTGAGGTTAGTGACCAGGTCTATTTGATAATATCTCCCATGAAGGGAGTGTAGAGATTTGGAAAGAAGGGGAAGCTCATTCCCTAATATATTAGCCCTTACATAATCTTGAGTCGTTATAGTAAGGTAGCGTATGTGCTTAAGTTACCTGCAGATTTGGCATTAGTACATCAAGTGTTCTATGTTTCCTTGTTGAAGAAGTTTATTGGTGATCCATATGTAGTTATTCCTTTAGAAAGCATAGATGTTCAGGATAGTCTTTCTTAGGAATAAATTACAATCAAGATCCTAGATCGTCAAATTTACTGGCTATGGAACAAAGATGTTCCCTGGGTAAAATTTCTGTAGCTGAATGGGTTCGTTGAGGGAGCCACTTGGGAAGCAGAGACAGATATATGAACCATGTACCGTCATCTTTTCTCCACAAGCTCAGACTCATCTTAAGGTAACATTTTTCCTTACATTATATATTTTCCATTCTCATTTCCATCTATATAATCATCTTCATGTCATTGCATACATTCATGAGTCAGTACAGTCATGTACCATGTTTCAGACTCAGTTATGAGATCATGTTTTTAGTTATACATGTATAATATATGATATCAATTACCTAAGTATTCTCAGATTATTAGTCTCAATCAAGTACGATATTCCCAAGGAGGAGATATTCTAATATCCCATACTTTCTTAGTTTAGTTTAGCTCATAGTGCCTGCATAAGAGGCTTAGAACCTACAAATTCCACTAAATATTTGCGACTTAGTAGTATTTTTGGAATCTTAACTTCGAGGATGTTTAAACTGGCCTTCTCGACCCCGATACAAAAGTTTTTGAGTTAATTTATGTTCAGTAGTGTAAGATGTATGTCTCAAGGTAGATTTGGATTTATCAGACTATAATTAAGGAACATTTGAATTAGGATTCCAAAACCTCACTGTGATAGTGGCACTTCCCAATGGGTATAGCTATGAGAAAATTACCACATCGCGGTACCCTACTAAACAACATTCCAGTCATGAATTAAATCCCTGAGGGGCAATCATATCTTTTCCCCACCGACCCAATTTGTAAAAACACAGGGTTAAACTTCAGTTAGGGCATATTTGCCCTAATTCTCCAAATTACTCTAAATTACAAGCCTTCTCCTTCCCAAAGTTCATCAAATTCGATCCTATTCCTCGTAAGAAATCCAAAATTTGTGTTTCCCGTTACAAGAACATTTAAGAAAGCTTTCAAGATTTGTGTTTTCCTTTCAAGATTAAGGGTCTAAGGTATGTGAGATGTTCATTCTTGGGCTCTTTCTACCCATGGATTCCAATTATCCATCTTTATATTTTAAATTATGAAATTATATGTTTATGATGAATTATCTCCATGAAGTTTTATGAATTTGGGTTATACATTATGTTTACAATTGTTTTTTGAGTGAATTATCCCTTACACGTTTGAATGATGATATTTTCATGTTAAATCCTTTACTCATGTTTTTTTAGCATCAAAGCTATGTTATTATTACATGTTTCAAACCATTCCCATTCTTTACTTCGTGGCCCTCATATGTTTGATAAAATGCCTAAGTGTTGAATGTGGAACAATGATTCCCTTGTATGGTTTCAATGCTTTCATATGTTCCTTTTGTGATTCCATTGATTCCTGAAGGGTTATGAACACCCGTTACATAGCTATTTACATAGTTTTTAGTATTTTTTTAAATGTTTTAAGATAAACCATGAGCCTTGTCATTCAGTTATTGTTGAGTTGTTGGCTCAGTTAAGCTTAGTTTAGTCCAGTAGTAAGTGACATTTATTTGGGAGTAGGATTTAGCACTGAGCGAACACAGGGATGTAGGCATTACTGCCAGCTTAAGGTTTTACCCTTAGTAGAAATCCCCGAGTTACCGAACTACGTAGACAACATTATTTGAGATGCCTTTCTGCCAATTTAGGGTTGACACATATCTAATGAGTACTCTTGCCTGATTAGGGTGACTCTTTAGTTTTTCGTGACACCATTTTAGTGGATCCACATAGCTATTGTTTGTACCCTTGGAACGGTACTGACACCCTTCCAACTAGGGTTAAAAGTTAGACCCCGATTAGCTCAGATTGGGGCATGTCAGTTAGATGATACCTCCCATAGTGTCAATTCAGTATTTAGTACAAAATTTAGTTTCAGGTTTGCTTGACCATATCGTATAGTTATCAGTTATTTAGTTATCAGATTTCAGTATTTTTGTTTACATAATATTTTAGAATCCTGTTATATGCTTGGTCAAGGATTCTCAGATTTTACTACTTTCCTATATTTATATTCAGTAATCACATACTATTTAGCCAGTCTTTACATCATGCACATAACCCATGTATTTCAGCCTAACCTCTTCTCTTATACCAGTACATTAAAAGTACTGATCACATACTTGTTTCTTACACTTATGATATTTAATATCATAGGTTCGAACGCTAAGTTTCCTGACCGCGCTAAGACAATTCATCTTATTAGCAGCAACAATAGTGGTGAGTCCTTATATTTTGAGGACCTATTATGTTCTTTTTGATATTTTAGTTTTTCTTTTTAGTTAGCCAGTTGGAGTTTGTAGGGGCCTTGTCCCATCAAACCCTTAGTCAGTATAATCTTTCAGACATTTTAGATAGTTAGTTTATCGGTTATATCAGTCAGATTTCCATATTTTTGCATTTGTTTTAGACTTATAGGTTCAGATGTATTGTTTTTAGTATTTAAACCTTATGGCGTATTTAGTTCATTTCCGCACATGTCTTTTATTATCTATTTTACTTAGTTCTCGAAGCAAGTACTAGCTCATGGGTTAGCTTGAGGTCACTTATGATTGCAAGCACCATTGTCGAGACTAAGGGGTAGCCTCGGGTCATGAAAAAACTTAGTATCAGATCCTAAGATTTTGTAGTGTCCTAGGGTACTTGAAAGCCACATTGAGTAGAGTCTTATGCATGGGTGTGAAGCGCTCCACACTTAATGACAAGAGACTACAAGATATTTTAGGAAAAGTTTCCCTTCCTTTAGTTTTTATGTCCTCCGAAAGAGCATAAGATCTATTTAAACTGTTTTTCTATTTAATTCTTCCTTTCGTTTATAGAAAATGCCTCCTAGAAAGAGAAATGGATAAAAAAATAAAAATTATCCCATTTCTTGACAGTTCATACTTCCTATGCAGCTAACGAATACGCCAACCTCTACATTAGAGAGTTGGTTAGATTGCATGGGGTCCCATTGTCTATCATTTCTGATCGAGGTACTTAGTTTACCTCTCACTTTTAGAAAGCTTTTCAAAAGAGTCTTGGTTCCAAAGTTCATCTCAATACAACTTTTAATACTCAGAAAGATTTTCAGGTAGAAAGGACCATTCAGGACCTAGAGGACACATTGAAAATTTATGTTATTGACTTCACGGATAGTTGGGATGTTCACTTACCATTGATTGAGTTTGATTACCATAATAGTTATCACTCCTATATTTAGATGGCTCCATTTGAGGCTCTCTACGAGAGAAGATGCATATCTCCTATTGGTTAGTTTGTGGTAGGTGAGAGTGCTTTGATAGGGCCAGATTTAGTATTTAATATGATGGAGAAAGTTTAGTTAACTAGGGAGAGGCTTAAGATAGCTAAAAGACAACAGAAATCCTATGCAGATTAGAAGAGAAGAGATCTTAAATTTGAGGTTAGTAACCGGGTCTATTTAAAAATATCTCCCATGAAGGAAGTGGAGTGATTTGGCAAGAAAGGGAAGCTCATTCCCTGATATATTGGCCCTTACAAGATCTTGAGTCATTTTAGTAATGTAGCGTAAGTGCTTAAGTTGCCTGCAGATTTGGCATTAGTACATAAAGTGTTTCATTTTACCTTGTTGAAGAAGTGTATTGGTGATGCAGTTGTAGTTATTCCTTTAGAAAGCATATATGTTCACGACAGCCTTTCTTATGAATAAATCCCTATCGAGATCCTAGATCGTCAGATTCACAGAGTAAGGAACAAAGAAGTTCCTTGGGTGAAATTTGTTTGGCGGAATGAGTTTATTGAGAGAGCCATTTGCAAATCAGAGGCAGATATATGGACTAATTACCGTCATCTTTTCTCTACAAACTTAGACTCAGCTTAAGGTAACAGTTTTCCTTAGATTATATCTTTTCTATTCTCAGTTTCATCGATATAATCTTTTTAATGTCATTGCATGAATTCATGAGCCAGTTCAGTCATGTATCATATTTCAGACTCATCACGCGATCATGTTTTCTATTATGCATGTACAATGTCTGATCTCAGTTACCTAAGTATTATCAGCTTAATTAGTCTCATTCAAGGATGATATTTCCTAGGGGGAGGTATTTTTATATCCCATATTTTATTAGTTTAGTTCAACTCATAGTGCCTGCATAAGAGACTCAAAACCTAAATATTTCTCTAAATATTAGGGACTTTGTATTATTTTGGGCATCTTATCTTTGAGGATATTTAAACTGGCCTTCCTAAACCTGAGACGTAAGTTTTTTGGAGTTAATTCATGTTCAGGGGTGTAAGAAGAATGTTCAAGGAATATTCTGATTTTTTAGATGAGAATTAAGGCACACTTGGATTTGGATTCTAGAAACTCACTGCGATAATGGTGCATCGCGGTGGGTATAGCGATGATCACATCACCACATTGTCCATCCCCTCTAAGCTAAATTTTAGTTATGAATTTAATCCCAGAGAGGAAACCATGTCTTTTCCTCTCTTACCCAAATCATAAAAACACGGGCTTAAACTTTACTTAGGGCATATATATATTCTAATTCTCCAAATTACTCTCAAATGCAAACTCTCTCCTTCCCAAATTTCATCAAATTCAATCTCATTCCTTCCAAGAAATCTAAGAATTTTTGTTTCCCAATCCAAGAAAATTCTTGAAAGCTTTCAATATTGTGTTTCCCTTCCAAGTTTAAAGATCTAAGATGTGTGAAACATTCATCCATGGTCCCTTTCCACCCATGAAGTCCAAAAATCCATCTTTATATTTTAAATTATGAAATTATATGTTTATGATGAATTATCTCCATGAAGTTGTATGAATTTTGGTTAAACATTATGTTTGAAATTGTTTTTCGAGTGAATTATCCCTTACACATTGGAATGATGATATTTTCATGTTAAACCGTTGATGCATGGGTTTTAGTATTGAAGGTATGTTACTATTACATGTTTTAAAAAATTCCCACGCTTTAATTCATGACCGTCATGTGTATGATAAAATGCCTATTTGTTGAATATGGAACAATGATTACCTGTTTCAAAGATTTCATGTGTTCCTATTGTGATTCCATTGAGTCTTGGAGGGTTACAAACACCCGTTACTTAGCTATTTACATAGTCTTGAGTATTTTTTAGAATGGTTTCAAATAAACCATGAGCGTTGGCATGCAATTATTGTTCAGTTCTTGGCTAAGTTAAGATCAATTTAGTCTAGTAGTTAGTATCATTAAGTTGGGAGTAGGATTCAACACCTAGCAAACCCAGGGATTGGGGCATTCCTTCCAGGTTAGGATTTGGCCCTTAGATGAAATCTATAAGTTATAGAACTACGTAGCCAACATTAGTTTAGATGACTTCCTGCCAGTTTAGGTTTGACACATATCTCATAAGTACTCTTTCCAGATTAGGGTGACTCTTTTATCCTTTGGGACACCAGTTTAGTGGATCCATATAACCATTGTTAGTACCTGATAACGCTCAATCTACAGCTCTCGTAGGAGTGTAAAGCGGTCGTTAGCAAATATAGAACCCAACCTGGGTTGGGTATCGATCCCACAGGGAATAGCTTGGCCAACAAGTAAGCAAAATTAATAGACTTTTGGTGCACGTCTCGTAAGAAGGGGGGATTGTAATAAGTAACCAAAGTAATGAAATAAAAGCTGAAAATAGCAAAGTAAAAAGAGAGTATTTCGTAGGTTGTGAAACAATGAGAATTGAAGCGTTGGGGTTATGTCCACCTTCTGAGGTATACGTCTCTATTGGCTATGGGTGTGTAGAGTCTTGACATACAATTGCTTATAGAGAATTGTAGTCGATGGTAAATCCAAGCGTCTCTCGACCTAAACAAGGTCTATTTCACTTTAACTCTCTCGAGCTTAAAGTGTGTCTAACGGTACGAATTCTCCAAGAGGTTAGTCTAGTTACGGCACTAGCTTTTTAATAGGAAAGGGTGTCCTACTACCTTGACATTATCTCTTTTCCAGACAAATAACCTTTCTCGAACAAGTTAAATGTTAGACTGGCGTATTCTTGCGTTTGCAACCGCAAAGAATGTAGATTAAGATGAAGAGCGTAATGATATAAGCAATATACTTGTCTTGAACTCACAAACTCATAGCTATATATAGTAACTCATTCGGCTTCCATAACCCCAACTAAGAGGTTTAGTTACCCATGAATGCGAAGGATATCACGATTTGCATGGTTGATGGCGTGAGAAATAGGTGATAGGCGTGAGGTTTTGGTGATTCCCTAGAAAGTAACGATTCTCTTGTTGTGGAATAGATGAATAGAAGAATAGATTAGAAGTGTTTGTAGATGAGGAAGATGAGAGAGATGGAAGAAAACTAATTGTTGAATTAAGTGAAGAATAGAGAGATTGTTAGAAAATGAATGAATTGTAAGAAGATGTCTTGATAGTTAATGAATGAATAAAAATCTCTAGCATGATAGGGTATTTATAATACTCCTATCCTACTCCTACTAAGCTAATGAAATAGATAACCAAATCCTAATATACTAATGAAATCCTTGACCCAAATGGACTAGGGTAAGGTTACAATATCATAATCCAAATAGAATAGTGAAATACATAACCTAATTGTACTAGGTTAATGTATCTTTGTAAAAATCCAGCTTTGTGTCTGTAAGTCCCCAAAGTCTTCAGAAATGCTGTTTTAGCCCAGGACAGATTTTCCATGCAGCAGATTTGGTCCTTAGGCGTCCAGCTCCTTTCCACTTCGTTCGTGAGCTTTCTTTTGCGTCAAGTAAGCCATAAAATGCTGTATTTTGCATCATTTATACCTGAAACTTTACTAATCATGTTTGTTAGCTCATTTACAGGAAAAAGGACTAAAAGTGCATGAAATAGATAATTAGTTCTCAAAACTAGGCTAAAATATGGGCAAAATATATTGATATAGGCGTGTAAATCCGCCTATCATCAACACCCCACACTTAGAGCTTTGTTCGTCCTCGAACAACATATCATGTCCTTCTAAGCATCGACTTAAGGTTTTTACAATAACAACACAAAACATTTATCAAGACAAGCACAACAATTATCAACAAAGAGTAGCTTTCTGATTATAAGTAGAAACAATTTAACCTCAAGCATAGACTCGTGATGGTGATCAACTCGCATGCAAACGTTAAGGTGCATAGAATCATATACAACTATCCAAGACTCATCAACCATGTGTGTCTCACAATATAGTACCCATAATCACTCATAAGTATAGCATATTTTTCAAACATGGGTATAAAAGTGTCCTTGCACTCACTCTCACAAAAAATTCATATGTAGCAACTAATGACCATAGGCTTGCCTTTAATGTAGTACTCTACTAAATGTCGGAATGTTAAGATTAGGATCAAGTAGGTCTTTTGATGGTTGTAATGTAGGCTAAGGGACGGGTAGGACTATTTTGGCCAAGAATAGTGACTAGGTTCCTAAGCGCTTTAATACATCACTTTGTATCATTGACACTTTTTTCTTTCAACCTTTCTTCTTTCTTTTGTTCTACCATCCTTGTTCTCCTCTTTTGTTTTTCAATTTTAAGAACAACTCACTTTTCAGCTTTCTTTTCCTTTTTCTTTTCACAACATACCTCTTATGATAGCACTTTCTTTTTCATAACACATTCAAGCACCATTACAATTTAAAGCATCATACTCACCCAATTTCCTCTTATATTGTCACATGACTTTGTTTTATTTAAAGAACTTAGGAATTTGGATCAAATTACGGTCTTGAAAAAAATGGATTAGGCTTACATACAAGGTTGTCAAAGAAATAGGCTAAAGGCTCAAAAAGGTTTTACTAGGATGATGTCCATGGGTAGGTAAAACTGAAGGTAAACATGTATAGGTTGCCAAAGAAATGCCTAAATCATATCCTAAACTTACACTCCTTATTTTCGCTTTGCATACATACCAGGCAAGTTCTAGCATCAGCCACAAACATAGAGTATACTATTAATCTCACACACACAAGGCACATGGTCGACTTGATTGGAAGTAATATAAACTCTTGACCCAACAAGTGAAGGAATTGAATCACACAATATCACATAATGAGTCACAACTAGAGCCTAAACGTCTCAATAGTCACAATTGTAATACATACTCTTGTTATAATCTTATGCTGCCTATCAAAATAATTTCATGCGAAGCTAGAAAAAAATTTAACTACTAAAAAAAACTAAAAAACGTCAAACGAAAAAAATTAAAAAAAAAACGGACACTCAAAAAACAAACAAAGTAAACAAACAATCATACAAACATAGGTGCAAATAAAGAAGTATAGCATGCGATTTTGCCCCACCCCACACTTAGACTGAACACTGCCCTCAGTGGAAAATAAATGCGAAGAACCTGGTTAGTCGGACCCTTCATCAATGTCGGGGGTCATACCCCCTTCGTCGGAATCATCATAAGAGTCGTCGTCAGAATTCTCCTCATCATCAGAATCAGGCAAGCGTCGCTCATCATCAGTCGGCACGTCATCGTCTAGAGGTTCCTCAAAATATACCCCAACTCCACACATCTCCCATGCATGCCTGTTCATTGGGTAGTCGTGGTCCAGTTGTTGGAGCTCTTCAGCAGTTGGAATACGTCCACCACTCATCATAGTGAATCGTGTCATGCCATAGAGATGACGGAAGAAACTCTCGTCACGAGCATGTCTCTCCGCAGTGGTAAGGTTGAATCCATGAGTTATTTCAGCATCTTTTACCTTTGTGAGGTCAACCTTCTTTGGGTTATGTGGGAGTTTGTGGTCAGCTGGTTCCTCTTCTATATCCTCCTTCCGCAACATTGCTGTCAACAAATTTCCGAATATAAAATGGGACCTTCTGTGGAGTCTGGCCTTCCTCATGGTAGATCGAATGATTGCCCCAAAGTTGATAGGGACATTCGTCATCAACGCATAAACCAAACACACTCTATCTCTCGATATCTTGGTGTATTGAGTCCCAGGAATAAGGCATGAGTTGACAATGCGCATCCAGATTCTTGCTTCCCTATTTAGTGGAGCATAGGGGAAGGTGTTGTGATGGCCTGTTTCCTTATGTCTGCCCCATCTTGCCATCGATCTGCTTCCACAAAGCGTGTGTCGTATTGCTCTGTAAGGAGGCCTGCTGTACAGCTCTTTGAATGGTGCAGTGTCGACCGAAGGTAAGCCAAGAAAAGAGTTGATCCAATCCGCTGTAAGCTGTAACACTTGGCCCCGAATTTTGACTTCGTTGCCTGTTGTGTTCGGCGACCAGTTGGCATAAAACTCTCTTGTTAAGTCAAGATTACACTCCCCCATGTCGCGGAAGATGAAATCCAGCTTCAAAGCCATTACTTTTGCCAACATTTGCGGCTCTTTCTTTGCTAAGGTCTCCTTGTTGATCAAGTCGATGTGCACATACTTTCTTTCTTTATTGCTGTTGTACCATGATTTGGCTTCTTCCTCAAGAACCCATTTTATTCTGAACATTATGCGTGGTAGGTGTGCTGAGGATGATTCTCCTTGGTCTTTTCGACTTCTCTTTTTGCCCTGTTGGGACGTGGTAGCCTTCTCCTTGCCTTGCCTCACTTTAGGTGCCATTGTACCTGAGACTAGAAATAATGTTAGTTGCAGCACAATCTCACTTGATACAATCTATACACAAGCAGTAGGGGTACCACCGCATACTTAGTTTTGTTAACACAAATCAGTGAAGTGAAAGTGGTCGAGTACTCAGATTTCGTCGACATACGTTTTAGGATTGTATTCCGACAAGAAAATCAGCAATGCATCACTTACTTGCAGCCATTGGACTACTTTCATGGTAGATATAGCAACACTACTACATAGGGGTTACCACATGGAATAGTTATTCTTGCAACAATCACAACCTCTTATGTCGGTAGGCACTATAAGTCTTATCCCGATGGCCGGGATAGTCTAACATGTAAGTATCCAAACAACAACCTTAAGCACTATTCATAGCCATAGTAATTCCGCACATAGTATAACAATGCTATTAAAACCAATTTCAAGTCGGAAACAAGTCAAGATTTTCCTACGTACATGTTCACTCACATGATTTTGTATCAACAATCCAAACACATGAACATCACCAATAATCTTTCAAGATGTAGCAATTTATGATAGACATAGCAACGTAGTACTTACGAGAAATAGATGAAGAATAAGAGAGTACTTACTTGCTTGAAGCTTTTTGGAGATGGTTTTGTAAATTGGAAGAGCAAAAGAAAAAATTTTGAGATGATTTGGAGAGGGAATGCGGTGCCATTAGGTCAATTTTTAGTGTGGTTATGTTTCAAGACTAAGTCCCCTTTATATAGGAAGAGAATGGGTCGGGTTATGACCCATTTACAATCGTATTTGGATACAAAAACACCACATATGCGGCGCATATCACTCGGCATATCAATGACATAAGCGGCGCATTGTCTATGGCATAATGGGACATATGCGCCGCATAGTCTATGGCATTTGTAGACATATGCGCCGCATAGTCTATGGCACATGAGATACTGAGACCAAATGCCATAGCATAGGCGGCGCATAGTCAAAAGCATACCTAGGAATAGGCGGCGCATAGTGTATAGCATACTAGATTCCGAGTCCTTAGGCTATAGAATAGGTTGTGCATCGTTCGTGGCCTATTTTTACCAATGCCTAGCCTTCCTCGAAGCCTAATTTGTCGTGAGGAAGGCTCAATTCATAGCCTTATGCATCACTATTCCTAACTTACCGACTTTACCATACAATGCGACCAAATCGTCAATTGAAATCAATCTCCTCGTTGCATACTTCTTGCACCTATATTAGCTCAAAACAAATGAACACGATTAGTACGATGGATTGCCTCCCATCTAGCGCCTTATTTATTGTCGTGGCTCGACGTAGTAATCTCAAGTACTTAGACTTCGTCGAGATAAGTGATGTCCATGTCATTCATCGAGTCAAGAGGACCGATATATGGCTTGACACGTTGGCCGTTCACTTTGAAGATAACACCCTCATTGTTTTCCAATTCGACTACTCCAGACGAGTAGACTTGGATGACTTTAAATGGACCAGACCATTTCGATTTTAACTTACCTGGGAAGAGCTTGAGTCTGGAGTTAAAGAGTAGTACCATGTCACCTTTTTGGAAGTTTCGTCGAACAATCCGCTGATCATGATACTTCTTCATCCGGTCCTTGTATAAATCTGATCTTTCATATGCATGGAGACGAAATTCATCTAGTTCGTTCAGCTGCTCCAACCTCAGGTTCTTCACATCATCCCAATTCAGATTCAAGTGCTTCAATGCCCACAATGCCTTGTATTCAAGCTCGATGGGTAGATGACAAGCCTTCCCATAAACTAGCTGATAAGGTGACATGCCAATGGGTGTCTTGAATGCAGTCCTATACGCCCATAGTGCATCATCTAACTTTCGAGACCAGTCCTTCCTATTCGGATTAACCGTTTTGGCAAGGATTTGCTTGATCTCGCGGTTGGAAACCTCAACTTGTCCACTGGTTTGGGGATGATAAGGCGTAGCTACCTTGTGTTGCTTGACTCCATACTTGGCCAATACAGATTTGAATAGCTTGTTGCAAAAGTGAGATCCTCCATCACTTATGATAGTACGAGGTACTCCAAAGCGAGAGAAGATGTTCTTCTTTAAAAACGCTACAACACGCTTTCCTTCGTTGTCGGCCAATGCTACAGCTTCAACCCATTTTGATACATAATCCACAGCAACCAAGATGTACTTCATTCCAAACGAATTCATGAATGGTCCCATGAAATCAATACCCCACACATCAAAGAGTTCTACCTCCAGAATTTTGGACATGGGCATTTCATGGTGTTTTGAAATAGCACCTTGACGTTGGCATTGGTCACACCTTCGCACATAGTCGTATGCATCTCTGAATATTGTAGGCCAATAATAACCACTTTGCAAGACTTTCCTTGCCGTTCGATTCCCTGCATGATGTCCTCCAACTTGCGAAGTGTGGCATGCTTCCAATATAGTAGGTACTTCTTCATGGGATATACATCGTCGAATGATACCATCCGCGCATCTTCGAAACAAATAAGGCTCATCCCAATAGTAGTGCTGAACGTCATGCATAAACTTCCTCCTCTGGTGGTAAGATAAATTGGAAGGTAACACATTACTCACCACGAAATTTGCAAAGTCGGCATACCATGGTAATTTCTCCATTGTTGTTGCTAGTATCTCCTCGTCAGGGAATGCATCATCAATCTGATTTTCTGGTTGCGCCACATACTCATTCTCAAGTCTGGATAGGTGATCAGCCACTTGGTTCTCGCAATCTCTTCTATCTTTGACTTCGAAATCAAACTCTTGCAGCAGTAATACCCATCGAATCAGCCTTGGTTTTGCATCCTTCTTTGTCATTAGATACCTAAGAGCTGCATGGTCTGTATGAACGATCACCTTAGTACCCAATAGATAGGCACGAAACTTCTCAAACGCATACACAACCGCTAGGAGCTCTTGTTCAGTAACGATGTAGTTCCTTTGGGCTTCATTTAGGACCTTACTCGCATAATAGATAGGATGAAACAATTTCTCCTTTCTCTGTCCAAGAAAAGCACCAACGGCTACACCACTAGCATCACACATGACTTCAAACGGGAGTGTCCAATCTGGTGCTACCATGATAGGGGCTTCAATGAGTTTTCCTATAAGGCATTCGAATGCCTTTAAGCAATCATCATTAAAGTCAAACTTCGCATCTTTCTCCAATAGTTTGCACAATGGACTAGAAATTTTGGATAAGTCTTTGATGAATCTTCGATAAAACCCAGCATGGCCAAGAAAACTACGAACTCCCTTCACCGAAATTGGAGGTGGTAGCTTCTCAATTACCTCTATTTTGGCGCGATCAACCTCTATTCCTCTTTCGGAAATCTTATGCCCAAGAACGATTCCTTCTTTTACCATGAAGTGGCACTTCTCCCAATTCAGCACAAGGTTGAACTCTACACATCTTTGCAATGCCATGCTCAAGTTTGCCAAACATGCTTCAAAAGACTCACCAACAACTGAAAAGTCGTCCATAAATACCTCCAAAGTGTCTTCTACCATATCAGAGAAAATAGACATCATACAACGTTGAAAGGTGGATGGTGCATTACACAACCAGAATGGCATGCGTTTGAAGGCAAACGTACCATATGGGCATGTAAACGTTGTCTTCTCTTGGTCTTCGGGGGCAATACAAATCTGATGTAACCTGAATAACCATCCAAGAAGCAAAACCATGCTTTCCCCGCTAATCGATCTAGCATTTGGTCCATAAATGGCATGGGGAAGTGATCCTTGAGCGTCCAAGAATTCAGCTTGCGGTAGTCCATGCATACTCTCCATCCAGTAACGGGCCTGAGTGGAATAAGCTCATTCTTTGCATTCGAAACCACCGTCATACCTCCTTTCTTGGGAACACATTGTACTGGGCTTACCCATGTACTATCAGAAATAGGATACACGACTCCTGCGTCTAACCACTTGATAATCTCCTTCTTCACCAATTCTTGCATTGGTGGGTTTAGACGTCTTTGATGTTCAATGGTGGGTGTGCACTTTTCTTGAAGCTAAATTTTATGAGTGCAAATCCCAGGTGACATACCAATGATATCCGCAATGGTCCATCCAATAGCTCTAATATACTTGCGTGAGATTGCAATAAGAGCTGCAACTTGTTGCTCACCCAAATCGGCTGCTACAATGACTGGAAGAGTGTTTCCGCTTCCTAAGAATGCGTACTTCAAATGGCTTGGCAGCTCCTTTAATTCTAACGTGGGTGGCTCTTCAATAGATGGCTTAGCTGGTGGTGTGGGTCGATTTTTGAGATCAAGATCCAGCTTCTTGGGAGTATAACGATATGTCCCTAATCCCGATAGAGCACAAATATCTTCATCAGAAATTTCAGCATCATCATTCTCTCCTTTCATGAGCAAAACCTCCAAAGGATCATCAAGAATTCGATCTTCAGCAAGTAACTCTTTCTCGTCATCAAAGACAACATCAGCCACCAAAAATACACTCAGATCTTTGGGTTGCTTCATTGATTTGCAAACATCAAAGCGTACCACTTCATCATTTATTCAGAATGAAAGCTCATTAGCTCTCAAATCTATGAGCACACTTCCCGTAGCAAGGAAAGGGCGTCCCAAGATTATGGGAACCTCTGAATCTGCTTCACAATCCAAGATGACAAAGTCTGCTGGAAAGATAAATGAAGAAACCTTTACCAAGACATCGCATAGAATACCAACCGGTCGTTTTACCGACCTATCCGCCATAACAAGCCTCATATTAGTTGGTGTAGGATATCCTAACCCCAACTTCTTGTAGATCGATAATGGCATCAAGTTGATGCTGGCTCCTAAGTCACACAATGCTTTGGCAAAGTCCAAAGATCCGACGGTGCAAGGAATCGTGAAAGCTCCGGGGTCGGCCTTCTTCTTAACTATCGATCGGGTAGCAATTGCACTACAATGATGCACATTATCCTTTAGCTCATAACTTGCTGCCCTCTTCTTAGTCAAAAGATCTTTCATAAACTTCGCATACCCAGGCATTTGTTCAAGTGCCTCTACCAATGGGACATTAATGGTCAGCTGCTTCAACATAGTCATAAATTTGCTGAACTTAGTGTCATCGGCCACCTTCTTCAATATTTGTGGAAAAGGTGGTGGTGGGTATGGAAGTGTTCTCTCCATGGCTTTCTTCTCCTTTTGCTTCCGTTTATTATTTTTTTCAGGCTGCACGTCACTAGGTAAAACATCCTTGACGTTTGAAGCAGTTGTTGCGGCTTCTTCTTTTGTAACGTCACTAGGTGTGGCGTCAATGTCTGCTGCTACGTCAACCACTTGCTTGCCTTTTGCTGAAGTTTCCAGCACCTTACCACTTCTGGTAGTGATGGCCATGCATGACCCATCATTCCTTGGGTTTTGCACAGTATCGCTTGGTAAGGTGCCAGCCTTTCTTTGATTGAATGCTGCTTAAAGTTGGCTCAATTGCTGCTCTATTTGCTTGATAGAAGTGGAATGAGAATCAACTAATTGCTTCATGGAGGCCAAATCGTCAATTACCTCCTTAACTCCCGCGCTCGTTGCTTTCATTCCTTTCAATAACTTAGCCATCATGTCTTCCATAGAATTAGATGTGGTGGTATCACGTCTACCAGGGGGAACGTACAAACCACAATTTTCATTATTTTTCTTCCAACTACCTTGGTCTTTACCTCCAGATTTATCATAATAGTTCCGACCTTGGTTTCCTTGGGCATTCCCTCGGAAACCCCCCTGATTGTTCAAGTAGTTGGCCTCCTCTTCCGAATCAGATTCGTCTCTTCCTTTTGACACAATAGCTTTCACTTTTTCAGTCTTCCCTAATAGATGCTTTGTAAGAAGATCCATTTGGGTTTTCATGTGCGCCATATCTTGATCACGTTCTTCTTCTCTTCTTCTTTGGTCTGCAGACATGCCAATAGATAAAGTGGGGCTTGCTACCTCAGAATCCCTGGTATGCCAAGCTCTACTTTGCTTCGTCATGCGATCTAGCATATTGCTTGCTTGACCAAAGGTAAGGTCCATAAAAGAACCTCCAGCTGCATTGTCCACCACTGGTTTAGTTACTGAATTCAAGGCTCTATACAAGATCTCCATGAGGTGAACATTAGTCATGTGATGGTTTGGGCATCTCGCTAGCTCTGTCTTGAACCTCTCCCATGTTTCGTGAAGAGATTCAGAGGGAAGCTGACGAAAGTTGCTGATTTCATCTCTTAATTGAGCCCTTTTGGATGGCGGAAAGAATCTTTCTAGGAAAGCGTCTCTCAATTGCCTCCAATTTGTAATAGAATCAGGAGTTAGCCCATTCAACCATAATGTTGCCTCCCCAGACAGAGAAAATGGAAATAGACGTAATCGAATAGCATTCTGACTAACACCAGGATTGTCAAAATACTTGCATGTAGAAATAAAGTTGATGAGATGCATATTCGGATCATCGCCTGCTAGTCCTCCAAATAATCCCTTGAGTTGCAATAACTGAATCATGGTGCTTGTAATGTTGAACTTGGCTCCGGGCGCTAATGGTGGTAGAATTATAGCTCCAGTGGCTCCGGCACCATCAAGATCATCATCATCATCGTCGAAAGCTGGTTGCAATGGTTGGCGATCATACCTATACCGAGCTTGTCGACCTCTTCGATTGGCAGGTGTTGCAATTTCAGCGCCATGCCTTGGGTTTAGTAACTCGTCATCACCTAAATCTTCTTCGTCAGGATTTGTTGCTCGCCCAGGATTATCAATGTTTTGTTGTTGGACTTGAGCAGCGGCAAGAGCAGCTAATCTTGCTTGCTCGTGTTGAGCAGCCATCCTGTCGATTTCAGCTTGTTCTTCCATTCTTCTAATTCGTTGTGGTTCAGGATTGATTGGTAATAACGGTTGAACAGAACTTCTAGTATGGGGCATGCACTAAAAGAAAAACCTGCAATAAACAAAAAAAAAACTAAACGTAAAAGTACAAGAATCTTCGACCAAAGGGTCTAGTAATTATCGCGAACTTGTTTGACACTCGTATTCCCCGGCAACGGCGCCAATTTTTGATAACGCTCAATCTACAGCTCTCGTAGGAGTGTAAAGCGGTCGTTAGCAAATATAGAACCCAACCTGGGTTGGGTATCGATCCCACAGGGAATAGCTTGGCCAACAAGTAAGCAAAATTAATAGACTTTTGGTGCATGTCTCGTAAGAAGGGGGGATTGTAATAAGTAACCAAAGTAATGAAATAAAAGCTGAAAATAGCAAAGTAAAAAGAGAGTATTTCGTAGGTTGTGAAACAATGAGAATTGAAGCGTTGGGGTTATGTCCACCTTCTGAGGTATACGTCTCTATTGGCTATGGGTGTGTAGAGTCTTGACATGGAATTGCTTATAGAGAATTGTAGTCGATGGTAAATCCAAGCGTCTCTCGACCTAAACAAGGACTATTTCACTTTAACTCTCTCGAGCTTAAAGTGTGTCTAACGGTACGAATTCTCCAAGAGGTTAGTCTAGTTACGGCACTACCTTTTTAATAGGAAAGGGTGTCCTACTACCTTGACATTATCTCTTTTCCAGACAAATAACCTTTCTCTCGAACAAGTTAAATGTTAGACTGGCGTATTCTTGCGTTTGCAACCGCAAAGAATGTAGATTAAGATGAAGAGCGTAATGATATAAGCAATATACTTGTCTTGAACTCACAAACTCATAGCTATAGATAGTAACTCATTCGGCTTCCATAACCCCAACTAAGAGGTTTAGTTACCCATGAATGCGAAGGATATCACGATTTGCATGGTTGATGGCGTGAGAAATAGGTGATAGGCGTGAGGTTTTGGTGATTCCCTAGCAAGTAACGATTCTCTTGTTGTGGAATAGATGAATAGAAGAATAGATTAGAAGTGTTTGTAGATGAGGAAGATGAGAGAGATGGAAGAAAACTAATTGTTGAATTAAGTGAAGAATAGAAAGATTGTTAGAAGATGAATGAATTGTAAGAAGATGTCTTGATAGTTAATGAATGAATAAAAATCTCTAGCATGATAGGGTATTTATAATACTCCTATCCTACTCCTACTAAGCTAATGAAATAGATAACCAAATCCTAATATACTAATGAAATCCTTGACCCAAATGGACTAGGGTAAGGTTACAATATCATAATCCAAATAGAATAGTGAAATACATAACCTAATTGTACTAGGTTAATGTATCTTTGTAAAAATCCAGCTTTGTGTCTGTAAGTCCCCAAAGTCTTCAGAAATGCTGTTTTAGCCCGGGACAGATTTTCCATGCAGCAGATTTGGTCCTTAGGCGTCCAGCTCCTTTCCACTTCGTTTGTGAGCTTTCTTTTGCGTCAAGTAAGCCATAAAATGCTGTATTTTGCATCATTTATACCTGAAACTTTACTAATCATGTTTGTTAGCTCATTTACAGGAAAAAGGACTAAAAGTGCATGAAATAGATAATTAGTTCTCAAAACTAGGCTAAAATATGGGCAAAATATATTGATATAGGCGTGTAAATCTGCCTATCATCAGTACCCGTGGCATGGTACTAACACTATTCCAACTAGGGTTATAGGTTATATCTCGATTATCTTAGATTGGGGAATTTTGGTTAGATGATAACTCCCAATCTCAGTGCAGCATTCAGTACAGGATTTAGTTTCAGCTTTGCTTGACCATATCGTATAGTTAACAGTTATCATATTTCAGTATTTTAGTTTACAGACTATTTTAGAATCCTATTATATGATTGGTTATGCATTTTCAGATTTTACTGTTTTCCCATAGTTATATTTAGTAATCTCATGCTATGCAGCTAGTTTTTACTTCATGCACATAACCCATACATTTTAGCCTAACTTCATCTCTTATACCAGTTTATTCAAAGTACTGATCAAATACTTGTTTATTATCATATGATGTTTAATATTGTAGGTTAGGACGCTAATTTTCATGTCCCATACTTAGATAGTTTAGCTTATTAGCAGCAACAACAGTAGGGAATCCTCATTTTTTGGAAACCTATTATGTTTCTTTTAGTATTTCAGTATTTTTTTCAGTTAGCTAGTCGGAGTTAGTTGTGGGCTTGTACCATCAACTCCTCATTTAGTTGAGGCTTTTAGAGATTTTAGACTATCAGTTAGTTTATCATTTCAATATTTTCGCAGTTGTTTCAGACTTATGGATTCAGATGTATTATTTTCAGTTTTAAAACTTACGACGTATTTAGTTGATTTCCCTACATGTCTTTTATTATCTGTTTTACTCAGTGCTCACAACAAGTACCATCTTATAGGTTAGCCTGTGGTCACTTGTGATTGTAAGCACTATTGTCGCGACTAGGGGGTAGCCTCGGGTCGTGAATAAACTTAGTATCAGAGCCTAAAGTTTTATAGTATCCTAGGGAGTATAAATGTTGCGTTGAGTAGAGTCTTGTGTATGGGTGTGAAGTGCGCCACACTTAATGAAAAAAGACTACAGGATGTTTAGGAAAAGTTTCCCTTCTTTTAGTTTTCATGTCCTGCAAAAGAGCATGAGCTCTATTTAAGCTCTCTTTCTAATTAACTCTTCCTTTTCTTTACAAAAATTACCTCCCAGAAAGAAAAATGTAAGAACAAATAGAAATTAGCCTATTTTTTGCAGTTCATATTTCCTATTCAGCCAAGGATTATGCCAAGATCTATATTAGAGAGTTGGTTAGGTTGCATGGGGTCCTGTTGTCTATCAAATTAGATAGAGGTACTTAGTTTACCTCTTACTTTTGGAAAGCTTTTTAGAAGGGTCTTGATAACAAAGTCCATCTCAGTATAATTTTTCATCCTCAAATAGATGGTCAGGTAGAAAGGACCATTCAGACCCAGGAGGACATGTTGAGAGCTTGTGCTATTGACTTCAAGGGTAGTTTGGATGATCACTTGCCATTGATTGAGTTTACCTACAATAATAGTTATCACTATAATATTCAGATGGTGCTGTTTGAGGCTTTCTATGAGAGGAGATATAGATCTCCTATTGGTTGGTTTTATGTAGGTAAGACTACTTTGATAGGGCCAGATTTAGTATTAGATGTGATGGATAAAGTTGATTTAATAAGGGAGATGCTTAATATATCCAAAATCCAACAGAAATCCTATGCAGATGTGAGGAGAAGAGATATTAAATATGAGGTTGCTTACCGGGTCTATTTGAAAATCTTTCCCATGAAGAGAGTAAAGAGATTTGGCAAGAAGGGGAATCTCATTACCCGATATGTTGGCCTTTACAAGATCTTGAGTCATTATGGTAGGGTAGAGTATGAGCTTAAGTTGCCTATAGATTTGGCATTAATACATTAAGTGTTCCATATTTCCTTGTTGTAAAAGTGTATTGGTGATCCAACTGTAGTTATTCCTTTAGAAAGTTTAGATGTTTAGGATATAATTTCTTATGAATAAATCCCAGTTGAGATCCTAGATCATCAGATTCACAGACTAAGGAACAAAGAAGTTCTCTGGGTCAAAGTTCTTTGGTGGAATGAGTCCGCTAAGGGAGCCACTTGGGAAACAGAGGCAGATATACTAACCAAGTACCGTCATATTTTCGCTGCAAACTCAGACTTAACTTAAGGTAACAATTTTCCTTATATTATATCTTTTTCATTCTCAGTTCCCACTATATAATCATCTTCATGTCATTGCATTCATTCATGAGTCAGTTAGTCATATACTATTTTTCAGACTCAGTAATGTGATCATGTTTTCAGTTATGCATGTACAATGTATGATCTCAATTTCACAGTATTCTCAACTTAATCAGTATCATTAGAGGACGAATGTTCCCAAGGGGTATATATTGTAATATCCCATACTTTTCTTAGTTTAGTTCAGCTCATAGTGCCTGTATAAGAAGCTTTAAACCTAAAATTTATCTAAATATTGGGGAGTTAGTCTTATTTTATGCATCTTAACTTTGAGGATTTTTAAACTGGCCTTCCTGGCCTCGAGACGTATATTTTTGAGTTAATTCATGTTAAGGGGGTGTAAGGAGCATCTCTCGAGTAAGATTTGGATTTTTTAGATGCGAGTTGAGGCATATTTGGATTTGCATTCTAGTACCTCACCGCAATAGTGGCGCGTCACGATGTGTATAGTGATGAGCACCTCAACGCATTACGGTGCCCCTCTAAATAATATTCCAGTTATGAATTTAATCCCTATGGGGAAATCATATCTTTTCCCCACCGACCCAATTCATAAAAATATGGGATTAAACTTTAGTTAGGGCATATTTACACTAATTCTACAAATTACTCTCAAATACAAACCCCCTCCTTCCCGAAGTTCATCAAATTCTATTCCATTCCTTCTAAGAAATACAAGAATTTGTGTTTCCCAATCCAAGAACATTTAAGAAAGCTTTCAAGATTTGTGTTTCCCTTTCAAGTTTAAGTTTCCAAGGTATGTGAGATGTTCATCCACGGTCCCTTTCCACCCATGGAGTCCAAGAATCCATAGTTATGTTTTAAATTATGAAATGACATACTTATAATGAATTATCTCCATGAAGTTTTATGAATTTTACTCATACATTATGTTTGCAATTGTTTTTAGAGTGAATTAGCACTTACACTTTTGAATGATGATATTTTCATGTTAAATCCCTGATTCATGGTTTTGAGTATTGAAGCTATGTTATTATTACATGTTCTAAACCATTCCCATGCTTTAATTCATGGCCCTCAAGTGTTTGATGAAATTAATAAGTGTTGAATGTGGAACAATGATTCCCTTCTATGGTTTCAAAGCTTTCATGTGTTCCTATTATGATTCCATTGAGTCCTGGAGGGTTACGAACATCCGTTACCTAGTTGTTTACTTAGTTTTGAGTATTTTTCAGAATGGTTTCTAATAAACCATAAGCCTTTTCATTTAGTTATTGTTCAGTTGTTGGCTCAGTTAAGATCAGTTTAGTCCAGTAGTTAGTGTCATTTAGTTGGGAGTAGGATCCAACACCTAGCGAACCCAGGGATGGGGGCATTCCTACCAGGTTAGAGTTTGACTCCTTGTAGAAATCCTTGAGTTATAGAACTACATAGCAAGCTTTGTTTGAGATGCCTTCCTGCCAGTTTAGGTTTGACACATTTCTCATGAGTACTGTTGCTAGATTAAAGTGACTATTTATTCCTTCGAGACACCAGTTTAGTATATCCACACAACCATTGTTAGTACTTGTGGCATGGTACTAACACCCTTAGAAACTAGGGTTATAGGTTGGACCCCAATTAGCTTTAGATTGGGGCATGTCGGTTTGATGATACCTTCCACAGTCTGAGTTCAGTATTCAGTACAAAATTTAATTTCAGGTTTGCTTGACCATAACATACAGTTATAAGTTATTAAATTATCAGATTTTAGTATTTTAGTTTACAGACTATTTCAGAATCTTGTTATACGCTTGGTCATGAATTCTTAAATTTTAGTGTTGTAACATATTTATATTCAGTAATCTCATACTATTCAGCTAGTCTTTACTTCATGCACCTAAACCATGCATTTTATCCTAACATTATCTCTTATACCAATACATTTAAATACTGATCGCATACTCATTTCTTACTCTATAATATCATAGGTTCGGACGCTCAGTTACCTAACCACGCTTAGAGATTTTGCTTATCAGCAGAAGGAACTGTGGTGAGTCCTCTTGTTTCGAGGACCTATTATGTTTCTTTCGGTATATTAGTATTTCCTTTCAGTTAGCTAGTCAGATTTAGTATGGGTCTTGTCCCATCAACTCCTCAGCTAGTAGATTCTTTCAGGCATTTTAGACAGTTAGTTAGTTTATTAGTTATATCAGTTAGATTTCAGTATTTTCACATATGTTTCAGACTTATAGATTAAGATATATTGTTTTCAATATTTAAACCTTATGGCGTATTTAGTTGATTTCTGCACATGTTTTTTATTATCAATTTTACTCAGTGCTCATAGCAGGTACCAGCTAATAGATTAGCTTGTGGTCACTTGTGATCGTAAGCACCGTTGTCACGACAAGGGTGTAGCCTCAGGTTGTGATAATGGAGGTCTGAATCTGAATGATTTAGACTTTCGGACATTAAGTGCATTTGTTTTTTATTAAGATTTTACCTCTTAATAGTTCTGAATATCTCTTAATCATTCAGATCTATAACCAAGTTTTTATATCATTAATAGGTATTCTTATGTTGGATAATATTTACCGCCACTCTATCCACAAAAACCAATCACCACCACTAACCACCACTACCACAATCATCATTGTCAACCACGACCCACCACCAGACCTATCACCACCACCCACCACCCACTACCACCAATCGCTTCCACCTTTACAACTACTATTGACAACCAATATCGTTACCAAACATCATTATAAGTCGCTACCACCTATCACCTTTATTATTCTAATTATATACATCGCTGCCACCACCGCCAAAGCCAACATAATATCTAATATCACCACCATCATCAACCACTACCGGCCAATCCGTACCACTTACCAGATCATCTATCACAACTAGCACCACCGCTAACTATCACCAACACGTCATCAACTTACACACATTCTTTCACCACCACCACCACCATTATCATTGGTATCGCCACCTCTACCACCACGTCAACCACTACCATCACTATAATCAATATCTAAACAACCATCTCCACTATCATAGCTAACAATTTCTCTAACTACTATCAATACATCGTCAACATCATGCATTCATTTTTAACCAGCATAATTAACACCACCAATAACTAACATCATGACACTTCACATCACAACTTCCACCGAGGCTACCAATCGCCATCGTCATAACAGTCATTACAATACCAACCATCTCTATCATCCCAACTATTATCATCACAACTATCACCTCCTACATTAATAGTTACTAACATAAATTATTACCACCACCACCATCTCCATTACAAACCATCTTCACTATCACCAACAAACATAAATATATATTTTTTTCTAATCAAATAATATTTTTTTATATTAAATTTAATATTTTTATAATATATACTTAATTATTTATTTAATTATTTTTTATTAAATATACTAATAAATAAATTTTGCACATTCAAATGTTGAAAAATAAATAGTCTTAATCATTCATTTTTTAGATCTAGAGACAACATCTTAATCATTCAGATGTGTATTCAGATTCAGACGTATGAATCTTAGTATAAACAAATGTAACCTAAATGAGATATAAATGTCAAACATTAGTATACATATACCATTTGATCTCTCTGAAATATCACCTCATTTTTACTATAGTAAATTTATTTTCTTCAAAATTAATTTTTCATGTTATATTTTAATTCTTTTTACAGGACCCGAATCAGGACCTAGTCGTGTCGGGGCTGCAAGCCCAACTGAGATAAGAGACCACCACCAATTCCCAAGCATAACCTCCCTGCAGCCTATGTTAGATGAATTCTAAACAAATATCAAGATATAACAATAATAACATAAGGACATTAAGTAAAGTCTATAACCGTGACCAAACAACTATAATCAAATGTCCAATAAAAACCAATCCCAATACCAATGAAATTATTAAGGCAGACAACTATATCGACACCGCCTATGACCATAGTTGTCATAAATAGCCTCTAGCCAAAAACAAAGAATATTCGATCGGGACATGACCCCAACCATAGCCAAAGCCAAAGTTTAAGAAACAAAAACAATGTAAAGAAGTCCATAGCATGAAATGGAGTCTTACAGAGTATGGAAGTCTAACTCTGATGTTGTCCTCGAATCTAAGTCATTAAGTAGGAGGAGTAGTATGGCCAGTTCTAGCACCAAGTAGGGATACAACGTCCAAAGATGGTTAGCATGATGAACGCTAGCGTGTACTCAGGAATAAAGATAAAATAGTGCCATTATTCAAAATAAAAGTAAATGACCATATGCAATCACATACATAGATATATATACCATATTGGGAAAGGAAGCTAGTTTTAGCATGCATTTAAAACATTAATCTGGGTTGTGTAGCTTTGTCATCCTAAAACCACCCATGTGTTACATGGGATCAGGTCCCCCTACTGAAAGGGCCCCAATGCGTGAAGCCACAAGACCAGAGAGAAGAACCTAGGATAACTCGTACATCCCCTAAAATGTGAAGTGTGACATTATGCAAACGGTCACCAAGACCAAACCTCACATTAGCAAACAAGAGTTTCCAGTTTTGATCCCCCGGGACCTCTACCTTCCACGGCTTTGCTACACCCCTTTAAGCCTATATTAAAATCAGTTACACATTCCAAAAATTTAACAAAGAGTCTTTTATTATGCATTAACCATTGATATCTTCATACCTAAATTAGAGTTTGTAAGTCTATCCATTTATGACATACCAAAGCCATTAAACCAAGTTGAATCCAAAGTTCCCAATTAAACCAAAACCATGGCCATCAAGGACTTTACAATCCATTTAAAACCAGCCAAACCAATTTAAGTTCCATTAACATATTATGAAATGCAAAGTTTTTAAGAATAGTCAAACTATGTGACAAAATTATTCTCATTAGCATTTTAACAAATATGTTGAGGGCATATAGTTTCCAAAAGCAATACCAAGTATCAATTGGCCCTCTCCCATGCACCCACCTGTTTAAATCATAATTATAGCATGAAAAACCATAATTAAAACATAGAAAATCACTATCTAATGAAGAACAAAAAAAAAACCCAATATCTACTTCAAAACCAAAACAAAACCAGAAAAATAACATGAAAATTATTTAATAAAACATACTTTTAGTTGAAATAAAAATGAGGGAGGAGTAAAATTTCTTCGATAAAAAGGAAGACATAGATAAACCACCCTTGAAAGTCTTAATTGACCACTTTGAAGAAACCCTAGCCTTCTCTTGAACTATGAGTTTTGAGAGAGATTTTAGAGTGTTTGGTTTGGAAATAGTAGGTTAATGAAGTCCCAAGAGTGTTACCCCCAACTTAAACTGTAAAAATTCCTACAGGTGGATACGGTTGGACCCCTCCACTCGTACCGATATCATACAAGTGGTTCCATCCATTCATACCCAGAACAAAAGGTTGGATGTCCTCACGCTATCCACCATACTATTCTTCTTGCCCTATTTTTACCCATACCATATGACTAGTACCTTTAAGTCATATCCAAGAAAAAATCAAAATGGTTGGACTTAGGATAAGGTACAACTCTAATATACCACTAGAACCTTATCCCCATAGATTCTAGTGAGCCACTCATACTTAAAGCCAAATCAAGTCACTAAGTTTTAGGTTAAGTGAAGGATCAATCCCAACCATCCATCACCAAACTATATGACCCACATACTAACAAGTCGTAACCACAACAAAAAATTAACCATCGAACACTGGACACCATACGAGTTGGTTCACCTGACTTGTACCAACACCATGCGACTCGTATGGTGAGTCGTATAAAGAATAATGAGCTTAAAGATCGGGAAATTTCCAAGGATAAAGATCCAGGGTATTTTATATTTTTAACGACATTCTATCTATAATATAATTCATTTTTTATAGTGATACAATATTTTTCAAATTAGACTGCTAATACAACATACTCAAATACTATGTAGTAGTATTTTGTACGGAATATGTTATGTACAAAATGATATATCAAAATACTTATGGTAATTATCATAAATGTTATGCACACACTAAGTCTCAAGTACGAATATATCTAATTTAAAGAAACAAGTTGTATTTAATGATGCACATCATTTATTTCATAACTTCACAAGGAAAATACTACTAATCCAGGCTTTTTTTTTTTTTTTTTTATATTTATGTAATTTCTGATTTTGCATACTTTTATTTATGACAAATAAACGGGATCTGAACGTCAAAATTCTAGTGTACATATGTAACAACATCTCTCTATAACAACCATAAAATTTTCATACAAGCACTGCCACTATAGAGAGGTTTGACTGTGTAACGACACCTCTCTATAATAGCCATGATATATATATATATATATATATATATATATATATATATATATATATATATATATATATATTATAAAATTCACTAAATATTAATAATAATTTAACCATGAACTCAACCATTATAATATTTAATGTTATGATTGCTATAGTGTAACAACCCTGATGGATCATTTTGTGTTTTCAGCGCTTTTTTCTGTTATGATCCTCTCCAAAGTTTGATTATATCATTTGTGAATGTGGGGATGGATGATACAAATTTCAATGTGATTGAATAGGTTTCATAGAAGACATCAATTTTAGAAGTTTAATTTTTAAAATGTTCGACCAAAATTAGTATTTTAGACTAACGAGGTCATATCTAAATTTTGATAGCTCCGTTGGGTTTTGAGGGTGATTTTGGAATTTATTGAATAGTTGGCATTGGTCCCTAGGGGCACAAGTCTTATTTGTATCTATAATTATATTTCAAGTTTGAAAGTTTAGGTTTGACCATGATAAGCATTTAGTAAAAAGGACTTCAAGTCGGTGATTTTGTTAATTTTGACTAGTCCTTGTGATAGTTCGTGATCAATTTACATATATTGTTTGCATGTGGAAGGTTTTCAAGGAGTGCCGATGATTGATTCCATGGTTTGGTTAAAGTTGGAAATTATTGGTCTTGCTATTTTCTGTAGTAGTCTTTTTCCTTCCTTGCATTCGTGAATTTCTCGTAGTGCTCATAGGGAAGGGAGGTATCAATGGATCACGACCGTAGTGGGCCAAGTCACTATCACGTAAATGCATTTTATCCGAGTCTACATTAATGTTGAGTACTAAATCAGGAGTTGTATTTGATTTTCTTAATTGAGAGGACTGTTGGTCCATGTGATACATACACACACAAGTACGCATAGTCCCAAGAAATACATATTTTTAGACAATTAGGTATGACAATTCTGCAGAAACTTATTTTCTAGTAAACAACTAATTCTACTACTGTTATAATTACAAGCCTTATCTAGGTATTTTGAGAGAGAGATGGGGCGGGCGGGAGGGAGGGAGAGAGGGAGAGAGAGATATAAAGTTAGTTGTTATTATTTAATCTACTTATATTTCGTATTTCATTTAAATGAGAATGTTCTTATTCACAGATTTATTAATGTATAGTACTATGGAACTTTTATAATTTCGTCTTAGTTATCTAGCTTTTTAACTTTTGAAAAAGATATCTATTGAAGGTTTGGGTGGGTTGCTCTTTGACTTAGGGAGCTGTTCCCATAATCACACACGCAACAAGAACTAGGAGATATATATGTAAAAAGTGCAGGAGTATAGAAAATTAAAGACATAGGACTTTTATGTGGAAACTCTTTGCTCAAGGGAGACAAAACAACGACCTGCCTCTAAGATTTCAAGCTCTACTATATTCAAGCAACCTCAGAAATTGAGACTCCAAGGATTAACTTCCTAATCCTTTGTTTCCTTTAATAACTCTATTACAAGGAAACTAAGCGGTAACTCTATTGCTTCCAACTCTAGCTAACTCTAACTATACTCCTCAAGCTAACTCTAACCTGTACAATTACCTAACTCTAGATGATTTACAAGAGACAGTCACACAGTCACTGATGTGTGAGTAGATGCTAACACATTTGAGGCTTTTAACTGAGAATAATTATAAAGTCTAAAGCAACTTTTTCCATTTTTTGATTTTTTATATTTGATTTTACAGTAGAAGCCAAGATGCATGAGAACAAACAAGGATGGAAGCAAAAAAGTTAAAATCGGAACCAAATAGAAGAGAAGTATGGCTGACTACATTTCTGATAAGCCTAAGCCCTGTGATAAGTTATCATCTTCATCATCAGCCTTAGAAAGAGAATGGACCTTAGCTGAAAGTTGTGACGACATTTCCTGATAAGCCGTCAAAGAATTGATAGGACATCCAAGTTGCCGTCAGCCTAAGGTAGAACATGGGAGCTGAGGTAGAGAAGTGACGACATCCGTGATGAGTCATCAAAGATCTGATAGGTCATCAGATTTTTTCATCAGCCTTAAGCAGGAAGTGCTAAAACTAAAGAAGGAGCTGACATCATTTGAGATAAGTCGTTAGGCTCCTGATAAGTTGGCACGAATGTCGTCGCCTAATTTGAGGAATTATTAAACTTTGTGATTTTGTTTCCTTATTTAGGCTAAACTATTTAAAGTCTTGTTTAGGGTTTTCTAAGGAGGTCGGACATCTTTTGGAGACACCTATTTTGTTACTTTTCTCACTAGTTTCTTAGATTGAAAAACAATTAACTTTGAAAAGATTTCCATCAATACTTTGGGGATTCCTATTGTGATCTATTCTAAGAATCACTAGTCATTATTCATCTTGTGGTAAGTTTATCTTTCAAATTATAAATTCATCTTGTTGTTCCGATCATTACATCATGAGTGGATAAACTCCTCTAACCTGAATTATGGGATGTATGGGTTAAGTTTTGGTAAGATGCTAACTGTTTAAGATTCGGACTCCTTGATAATTCCAAGATTTTAATCCTTGTCTTTTGGTTGCAAACAATAGATTTGATTTTCTTGAGATAAGAAATCAAATACAGTAGGAAATGAATTATTGATAGGGACTTGGAAGCACTAAAAACTTTCATTTAATAATTGATGCTGTAACAAGGTTGATTAACCTGATGTAAAGTATAGTCAATGAATATAAATTACCTAAGTCCAAGAGAATTAGGTAATTAAATGCTTAAGTAGGTCGAGAGATATTTAGGTATAACTTCGATAAAGATAATCTGTTGTCCTATTTACTATGAGAATCTTGAATCACTATTAGCATCTGTCAAGTACCAAAACCCATAGTTAACATAATTCTTGTTTACCATATACTCTTAATTACAAACACTAAAGCTAAAAAGACCAATAGTTATTTGTCAAACTCAAAGCCCCCATTTCAAGAAACATCTAACTATCAGTTGATTAACTCACAAATGACTTAAGTTCACAGCATATTCCCTGTGGGATTAGTCCCCAACCTAGTTGGGTTATCTATTTACATTGATTGCTTATATTCTCATTAGAGAGGTGTAGTTCCGTTGCCGAGGAATACGATTGTAAATTGAAGTTTGTGTGCACTACTTTACTTTTATTCAAGTTTCCTAGTTTTATGTTTATTTGTTATTTTTGTTTATTACAGGATCTTTGTAGTGTATGCTAGGAACCAGAAGTTCTGGAAAACCATTATCACCACTTAATCTAGAACTACAACAAATTAAAAGAATGGAAGACCAGCAAGAGGCTGATAAACTAGCAGCCTTAGCTAGATCTCAGGTGAATGTGTAGAATATCGAGCAACAGGAACTCCATCCAAATCCCGAGGATGAAGATTTAGGAGATGTGGAGTTGCGAAATCCTAGTAACCCAAGGCGTGCAGAGCATATAGCTGCACCAGTACAATGTAATGCTAATAGGAACTGTCCATTCTGAGGAAGGCAAGATTACCAGCTGGTCCAGTATGACCTCAATAATGATGATGATGTAATGGATGAAGCAGGTGAAATGGGTGCAATTATTCCTTCACTGTTGGCACCTGGGAAAAATTCAACATTACAAGTACTATGATTAAACTCCTCAATCTGAAGAAGTTTTTTGGTGGTTTTCCTAGGGATGACCCAAACTTGCATTAGGTGAACTTTTTCACTATCTGTAAACCTTTTGATAACCTAGGAGTGTCTCAGAATGCTATATGATTGAGGTTGTTTCCATTGTCTCTGTTTGGGGAGGCAAAATTGTGGCTTAATGAGATGACACCCAATTCTATAACCAACTGGAGACAGTTGAAAGAATCTTTTCTAAAAAGGCTCTTTCCACCTTCCAGGAAGGTACAGTTGAGGGATGAGATCAGCAACTTTAGGCAGCTCCCAACTAAAGCCTTGCATAAAACTAGGGAGAGATTCAAGAAGAAGCTGATATAGTGTCTGAACCACAATATGATGAACATATACTTGATGAACACTTTGTACAGGGATCTTAACTCTGTCACAAAACTAATTGTAGATAATGTTGCTGGTGGTTAATTTATTGATCTTACATTCCCAGAGGCTTCAAAGATGCTAGATAGAATGACCAAATAAAGTCGGACATGGCATACCAGAGACACTATAGTAGCCAGCCTCACTATTTCTATGGGTATGATTGCGGAACAACGTAGAAAAGATGAGAAGCGTGACCAAGACATGGCTCACCTAAAAATACAGATGGATCTTCTAACCAAGAACTAGCTATCAGTCAAGACTGAGAAGGTGAAAGCTGTGGGATCTAAAGATAGAGTTGATGTGGATGCAGAAGAAAAGACGAACTATGTTAATAATCAGGGGGTTTCTGAGGAAATGGCCAAGAGAATGAAGGTCAAAATTATTATGATAAGCCTGATTATAAAGATAGGGAGCAGGGAAATTGGAGAATCAATAATGATAGGAGCGGGCTCTACGTCCTTCCTAGAAATCGTGAGAGTGCTACAACAAGTTATAAAAAGATGTCCATAGAGGACATGATGGCTAAGTAGCTGAAGGGAGTGAAGGCTACCAACTCTGGTGCGGTTACCATGAAGACCGGTCCATCATAAATTAGTCAGTTGGTAAACTTACACTCTAACATAATCAAATAGTTGCAGCAACAGATGAGCGAACTCTCCGCAATATTTAACCAGAGGAAGAGTGGAAAGTTACTAAGCGATATGGTCCTAAATCCACAGAATGATGGCTCATGTATGAGGATTACCACAAGGAGTGGTAATATGTTACCTGGCCCTTCTGTGGGAAAAGTTTTGGTTAAAGATGTGATTGAGGCAGAGGATGAACCCAAAGAAGAATATCCAATGGAGTCTGAGAAGATAGATGGTTTTGATGGTCATCTAGAAAAAGAGAAAGAGAAGGAGAAGGAGGTAGCACTGAAAACTCTCGTAAAACCACCACCTCTCTTTCCTCAATGATTGACTAAACAAATTGATGATACAAAATTCAGCAAGTTCATGGCAATGCTCAAACAATTGATGGTGAATGTGCCATTGGTTGAGTCACTTGAGAAAATGCTAGGATACATAGAGCTTATGTAAGACCTTATCATGAAAAAATGGAAGGTTATCCATGATCCGGAGGACAATATCCATCATTGTGGTGCTATCTCCACAAGGTCTTTAGTGTACAAAAAGGTAGATCCATGAACATTTACCATCCTGTGCACTGTTAGGTCCTTGAACTTAACAAATGCACTATGTGATTTGGGAGATAGTATAAACCAAACTCCACTCTATGTGTACAATAAAATAGGTTTGGGGGATCCTACCCCGAAGAACATACAATTGGTGATGACAAATAGGTTTGTGAAACAGCCAGTAGGCATATTGCATGATGTATTGGTAAAGGTGGCCAACTTTATATTGCTTGCTAATTTTGTAGTCCTAGACCATGAGGTGGACTTCGAAGTGCCCATAATCCTGGGTAGACCATTCCTTGAAACTGGGAGAGTTATAGTGGACATAGAGCTAAATGAGTTGAAGTTCATACTCAACAACAAAGAAGAAAGATTCAAAAAACACTCATCTATGACACAAAAAAAGGAGATGAGTGTTCTCTAAATAGTAGATGTATTCTATGAAGATGGTAAAAAGGTATCAACAAATTGTCTTGGAAAAGTCTTAGTAGTCAAGATAACCAAGTCGTGTTGCGACATTAAATCAGACTCTATTGGGAGAAAACCCAAAATTTTTATGTTCTTGAAAATTATTTATTTTTTAGTTAAGTTATAAGTTCAAAGAAGGTGGAATCAATATATCCAACTAAGTGTTCCTGATGACATATTTGATGGGCTAGCACAATTGTGATAAGCCATCAGATTCATCATCAGAGACATCAACTTCGAGGTAGGTTCTATTAAGGCTGATGACATTTGTGATGGGATATCATACTTATGATAAGACATTAGAAAGTGTCATCATAAACTTCCAAAGATTAGCTATCAGAAAAGCCTGGGCCCAGGTGAAAAGATCCAACCCGACTCACAATGCTATCTTTCCACCTTCCGCGTGTTTCCTGTATTTACCTTAAGTTTTATTTTCTTTCCATCTTGAGTTTAGTTTATTTCCTTCCTAAAGTATTTCCAAGTAAAAAAAGAAAACTTCCTTGTGAGTGAGGGTTTGAAATCAAAATCAAGAATCTTATTTCCTCTACTTCCTCTTGTTCGTGTAACCAATTGAAGGCACCTATCAAGTCTTCTAATAGAACCGAAAGGAAATAACTCAAAATCAACAAAGACCGTCTGACCAAGGAAAGTGTACCTCGGAGGCTCTTCAACGAGGAATCCAATTTTGAGAAAGAAGAGCTACTGCTCAAAAAGCAAAGAAAGAAGATAAGCTTGAAAAATTCTCCACCACCCCACCAGTTGAGGTGGAGGAGAGTGAAGAAAGTGATACCAATCTAACAATGTTTGATCATATAGCTTCTGAGTAGTTGGCCTTCGATAAACAAGATTGTAAACATACTGAATCTGAAGAGCATGATTCAGATCATCCTGATTTTAAGGAATATGAGTCTGGGTAACCTGATTCAGAGGGATCATAAAATAAGTCCCCTTCTGCTGAGATACAAGATGATGAAGAATCATTGATTCAGGTAACTATGGTTAAATGCAAGAACCCTAAAGTTTGAGACAACACTAGGTGAAAAATTCCCAAAGCCTAGAAAATCATCTTTGATGGGATTCGTAGAACTAACAGAAAAGCTATCAAAAGGCCAATCATTGAGAAAAAAGGATCATTACCTAAGGGTTGAGCAAATATCTGGAAGTTTAATGGAAATTTCATGAGTAAGACTTTGGATGGACTACACACTAGTTAGGGAGTTATATGAGAACTACCAAGATCACTTGGAAAACATGTGTAAAGAATGAGAGAAAGCAGTAGACCAACCTTTGCTAGATAAAATTCCGATATGGGGTGTAATGGTGGATGTTTCTGAAGCAACCATAAACATGTTCCTTCATGGCCTAAACTTCACACCTCAGTCCACTTCAACTAATTTTTATGCCCAGTTGAAGCATTGGAAAATCAACGGTCTTGGTTAGCCACACTCATAGCTGATGGAGAACCGGAATGGCTGACAAACCAGAGTGAAAGGATCTTCAAAGACTCCTTGAATTTAGAGGTAAGATTTTGTTGGGGTATTGTACATTCCTGGTTGATTCCCACAGATGGCGATAATATCCTCAAGGATGATAAAGCAATACTAGTCACAAGTTTTGTGGCTAACCTTAAATTGAACGTTGGAGAGATATCATCGAAGAGATAAAAATTTGGGTCTCAAGGTCCAATACAACATATTTCTTCCCTTGTTTAATTATGAAGTTGTGCAGGGAAACCAACATGTCTAAGGTTTTAGGGTTATAGAAGAACTAATCGCCAAGAAGACCCACAATCCGATCCAAAATAATAAAAATTAGCTGAGGGTGATGCTTGATAGAGGCATAGAGATTTCAACAGATCTACTGATTATAGGTACCAGCTCAGCACCTAATGTAGAGGTGCCAGATTTTGAAGCGGTACCTCCAACATTCATAATAATAGAAGAATCATCAGTGCCCAAAACTAAGACAAATCCTCCAGCTGCAGTGCCTATAGTAAAATTTTTATTAAACCGTATGAATTTTAGGAGAGTGGCAAAGTAATCCAAGTGGTGTGAAGCGCATCTGCAACTCTTTTCCAGACAATTTATGGCTATGGAAGGATTAATGAATTGGATAACCATTTCAATGCATGGTTAAAAGAGAGATTAGTTCCAAAGATTGCACTATTTATATCAGAACTAAATAAGGTGAAAGCGAAGGTTACAAAGATACAATAACACTAATTTATGGTGTCTGCAGATTTGCCTGTTGAGGAATCTAAGGGAAAAATCCCATTGCTTAATCTCACAGAGAAACCAGTGAAGAAAAAGAAGAATAGAGGTGAGAAGAAAAACAAGGTTAAGAGAGAAAAACCTAATTGTGATAAAGAATGAAAGACAAAGAACATGGCAAGAAAGAATACTAAAAAGGAGGAAATGAAGAAGGCAAGAATTGAGTCTATAGTTAACAATGAGAGATGGGAGGTAGCCATCCTAGCGAGACCTACAAGGGCCTATACTACTATGCTTTTAGAAACTGTCAGGCCAGCTGCACCAGAATAGAGCGAGTCTCCTGATGGAGATATGGCAGCTAAGGATGCAGAATAAGGGTCAGGAACCCATGATCCTTGAGCTTGATCTACTTCAGGTATACCCTAACCCTTAGTTTAGATTTTCTTTGATTTTAAGTTAAAGGTGTAGGGTAAATTGTTGTTGTAAAATTTTGTAGTAGACTAGGAAAAATACTATTTCTTGAGGCATTTAAGTTGTTTTGGTAATTTTTGAGCACCTCTCCAATGGATTCAGTACATCTAAGTGTGACCATTATGCATCTTTGTATGACATTAGTTCTAGTGACGAAATAATTAGTGCTAAATAGCTACATGAGCTATACGAGTAGTAGCTTGTGATATACTTGTGTGCCATATGTGTGTGAGATCTTATTTATTTCCCGTTGTATGTTGAACCTAGAACTTGTCCGGTTAGTCTTACCTAGGTTGAAGGATTTGGGTTAGGAATGGATGATTGTCCGTTTTGATATTAGATCACCTTTAAACTAAATAACCTTCCCTATATGTAGAATATCCCTTGATCCCTGCTTTGAGACTGAGTAGCCTATTTTTTATGACATTTGTTACCTTTCCTTTTATATCACAGTGAACCTGTTTTGGCCCTGGTCCTTCTTGGACACTGGGCACCTTGACTTAGGAAAATGGTCTAAGTTGAGAATGGCTATCATAGGGGTGTGTGATTTAAAATGAGTAGGAATAAAGGTATAGTAAAAGAAAATAATAAAAGTTAGGTGCGGTGGAAAATAGCATGAAAACAATTATGAAAAAGAAAAAGTGATTGCAGAAAAGACCCGTACCTATCCTGAATAAGTGTGATCAAGAAAAGAGAAGAATATAAAAAGCCTAATGAGTGAAATCCCAAAAAATCTAGTGTAGTGTCAAAGAGGCTTAGTTACTTTAAATATCATCGAGTATCATACCATCCCCTAGCCTACATTAGAAGCCAAAGAGAAGACCTATAGTGATTCTAGCTGACCTGTCTGAATGTCGGGGTAATGAAAATAAGGGCAAGCCTATGGTATTGGGCATACATTGAATGGAACTTTATTCTGAGAGTGAGTGTCTTCTGATTATCCCTATGGTTATATATATGATGTCTGATATGACAAAAAGGGGATTTCTTTGTAGTGAGGGCACACTGGTTTCATCGCTAGTTACTGTCTTGTTTGGATAGTGTAAACTTAATACATTCATGGTTGTATTGCTCAGTTAGGGCCATATCTTGATCCTTGTGTGTTTCATTATTGTTCTTCAATAATATACACAGTTTTTCTTGAATTGACTAACCTTGGATATGGTGAATATATTTTGATATGATATAGATGATTGACTTTCAAATGTACTTTGTATTCTCTAGTTGCGTTTGAGTTGCTTGAGGAGTCTGAGGGCACATGTCCAGATAGATGGTGCAACTAATAAGCACGTGTTCGGATCGATGGATGCAACTGTTAAGCTTAAGGACAGTTGACCTTTTTAGAGTAGAAAAATGGCATGCCTCGATCATTAAATATTTAAGTAGTCATTATTTAAGAATGGTGAGTAGTACTAACCTGATTAGGAACCTAGTTCTCTTAGAAAGGATAAGTTTTCCAAAACTTTGTGCTGCCTAACAACTTTTTCAATATCCTTTCTTCCTTGACATAGATGTATATCTGTAAGGATATGAGATTGAATTAAACATGTATGCCAATGTCTAGCTAGGATACGTACTTACCATTTTATAGTTGCCAAGGAGAATCTTTGAAGGAAACCACAATTTATATGAATCACCTAGGCTATGTATCCCTAGTCATTTCTCACCCAATTCTCTGCAAATATTCTTGAGGAAACAAGTGTATTTTAAAAAGACTTTGCTTTTTTCTAGGGCCTAATGCAAGATGTACTCTTTTAATATTTTCGTTAAATTTTCTAGGTATCCAATTTTAATTACTCCTTTAATGGATAGTTCCTCTTGCATTTCATATCACAAATTAGTCATTTGTCTTGGAAACCCATTTTAGTTTGAGTTCCTAATAGGAGGACAGAGGATGTATCAATTTTTTCATGGTCCAGTTGGGTAATCTTGTTTTCCTTTTTTTGGAGTGATGCATCTTTGAATTTGTCTCTAATGTATTTCATTGTAAGGACATAATTTACTTGAATGCCCAGCCTTTTCACACTATGAGATTGAGTGATCACCTTTGCCCTTTATGTTCCTGACAACATAGATAGAACCTTCAACTTTACAATGAGACTCTATTTGTTTCTTGACTGGTTAAGATTCTATGAAGAAGTCCAAGTGAGTACCTTTGCAAGCTCAAACTTTACTCTAGCCTGTTCCCTTTTAAGAATAGTGTATTTCGAAAGAGTGGCAACCATATTTACTTTAGCTTCAGCTGATTCTTCTTCAAATAGAAACTGTACACTACTTCTCTCTGCCTTTTCTTTGGACAATGAATTCATAATATCACTTAATTGTGTATTCAAGAGATCATTTTCACATTAGAGATTCTTGCATATTGCATGATACTCAGTAACCTCCACACTTGGTCAAACAAATTCTTCTTTCCAACTACTTAGATTATCCTTAAATTTTCGTTTTTCACTTGTGATTTTTTCTCGTGGACCCTCAACTCAATAACTTCTTCTTCACACTTTTCAATGGCTTTCATTAAATTTCTTTTATATGTATCCATCTTATTTAATGAGTTAATAAGCGTAGAGGCAAAAGATCTCAGCTTGTTGAGGGAGTAATCCTTTAAATCATCTTTTAAATCTAGGTAAGTCATCGATTTACTTTCATTTCTATCTGAGTATACCATCAAGGAAAGAAGTGAATCAACTACTTGCACCTTATCTTCTATTGCTATGATAGGAATATCTTCTATCTACTCAGACTTAATTGAGTCACTTGATGAGTTATTCCAGCAAGCTACAAGCCCCTGATTCACAATATTGTCAGCCTAAGATCTCTGGTTATACTTTATAATACCCTCTATTTTCCTCTATTAGGCTAATCTCTAGAAATACATAAAGCTTTGAGAACCTTTTTTGCTATATTAACTATTTCACTTCCTCCTGAAGTGTAAGCAACTTGTGAAGCCACCATTTCTCAGCATCCTTAAATGGAGTTAGCCTTATTATGAAGAACCCACTCTAATAACAAATGAAGGGTTAGGGTGGGTTGCTTCTCGACTCATGGAACTATTCCAAGAATCACAAATGCAACAAAACTAGGATATAAATACAATAAGAAGTGTAGGAGTACAGAAAAGTAAAAAACACAAGATTTTTACATAGAAACTCATTGCTCAAGAGAGAAAAAACCATGACCTACCTCAAGGAATTCAAGCTCTACTATATTCAAGAAGCCTCTTGAATACAAACTTTATAGATTAACGTCCTAATCCTTTATTTACTAGAAATAACTTTATTACAAGGAAGCCAAGTAGTAACTATAGTGCTTCCATCTCCAACTAGCTCTTACTAAACTCCTAAAGCTAACTATGGCATGGATAATTACCTAACTTAAGATGATTTACAAAAGTTAGTCACACCATGCGTCTGCTAACATAGTCAATCATTTAATTACAAAATACAAAGCCTCAACTATAACAAAGAAATAATGATACAACTCAATGAATAATAAGTTTCCTATTATAGTTCCTTCCTTTGATTATAGCATTGTACCACTTAGAAAATATCTTTAATTGTGAGAATATGGAAGTGTTGGTTTCTTTTTGAAGAAGCTGAGCATTATATATTGTGACATATGAAATCCTTGAAGCAATCTCATTGGTTGAGACAAAAGGTGGCAGGAAGCTTTTTGTGAACTTTTGTACTATGTGTCAGCTGGACTGTTGACTGTGACAGCGACTAGCGAGCCTAACTTGTCCCTAATATGTAAAACCATGAATTTTTCAATCATCAAAACTAAGGTTTTAACATCTATGGACTAGATTATTTGCATGGTTGATAATATGGTCATGATCTTTCGATCTTATAACCACCTATCTAGGTTATCATCCCACCTCACGGAGCGGGGATATGGTAAACTGCTTCAAATATATTTATATATTTTCTTGTATTCAAACCATGTAGGGAAAACAAGGTATGTTTCAGTCCTTGTATCTAATCCATCCATAGATGTACCCTACAATCAAAATCCCATGTTCTATTCCTATCACATTTAACATTTTTATTTGTCCTTTTTGAGCATTGATTTTATAGATTATTATTAATATGATATCTTTGATTTGTAGGATTAAAATAATGCAAAGATGAAGAAATTTGTAGAAAAATCAAATTAAAGATAGAATATTATAGAAGGAAATTAAGATGACAGCTTAATGAAGTAAATTTAACAAAAATACTCAAAAGTGATCATTTGAATTGAAATTTGAATTGCGGCCATTTTAGTGGCTTGCCTCGTTTATTGTGTGATGCACAGGGGTTGTGTTTTGCTTTTATTTTTTCTAGTCTATTTAAAACTAAGTTATTTCATTTGAGGTTTTTTATACCTATAAATATTTAATAAAATTTATTTTTACATAACTTTTGACGTAAAGAGAGCTATAAGCTTTTGTAGGGTCCGAAAATATTATTTTCATCTTTTCTTCTTCTTTATTATTTATTTTTACATTTTTATTTATATGATTTATTGTAATTTCTCAATGTCTATGGGGAGTTAAAGTTCTTGTTATAGAATTATGGTAGTTGACTTGACAACGTGATTGTTTAGTAATTTTTTCATTCAATTTATTTGATTATCATGATAGTTATTCTTATATTCTTGTGCTTACTACTTTAATGCTTAGCTACTATTAAGATAAATTTATATTTATATTGTGAATCCAAAAGGAAAATCAATCAGATAAAATGGAGAATATAGGAAGTAAGATCTTTACTTTATTAAAATAAAGAATTGATTTGCGTCTAGGATAGAAATATACTTAAATCCCCTTTCTTGACTGTAAAATAGAAAGATATACAAATGTATCTGGGTTAAGTTATCACATCCCCACCCAATGATGTAGGTGTGAGGCTAATTTGGATAGACGATTATAAGGTCGGTTGACTATGATCAATAATCAACCCCACAAAATCAAAAACTAGTTAATTCAATAATTGATGAAATTGATACTCGACATGATTGTTAGTGAAATCATAATCCTAAATTGATTCATTCATTGATAGCATAAAGATCTTCTCTACATCTTGATTAATTATTCATTCGTCAATTTCTTTTACTGTTATTACTATTTTTAGTTGAGTTTGTTCATAAATAAATATCTTGGGATTTATGACATAAATAACTAATAAGGATTAGTTTAATTTAGAAAAATAGTTAATCTACAAGTCTCCATGGATATGATATCTGGACTCTCAATAGACACTATCATCCGAACATAAGGAAGTTCATTGAGGGACTAGAGTACAAGTAATAGGAAATGGGAGTGACCCTATTTAATTATGACTTGTTGGCTATAGTACAAGAAATAGGAAAGTGGAGTGACCTTATTTAATTATAACCTATATTTGCTGCACTACTCAAGGTGGGGCATGTGATATAAGATATGACCCAATCGGCACAAAGGGCTTCATATATCATACACTTAGATCACAAATAGAGGGTCGAAGTATAGACTTTGGTTGCATAGAGAACTCAGACCTTAGGTATAGGAATAATTTTAATACATAAGATATTGGTAGAATGTAGTCTTTAACAAAATTAGGAGGAATTTCCTAGAATAAGAATAGATTTATCATGACTCTTTCATGAAACTCGCCACCAGGATAAAGTTCAAGATCTACCTTAGTTAATAATATCCCCCTTAACTAAAAGTTGACTATCCTAACTTGTAAGTGTATCATCTCATTAAACTTATAAGCACAACACTCAACATAATAGGGTACCACTATATACATGAATGCTAGACTTGCCCTAATAAATCATATAAAAAATAATACTAACTTCTTTGTATGAAATTCCTTCACGAGGCATTACTCTTAACTTTCTCTAGACTCCAATTATGTACCCCTAACCTTAAAGATCTCAAAATTAGTTTTGAAGAGAAGAATGACCCCTTTCAAGTGATTACAAATATTTTAAGGATTAAAAATAGGTTAAGTGAAGGTGGGATGGTTTGTAAGTTGTGACAAGACCCAAGTACCCATTTAAATTTTAAAAATATTGAACCATCGACAAAGAGGAGAGAGGTCATAGCGTAGATACTAATGTAGAGTCCCAACCTGACAACAAAGGGCCTATCACAAGGCTCCCTCTTCATGGCGTAATGACCAAATCGAGGTGAGGAAGTAAGCCCGCGTAGGCCCCTCAAGGCATGGGGCCATCAAAAATTATCCCCCTAGTGACACACGACCTATTTTTCCTATCAAAATTCCCCAATTCATAAGAACCCATCATGGGGAATTCTATACTCGATCTAGAGACCACGTAGGATCCTTTAAAGCACGATTTAAACTCGCTAAATGCCTGGGCTGTTACAAATTTATTGATGCAACACTAGTCCTTATAAACATATATATCACAATAATCCACTCAAATTTTTCATTAGATATCAACCTAGGGTTTTCATATATTTTATCAAGCCTACTAAGTCACTCCCATAAATCTTGCATCACAATTATTGAGTCAATATTCTTATCACCACAATCCACTTCTAAAGTTTAAACTTAGTTTCTAGCATTAATCATGTACTGCCAATGAAATATCCTGCATAATATACTAGTCCATCAAATAGAGAGATAAACATAAATTCCTTTTTTGACTTTACAAATACATTTTCTCCACAACATTACTACTACATGTTAAAATTTACTACGTATCTTCTCACCTGCTAAACTGTCTTATAACTACTAGATAAACATTAAGTTTCCTACTGTGTAGTAAAACCACATAATAATGATAGTCGACCTTAATCTTATAACCTAACCCATTATGGTGTATAGAATATTGACCTCCCTCACATCACTTCCACTTACCATGCATACATCCCAGCTAGTTTCAAAATTTTTTAAACACCTCTTAGTCCCCTTATATAAGATCTTCCTAACTGAATGCCCAATTTATAAATTATTACCAGACAATCCTTATATTCATTACCTTTGAGAGATTTTAATACTACATTGTCTAATTCTCATGAGCTTATTTCTTATTTTAGCTAAAGACATAATTATTTTAACTAACTACTCTCTCTTTACCGATAGCCTTAAGTTTGCTAATTTTGGTGCACCTTAACCAATACCATAAGGATATAATAACCCCAACATTCAGTTTAAGGTTACATAAATACAACTCCCCCCTTTTTTACTGACAAGCTAACCTCACTTTGACTTCCAAACTTAGGACTTCATATCACTAACCTTGGGATAATCATACTATTAATAGGTAATAAAATCTTATTGATGATACCTATTGGGTGGGAATACTATCCTAATATTTAGGTACACATCTTTTTCCTTAAGTAAGATATCTACAATAGAGTTTCTGAAAGGGACTCAATGAATATCTTACCTTAGACTAAAAAGGACCATTCATGAAGATAGAGGTACAGGCTTGAATCAGTACACTTGGACGCACTAATAGACTCCTTTTAAATCCTTGTGCCATTTTATAACCTTTGATGAATCATTCATAAAGGACTACATCATTAGGACGCTAAGTCTTTAAACATGTATCTCTTCGATAATGGGACATATCCCCAAAAATTAGACCAAAGAAGAATTTTAGAAAACTTTCATATGGAAAACACCTGAATGATCTAGAGGATGAGAGAATGAGAAATATTTTCTAAATTTCCAATAGCTTTCTTATTATAATTGCGGTGCATAACAGACTGAGAATCAAGACTCTAATAGACACGACTTCGTAGATAATTGCGAACATACTTAAGTTCTTTAAACAAGAATAATTGCGAAGTCTTAAGTAAATTTTATATTTTTTGATTTGTTTATGTTTGATTTTATAGTTTAAGCTAATGGTATATAGAACCAACAAGAATAGAAGCAAATAAGCTGAAATCTGGAGGAATCTGAAGAGAAGTGTAGATGATGATAACTGTGATAAGTCGTCAGCCCTGTGATAAGCTATCACAGTTGTCATCAGACTTAACCAGAGATTTGGCATAAGTTGAAGTTGTGATGATACTTTATGATAAGGCTTCAGGATGGTGAAAAGAAATCATAAGCATCGTCATCCTTAAACAGAAGATGGAAGTTGAAGATAGTTTTGTGAGGACATCCATGACAATTCAATAGCCTGGTGATAAGCTATCAAGGATGTCGTCTGACTTAAACAGAATATGGAAATTAAAGAAAGTTTTGTGATGCCATCCATGACACGTCATCAATATGGTGATAGGCTTTCATCATTGTTGTCAGCCTTAAGCAAAAAGAGCTAAAAATATAGATGAGCTGACGACATCCTTGATAAGACGTCAGACTCCTGATAAGCCATCACTGATGTCGCCATTTATTCTGAGAAAAAGTTGAAACTTCTATTTTGTTTCTTTATTTAGGGTTAATTTTGTAAAGCCTTATTTTAGGGTTTTCTAGAGATATACCAAAACTTATCGATCAAAATACTTTGGAAAGATGATTTTTTCTCTCTTTCTCTAGACAAATATTTTGGGAGTTTTGTCTTGTGAGTGAATTCAAGTTATACTTTTTTATCTTCATCATAGTTGTAAGCTAATCTTCTGAATTTTGAATTCAATTTGTGTACTTGTTTCTTGCATCATGAGTGGCTAAACCTCATTATACTAAATTATGGGATCTAGGGTTAAGTCATAAAGAGGTGCTAAATACTCAAAAATCAATAGGTGTCAGGATTTCTTGATAATTTTGAGATGTTAATTAATGTATGTTGGTTGCAAACAGTAGGCATACCTACTTTGATTTGATTGACAAAGAAATCATAAACAGTAGGAAGTGAATTATCAATATGGACTCAGAAATACTTCAATAATCAACATTGTAACAACGTTAATTAACCTGAGGTAAAATATGGGCAGTACTAGCGATTCCCTATGTCCAAGAGGATTAGGAAATTAGACGCTTAAATAGGTCGAGAGATATTTGAGTATATAATTGATAAAGATAGCTTGTTATTCTAACCACTGTGAGAATCTTAAGTCACCTTTGGTATCTGTCATGTATCGTAAACTAATGAACATAATTCTGGTTATTTCATAAAATCTTGGTTACAAACATCAAAATCAAAGTGTCAAACATTTATTTATGAAACTTAAACACCTATTTCAAGAGACGTGAAACTATTAGTGAATTAAACCATAAGCAACTTGAGTTCACATCGTATCCCCTATGGGATTCGACCCCAACCGAGTTGGGTTTTATATTTACAACAGTCTCTTACACCCATTAAAGAGTGTGGTTTGAGTGTTATCAAAAATGGCGCCATTGCTAGGGAATACAATTTTAAACTAAAAGTTTGTGTGTGCTAATTGACTGTTTGTTTAGATTCCTAGATTTACATTTATTTGTTGTTTCTATTTATTGGATGTTCTTTGTTGTTTATGCAAAAAACAAGAAGTTCCAGAGAACTATTATTGCCAACTAATTCAGAACCTCAGCTGATCGAGAGAATGGATGAACAATAGGAGGTGGAAAGATTAGTCACTTTGGCTAGGGCTCTAATGAATGTACAAAACTAGGATCAAATAGTATATTATCTGAACCATGATGATGAAGACTTGGGTGATGAGGAATTATTGAAATCTCAAAACCAAAGATGATCTAAGCAAATTGCTGCACCAGTACGGTAAAATTTTGATTGAAACCATCTATTCAGAGGAAGGTATGGTCAACAACCTATCCATTATGAGGTTAATGATGATGACGAAGGAATGGACTGATCAGGTGAAATGGGTGCTATCATTCCTTCACCATTGGCACCTGGTGCAAAATTCAGCATAACAAGTACCATGATCCACTCCTTAATCTGAAAAGGTTGTTTGGAGGCTTTCCTGGTGTGATCCGAACATGAACTTAGTGAACTTCATCACCCTTTATAAATCTTTTGATAGTTTAGGAGTGAGTCAGAATATGATCCAGTTGAGATTGTTTCCATTGTCTCTATCTAGGGAGGCAATAATATGGTTAAATTAGTTGAAGCCCAATTCTATAACCAACTGGAGACAGTTGAAAGAGGCATTCCTAGAATGGTCCTTTCCACCCTTCAGTAGGGTATAGTTGAGGGATGAAATTAGTAACTTCAGGCAGCTCCCAACTGAAGCCTTGCATGAAACTTGGGAGATATTCAAGAAGAATCTGGCATAATGTCTGAAGCACACATGATAGACTTGCACTTAATGGAGAATTTGTATAGATCTTTTAACTCTATCACAAAGCCTATTGTAGACAATGTTGCGGGTGGTTTGTTCATTGACGTCTCTTTTCTAAGAGGATTCATACATGTTGAATAGAATGACCAAATAGAGTCGGGCCTAGCATACTAGGGATTCTGTGGTAGCTAGCGCGGCTATTTTTATTGGTATGATCGTGGAGCAGCACAGAAGGGATGAGGAGTGAGACCAAGAGATAGACTAGTGGAAGACACAAATGGACTTGCTGACCAATCCCTTGCTATCAGGAAAGACTAAAAAAATTAAGGTTGTGGATTCTTAGTGCAATATTGCTACTAATGCAGATGAGGAGGTAAACTATGTAAGTAATCATAGGGGTTTTCGAGGCAATAACTAAGGGAATCAAGGTTGGAACTTTTATGATAAGCCTGATTATAAAGATAGGGAGAAAGGACACTGGAGAAGCAATAATGATAGGATCGGTTTGTATGTTCATCCTAGAAGTTGAGATGTTGCACCAACTAGCTATGGTAAGATGTCCATAGAGGACATAATGGAAAAATTACTGAAAGGAGTTGAGGCTGCCAACTTGGGGGTAACTACTATGAGGAGTGAATTATCTAGTCTATGTTAGTTAGTTAGTTCACAATCCTATTCTATCAAGTAGTTGGAGCAGCATATGATCCAACTTTATGCAACACTGAACCAAAGAAAAAGTGGTACTTTACCTAGTAATATAGTTCAGAATTTGCGGAACAATGGCTCATGTATGGCGATTACCACTAAAAGTAGTAAGATCTTACCTGGCCCTTCTGTGGGTAACTCTATAGATGATGAGGTAATTGTTGATGAATCCGAATAAAGCAAACCAGTGGAGTCTAAGAAGATGGATAGTTCTGTTCATGCTTTGAAGAAAGAAAAAGAGAAGGAAGAGGAAGTGGTTTTAAAATCTATCCTGAGATCACCACCTCCCTTTCCTCAATAATTGAAGAAGAAGGATGATGATGCCAAATTCAATAAATTTATGGCAATTTTCAAGCAATTGACAATAAATGTTCCCCTAGCTGAAGCACTTGAGAAAATGCCAGGATATGCAAAATTCATGAAAGACCTTGTGACTAAGACGAGCGTTGAACTATGAATTGAAGGCAAAATATCTACCTTTGTAGTGCTATTTCTACAAAGACCCTAGTGCAGAAGAAGCCAGACCGAGGAGCAGTCACTATTCCCTGCACAATTAGGACAATGGAATTCATGAAAGCACTATGTGATTTGGGAGCAAGCATTAATTTGATGCCATTGACTATTTATAAAAAGTTGGTTCTGGGAAATCCCACACCCACCAACATGAGACTCGTGATGGCGGATAGGTCAATAAAGCAACCTGTTGGCCTTCTGTATGATGTGTTAGTTAAGGTTTCCAGCTCTATGTTTCCTAAATACTTCATCATTCTAGATTGCGAGGTGGACTTCGAGGTGCCCATAATCTTGGGTCGACCTTTCCTCGTAACAAAAAGTGTGCTGATTGATTTGAGAGCGAATGAGCTCTTATTCAAGATGAAGATGAAGTAGTATGATTTGATGTGGGCAAATAAATGAGGAAGCATGAATATATGAGTGTGTTCTCAATAGTCGATGTGTATTATGAGGACGAATAGGAGGTGCACATAGCTGAGCAACTTGTTATCAAACCTTTATCCGTTGTCATGATGAATTTTGATAGTGAAGTCGTAGGGGAGTATGAAGATACCATTTGTGCCTTGACAATAATGGGTTCATTACCTTATGCTCTTAAAAATCTAGACCTTAATCTAGCTAATCGACCAACGCCACCAGCCAAGCCCTCTACTGAGGATCCTCTGGTGTTGGAATTAAAATAATTTCCTGGCACCTATGGTACGTGTTTCTAGGTAATAAGAACATGCTACCTATTATTATTGCAACGGATTTGGGGGAACAACAGGTGAAAACACTTATCTCAGTACTTTAGAGGCATAAGAGAGCTATAGGGTGGACTATTGCAGATATTATTGGCATTCTCTCATAAATCTGAACGCATAAAATTCAGATTAAGAAGGATTGTATTACAATCATAGAGCATCATCTCTATCTTAATCCACCAATGCAAGAGGGGTTAAGAAGGAAATTATTAAGTAGTTAGATGCATGAGTGGTTTACCCTATTTCTGACAGCAAGTAGGTGAGCTTAGTTCAATGTGTAACCAAAAAAGGGGGGGTATGATAGTGGTTGCTAATAAAAATAATGAGTTGATTCCGCTTATGCCTATAATTGGGTGGAGAGTTTGAATGGAGTACCGCCAGCTAAATTCATGGACTCTAAAAGACCACTTTCCGATGCCCTTTATGGACTAAATGCTTTATCTATTAGCTGGTAGGGGGTGGTACTTCTTATTGGATGGTTATTATGGATACAGTAAAATGTGTATTTCTCCTGAAGATCAGAAGAAGATGAAGTTCACATACCCATATGGCACCTTTGCATTTAAAAGGATGCTATTTGGGCTATGTAATGCACCCGCCACTTTTCAACGATGTATGATGTCTATCTTCTCTGACATGGTAGAAGACACTATAGAGGTATTCATGGATGATTTCTTTGTGGTGGGTGATTAATTTGAGATGTATTTGGCAAATCTAAATGTATCCTTAAAAAGATGTGTTGAATTTAATTTGGTGCTTAATTGGAAAAAATACCATTTCAAGGTCAAGGAGGGAATCGTTCTCGGCCACAAAATCTCCAAAAAAGGGATAGAAGTTGATCAAACAAAGGTGGAAGTTATTGAGAAACTATCACCTCCCATTTTAGTTAAAAGAGTGTGCAGTTTTCTTGGACATATTGGCTTTTATTAGAGATTTATAAAAGACTTATCAAAGATTCCAAATCTGTTTGCAAACTCTTGGAGAAGGAGGTGAAATTTTCCTTCGATGATGAGTGCTTGAAGGCATTTGTATGACTTAAAAAGAAGCTAATTAAGGCCCCTATTTTTATTTCACCTGACTGGGTAAAACCATTTGATATCATGTGTGATTAAAGTGATGTGTCCCTTGGAGCTGTATTGGGGCAAAAAAGGGAAAAATTGTTCCATCCAATATATTACACCAGTAAAGCACTAAATGGAGCACAAAATAATTTCACCGTCACTGAACATGAACTTCTAGCTGTAGTGTACGCTTTCGAAAAGTTCAGAGCATATCTGTATGGGACCAAAGTAGTGGTCCACACCAACTATGCTGCCTTAAGGTATTTAATGGCTAAGAAAGATACTAAACCAAGGCTAATCAGATGGGTATTGCTGCTGTAATAATTTGACTTTGAGGTCAAGGATAGGAAAGGTTGTGAAAACCAGGTTGCAGATCATTTGTCTAGAATGGAAGGTGGCAGGAAAATAGTGATGAAATGAAGAAAAATGATGCATTCCCTGATGAGGAGATTCTGGTTGCCTCTATGGAAAAATTGCCTTGGTATGTGGATTATGAAAATTATATTATAAGTGAGGTCATCCCAGAAAACGTTTCTTTTGATGATGCATTACTTCTAGGATGAGCCGTATCTTTTTTGGCTATGTGTAGACAATATTATAAGGAGCTTCTAAAAGTAGATGTATTATGCATATTGAAAGCATGTCATGCTTCCCCAGTTGGGGGTCATCATGTAGGTGACCTAAAAGCTAGGAAGTGTTACAAAGTGGATATTATTGGCCAACATTGTTCAAGTATACCTACGAGTTTATGCTGAAATATGACTGATGCCATAGGTAGGGGTCAATCTCTAAAAGACATGAGATGCCCTTGACTTAGATGCTTGAAGTGGAATTATTTGATGTTTGAGGCAATGATTTCATGGGTCATTTTGTGAGCTCATACGAGATGAAGTATAATTTTGTCTCTGTTGACTATGTCTCAAAATGAGTCAAAGATATAGCCTTTTCTGATAATGAAGGGAAGAGGTTGTTGCTTTTCTCAAGAAGAACATCTTCTCTCGCTTTATAGTACCACGTACTATCATAAGGGTTAGAGGATATCAGTTTGCAACAAAATGTTTCAAGAATCTTTGGAAAAATATGGGGTAAAATAGCACAGAGTGGCTACTCCATACCATCCACAAACCAGTGGGAAAGTGGAGGTATCAAATCGTGAGATTAAATCCATTCTAGCAAAAACAGTTAATGCTAGCTGGAAAGATTGGTCTCGAAAGCTCGTCGATGCCTTGTGGGCATATAAAAATTCTTTCAAGACACCCATGGGCATGTCACCATTTCATCTGGTCTATGGAGAAGCTTTCCACCTACCAATAAAGCTTGAGAACAAGGCCTTATGGGCACTCAAAAGGTCAAATCTGACTTGGAAGGAAGCAACAAAGCTGAGACCGAGGCAATTGAATGAGATGAATGAATTCCATCTCAGGTCCTATGAATGAGCATATCTATATAAAAAAGATGAAAAAATACCAAGATTGGATAATAGAGAAATGGGAATTCCAAAAGGTGATTTGGTGTTTTTGTGTAATTTCTAACTCAAATTATTCCTAGGTAAGCTGAAATCTAAGTGGTCAGGCCCTTTTAAAGTTAGTTAAGTCCACTCATTTGGAGTAGTGGAACTCAAATATGAAGACGGCAGTACCTTCAAGGTAAATGGGCAATGTGTCAAACTTTACATTTGCTCGAAAGAATCAGTGAAAAGTATCACCATTATCTATCTCAATAAAGTTTGAAGTAATCAAGATACTTGAGTTGTACCACGATGTTAAATCAGGCGCTGTATGGAAAGAAACCCATGACAACTGAGATAGATCCATTCCAGGTATACTCTAACCCTTATTTTAATTTTTCTTTGATTTTGAATTGAGGGTGTAGGGTAGTCTATTGTTGTAACATATTTTGGGGTAACTAGGAGAAATACAAGTACAGAAAGTAGTTGACATGTTTTTGTTACTTTTAAACACCTCTCCAATGTTTTGTTGGCAACGACTTTGTGAGTTATATTTACTTGTGAACATTGTGAATCTTGTTGTGGCATTAGTTTTAGCTGCATGATGATCATTACTGAAAAATTGAATGAACTAGATAAGTGGTGGCCTGCGATATAATTGGGTGCCATGTGTGTTTGAGCAACTACTTAATTCCCTCTATATGCTAAACCCAAAATATGCCTAGTTAGTCTTACCATGGTTAAATGATAGGGGTTAGGAAAAGATCATAGGCCATTTTGTTGATCAACCCACTTTTATCCTAATTAGCCTACCCTATGTGCATTATATCCCTTGATCCCTGTTTTGAGCGTAATTAGCCTGTTTCTTCCTTATGACACCTTTCAATTTCACATTTATACCATAATAAACCTGTTTGGCCCTGGTCATCCTTGGATACTGTACACCTTGACCTAGGAAAACAACCTAAGTTGAGGGTCGCTATCATAGGGGTGCATGGTGTAAGATGAGTATGAATAACGGTAGAATAAAGAAAAAGATGAATAAAAATTGGGTGCTATTTACAAAAAAATGAGAGGCACCCAACTTGAACATGCGTGATCAATGGAAAAGAAAACAAAAAAGAGGTGAATAAGTGAGCCCTAAGAGAGTAGTGTAGTGTCAAGGAGGCATCGTCACTTTAAATGATCTTGAATACCATACCATCCCCAACCTACATTATAAGCTTAAGAAAGGTACTAAGTGATTCTAGACGGCCTATCTGAAGGTCTTGGTAATGAAAATAAGGGCAAACCTATGGTACTTGGCATACACTGATTAGAACTTTGTTTTGAGAGTGAGAGTCTTTTGATGATCTCCACATTTACATCTTTGGTTTATCATATGTGGGGAGGGGGATTTATTTGTTGTGAGAGCATAATGGTATTGTTGCTAGATAATTGCTTGTTTAGATAGTGCAGCAATGGTATATGAATGATTGGTACGGCAAAGATTGATGCCATCTCTTGAGTCCTATATGTTACATTATTGTTCTTCAATTACATACACAGTTGGTTTTAATTGGATGGACCTTGTAGGTGGTAACTATGTTTTGAGATCAAAAGATAAAGTTGGCTGCTGAATATGATATGTATTCTCGTAGTTATGTTGAGTTTCTTAAGGACAAGCAATTTTTTTAAGTTGAGAGTGTTGATGTGTGAGCAATTGCTAAAACATTTAAGACCTTTTACCAAGAATAATTGTAAAGTCTTAAGCAACTTTTGTAGTTTTTGAATTATTTATGTCTGATTTTATATTTTAAGCTGATGGTATAGAAAACCAACAAGAATGGAAGAAAAAAAGTTGAAATCTAGAGGAATATGCAGAGATGTGTGACTAACGACATATTTGATAAGTCATAATCCCTGTGATATTCTATCACAATTGTCGTCAGACTTAACCAGAGATTTGGTACAAGTTGAAGTAGTGACAATACTTTGTAATAAGGTGTTAGGATGGTGATAAGGCTTCAGAATCATCATCAGCCTTAAACAGAAGATGGAAGTTGAAGATAGTTTTCTTACAACATCCATGACACATTATTAGCCTGGTGATAAGTTGTCTAGGATTTTGTCATACTTAAATAGAAGATGGAAGTTGAGGAAATTTTTGTGATGACATCTATGACACATCATAATGATGGTGATAGGCCGTCATCATCGTCGTCAGCTTAAGCAGCAAAAGCCAAAAATATAGAGGAGCAGGCGATATCCGTGATAAGCCATCAAACTCCTGATAAGCCGTCACTAATGCCGTCGTTTATTCCAAGAAAAAATTGAAACTTTTATTTTGTTTCCTTATTTAGGGTTAACTATTTAAGGACTTGTTTTCTTGGTTTCTAGAGATATACAAAAATTTATCAATCAAAATACTTTGGGCAGACGATTTCTCTCTCTCTCTCTCGACTATTTTTTTGGTAGTTTCGTCTTGTGAATCAATTCAAGTTATACTTTTTGATCTTCATCATAGTTGTAAGTTAATGTTATCAAATATGAATCCAATTTGGGTACTTTTTTCTTGTATCATGAGTGGCTAAACCTCATTAACCTAAATTATGGGATCTAGGGTTAGGTCATGAAGAGGTGACAAATACTCAAGATTCAATAGGTGTCAGGATTTCTTGATAATTCTGAGATGTTAATTAATGTATGTTGGTTGCAAATAGTAGGCATACCTACTTTGATTTTCTTGAGAAAGAAATCATAAACAGTAGGAAGTTAATTATCATCAGGGACTTGAAAGTACTTCATTTAATAATCAGCGCTGTAACAAGGTTGATTAACCTGAGATAAAATCTGGGCAGTAATAGAGATTCCCTAAGTCCTAGAGGATTAGGAAATTAGACGCTTAAATAGTTCGAGAGACATTTAAGCATATAATCGATAAAGATAGCTTGTTATCCTAACCAATATGAGAATCTTGAGTCACCTTTTGCATCTGTCATGTACCGTAATCCCTAGTAAATATAATTCTTGTTATTTCATAAAATCTTGGTTACAATCATCAAAATCATAGTTTCAAACAATTATTTGTGAAACTTAAACTCCCATTTCAGGAGACGTTAAACTATTAGTGAATTAAAGCGCAAACAACTTGAGTTCATATCATCTTCCCTGTGGAATTTGACCCCAACCTAGTTGGGTTTTATAGTGATAACGATTTCTTACACCCATTTAGGAGTGTAGTTTGAGCGTTATCAATCAGTACGATGAGTACTGGCGTGAAACTCGAGAAAAGAGATAAAATATACATGTACCAAAATAAGTAATAAAACAAGTGGATGAACTATATATTTATCGAAAACTAGTCTAAATTACATGCACCACAATAAAATATAAATAGAGGATGGCGAGATAGGGGCAAGGAGCATGAAACATGATAGTTGAAAAACATAAATCTGAACTGTGTATCTCATTCCAACCTAGTGGTACACACAGGTTATATGGGTTCGACTTCGTTTACCGAAAGGCCCCAGTCTATGTTAGCAATAGTGCCAGAGAATTAAGTTAAAGCCACTAACAGTTAATTAGCCTTTTAAAAATATACAATGAAAAATCAGACATAATAGTCATAGACTCCCAACGTCGGCAAATATGGTTTCTAGTGTTGGTCCCCCAGACTACACCTTCTTGGTGAGATACAGAATTCCCTTTAAGCCTAAATTAAAATAATTTAACATATAAAATCAACCGTGGAGTGTTTCATTAAGGCTTTTCCAAAATTTGGTATCGTTATACCAATAGACTTACAGGCTATTTTAATTATGCTAAACTATAACCATTTAACAAACTAGACTCCAAACATCCATTTAAAATCCAAAACCATAGCCCCCAAGGGTGTTTCAAATCATATTTATGTTTCTCCGTTTAATACAATACAATTTTTCAAAGGATAAGTTAAACTATATAAAATACTTGTTCAAAACTAAATTGCGATATGGGTTGAGGTTCATGTTATAATCATGCACAAATTGATATAAATTCTTAACACTATATTACCAATTTTCTCCATTACCATGGAACACAAATTCAACTCATAACACACCATTCAAACCATGAATAAGCCATTTAAAACAATGAGAAATCAACACAAGTGTTTAACAATAAAAAACCCTCAACCCTAATTTAATCAAACATTCAAGAACTCTTAAAATTAAGTAAATTGATGCAATAATACTATAATTATACTAGATAGTGTCAAACATATCTTTTTAAAGGAAGGAATTCAATAAAATATTGAATCCTTAACTATGAAGCTTAAACCCTAGATTGAAATTGTTATGAAGACATAAATTCATTTCCTTTACCCTTGATGACAAATTGGTCAGAAAATATTGAGAAGAAAATATAATCTTTGACCTTTATTGAAACTCTAGAATGAGAGCTTAGGATTTTTGGGAGATAAGATGAATTAGGTTTTGAGAGAGATTATCATGCTTTTGGGATGAATTTGGGGATTAAAAATGGACTGGGGGAGTTATATGGAGTGAAAGAACCATTTTCCCTTGATTTAATGTGGAAAAAATATGTTTTTATGCTAAGTAAGGTGGGGGTTGCGTCGCACGCCCAATCATCGGGTAGAAGCTTTGCCTCATGTGGCTCATCGCGCATCTCAGGCGGTGTCTAACTAAAATACTAGTAACTTTTTACTCCAAAGTCAAATTAACTAAGGGTCGATGGAGATATAAATAAGACTCATTGGGCTTTAATCTAGAGTATAGTAAACCACATAACCCATTATATTCTAAAAATAATAGTCATTTGAAGTTAACCCAAGTAAAAACATATACTAAAACTCAATAGGTTGGGAAGTTCTCAACTCAACTTTGACCTAGGAGATTTTTGTGACTTCAATTAATATCCAAAATACTCCCACATTAACTAATTGATCATTACACTTATATTAAGTTATAAATTATTAGGTTCGAGTCTATTCATGTATGAGGGATGACTTAAATTCTAGATTAAAAATGTGGGGTACTATAGCTGTGACCTTTATTGGGCATGTTATATCTAGTGAAGCGATTAAAATGGATACATAAAGGATTAAGGCAGTAAAGCAATGACCCAGACCCATGACTCCAACCTGCATTAGGATGTGCTTGGGTTTATCAAGTAATTATGTGAGATTTTTAATGATTTTCTCATCTATTACTGCTTATATTATGAGATTGACTTGGAAGAAAGTGAAGTTTCTATGGTCTTATGCTTGTGATGTTAGTTTTAAGAAGCTAAAGGATGATTTGACTATCGACCCCATCTAGACGGATCTTGAAGGTACTTAAAGGTTTGTGGTGTGTTGCGATGGACCTCAGGTATGAATTTTGTGTGTGCTAAGCTAGCACAGAAGGGTTATAACTTATGTTTCCAGACAACTTAAGGTGCATGAGAGGAATTACCTAACTTATGATCTAGAGTTTACTGTAGTGGATTTTGCATTGAAAATTTGATATCACTATTTATATGGAGTGTATGAGGACATTTACGCAAATCATAAGAGTTTGTAGTATGTGTTCATCCAGAAAAACTTATATGAATTAAACGTCAGGTAGAGGAGGTGTTTGATTTCAAAAGAATTATGACATGATTTTTCAGTACTACCCAGGTAAAGTTAATATTGTTGCTGATGTTCTTAGAAGGTTTTCTATGGGTATTTTGTCTCATATTAAGGAGGATAGAAGAGGTTTAGTGAAGGAAATTCACCGACTGGCTAATTTGGGAGTCCACCTTTTAGACTCTAAGGATGGAGTAGTAGTTGTTTATAAAGTTGCCAAGTCATCTCTTGGATAAAAGTTAAAGAGAAACAAATCTACATATGGAAATTAAGAATGATGTGGTCAAAAAAAAGTTATGGCTTTCAAAATTAGGGGATTTGGTGTTATAATGTATCAAGAAAGTTTGTGTGTTCCGGATGTAAATGGGAGGCGAGATAGTATTTTAATCAAGGCTCATTGTAATACCCCACATTTGGACTAGGATGAAAATCCATCATTCCTATGCGTAGACGTTTCAAAATCCTCGAATCCTATGTAAATTTAGTGTGTTAATCAATTATGTATTGTGGAAATATATTTTAGCATGAATTTAGATCATATAGGTCCCCTAACTCAAGTACAAGTTGAAAGCATTCCTATCGTTCAAGTTTTAGTGAGTGTTAAAACTTAGGTCAAATTCAATAAACCATAAATCATTGTATATGATGAACTGGGAGTTTTACTATATAAGAAATGAAATCTCTTTAAATTATCTTTCCAGCGATACTAATTAGGCCTAAATCCGATATCGTAACAAAGAGTTATTCCTATTTTACTCCAGCATGTCAGGTTGGAAACAGTGTAATGACAAACATGGTAGCTTCCATATTTGTTAAGCCCTATCACGAAGGTCGTCAGCCTTAGGAAGAAAAAAACTCCTAAGTGACGAAATTCATGGTAGCTTATTATATTTGTGATGCCTTATCACGAAGGTCGCCAGCCTTAGGCAGAAACCAGCTCCTAAGAGATGACATTCGTGGTAGCTTACCACATTTGTGACACTTTGTCAAAAATGTCATCAGACTTAGGCAGAAACCATCAATTCCAGCTCCTGTGTGATGACATTTTTGATGGCTTGTCACATTTTTGACACCTTGTCACCAATGTCATCAGCTATGATTTTCAGCAACATGAAATTTATTTTAGTAAGGGTATTTTGGTCTTTTTCCTTCACTTTCCATGACTTATAACCCCTCCAGGAGCGTATTATCTTCCATTATATTTAGTTAAACATCTCAAAAATCTCTCTCATACACTATCAACCATAATATTAGGATTTTATCTCAAGATCAAAACTCTTAAGAATAAGCCCTAGGGTTTTCATAGAAGAGTCTATTTTAAGGATATTTCTCTGTCAATCTTCACGAATTCTTAATCTAAGGTATGCGTGTGTTCATTCATGGACTTATTTCATCCATAAAGTACAAGAAACCTTTTTTTCTAAAACTATATATTATGGTTTTCATGTTATGAATGGATTGTTAATCATGTTTATGTGTTGAATGATGTCAAGATAGAATATTTATGTGTTATTATGAATCTATGACATCACATGAGTTGAGAACATGTAAGTTTGATTATTTATGATGATTAACTGTATAATTTACACCTATGCCTAAGTTGTGCATGTAAGGTATTTGATAAAATACCTAAGAGACTAGAAATCATGCATTATAGCTAAATTGTGACTAAGTGAAGGATTCATGATATGCAACCATATTACAATGATTTTCATTTGATATTGTGTCTTGTAAATGTTTTTGGTACGTTCATGAACTAGTTTTATGAGATTATGCCATGCTTACTTGCAAATCCTCCTTATGTACAAAATGTATGATATCTATGCGCTTCATGGAATTTCCCAAGTTATAATATTATGGGTTGTTGATGTTGGTCACATATTCAAGTCAATCATGTGTGTCAGTTTCCTTTCATCGAGTCCTGGGGGTATTCATACTTGAAAAATATAGTTGTGTACCTAGAGCCTTGTCATGTTTTCACGATACACTCAGTCAATCCATGATCTATAGAAATCAGTCAGTCATGTAACTCAGGAAAATCCAGTAACCATAGTAATCTTAGTAGTTCAGTAATCTCAGTGATCTCAATACTGAGTAATATCTGTAACCTCAGTATTCAAAGTCAATCTCAGTAATTTCAGTACTCTCAAACAGTCTTTAGAACTCAGTATATTCCGTCAATCATCGGAATCCAGTAAACTTAGTTTAGCTCTGCTAAACAATGCCACTGTATCAGTCTAGTTAATCAATATTAGTTCAGATAATCAGTTAAGTTCAGTTATTCATTCAGCCCTGTTCTTTAGTTTAGTGTCTTTCAGATGGGAGTAGGATTATGCATCGAGTGAGTCTAGGGATGGGGACTAGTTTAGCTCTACTAAACAATACCATTGTATTAGTCTAGTTAATCAGTATCAGTTCAGCTAATCAGTTTAGTTTAGTTATTCAGTTCAGCCCAGTTATTTAGTTCAGTGTCTTTTAGACGGGAGTAGGATTCAGCACCGAGCGAGACTAGGGATGGGGACTCACCCACTAGATTAGGACTGAGATCCTTGAAGCAATCCCTAAGTTCTATAACTACATAGCTAGCGTAGGTACGAGATATCACCAGTTAGATAGGATTAACATACTCAGGAGTCACCCGTTATTACATTTATATGTATAGGACTAATCCCAGGAGTCACCTGCTAGATTAGGATTGACTCCACAGCAGATGTATTTATTGGTGGCACCGTACTGACACCCTCCTATTTAGGAAAAATATTGGACCCCAGTTATCTTAGCTTGGGGTATGTCAGTTAGATGAATACATCCCACAGTTTTAGTTATAGATTCAGGACTGTCAGATATAGTCAAATCAGTTCAGTAGTATAGATTCATTACTATTAGATACAATTAATCCGTATCATTATAAATAAAATTAAAGATCACCCATTAGACAGGACTAATCTCAACTATGATTAATCAGTATTAGAATCATTAGATTTAAAGATCACCCACTAGATAGGACTGATCTCAGACTAAGTCAAATCATCCTTATTATCAGTATACTCATGATCACCTGCTAGATAGGACTGGCCTTAAATTTAGTTACTCTAAGTAGAATGGAGCTAAGATAGTTCCATCAGAACTTAGACTGTCAGATACAGTCGCTTAGTATTAGTTACATCGGTTAGACCAGTCATCATAGTTATATCAGCTATATCAATTTTCTAAACTCATGTATCAGTCATATCAGTTATCCGAATTCATGATATTAGTATTCATCTTCAGTACTGTCAGACATAACCAACCAGACTAGTTCTTCATAATTCAAACTATTAGAAATAGTCATTCATCTATTTAGTATCTCAGTATCAGTGCACTCATGTTGTTAGTATTCAGACTCAGTAGTCAGTATCTCCATGAGTTCAGTTATAGTTATGTATGCATGTATGTATTCTTACGTTCATATTATTCAGCATTGTTCATGCATATAAACCTTTGCATTTAGCCTTCCTCACTCGTATACTTAGTACATTCAGACGTACTAACGCATTTGCGCTATAGTGATTTCTCTTATGTTACACCATAGCTTTAGAGGCACGAGCTCCAGATCAGCAGTACCATTTTAGTGTTCAGAGTTTGTAGTGTTTCATTTGAGGATAATATGATTATTACTACATTTAATATTCAGTTGGTAGATAGAGTTAGTTGGAGACATGTTCTTTCAACTCCTTATTTAGACTGTTTATAGGCTTTCAGACTACAACATGTCAGACAATTATTACAGTTTTATTTTTGTATTGTTATACCTTTTTTAGTTATTTTATTATCAGACATTTATTCAGTTCGAACCTTATGGCCTTTTATGTTCATATTTCCGCATTTTATGATACGTTATACCGTATACAGGTACAAATATCAATCATGGGTTAGCTTGTGGTCCTTCGGGGTCATGACCACCGTGTAGCATTCTGGTTCAGAAAATTAGGGTGTTACACTTATGCATCTAGGTATACAGTTTCTACTAATTTGATAAGGATGCATCATGATTTGAACGAAATATACTAATGGAGTAACATAAAGAGAGATATAGGGAATTTTATTGCCAAGTTTACAAATTATTAGAATATCATGTTCATACAAATTATTAGCAAATCATGGTTGAACATTTAAGACCATATGAAACCTCCAAAGATATAACCTTACCCGTGTCGAAGTGTGAAATAATAAACATGGTTTTTGTTGTTGGTGTTCTGCAGTCCCAAAATACATATGGTTACATATGGTCCATAGTTAATAGAATGACAAATTTTTCTCACCTTCTGCCAGTGAGGACTAATTACTCAGTTGAGTATTGTACAAATTTGTTCATTTGGAAGATAGTTCGATTGCATAGGCCCCCCGTGTCTATTATATCCAATCAAGTCAAGTAGTTTTTTATTAATTTTTGGCTCTTTTTTTGAAAGGATTGGGTACTCAACTGAACCTTAGTACTGATTTCCACTCTCAAATATATGTGTAAGTTATGCATACTATTTAAACTCTATAAGATTTTATAAGGGCCTGTGTAATTGACTTTAAAGAAAGTTGGGTTTATCACTTTCCACTTATTTAGTTTTCTTATAGTAATAGTTATCATTTTAGCCTTCAAATGACTCGTTTAAAGGGAAACTATGGTAGGGGATATAGATCGCTAATATGAGGTTGGTGAGACTAGATTGTTTGTACCTCACCTAATGGAGAAATTCTAGGTTATTCAAGAAAGTATTATGACAGCTCGAAGTCAACAAAAGTCTTATAAGAATGTGAGGTGAAGGGATTTAGAGTTTGAGGTTGAAAATTAGGTATTCCTGAAGGTCTTTCCTATGAAGAGAGTTATGTGGTTTGGGAGAAAGGAAAAGCTTAGTCCTATGTACATTTGTCCATATCAAATTTTAAAAAGAGTTGGAAATATTTCTTGAAAATTGGACTTTATTAATGAGATTGATATAGGTTTATCCTGTATTTCACATGTCCATGCTCAAGAAATATGTTTGTGATCCTTCATTGGTGGTGTCCATGTAGTATACTGGTGTGAAGGATTCCTTATCTTATGATGAAATTCCTATAGAAATCTTAGATAAACAAGTTTAAAAGTTAAGAACCAAGGAGAGCTTCGGTAAAGGTGGTATGGAGGAACCAAAAAGTAGAGAAAGTTGCTTGCAAATTAGAGGAGGACATGAAAGATAAATGTCCCTTATTAATTCCACCGTTGGATGAGGTTGCTTTAGGTAAGAATCTTGTTCTTTCTCTTGATCTATTTTATTTCATACTCTAAGTTCCTCTTTGTTCTTCATTGCATCATACTAAAAGTGTCCTATATTATCATTTAGAAATGAATGATCTAGGGGGATAATGTAATAACTCAGTGTTTGGGAGTTTAATAAAACTGAAAAAGATCCCATGTGACCCCCAAATCAAGCAAAAACACTAAGAGAAGGGTTCAAATATGTTGGGGGAGGTTTAGGACATGAAAATTGGCTGTCATTACAAAGGGGCCATTGCGTGATGGCCTCGAACTATTAGGAACCCTGTGAGAGGCCACCGCCTTACTTACACAGTGCACCCAATACGGTAAGGGACCTATCTTACACTGGGCCTCACACAATGAGTCCTACTTCTTGTATTGGGGGTCGCACCGCGACCCTCCTTGTCTTCATTAATGGGTCATCATTTTACATATTATTTAAGGGCATTTGGGAAATTTCTCACCTTTTATACTATTCCTGTTCACCCTAAAAATTTCTAAGCCACTAAGTTTGACTAAATTCATTTAAAAGAGGTATTCTACACTTCTCAGTACAACTAGAAGCAAAAGGCTAGGGTTCCAAGTTTAGAGTTTGTGTCTCATTCATTCTCAAGAAACTTTTCATCAAAAAGGCATGTTGAACACTCTTTGTTTTAAACATTTTTATATTGAATCACTTTACTTGGAATTTATATGTTCATCAATGGTTGTTTAAAACTAGGGTTGAGGAGATATAGTTATGAAAGCTTTATATTTGTTTCCACTTCTTTAATGGTTTTCTATGTGTGAATGATGGGTTTTGAAAATGAAATGAGTCACAAAAAAATGATGGAATTGGTAATATGGTGTCACAACATTTTTAAGTTTTGCATGACAAAGATATGAAACTAAACTCATTTCATAATTTAGTTTTTAAGAAGGATATGATATTTATTTTTCTCTTGAAAGATTATATGGTATAAAAATGGTAAAAGATTTAATTACTTTTTCAAACCCTTAGGGGGGCTATGGTTATGTATTTTAAAATGGAATTTGGAGTAAACAATATTGTAATGGAAATGGTATGGAATTATATAAATGACTTCTAAGACTTAGTATGTTGATACCCATGTAGGAATCCCTAAATTACAGACCCCACTATTAAAGTTTTATAAAAATATTTTAGTTGGGATTTAGTGAGAATTTTGTAGCTTCATCAAGAAGGAATACATCCTCGTGTTTAATGCTAAAACCTATGTTTTGTGGACATAGGGATGTCGTACCTTAATTGGACGACAAATAGTGTCCTTAATATAAGGATAATAGGGAGGCTTTAGAATATTGGTGACTTTAGCCTATCCTCGGTTCTTACAGAAAACTTTAATAGAGGTCTCGCCAGTTAGGTGTACTAGACCTATATAGCCGATGGGTTACTAGAGGTTGGTGAAATGATAGATAGTTAAGTATTAAATTTTAATGGTAATGTCTTTATGTTCCTTGCCCACCATCCCTTACATATTGTCATAATGGATAATGATTATCTGTTTTATGATGGTGGTAAAAGAATGCTTTATACCTATCCCTTGGTTGCATGCCAGTACACATCATACTGATCGTCCCCATAAGCTACATTATTTCATGATATAGGCTTGAAGGTCTTTTTCCATGGTTCTGTGCAACATAGAGTGTTTGTATTCTCTCTTGGACAACTGGTGAGAAGTGGTGAGACCTTCATCATCCAAAAAGCATTATTAATTTTCATTTATGTTTCCATTCTTGTATCCTTGTTATTTTTTTCTTGGTATAGTAAGGGTGATGTCCTGACTTTGTAGGTATTTTTATGGTTAGAGTCTTTGTAGACGGTATTGGGTAACTATATTTTGATTTTGTTTAATTCATGGATTTCATTCTAAATGTTTATTGAACTTTGTATTCATATGGGTTGGCTTCCAGAACTCATTATATTATGCTTATGATGTAAAAGTAAAGGATCATCTCAGGACTTCGTTGATTTGGGATGCCCATCATGGCCAGGGCCACTATTCTGGTCGTGAGACCCACATTTCTAAAATTTACAAAATTGAGCAATATGCCCACTCTTGTAACAGATAAATCACAATCTCTTTGTTTAACAGGTTTATTTTGTGCTTGATTATATTCACCATTATTGTTTCTGGGAGATCTACCATTATTTTTCTTAATTTTTTTCCTCTTAGGCTTAAAAAAAGTATTGCTAGAACTAGTGGCAACATTATTTGAACTAACAAAATTTACCTCCAATGTTATGTTGTTCTCTTCTGTTTGCAAAAGTGCATCTTCGCCTCTTGTCTCTTCTTTCATATGGATTCGTATTATCGACGTCTCAAGAGAAACTTTCTTTTGTTTGCAGCACATAGTGTCTTTGAAATTTCTTCCAAGAAGGTTGAAGTTTATCTATTATGCTAAAAATAATAAGGTTATCTCCAATTTTGATGCCCTTAGTCCTAAGCTCTACAATCCTATATAATCAGCTTGGTCTACCATTGGTTTATTGTCCACCATTCCAAAAAGCAAAACTCTTCTCGCATCATTTTCTTTTCTCCAGCCTCCTCGGTATCATACATACTCTATAACATTTCCAATTTTCTTTCAAAATAGAGTATATTCTATCATAATAATCATTAAAATTATCAGATAAATAATAGAATAAAAAATACTGATACTTGTAGGAGTCACCATCGTACAATGATGATAGATTTGACTATTTTATCAGATTCTTCACAATCAATATATAATAAACATTAAAAAAACTTAAGTAGAAAAGTATTTAACCCTTCGACATCTTGAAATGAGTACTATTGAACCGAATGGCTTGTAAAAATCTCCCATTTCGACATCCACGAATTTTTCAATCATTGCCATTTAGTCTCCTTAAAATTATTGTGGAAGTTACAAAATTTACAATAGAAAAAATACAAATGAACAAAATACAATATCTTCTTCTTGGCTGAGGCACAAATATCTTCCACTCTTTAAGGAGATTCATGCCCACTAGAACAATTATTTTCACCGAGTCTGTAGTACTCTTCTTGACTTGTTCCCAAACTCTGGACAAGAGTTGAGTTCAAAGTTCCACAAAAAATAACAACTCCCTTTACCTAATAAACATTCTTTTTGCTAACTTTTATGTACTCTATATTTTCTTATACTTAGAAAAAAATATGCAAGACCATCGTTATATATAAAAGAGGAAGTCCTTCTTGTATTGAATAAGAATGAATGAGGGGTAGTAAACATGAAAGATCTATGTTCTAAAAGTTATAAGAGTTACAAGAGCTACAAAATAACTTACACATTCTACCACCACTAACTAATAAGATTAATGGCACATAAAACCACAAATGAAAAGTACAACTGCTGATCAAATGAGGAAGAAACTGAAGGAAGTATCATGGGAAATAAATGACAATTAAACATGGGTTTCTAAATGCATCATAATGGAAACAAATTGAAACATTTTTGGCCACCTTTACTAAAGTAAAGAAATACTCCATAATGAAAAATATGAAGCAATAGTAACTCCCACGTCCTAGACTTGTTATGGCTACTTCCTGTCATTGGGAAGAGGAAATCAATATGTAGATTATTTAATATTAAAATTCATCAAACTAACATAATATCTAGTTTAGCATATCTTAGAGAAAAAAAGAGAACTAGTACTACAAGTATTCAAGAAGCTAAAAAGAAGATCATCAAGCGAATTTCTTGTCAAATGCTTGAAGCTTATCTCCATAGAATTTACAAAGTCTATATTCAGGAATATAATGTGATCCCTTTTTCAATTTGAACTTAATACCTTCTTCATTCCAATAAACATCAAACCAGTCAACCATCCCTATTCCTATCGCAGTAGTAGAAAATAACAACTTTCCAAGCTTCATCACCATATAACACTTCCTCACAAACATTTAGTCATGAAATAAACCAGGCTTCTCAATAAAAACCCGTTGTATCTAGATTGTAATTATTCTTGATAATAGGGACGGAATTAGTACGATGGTTGGTTTTTTTTTTTTTTTTTTTTGTACTATGGTTGGTTGATTTTGTGATTTAGGGAATAGGGTTTGGTGAAATTTCTATAATGAGGGAAGAGTGTGTAAAGGAGTATTTGATGATTTAAATAAATTATTGTAAAGTGATGTCCATATGTGATATGCAGCAGTACTTTGCCATTTATGTAATGGGTTGGTGATGATGTGGCACGTCTACTTTTGTGGCTAGGAAGATTCTGGCTGAAATTTGGTGGTTGGAAGTAGTGTTTTATTCTGGCTATGAAGAATGAATATGACCTTGCTGGCAGTGTTGAATTCTTAAAATGAGAGGTAAGTTGGCAATACTATGTATGACTAAGTTAATTTGTGATGATAATAGTGTAGTAAGAAACAATACTTATAGCATCAGTAAGACAAAAGATGATTTCATTAAGTTTTTATGAAAATGTTGTGGGGAGAGATAAGGCACTATCAAAGTGCACGACATGGTAGCCACAGAAGAATATCCAAGTCTAAACTTTCACTTTCGATTTGAAACAAGTGAGAACAAACAAACTCAAGTACTGTGGTAATAACGCAACAAATAAACCAACCAAAAAAATACAACAAGACAAGTATAAAATCAATCACATGAGACACTAAATTTATGAGGAAAACCCTTTGATGTGAAGAGTGAGAGATAATGGGAGAACAACCTTCATTATAATATCTACGATTTACAATAATGTTCATTTCCACCTAAAAAGTGACAAACAACGAGCAACAATACATAAACCACAACACCCAAAAACTAGAAAAAGACAGCAGATTTTGACCCAAAATTTCAGCCCAAATAACCAACTTCAAGTTGTGATTTCCATTTCGTTTCTTGTATGATTGATATAATTTTTAGAAATATTGTTTCTGTCATCTCAATATTTATTTAGGAACAAACGGAGTTCGATTTTGTGACCTGTAGCTCATGTTTTTCATCTGTGGACAATAGCTGTATTTTTTATTCTTTTGCTCCTTTATTTCTCATGTTTTTCAGTGCTATGGTTTATGTACTATTCCTCATTGTTTGGAATTTATTTGGAGAAAATTTTGTAGACAATTATTTTAAATCTTGGTGATTATAGTGTAGGTTTTCGTCCCATAGTTCTTACTCTTCACATTGAAGGATGTTTCACGTAAATTTGATGTACTATATGGTTGTCTTTATTCTTGTCTTGTCGTATTTGTTTGGTTGATTTATTTTATGTCTTATTAGCATTGTTCTTGGATTTTTTTTGTTGTCTCTTGGTTCAAATTTTAAGCAGAATGTTTAGACTTGTATATTCTTCCACTGCTACCCTGTCGTTCACTTTGATAGTGACCTTATCTTTCCCAATAAAGTGGAATCGTACTGTAGGTTATTGTTTATTGTTTATTTGAATGATGATGACAAATATTATCAAGATGGTGTCCTTTAATTGTAGTAGCTATCATATTTGGAAAATCTAGATGAATGATCTCCTATTTGCAAGAAATGCATTTGACTGTATTTGTGTCTAATAAAACTTAGTCCATGACAAATATGGATTGAGAATTTGAAACTAATAGGTTTGTGGAAATATTAGAGTGTGGATTGAAAATAACATTTGAAACCATAGTATTAATGAGACACATGCCAGATGTTTTTGGGACAAGTTCGAGACACTTTATGCTTTATAGACTACTGTCACGCCCCAAGCCAAGGCCTAGGACATGACATGCACCCGGTATTATTGATAGTACGAGCGAACGTTTTGGCATATCACATGAGCATACAACTGACATAATTAATAAATAGGAAACAAAAATAAGAGTTCTTAAAATTTAAAGTCTTTCATCAATGTTCATTAATATCACTTAATGTCTGAAGATACAATAGTCATGACAAATAATACTAAAATTTACAAGATCTGCTAGGCTTCTAAATCAATCTGTGAAGCCTTTAAATAATACTAATACAAAAAAGGAAAGAAAATATAATGAAGTCATCAAATCCCGTCCAACCTCCTGATAAGAAAGAGGCTCACCAATAGCAAAAGATAGAGGTCCTAATGGGGCACCTGACCGCGTACATGAGAGCCAGAACCTATATCATGAATGATGTAGTTCCAAAGGCAGTCAATATGTAGAATGTATTGGTATGCAAAACCATTTTAGGAGGGTAGTACATCAAGATGTTAGAAATGACAATAAAATTCAAATGTAAACGAAGATAACTGGAAAGCAACAACAATATAAGGTAAATTTATAATTAACCAAGTAAAGTATGTTTAATTCCTTTGATAATTTGTGGGAGAAAGTAGTGAACCATGATAAACCACCATATGAGCATATGGAGTCTGATCTTGGCCTGATCAGCTAAGCCTTCCTATCCCTTACCAGGCATAGGACGTGACATGACATAATTTGCTAGAAAGTATCCATGGTTAGCCCCTTTTTGGGACACATGAAAGAAAAGAGAGTTTCCGACTTGCGGAGTGATCTCTATCCTATGTCGGAAAACATAGTTTCGGGAATTTTTCATTTCAACATATGCCTTCACGGTCAGGTAACTAACTCCCTTATGTTCATGACGTTGTCTTATTTATCTGATTAGTTATTGATTAAAAAGTTAGCCTTGTTACATTCATGTTCATAGTTTAGCCTTTTTAAGCTCATGCTCGTGGTTTACCCTTTTTAAGCTTATAAATATGTATAGCCACTTTAGGCTCATACTGAGAGTTAACCGTAATAGATTCATATTCATGAGTTAACACTATCAATATTGGAGAGTCATGATAGGTACTTTCATAGTTCGCTATGATAGAATTCATACACATGATTGGAAGCATTCTTGTAAGAATATTCATGGTCATATTATTATCTATTAGGTCAATGAGGGATTCCTGGGAAGTAGGTATTATTATATTAAGCCTTGCAAATTCATAATGTATACATCACAATGCAAAGAGTTTTACGAATGTTACGGGAATGTTACCTTCTTTTGGATTATGGAACAACAATTATACATTAAGAGTTTCATAAATTATATCTTAGAACTTTAGTATAAATATTCACATGATGGCATGGATGAGATTTTGACATTTTGACATGGAAGATTGGACTAAGATATTGCAACAGAGGTGCAGTGGTTAGCTGCGGGTTTGTGATGGTGGAATAGGTCATCATATGTTGATGTAAAATATCAATTTACAGGCTGGTCATTTCCACTGTGATAGAGTCTACCAAGAAATTGTTATTGGTGTTTATGGAGATAGAGTAGTGGCCAAATGGCAGGCTGCCTTGAACAACTTAAAGGGAATACCTAAAAGAGGATGATGCTCATACATACTGTGTAATATATTTACTTAATAATAGAGTAGGATATATTTTAATTAGCAATGTAAAAGTATGTCTTTTTTGTTGTTGTCCGCACATTGCAGTGGGAGAACGAGTAGTCTGTACTGGTTGTTGTTTAGTAATTATGTAGTTGGAAAAAAAAAGTAATGAAGCATATTGCAGCTACAAGGCTGTGACACTAGTGTATCATATAAGGACTGCTGGAAAGAGACCCGTGTACAGAAACCATGTTATCGATGGATATACAATCTCGCAATGAAGTCAAAGAAAAAGTAGATATGTTTGGAAATTCAAAAATAACTAGGAGAGGTCATCTTTGATCAATAGAGTATGTAATTAGTTCTCTTTCACTTCTTTTAGATAATGGGGTGCTCTGTAGGTGTAATCGCTTGAATTTTCAGATCATAAATCTTTCAAAATTATTGCCAAAAACATCTATGATTCAGATATCAAATCACGTGGGTTTTTGGAACTCACAAAATTCAAAAAGAAAAAACATGAAACTAAGAGTTATCTTCAGACATCCAACAACTATTAAACCATTCAACTTCATTGATAAGATTGAAGACTTTTCTATAAAACCTAAATAGTTTTAGAGCAATTTGAATTCTGTAAAAGTACAACATCCAAAAACTAGAGTAAGGAATGGTCCTATATACCTCATAAACATTGAAAGAACTTTGAGATTGGAAGAAGAAATTCCAACGTGATTCTCACCAATTTGTGTTTCTTAGGAGTGTTGATTGAGAGGAAAAATAGAGATATATTCTAATGGAAAACTTCTCAAAACTGATGGAGAGGTGAGGCTTTTTATCGTATTAACAGGTGGAAAATAGATTGACTAGCTTAAAGCATGTAACTGATGGGAAGTAGAGAGGCGAATCTGGCTGAGAAAAATTAATTTTCCATTGAAGGAAATAACTCTTGTACTGGTAACTTAAGAGTGTTTTAATTTTATGAAATAAATTGTAAAATTAAAAGACAAAATTACACTTTAAATAACTCACACAACAATGGGCCTGAGATATTACAATATCTCCCCCTTCGGGTCATTCATCCTCAAATGAAGGACTTTGCTAGCAAAAAGTGCATGAGTTGAAACTGTTTAGATTCGTCAGTTGAAATGTATTCATCAATATGGCTGAGCTGTAATAATGATAACGGTTTGACAAAAAATACAAGGGAATACCGAAGAACGAGTTATAAATACAAGAATTATAACGCTTAGGACGTGATGCATTAGTTTTGTAACACCCATACCTTTTTCCTAGCTAGAAATCATCTCGAGGATGATAGGACTTACTTTAAAATGCAAACAAATATTTGTACGTGTGGTATTTTTGATATTTTCACTTTCTATCATGTGGGAAATTGAGTTAGCTTTCCAACAGTACCAATTTTGTCCAAATCCGACATAAGACAAGGAAGTTATAGACGTTTTACTTAGAACTGTCAGAAATGCCTAGGTATGACGGCCAAGTTGATAGACCGCCACATAAGTGACAGACCGCCAAAATAGTGATGGACCACCACATAAGTTACGGACCACCACTTTGACCATCACCGTCAAGGCAGTTGAGCCACGTACTGGATACGGATTGACGGACGAGTTGATGGACTGTCAAACTTATGATGGACCGTCATCCAGGCTGTCAACTCTTATCCAGTGAACCCCATTTATAGTCCACGTCTGATGGTATAAGTCAAGGACCATCAAGTGTCTGACAAACCATCAGTCGGACCGTCACAGGCCACGTTCAGTTTATTTCCAGGTCATTTTAATAGGGGTATTTTGGTCACTTATCACTCGCGTACATATACCCAGATGAGTCCGAATTCAGTCATTATGCTTATTATTATTTTACAAATAAAAACTAGGGTTCCTCTCTAAATTTAATCTCCACGAACAAGACCCAACCCTCCTCAAGAATGAAAGGATTTCAAACCCCTTCAAGTTTAAAAACGTCAACAACCCTAACTCAGGTGTGTGTAGTGTTCATCTATGTAACCCTTTCATTCATAGAGTTCAAGAACCATGATTTTAAATGAGAAACCTTGATTTCCTTGTTGCTATGTGATGTTGTTCATGTTAATGATCATTGTTTAAGATTCAAGAGATTAATTTAAGTTAACTTCCATGATGTATGCATGTTTGTAGTTAAAATCCATGAATTTGGGTGGTTCAAGATAATTAAAATTGTTGAGAAAACCTATGTCCCAAAGTGTGCATGCAAGGTGTTTGTTAAGATGCCTAAAATGCTAAAAATCATGTTCCCATAACCCCATAGTATTTAAATGACAAGCTAAGTCAACTCTTAAGGTGATTCCACATGAACTTCCATGCTATTGATATGTGTTGCTAGTATGATTATGCAATGATCATGATATTAAGGTTGTGCAAGTACTTCCATGTGACATGAAATTCTTTCCATGCAATACATTATTGATAACCATGCTTAGTAGGAAATACCTTATGTACGATATTATGAATTATGGACTCAAATCATGTGATCAAGTCATGTCATGTGTGTCAGTTTTCTTCCATCGAGTCCTGGAAGTATTTGTACCCAAAAAATATAGTTGTGTGCCTAGAGACAAGTCATGTTACCCTGATAATCTTATTCAATCCATGATCTATAGAACTCATCCATTCATGTGACTCAGGAAACCTCTGAAATCTAATGATCTCAGCAAAATCTCATATAGTAGTGCTATTCCATCAGTCAACAAAAGGTAGTTACTCAGTCCATGTACAGTCAGTTAAATCATGTTCAGTCTCTTCAGATAGGAGTAGAAGTTAGCAAAGAGTGAACCCAAGTATGGGAACTCACCTGCCAGTTTAGTGTATGATTCTTAGCAGTCATCTTTGTGTTCCAAAACTATGTAGCCAGCGCAGGTTGAGACAACTTAACCTGTCAGACTCGGGTTGATGAGGTGGCTTAACCTATCAGTTTAAGGTTCTCACCATTCTTATTTGAGTACCTACCAGATTAGGGTCACTCACAATTATCCCTACCAGTAGCGCGGTAGTGACACCCCTCCAGTTGGGGTAGAGATTGGACCCAGACTTAGTATATACATTATTGGGGAATGTTTGTTAAACAACTATCTCCCATAGATTCAAACTCAATATCGGTAAAAGAACTTAGATAGTTCTTCATATACCAATATACCAAGACTACTAGATACAGTCAAATTCAGTTAAAGTATGGAACTAAGATAGTTCCATCAAATGAGGGACTGTCAGACACAATCACCCATGTATTAAGAACAACAGTTTTAGTCATGATCAGTTATCAATAAACTATGCGTTAGAATACAAATTTAGTTATCACGCATTCGCGATCTCAGTTTCAATTTATTCATCTTTGCACTCTCACGTTCATATCAGTCAGCTAGTTAGCATTGTTCATGCATATAACCCTATTTATGTTTATCCTACCTCACTCATATAATCATTACTCCAGTTGTACTAACACATTTGCGCTATGGTGCTTTCTCTTTATGTTACACCATAGGTTCAGAGACAGGAGTTCCAAACTAGCAGTAGCATTTGTATTCCAGTATACAGAGTAGCAGTGAGTCCTGTTCATTTGAGGAAGCTATGATTCAATTCATTTATTATTTCTGCTAGTTTTCAATTTACGGAGTTAGTTGGAGACATGTTCCTTCAATATTTTATTCAATCAGTACTTCGAGACTTTTAGATACAGTTTAGATTTAGTTAAGTTTTGATTCAGACTTCAGTTATCTTGGGTATTTTTCACCCACATAGATCTTATAATTATTTTTTTTGAACCTTATATTCTATTGTTTATATTTTCCGCATATTACATCTATGTTAAGCAATATACAGGTATTGATATCAGTCATGGGTTAGGTTGCGGTCCCTCATGGTCTTGAACACCGTATAGCATTTTAGTTTAAAAACATAGGGTGTTACAAACTTGGTATCAGAGCCTAAGGTTTAATAAAGTCCTAGGAAGTCTGGAAGCCACATCTAGTAGAGTCTTGCATGAGTGCATTGCGCGCCACATTTATGTGCAAGAGGCTATGAGATGTTTTGGGAACAGTTTCCCTTCTTTTAGTATTCATGTCGTGCCACTGAGTATAATCTCAAGTTAAACTCTCATTCTAATCCGTTCTTCTCTTATTTCAGAATATCCCTCTAAAGAGAAGAAACCAACCAGTTTCTTAGCCCGTAGACCCTATAGGTGAGCATGTTTCTCATACAGAGTATAGAGCTATATTCTGAATACTTTCTTAGTCTGTGGCTTCCCAAAATGAACAGACACCAGTTATTCCAACCAATATAGTGGACAATTCTGTAGCTTCTAAAATTTGGGACTTCACCTAAATGAACCATCCATCTTTCTTCGGGTCTAAGTCTGATGAAGACTCTCTAGAGTTCATTAACAAAGTCTAGAAGTTCTTTGAAATCATCGGAGTTACTTCTGTTTAGAGCAACAATTTAGCCGCATATTAGCTACATGATGTTGCTCACACTTCGTACAAATAGTGGAAGTCGGAGAGGTTAGAGGATGCAGGTCCAATAGAGTGGGAGGAATTTGTCATGGCTTTATTAGACAGATTCTTTCCCCAAGAGCTGAGGGAGCCGATCTTGTTGAGTTTTTCAACTTTAGGTAGGAAAATATGACAGTTAGGGAGTATTCTCTCAGATTTACTCATCTAACCAGATATGCCACTTATGTAGTTGCAGACAACAGGGCTAATATGAGTAATTTTCTGTCAGGAGTGAATGATAGCGTGGTAAATGAGTGTAGATATGTAATGTTGAACAGTGATATAACTTTAGCTAGGATCATGACCCATGCTTATAAAATAGGGGAGCAAAAGGTTAGGGAAAGGGAGAGGCAGAATAAGAGAACAAGATCAGATAGTTTCAGTTTTGCTCAGCCCAAATTAGAGGGAGAAAATCATTCCTAATTTCATCCCAAGTCATCAACTCCAATTAATTCTTTAGCCAGTGCTCCAGCTCCTAAGTTTAGATGTAGAGCTCCCGGCTCTAAATTTCAATAAAGTGTCAACAATACCCAAACTAATCCCCTATGTCAAACTTATGGTTAGAACCATCGGGGTGTTTGCAGAGCCGGTATTGAAATTTGTTTTGGTTATGGAAAACCAGGCCATAGAATTAGAGATTGTCCTCAGTCCAGTTATCAGGCTCAGCAAAATCGTTCCACAGCTCATTCTGGTCACCCGAACCAATAGGGTGCCACTTCCAGTGCTACTAGTAGGCAACACCCAAATAGGCTCTATTCTCTTCAGACTCGAGAGGATTAGGAAAATTCTCCTAATGTCATTACTGGTACGTTACAGATTTTCTATGTTCGTGTTTACACTTTACTAGATCCAGGTGCATCCTTGTATTTTGTTACTCCGTACACAGAAGGCGATTATAAAATTAGTCCTGAAATTTTAGCAGATCCCTTTTTAGTCTCTACCCAGTGGGTAAAACTATCATAGCTCGACGGGTATACATGAATTGCCCAACTATGATATTTCAGAAATCCACATCAGCAGATTTAGTCAAATTAGAGATGACTAATTTGGATGTCATTATATGCATGGATTGACTTCATTCTTACTATTCCACAGTCAATTGGAAGACCTGGATAGTTTAATTTTAATTACAGAATGAGCTCGTCCTAGAATGGAAGGGTAGTACTTCATCTTTCAGGGGTCAGCTTGTTTCCTACCTTCGGGCAAGGAAAATTATTTCAAAGGTGTGTGTGTATCATCTCCACATGTAAAGAATTATAGTTTCGAATATCCCTTTGTTGAATCAGTTCTAGTTTTTAATGAATATTCAAACATCTTTCCCGATGATTTTCCAGGCATTACTCCTAAAAATAAAAGACTTTGGTATAGACCTTCTCCCTAATACTTAGCCTATTTTTATTCTGCCATATAGAATGGCACCTGGAAAACTCACGGAACTAAAAGATAAGTTGAAGGATCTCTTAAATAAGGGATTTATCAGGCCCAGTGTATCCCCATGGGGTGTACCAGTCTTATTCGTGTGTAAGAAAGATGGTTCTCTCAGGATGTGCATTGACTATCGTAAGCTCAACAAAGTCTTGGTCATGAACAAGTATTTACTTCCTAAAATAGATAAATTGTTTGAGTAACTTTGGGATGCCAGTTATTTCTCCAAGATACACCTCATCAGTCTATCATCAGCTCAAAGTTAGAGAATGTCACATCCCAAAGACAGATTTCCATACTCCGTATAGTCACTTCAAATTTCTAGTCAGTTCATTTGGTCTTACCAATGCCCCTTCAACTTTCATGGACTTGATGAATTAGTATTCAAGCAGTAATTAGACATATTGCTCATATTCTTCATAGATGATATACTGGTCTATTGCCGCACAGAGCTTGATCATTCAGACCATCTGAGAATTGTTCTTCAGACTCTCAAAGATCATCAGTTGTTCACCACGTTCAGTAAGTGAGAATTTTGGATAAGATCAGAAGCATTCCTTATCTATATTGTTTTTGGTAATGGCATTAGAGTAAATCTTCAGAAGACCAAACTGGTAAGAAACTAGCCTCGCCCTGCCTCTCCATCAGATATCAGGAGTTTCTTTATTTTGGCTGGTTATTAAAGAAATTTTTTTGAGGGATTTTCTTCTATTGAATCTCCTATGTCCATATTGACATAGAATAAGGTTAAGTTTCAATGGTCAGATTCTTTCGAGAAGAGTTTTCAAGAGTTGAAGAGTTGAGTTACCTCACCCCAGTTCTAACTCTTTCATATGGTAAAGTTGGTTTTTTAGTCTATTGTGATGCATCTAGAGTGGTATTAGGTTGTGTCCTCATGCATCATTGTAAGGTCATGGCCTACGTTTCCATATAGCTAAAGCCCCATGAGATGAATTACCCTACTCATGATCTTGAGTTAGCAGCCGTAGTATTTTCCTTAAAGATTTGAAGAAATTATTTATACGGAGTTTATATAGATATCTTCACAGCTTATAAGAGTCTCCAGTATTTCTTTTCTCAGAAAGATCTCAATCTTCCTTATACAAGGTGGTTAAAGCTCTTGAAGGATCATGACATGAGTATCCTTTATCACTCGGGCAAGGCCAATATTATGTCCGACACTCTTAGTAGACTCTACATAGGTAGTGTTTCTCACGTAGAGTATGGTAAGAAGAAGATATCCTAGGAAATTCATCAGCTTTCCAGACTGGACGTTCGCTTAGTCTACTCTTCAAAGGGTGGAGTATATATTTAGAGTAGTTCAGAGTCATCTTTAGTTTTCGAGGTGAAAGAAAAGATAGACAGAGATCCCAGCCTTGTCAAGCAAAGAGATTCAGTTCAAAATTTTAAAGTAGAGGCTTCTTACCAAGGGGGGGGATGGTGTTCTTCATTGTCAGGGTCGTCTGTGTGTTACAGGTGTAGATGACTTTTGGCAGCATATTCTTGCAGAAGCGCATGGTGCACGATATTCTATTCATCCAAGGACCACAAAATGTACCGTGACTTACGAGAGATGTATTGGTGGTGTGGGATGAAAAGAGATGTTGCAGAGTTTGTGGCTAAGTGCTCTACATGTTAGTAGGTTAAGATAGAGCATCAAAAACTTAGTGGGTGCATGCAAGAGTTCACCATTCCTACTTGGAAGTGGGAAGAAGTAAACATGGATTTTGTGATGGGTTTGCCTCTAACTCGTTATCAGCATGATTCAATTTGGGTCATTGTAGATAGAATATACAAGTCAACTCATTTCCTTCCAATTCATATTTCTTATTTAACTGAGGATTATGCCAAACTCTATATTAGTGAGTTGGTTAGATTACACGGTATTCCATTATCTATCATCTCAGACAGAGGTACACAGATCACCTCTCAATGTTGAAAAGTATTCTAAAAGGGTCTTGGTACCCGAGTTTAACTTAGTACAGTGTTTTACCTAAGACAGATGGCCAAGTAGAAAGGACCATTCAGACTATTGAAGATATGGTAAGGCCCTGTGCAATTAATTTCAATGGAATTTGGGACGGCCACTTGCCCTTAATTGAGTTTGCATACAATAATAGTTATCATTCCTGTATCTAGATGGCTCCATTCAAAGCTCTCTATAGTTGTATGTGTAGATCTCTAGTCGGTTTGTTCGAAGTTAGTGAGGCCTCAGTCATCGGTCTTGACTTAGTATTCAATGCCTTAGAGAAATTTTATTTGATTAGAGAGAGACTTTGGTCTGCTCAGAGCCGGTAGAAATCTTATGTAGATATTTGTAGAAAGGATCTCAAGTTTGAAATCAATGACTATGTCTATCTCAAGATCTGTCCCATCAAGGGAGTGAGGAGGTTTGACAAGAAAGAGAAACTCAGTCCCCACTATGTTGGTCCCTTTAGGATTCTCAGTCACTTAGGTAAGGTAGCTTATGAGCTCGAATTGCCTTCAGATCTAGCATTAGTTGATCCGGTCTTGCATGTATCCTTGATCAAGAAGTTCATAGGTGACCCAACAATTGTAGTCCCTATTCAGAACATAGATGTTCAGGACAACCTCTCTTATGAAGAGATTCCAGCCAAAATTTTAGACTAACAGATTCATAGGCTGAGGTACAAAGAAATCCCTCTAGTCAAAGTTGTTTGGCGAAATCTGTCCGTAGAGGGAGATACTTGGGAATTATAAACAGACATGCGTGCCAATTACCCTCACTTTTTCGCTGTTAACCCAAATCAAGCTCAAGGTAACAATCCTCCTTAAGCTTATTCTGTTTCATGTTCAACATTCAATAAAACTTGATATTTCATTTTGTGTTTATGTTCAATCACAAATTTGTTATCAAATACCATTGCATATTCAGTCATGCATACATGTATCAGTCCAGTAAATAATTATGCATCAGATATACATTCTCATTGTGAGAACCTCAGTCATGCATTCATGAATCAGTTACACATGCATTAGATATGCATGTTGAATATAACGCGATCAGTTTGTCTGTCATAAGATCATGCTTCAGCTACTCATGTTTGGATTATTATTTCCCATATCAGTCAGTTCCATTTGAGGAAAAATATTCTCAAGGGGGAGATACAAATTCCTTTTTCCTAGCTAAAAATCATCTCGAGAATGCTTGAACTTACTTTAAAATGCAAAACTATCTATGTACACATGGTATTTTTGATATTTTTTCTTTCTATCGCGTGAGAAATGAAGTTAGATATCTAATGGTACCAATTTTGTCCAAATCCGACATTAAACGAGGAAGTTATGAACGTTTTACTTAGAACTATCGAAAATGCCCAGGTATGACGGCCAAGTCGATAGACCGCCACATAAGCGATGGACTACCACTTTGACTGTCACAGTCAAGTTAGTTGAGCCATGTACTGGATAAGGACTGACGGATGAGTTGACGGACAGTCAAAGTTATGACGGACCATCTCCAGGCCGTCAACTCTTATCCAGTGAACCCCATTTCTAGTCCACGTCTGATGGGCTAAGTGATGGACCATTAAGTCTTTGATGGAACATTAGTCGAACCATCACACGACACGTTTAGTTTATTTCTAGGTCTTTTTAATAGGGGTATTTTGGTCACTTATCACTCGCCTACATATACCCAGATAAGTCCAAATTCAGCCATTTTACTCATTATTATTTCACAAAAAAAAACTAAGGTTTCTCTATAAATTTAAAATCCAAGAACAAGACCCAATCTTATTCAAGAATTAAATGATTTCAAACCCTTCAAGTTCAAAAATGTCAAGAACTCTGAGTCAGGTATGCGTAGTGTTCATCTATGGACCCCTTTCGTTCATAGAGTTCAAGATATTAATTTAAGTTGACTTCCATGATATATGCATGCTTGTAGTTAAAAAGCATGAATTTGGGTGGTTTAAGATGATTAAAATTGTTGAGAAAACCTATGCCCCAAAGAGTCCATGCAAGGTGTTTGTGAAAATGCCTAAAATGATAAAAGTCATGTTCCCATGACCCGATAACATTTAAATGACAAGCTATGTCAACTCATAAGGTGATTCCACATGAACTTCCATGTTATTGATATGTGTTTCTAGTATGATTATGCATTGAACATGATATTATTGTTGTGCAAGTACTTCCATGTGTCATGAAATCCTTTACATTCAATACATTGTTCATAACCATGCTTAGTAAGAAATCCCTTATGTACGATATTATGAATTGTGGACTCAAGTCATATCATGTGTGTCAGTTTCCTTCAATCGAGTCTTGGGGGTATTCGTACTCAAAAAATATAGTTGTGTGGCTAGAACGAAGTCATGTTTCCCCGATAATCTTAGTCAAGCAATGATATATAGAACTCAGTAAGTCATGTGACTCAGGAAACCTCTGAAATCTCCTGATCTCAGCAAATCTTATAGAGTAGTGTTATTCAATAATTCAATGGAAGTCAGTTACTCAGTCCATGTACAATCAGTTAAATCAGGTTCAGTCTTATCAAATGGGAGTATAAGTTAGCACCGAGTGAACCCAAGGTTAGGAACTCAGCTGCCAATTTAAGGTGTGATTCTTAGCAGTCATCCTTGTGTTCCAGAACTACATAGCCAGCGTAGGTTGAGACATCTTAACCTATCAGACTATAGTTGTTGAGGTGGATTAACCTATCTTTGTAGGGTTCCCACTGTTCTCGTTTGAGAACCTTCCAGATGAGGGTTACTCACAACTGTCCTAACCAGTGGCACGATATTGACACCCCTCCAGTCGAGGCAGAAATTGGACCCTAACTTAGATATATGCATCATTGGGGAATGTCAGTTAAAAAACTATCTCTCACAATTTTAGACTCAGTCTCAGTAAACAAACTCAGATAGTTGTTTAGATACCAATATACTAGGACTATTAGATACAGGAAAATTTAGTGATAGTATGAAACTCAGATATATCCATCAGATGCAGGAATGTGAGACATAGTCACCCATGTATTCAAAACTATAGTATTAGTCATGATTAGTTACTAATAAACTATGTATTAGCATATAAATTTAGCTATCACGCATTTGCGTTCTCAGTTTCTATGCTTGCATATTTGTACTCTCACATTCACATCAGTCAATTAGTTAGTATTTTTCATGCATGTAACCCTATTTATGTTTATCCTACCTCACTCATATACTCAGTACTCCACTTGTACTGACGCATTCTCTCTATGGTTGTTTCTCTTTATGTTACACCATAGGCTCAGAGACACAATTTCCAGACCAGCAATAACATTCACATTCCAGTATACAGAGATATAGTGAGTCTTCTTCATTCATGGATGATATGATTTTGTTCATTTATTATTTTAGTTAGTTTTCAATGTACGAATTTAGTTGGAGGCATGTTCCTTTAACTCTTTATTCAGTTAGTACATTGAGGCTTTCAGATACAGTTTAGATTTAGTTCAGTTTTGATTTAGACTTCAGTTATCTTTCGTATTTTTCACCCACATGGATTTTATAATTATTTCTGTTGAACCTTATGGTCTAATATTTATGTTTTTTGCATATTACATGTATGTTAAGCAATGTATAGGTACAAATATTAGTCATGGGTTAGCTTATGGTCCATCGGGGTCATGAGCACCGTATAGCATTCCAATTCAAAAAAATGAGGTGTTACAATCTTGGAATCAAAGCCTAAGGTTCAATAGAGTCCTAGGAAGTCTGAAAACCGCATCTAGTAGAGTCTTGATCATGGGTTTGTTGCACATCACATTTATGTATAAGAGGCTATGAGATGTTTTAGGAACAGTTTTCCTTCTTTCAGTATTCGTTTTGTGATTGTGAGCATAATCTCAAGGTAAACTCTCAGTCTAATCCGTTCTTCTCTTTTTTCCAGAATATACCTCTAAAGAGAAGAAACCAGCCAGTTCCTCAACTGGAAGACCTTTTGGGAAAGTATGTTTCTCATGCAGAGTTTAGAGCCACATTCACAAAACTTGCTCAGTCCGTGGCTGCCTAGAATGAATGGACACCAGTTATTTTGGCCATTCCAGTGGGCAATTCTACAATATCTAGAACTAGAACCTTTACCGAAATAAACCCTCTATTTTTCTTTGGGTCTAAGTCTGATGAAGACCCTCAGGAGTTCATTGACAAAATCCCGAAGGTCATTGACATCATGGGAGTTAATTTTGTTCAGAGCACCGAGTTAGCCGCATACTAGTTACAGGATGTTGCTCACACTTTGCACAAATAGTGAAAGTTTGAGAGGTTAGAGGATGAAGGTCCTATAGAGTGGGAGGAATTTATCATGGCTTTCTTAAATAGATTCTTTCACCAAGAGCTGAGAGATGCCAATGTTCTTGAGTTTATCAACATCGAGTATGGAAATATGATGGTTAAGGAGTATTTTCACATATTTACTCAGTTAGCCAGATATGCCCCTCGTGTGGTTGCAGACAACAAGGCTAAAATGAGCAAGTTTATGTTAGGAGTGAATGATAGCATGGTAAATAAGTGTATATCTGCAATGATGAATAGTAATATGAATTTTTCTAGGCTCATAACCCATGCTCAGCAAATAGAGGATCAAATGGTTAGGGCTAAGGAGAGGCAGAATAAGAGAGCAAGATCAGGTCATTTTAGTTTTGATGAGCCCAAATTAGATGAAGGAAATCGCTCCAAGTTTCGTCCGAAGTCATTAGATACAGTTCATTCTTCATCCAGTACTCCAGCTCCTAAGTTTAGAGATAGAGCACCCGGCTCAAAATCTTGTGGCAGTGTCAGCAATTCCCTAACTAATCCCCTATGTCAAACTTGTGGTAAGAATCACAAGGGTGTGTGCAGAGATAGTAGTGATATTTTTTTCGGTTTTGTCAATCCAGGACACAAATTCACAGATTGTCCTCAATCGATTTACCAGGGTCAGCAAAATCGTTCCACAGCTCAGTCCGGTCGTCAGAAGCAGCAGGGTGCCACTTTCAGTGGTACTAATGGGCAACGCCCAAAGATACTTTATTCTCTTCAGAATCGATAGGATCAGGAAAATTCTCCAGATGTTATTACTGGTACGTTACAAAGTTTCCATGTTCATGTCTACGCTTTTCTAGATCAAGGTGCATCCTTGTTTTTTGCTACTCCGTACACAATAGGAGATTTCGAAATCAATCTCAAAATTTTAGCAGAGTCCTTTTTAGTCTCTACCCCAGTGGGTAAAACCACCATAGATCAGCGGCTATACAAGAATGGTTGATTATGATATTTTAGAAATCCATGTCAACAGATTTAGTCGCATTAGAGATGACTGATTTTTATGCTATTCTTGGCATGGATTAACTTCATTCCTGCTATGCCACAGTTGACTTCAGGACCAGGATAGTTCAATTTCAATTCAAAAATGAGCCCGTCCTAGAGTAGGAGGGTAGTACTTCATCTTTTAGGGGTCATCTTGTTTCCTACCTCTGACCAAGGAAAATAATTTCAAAGGGGTGTGTGTATCATCTCATATATGTAAAGGATTCCAGTTCTGAATCTCCCAGTCTTAATTCAGTTCCAATTCTTAATGAATATTTAGACGTCTTTCCCAGAGATGTTGCAGGAATTTCTCCTGAAAAGGAAATAGACTTTGACATAGACCTTCCCCCAAATACTCAGCCTATTAATATTCTTCCATACAAAATGACACCTGGAGAACTCAAGGAACTGAAAGATTAGTTGAAGGATCTCTTATATAAGAGATTCATAAGGCCTAATATAACCCCAAGGGGTTTACCAGTCTTATTCGTGCTTAAGAAAGATGGTTCTCTCAAGATTTGTATTCATTATTGTCAGCTCAACAAAGTTATGGTCAAGAATAGGTATCCGCTTCCTAGAATAGATGATTTGTTTGACCAACTTCATGATGGTAGTTATTTCTCTAATAGAGACCTCATATCAGTCTATCATCAGCTCAAAGTTAGAGAAAGTGACATCCCAAAGACAGCTTTCCATACTCCGTATGGTCACTTCGAATTTCTAGTCATATCCTTTAGTCTTACCAATGCCCCTGCAACTTTCATGGACTTGATGAACCGGGTGTTAAAGAAGTACTTGTAAATGTTCATCATAGTCTTCATGGATGATATTCTAGTCTATTCTCGCACAGAGCGTGATCATTCAAACCATCTTAGAATTTTTCTTCAGACTCTCAGAGATTGTTAGTTGTTCACCAAGTTCAGTAAGTGGAAATTTTGTCTAAGATCAGTAGCATGGCCATTATGTTTTTGGTGGTGGAATTAGAGTAGATCCTCAATAGATTAAAGAGGTAAGAAACTGTCCTCGCCCAGTCTCTCCATCATATATCATGAGTTTCATTGGTTTGGATGGCTATTGCAGATGCTTTATCGAGGTATTTTCTTCAATTTGGATAGCTATTAAGAGGCTTTGTTGAGGGAATTTCTTTCATTTCATCTGCTGTGTCAAGATTGACTTAGAAGAAGGTTAAGTTTCAGTGGTCAGATTCTTGCGAGAAGAGTAATCAAGAGTTGAAGACTAGACGAACCTCATCCCCATTTGTAACTCTTACAGATGGTTCAGACGATTTTGTAGTGTATTTTTATGCACCTAGAGTTGGCTTTGGTTATGTCCTCATGCATAATGGTAAGGTCATAACCTACGTCTCCAACAGCTAAAGCCTTACAAGAAGAATTATCCTACTCATGATCTTTAGTTAGAAGCCATAATATTTGCCTTAAAGATTTGGAGGAATTATTTATATGGAGTTTATGTAGATGTATTCATAGATCATAAGTGTATTCAGTATGTCTTTTCTCAGAAAGATCTCAATTTTCGTCAGAGAAAGTGGTTAGAGCTCTTGAAGGATTATGACATAAGTGTCCTTTATCAGCTGGGAAAGGCTAATGTTATGGCTAACAGTCTTAGTAGACTCTCCATGGGTAGTGTTTCTCATGTACAGGATGGTAAAAAGAAGATAGCCTAGGAAATTCATCAGCTTACCAGACTTGTCATTTTCTTAGTCGACTCTTCAGAGGGTGGTGTATGTGTTCAGAGTAGTTCAGATTCATCTCTAGTTTCAGAGGTAAAAGAAAAGCTAGACAGGGATTATATCCTTGTCAAGCTAAGAGAGTCATTTCAAAATTAGAAAGTAGAGGCTTTCTCGGGGGAGATGGTGTTCTTCGTGGTCAGAGTCATCTGTATGTTCCAGGTGCAGATGACTTAAGGCAGTGAATTCTTCTAGAAGCGTATGGTACGTGATACTCTATTCATACATGGGCCACTAAGATGTACTGTAACTTGTGAGAGATATATTGGTGGAGTGGGATGAAAAGCGATGTTACAGAGTTTCTAGATAAGTTCTCTACATATTAGCAGGTTAAGATGGAGTATCAACAACCTATTGTGTCCATGAAGGATTTCACCAATCTTACTTAGAAGTGGGAAGAAGTGAACATGGATTTCGTGATGGGTTTACCTCGAACTCATCATCAGTATGATTTAGTATGGGTCATTGTATGCAAAATGACCAAGTCAACTCATTTCCTTCTAGTTCGTACCCTTATCCAGTCGAGGATTATGCCAAATTCTATATCAGGGAGTTGGTGAGATTACACGGCGTTCCATTATCTACCATCGCATACAGAGGTACACAAATCACCTCTCACTTTTTGAAAGCATTCAAAAAGAGTCTTGGTACCCAAGTCCACTTCAGTACAACGTTTTATCCTTAGATAGATGGCCAAGCACATAGGACCATTCAGACTTTTGAAGATATGCTAAAGGCATGTGAAATTGATTTCAAGGGAAGTTAGGATGGCCACTTGCCCATGATTGAGTTTGCATACAATAATAGCTATCTTTAAAGTATTCAGATGGCTCTATTCGAAGCTCTCTATGGTAGGAGAGGTAGATCTCCAGTCATTTGGTTCAAAGTTAGTGAGGCCTCAGTCTTCTGTCCTAACTTAGTATTCAACGCCTTAGAGAATGTTTAGTTTATCAGAAAGAGACTTTGGGCTGCTCAGATCCGATACAAGACTTATGAAGATTTTCTTAGAAAGGATCTCGAGTTCGAGACAAATGACTATGTCTATCTCAAGACCTCTCCCATGAAGGGAGTGAAGAGGTTCAGCAAGAAAGGGAAACTCAGTTCCCACTATGTCGGTCCCTTCAGGATTCTCAATCGCTTTGGTAAGGAATTTTATAAGCTCGAATTACCTTCAGATCTAGCCTCAGTTCATTTGGTATTCCATGTGTCCTTGATCAAGAAGTACATAGGTTACCCATTAGTTATAGTCCCTATTAAGAACATGGATATTCAGGACAACCTCTCTTATGAATAGATTCCAGTCAAAATTTTAGACTATCAGATTCGTAGGCTGAGGAATAAAAAAGTCCCTCTAGTCAAAGTTCTTTGGAAAAATCAATATATTAAGGGACCTACTTGGGAATAAGAAGTAGACATTTATACCATGTACCCTCACCTTTTCTCCGCCAACCCAGATCAAGCTCAAGGTAACAGTCCTCCTAAAGCTTATTTAGTTTCACGTTCATCATTCAATACAACTTGATATTTTGTTTCGTGTTCATGTTCCATCACAAATTTGGTATCAATTACCATTGCATATTCAGTCATGCATACATGTATCAATCTAATAAATAATTATGTATCAAATATGCATTCTCATTTTAAGAACCTCAGTCATGCATTCATGAATAAGTTACACATGCATCAGATATGCATGCTGAGTATAATGTATACAGTTTGTTAGTCATAAGATCATGTTCCATCTACTCATGTCCATACTATTGTTTCCCCTCTCAGTCAGTTCCATTTAAGGATGAATTTTCTCCAGTGTGAAATATTATAATACTCGTGCCTCTATCCTAGCTAGAAATCATCTCGATGCTGATAGGACTTACTTGAAAATGCAAAAATATCTTTGTACACATGGTATTTTTGAGATTTTCACTTTGAATCATGTGTGAGATTGAGGTAGCTTTCCAACGGTACCAATTTTGTCCAAATCAGACATCAGACGACGAAGTTAAGGACGTTTTACATGGGACTATAGGAAATGCCCATGTATGATGGCCAAGTTGATGGACAGCCACATAAGTGATGGACCGACACTTTGACCATCATAGTCAAGGAAGTTGAGCCACGTACTAGATAAAGACTGATGGACGAGTTGGCAGACTGTCAAAGTTGTGACAGGCCATTATTTAGGCCATCAACTCTTATCCAGTGAGCCTCATTTCTGGTCCACGACAGATGGGCTAAGTGATGGACCATCAAGTATCTGACAAATCATCAGTCAGACCGTCACATGTTGCATTCAGTTTATTTCTAGGTTGTTTTGACAGGGGTGTTTTGGTCACTTATCACTCACCTAAATATACCTAGATGAGTTCGAATTAAGCCATTACGCTCATTATTATTTCCAAACAAAAATTAGGGGTTCTCTCTAAATTTAATCTCCAAGAACAAGACCCAATCCTCTTCAAGAATTAAAGAATTTCAAACCCTTCAAGTTTAAAAATGTCAAGAACCCTGAGTCAAGTATGTGTAGTGGTCATCTATAGACCCTTTTCTTTCATAGAGTTCAAGAACCATGCTTTTAAATGAGAAACTTTGATTTCCTTGTTTTTATGTGATGTTGTTCATGTTAATGATCATTGTTTATGATTCAAGAGATTAATTTAAGTTGACTTCCATGATATATGTATAATTGTAGTTAAAACCCATGAATTTGGGAGGTTCAAGATGATTAAAATTGTTGAGAAAACCTATGCCCCAAAGTGTACATACAAGGTGTTTGTTAAAATTCCTAGAATGCTAAAAATCAAGTTCCCATGACCCCATAGTATTTAAATAACAATCTATGTCAACTCTTAAGGTGATTCCACATGAACTTCCATGCTATTGATATGTGTTGCTAGTATGATTATCCAATGAACATGATATTAAGGTTGTGCAAGTACTTCTATGTGACATGAAATCCTTTCCATGCAATACATTGTTGATAACCATTCTTAGTATGAAATACCTTATGTACGATATTATGAATTGTGGACTCAAATCATGTGATCAAGTCATGTCATGTTTGTCAGTTTTCTTCCATCGAGTCCTGGACGTATTCGTACCCAAAAAATATAGTTGTGTGCCTAGATCTAAGTCACGTTACCTCGATAATCTCAGTCAAGGCATGATCTATAGAACTCAGTCAGTTATGTGACGCAGGAAACCTTCAAAATCTCCTGATCCCAGCAAAATCTCAGATAGTAGTGTTAGTCCATGTACAGTCAGTTAAATCATGTTCAGTCTCGTAATACAGGAGTAGAATTTATCACCAAGTGAACCCAAGGATGGTAACTCACCTGCTTGTTTAGGGTTTAATTCTTCGTAGCCATTCTTCTGTTCCAAAACTACATAGCCAGCGTAGGTTGAGACATCTGAACCAGTCAAACTAGGGTTGATAAGATGGATTAACTAGTTAGTTTATGGTTCCCACTACTCTCATTTGAGTACCTTCAAGATAAGGGTTACTCAAAACTGTCCTTACCAGTAGCACGGTATTGACACCCCTCCAGTCGGGGTAGAGATTAGACCCCAACTTAGTTGTATGAATTATTGGGGCATGTCTATTAAGTAACTATCTCCTATAGGTTTCAACTCAGTCTCAGTAAAAGAACTCAGACAGTTCTTCAGATAATAGTATACCAGGACTATTATCTATAGTCAAATTTAGTTATAGTACGGAACACAGATAGCTTCATTAGATGCAGGACTGTTAGACACAGTCACCCATGTATTCAGAACTGCTGTATCAGTCATGATCAATTATTAGTAAACTATGTATTAGCATACAAATTTATCTATCACACATTCGCGATCTCAGTTTCTATGTATGTATGTTTGCACTCTCTCGTTCATATCAGTCAGTTTGTTAGCATTGTTCATAAATGTAACCATATTTATGTTCATCCTACCTCACTCATATACTCAGTACTCCAGTTGTACTGATGCATTTGCTCTATTTTGCTTTGTCTTTATGTTACACCATAGGTTTAGAGACACGAGTTCCAGACCAGCAGTAGCATTCGCATTCTAGTATGTAGAGCTATAGTGAGTCCTGTTCATTCAAGGATGATATGATTCGATTTATTTATTATTTTAGTTAGTTTTCAATTTATGGAGTTAGTTGGAGACATGTTCCTTAAACTCCTTATTCAGTTAGTACTTTGAGGCTTTTAGATACAGTTCATATTTAGTTAAGTTTTGATTCAAACTTCAGTTATCTTGGGTGTTTTTCACCCACATGTATCTTATAATTATTTCTATTGAACCTTAAGGTCTATTATTTATGTTTTCAACATATTACATATATGTTAAGCAATGTAATGGTATAGATATCAGTCATGGATTAGATTGTGATCCCTCAGGGTCATGAGAACCGTATAGTATTTTGGTTCTGAAAAATGGGGTGTTACAAACTTGGTATCAGAGACTAAGGTTCAATAGATTCCTAGGAAGTTTGAAAAGCACATCTAGTAGAGTATTATGCATGGGTGTGTTGCGAGCCACATTTATGTGCAAAAGGCTATGAGATGTTTTAGGAATAGTTTTCCTTCTATCAGTATTCATGTCCTTCTTGAGAGCATAATCTCTAGTTAAACTCTCAGTCTAATCCATTTTTCTGTTATTTTAGAATATGCTTCTAAAGTGAAGAAGCCATCTAGTTCCTCAGCCGGAAGACCCTTTGGGCGAGTATTTTTCTCATACAAAGTTTAGAGCCACATTCACAATACTTGCTCAGTCCGTGGTTACCCAGAATGAACTACCACCAGTTATTTCATCAGATCCAGTGGCCAATTCCACAATAGCTAGAATTTGGGACTTTACCCGAATGAACCCTCTATTTTTGTTTAGGTTTAAGTCTGATGAAGACCCTAAGGAGTTCATTGAAAAATTCTATAAGGTCATTGAAATCATGGGAGTTACTTCAGTTTAGAGCATCGAGTTAGCCACATACCAATATAGGATGTTTCTCAAACTTGGTAAAAATAGTGAAAGTCTAAGAGGTTAGAGGATGTAGATCAAATAGTGTATGAGGAATTTGTCACGGCTTTCTTAGATAAATTCTTTCCCCAAGAGCTGAGGGACACCAATGTTCTTGAGTTTATCAACCTCAGGCATAGAAATATGATGTTTAGGGAGTATTCTCTCAGATTTACTCAGCTAGCCAGATATGCCCCTCAAGTGGTAACAGACAACAGGGCTAAGATGAGCAATTTCGTGTAAGGAGTGAATGATAGCGTGGCAAATGAGTGTAGATCTGCAATGCTGAATAGTGATATTAATTTAGACAAGCTCATGAACCATGCTCAGCAAGAAAAGGTTAGGGCTAGGAAGAGGTAGAATAAGAGAGCAAGATCAGATAGTTTCAGTTTTGCTATGCCCAAATTAAAGGGAGGAAATCATTCTAGTTTAATCCCAAGTCATCAAATCCAGTTCATTCGTCAGCCAGTTCTCCAGCTCCTAATTTCAGAGATAGACCACCCAGCTCTAAATTTTAGGGTAGTGTCTGCAATGCTCGAACTAATCCCCTATGTCAAACTTATGGTAAAAACCACAAGGGTGATTGTAGAGTCGTTTGTGATATTTGTTTCGGTTGTGGAAAGCTAGGAAATAGAGTTAGATATTGTTCTTAGTGCAGTTATCAGGGTCAGCAAAATCGTTCCACGACTCAGTATGGTCGTCCAAACTAGCAGGGTGCCATTTCCAGTGCTACTAGTGGGCAACGCTCAAACAGACTCTATGCTCTTCAGACTTGATAGGATTAGGAAAATTCTCTTGATTTTATTACTAGTATGTTACAGATTTTCCATGTTCATGTGTAGCTTTTCTAGATCTAGGCGCATCCTTTTCTTTTGTTACTCCATACACTGCAGGCGATTTCAGAATCAGTCCTAAAATTTTAGCAGAGACTTTTTTAGTCTCTACCCCAGTGGATAAAACCATAATAACTCGATGAGTATACAGGAACTGCTTGGTTATGATATTTAACAAATCCACATCAACAAATTTAGTGAAATTAGAGATGTCTAATTTTGATATCATTCTCAGCATAGATTGGCTTTATTCCTGCTATGCCACAGTTGACTGTCGGACTCGGATAGTACAATTTCAATTCCTGAATGAGCCCATCCTAGAGTGAATGGGTAGTACTTCATCTTTTATGGGTCATCTTGTTTCTTACCTTCGGGAAAGGAAAATGATATCTAAGGCGTGTGTGTGTCATCTCATCCATATATAGGATTGTAGTACCGAATCTCCCTGTATTGAATCAGTTCCAGTTATTAATGAATATTCAGACGTCTTTCCCAAAGATTTTTCCAGCCATTCCTCCCGAAATGGAAATAGACTTCGACATTGACCTTTCCCCAAATACTCAGCCCATTTTTATTTCACCATAAAAATGGCACCTTCAAAACTCAAGAAGCTGAAAGATCAGTTGATGAATCCCTTAGATAAAGGATTCATCAGGCCAAGTGTATCATCATGAGGTGCACCATTCTTAGTCGTGCGCAAGAAAGGTGATTCTCTCAGGTTGTGTATCAATTATCGTCGTATCAATAATGTCACAGTCAAGAATAGGTATCCGCTTTCTACAATAGATGACTTGTTTGACCAACTTTAGGATACCAGTTGTTTCTCCAAGATAGACCTCAGATCAGTCTATGATCAACTTTAAGTTAGAAAATATGACATTCCAAAGATAGCTTTCTGTACTCGGTATGGCCACTTCGAATTTCTAGTCATGTCCTTTGGTCTTACTAATGCCCTTCCAACTTTCATGGATATGATGAACAAGGTGTTAAAGCAGTACTTAGACATATTCATCATAGTCTTCATAGATGATATACTGGTTTATTCTCACATAGAGCATAAACATTCAGACCATCTCACAATTGTTCTTCAGACTATCAGAGATCATCAGTTTTTCACCAAGTTCAGTAAGTGCAAATTTTGGCTAAGATTAGTAGTATTCGTTGGCCATATTATTTTTGGTGATGGCATTAGAGTAGATCCATAGAAGACCGAAGCGGTGAGAAACTGGCCTCGCCCTGTCTCTCCTTCAGATATTTGGAGTTTCTTCAGTTTGGATAGCTATTAAGAGGCTTTGTTGAGGGATTTTCTTTCATTTCATATCGTATGTCCAGATTGACTCAAAAAAAGGTTAAGTTTAAGTGGTGAGATTCTTGTGTGAAGAGTAATCAAGAGTTGAAGAATTGACTCACCTCAGCCCCATTTTTAACTCTTCCAGATAGTTTAAACAGTTTTATAGTCTATTGTAATGTGTCCAGAGTGGGTTTAGGTTGTGTCCTCATGCAGAATGGCAAGGTCATAGCCTATGTCTCCAGACAGTTAAAGCCCCATGAGAAGAATCATCCTACTCATGATCTTTAGTTAGCAGCCATATTATTTGCCATAAAGATTTAGAGGCATTATTTATATGGATTTTATTTAGATGTATTCACAGATAATAAGTCTCCAGTATGTCTTTTCTCAGAAAGATCTCAATCTTCGTTAGTGAAGGTGGTTAGAGCTCTTGAAGGATTATGACATGAGTGTCCTTTATCACCCGAACAAGGCTAACATTATGGCTGACGCTCACAGTAGACTCTCCATAGGTACTGTTTATCACGTAGAGGATGGTAAAAAGAAGATAGCCTAGGAAATTCATCAACTTACCAGAATAGGCATTTTCTTAGTCGACTCTTTAGAGGGTGGTGTATGTGTTCATAGTAGTTCAGATTTATCTCTAGTTTTCGAGGTTAAAGAAAAGCTAGACAGGGATCCTAGCCTTGTCAAGCTAAGAGAGTCAGTTCAAAATCAGAAAGTAGAGGTTTTCTCCCAAGGGGAAGATGGTGTTCTTCTTCGTCAGGGTCGTTTGTGTGTTCTAGGTGTAGATGACTTGAGGCAGCAAATTCTTGCTGAAGAGCATAGTGCACGATACTCTATTCATCTAGGGGCCACTAAGATTTACTGAGACTTATGGGAGATCTATTGGTTGAGTGGGATGAAAGGAGATATTGCAGAGTTTGTGGTTAAGTGCTCTACATATCAGCAGGTTAAGATAGAGCATCAAATACTTAGTGGGTATATGCAGGAGTTCACTATTCCTACTTGGAAGTGGGAAGAAGTTAACATGGATTTCCTGACAGGTTTGCCTCGAACTCATCATCAACATGATTCAGTTTGGTCATTGTAGACAGAATGTCCAAGTTAGCTCATTTCCTTCCAGTTCGTACCTCTTATTCAACTAAGAATTATCCCAAACTCTGTATCAGGAAGTTGGTTAAATTACATGGTGTTCCATTATCTATCATCTTAGACAGAGGTAGACAGATAGCCTCTAACTTTTGGAAAGCATTCCAAAATGTTCTTGGTACCCAAGTTCTCCTCAGTAAAAGGTTTTATCCTTAGATAGATGGCCAAGCAGAGAGTACTATTCAGACTCTTGAAGATATGCTAAGGGAGTGTGAAATTGATTTCAAGGGAATTTGGGACGACCACTTGCCCATGATTGAGTTTGCATACAACAATAGCTATCATTCCAGTATTTAGATGGCTCCATTCGAAGCTCTCTATGGTAGGAAGTATAGATCCCCAGTCGGTTGGTTCAAAGTTTGTGAGGCCTCAGTCATCAGTCTAAACTTGGTATTCGATGGCTTATAGAAAGTTCAGTTGATCAGAGATAGACTTTGGACTGCTCATAGCTGACAAAACTCTTATACAGACGTTCGTAGAAAGGATCTCATGTTTGAGGCCAATGACTATGTCTATCTCAATATCTCTCCCATGAAGGGAGTGATGAGGTTTGGCAAGAAAGGGAAACTCAGTCCCCACTATGTCGGTCCCTTCAGGATTCTCAATCACTTAGGTAAGGTAGCTTATGAGCTCGAATTACCTTCTGATCTAGCCTCAATTTATCCGGTCTTCCATGTATCCTTTCTCAAGAGTACATAGGTGAGCCAGCAATTGTAGTCCCTATTCAAAATATGGATGTTCAGGACAACCTATCTTATGAAGAGATTCCAGTTGAAATTTTAGACTATCAGATTCAAAGGCTTAGGAACAAAGAAGTCTCTCTAGACAAAGTTCTTTGGAGAAATCAGTCCATTGAGGGACCTACTTGGGAAGCAGAAGGAGACATGCATACCAAGTACCCTCACCTTTTTACTGCCAATGCAGATCAATCTCAAGGTAACAATCCTCTTTAAGCTTATTCAGTTTCACGTTCAACATTTTATATAACTTTGGTATCAAGTACCTTTGCATATTTAGTCATGCATACATGTATCAGTTGAGTAAACAATTATGCATCAGATATGCATTCTTATTGTGAGAAGCTCAGTCATGCATTCATGAATCAGTTACACGTACATCAAATCTGCATGTTCAGTATAACTCTTTCATTTTGTCAGTCATAAGATCATGCTCTAGCTACTCATGTTTAGATTATTGTTTCCTCTCTCAGTCAGTTTCATTCGAGGATGAATGTTCTCAAGGGGGAGATATTGTAATACCCGTGCCTTTTTTCTAGCTAGAAATCATCTCAAGGATGTTACAACTTACATTAGAATGAAAAGATTTATTCGTACACATGATATTTTAAATATTTTCACTTTCTATCTAGTGTGAAATTGAGTTAGCTTTCCAATGGTACCCATGTTGGCCAAATCCGACATCAGACGAGGAAGTTATGTATGTTTTACTTGGAACTATTGGAAATGCCCAGGTATGACGGCCAAGTTGACGGACTGCCACATAAGTGATGGACCGCTAGTTTGACCATTATAGTCAAGGCTGTTGAGCCACGTACTTGATAAGGACTAATGGATGATATGATGGACCGTCAAAGTTGTGACAAACCATCAACTAGGCCGTCAACTCTTATTCAGTGAACCCCATTTTTGGTCCATGTCTGACGGGCTAAGTGATGGACCGTCAAGTGTCTGATGAACCATCACACACCATGTTCAATTTATTTCAAGGTCATTTTAACAGGGATAGTTTGGTCACTTATCACTCACCTACATATACCCAGATGTGTCCAAATTCAGCCATTACGCTCTTTATTATTTCACAAACAAAAACTAGGGTTTCTGTCTAAATTTAATCTCCAAGAACAAGACCCAGTTCTCCTTAAGAATCAAAGGATTTCAAACTATTCAAGTTCAAAAACGGTAAGAACCCTGAGTCAGGTATGTGTAGTGTTCATCTATGAACACCTTTTGTTCATAGAGTTCAAGAACCATACTTTTAAATGAGAAACTTTGATTTCATTGTTGTTATGTGATGTTGTTCATGTTAATAATCATTTTTTAGGCTTCAAGATATTAATTTTAGTTGACTTCCATCAGATATGCATGCTTGTAGTTAAAACCCATGAATTTGGGTGGTTCATGATAATTAAAATTATTGTGAAAACCTATGTCCCAAAGTGTTCATACAAGGTATTTTTTAAAATGCCTATAATGCTAAAAATCATGTTCCCATGACCCCATAGTTTCTAAATGACAAGCTATGTCAACTCTTAATGTGATTCCATATGAACTTCCATGATATTGATATGTGTTGCTAGTATGATTATGCAATGAACATGATATTAAGGTTGTTCATCTACTTCCATCTGACATGAAATCCTTTCCATGCAATACATTGTTGATAACTATGCTTACTATAAAATCCCTTATGTACGATATTATGAATTGTGGACTTAAATCCTGTGATCAAGTAATGCCATGTGTGTCAGTTTCCTTCCATCGAGTCCTAAGGGTATTAGTACCTAAAAAATATAGTTATATACCTAGAGCCAAGTAATATTACCGCGATAATCTCAGTAAATCCATGATCTGTAGAACTCAGTCAGTCATGTGACTCAGAAAACCTCCAAAATCTCATAATCTCAGCAAAATCTCAAATAGTAGTGCCATTCCATTAGTCAATAGAAGTCAGTTACTCATTCCATGTACAGTCAGTTAAATCATGTTCAGTATCTTTATATGGGAGTAAAAGTTAGAACCAAGTGAACCAAAGGGTAGGAACTCACCTGCCAGTTTATGGAGTAATTCTTAGTATTCATCCTTGTGTTCTAGAACTATACATCCAGAGTAGGTTAAGACATCTTAACATGTCATACTAGGTTTGATGAGGTGGCTTAACATGTTAGTATAGGTTTCCCACCATTCTCATTTGTGTAGCTGCTAGATAAGGGTCACTCATAACTTTTCTTACCAGTGGTGTGGTATTGACACCCCTCCAGTCAGGGTAGAGATTGTACCCTAACTTAGCTATATGCATTATTGGGGCATGTTGATTAAACAACTATCCCCCACAGTTTTAGACTCAATCTCAGTAGAAGAACTCAAATAGTTCTTCTGATACCAGTAGACCAGAACTGTTATATACAATCAAATTCAGTTATAGTATAGAACTCAGATAGTTCCACCAAATGCAGGACTTTCAGACACAGTCACCCATGTATTCAAACTTACAGTATCAATCATGATCAGTTATAAGTAAAATATGTATTAGTGTATAGATTTAGCTATCATGCATTCACGATATCAGTTTCCATGTATGCATGTTTGCACTCTTACGTTCATATCAATCAGTTAGTTAGCATTGTTCATGCATGTAACCCTATTTATGTTCAGCCTACCTCACTCGTATACTCAGTACTCCAGTTGTACTGTCGCATTCGCGCTATGGTGCTTTCTCTTTATGTTACACCATAGGTTCAGCGACATGAGTTCCAGACCAATAGTAGCATTCGCATTATAGTATACAATCCGCAGTGAGTCCTTTTCATTCGAGAATGATATGATTCGATTCATTTATTATTTTCAGTTAGTTTTCAATTTACGGAGTTAGTTGGGGAAATTTTCCTTGAACTCCTTATTCAGTCAGTACTTCGAGGCTTTTAGATACAGTTCAGATTTAGTTCATTTTTGATTCAGACTTCAGTAATCTTGGGTATTTTTCACCCATATAGATCTTATAATTATTTCAGTTGAACGTTATGGTCTATTGTTTATGATTTCCGCATATTACATGTATGTTAAGCAATTTACAGGTACAGATATCTATCATGGGTTAGCTTATGGTCCCTTGGGGTCATGAACACCGTGTAACATTCTGGTTTACAAAAATGAGGTATTACAAGTTTGTAGAATCGAAAAACACATATACAGGTAAAATTATATAGTAACATGTTCTTAAATGTAGGTTCCACACAATCTAAAGTTACATGACAAGAATGAAGGATGTGTTGAATGTAGTTGGAGGAGTATTTCCACCTTATACGATATGACTGATAACCCTTAAGCTTAACAACACTTCTCACTATGTTTTCTCGTCTGAATACCACACACCATCATTGTCAACTTATAATATCCATATTAATATATTACTAGAATCTGCATCTATTAACATGTTGTTTCTGTATTCTATTCAAGACTAACCTCGTGGTACATATTAGGCACGGATAATTCATATACTAATTACATACAGTACGACTGGATAATGATCCAAGACATAGATAATGACATAACATGAGTTCAAAATTTATCATTAAGTTTGAGTTCATAGGGCTGGGTATACTGGAATCCATGGATTCATGGAGTGAGTCTGGTATCATTGAGTAAAGCTATTACTTTCATTCTTGGAGATGAGCATGGATATGAATCAGTATAAAGAGTATAAACCTCAGTCAAGGGCATATTTCTAGTATGCACATTTTTATTGAAGTACGAGGAACATGTTGTCATAGGAATGGATAGATCGATATTCTAGGTACGTACCTATCTTCTTAACTGAGATATAAGCACAACACTCTGCACAGTTGGGGTATTACTATACACAAGAATGCTTAAGCTTTCCCTATTAGACTATATTTGTAGATACAAAATCGATGCTAGAACCTTTTTTAAGCTACTTCTCTTAACTTTATCTTCCCTCTATGGTCATAATTCTATAATAACTTCGACACATACCAATTTGGATTTCTCTTATTATTCTACTAGAATCACGCCTCTAAATTCATGTTTATCCAACTCAATAGGATTAAAACTATAATAAGGGACTTCAACATCGTCTATCTATAGTCCCTTCAATTCAGATCTTAGGGGCACCATACAATACATACCTATCCTTAGAATTTCATGTAATAACATACAACTTATGTACACTATTTTCTTTATAAACCTTAAGGACCCTTTTTTTTTGCTTAGCCACAATTTACTGTCTTACCTAGGGGTCATATATATATCATAATTGAAACTTCACAATTTTGTCAAACTAATCATCATAAACACTCTTTGCAAACTCATCATCATAAACGCTAATACTACTAGATCAATTCCATAAAACTAGCATTATCGCCCCCCAACTACCATTTGTTCTAGCATGGCAATCATCCATAACTCCAACATAGTGTCTAGTACTAGTCATGGACAACAACACAACTTCTCACATACTACATAGATTCAAAGCTATAAAAAAATAAAATGAATGCTAGTCCATTGAAAGTACGTGCAAAACAATCGGTCTTAATTTCTTCATCGGCCTAATTACAGATTACAAGTGCATTCTCCTTTAATACTACAACTACTTATCCATTACCTGCCTAAATTACAATCATTACTCTATAAAATGGAGAGTTCCTTTTTCAAAATCACAATGTGCAGCCTAGGTCTGTCAACTCTTAACCACTATATCCTTTCATTCGCAACTTATTCTTGATCTTTTTTAACTTAATGGCATGCCATCATAAATTTCTTTCTTAGTTCAATCATACTCTAAATCATCTTAATCCACCATTATTTCTCAATTTAATACCATAACATTTCCACATTTCTTGCTACACCTTCCTCAATCATCAAAGGGCATAACATTCCACCATATTACTCGACTACTAGATACATAACCTTCGCAATATACTCGAATCAATCACTATTCCCACTTCTTGGCCTTTAACATATGACTTATATTTGTAGCCCTATAGTCATTCTACTATTTATGACCCACAAAACCCTAAATCACATTATATCTTGGATGACAACACTCCTTAAGAATTGGGATGCATACTTTCTCATTAAAAAGTGTTATTGGTAACAAGGTACGAGAGGGTGTGAGAGGACATATTACTGTAGGATCAAATGCATGATTCATATGAACAAAAGTATATTCTTTTAAAATGAAGAACTTAAACACAATAGTAGGATCCCCTCTAGCCAAGTGAAGTCCCGAGGATTTTTGATGGATATATCTAAGATCACAAACAGATATTAATCTCCTCGAAGACGATGCATAGACAAAGAAATTTGAGCAACACATGAATCTGAGTATGATTTTTATGAACATATCTTTATATAATCTAGAGTATGAAAGAAGGGGATAATGTCTTAAATAGTACTAATACAATAAGGAAATAAAATACAATAAAGTCATAATATCCCATCCAAATTCTTAATAGGAAAGAGGCTCACTAATAGCAGAAGATAGAGGTCTTAATGGGGCACCTGACTGCGGACATGAGAGCCAGAACCTACATCATAAAATGATATAACATCAAAAGTAGTCAATATGTGGAATGTATTGGTATGCCAAACCATTTTAGGAGGATAGTACATAAAGAGGTTAGAAATGATAATAAAATTCAAATGTAAAAGAAGACAACTAGAAAGAAACAATAATATAAGATAAATTTATAATTGACCAAGTAAAGTAGGTTTAATTCCTTTGATTATTTATGGGAGAAAGTAGTGAACCGTCATAAACTACCATGAGAGCGCATGGAGTCTGATCTCGGCCCGATCAGCTAAGCCATCCTATACCTTGCCAGGCATAGGATGTGACATAAAATAGTTTGCTAGAAAGTATCCATGGTTATCCCCTTTTTAGGACATGTGAAATAAAAGAGAGTGCCCGACTTGCGAAATGATCTTTATCCTATGTTGGAAAACATAGTTTTAGGCATTTGTCATTTCAACCTATGCCTTTACGGTCTTCTAACTAACTCTCTTATACTTATTATGTTGTCTTATTTATCTAATTAGTTATTGATTAAAAAGTTCATCTTGTTACGTTCATGTTCATATTTTAGCATTTTTAAGCGCATGCTCATGGTTTACCCTTTTTAAGCTTATAAATATGTATATTCACTTTAGGCTTATACTGATAGTTAACCGTAATAGGTTCATATTCATGAGTTAACACTATCAATATTGGAGAGTCATGATAGGTAATTTCATAGTTCAATATGATATAATTCATGCACATGATTAGAAACATTCTTGTAAGAATATTCATGGTCATATTATTATCAATTTGGTCAATGAGGGATTCCTAGGAGGTACACATTATTATATTAAGACATGCAAATTCATAATGTATACATCACAGTGCAAAGAGTTTTACGAATATTGCGAAAAAGTTACCATCTTATAGATTATGGAACAAGAATTATACTTTTAAGAGTTTCATAAATTATATCTTATAATTTTAATAGAAACATTCACATGATGGCATGGCTAAGATTTTGACATTTTGACATGGAAGATTGGACTAAGATATCGCAGCAGAGGTGCAGTTGTTAGCTGCGGGTTTATGATGGTGACGTAGGTTGTCATATGGTGATGTAAAATATCAATTTACAGGCTAGTCATTTCCACTGTGACAGAGTCTGCTGATAAATTATTATTGGTGTTTATAGAGATAGATTAGTGGCCAAATGGCAGGCTCCCTTGAACAACTTAAAGGGAATACCTTAAAGAAGATGTTGCTCTTACATACTGTGTAATATATTTACTTAATAATAGAGTAGGATATATTTGAATTAGCGATGTAATAGTATGTTTTTTTATTGTTGTCTGAACGTTGTAGCGGGAGAATGAGTAGTCTATACTGTTTGTTGTTTAGTAATTATGAAGTTTGAAAATAAAGTAATGAAGCATATTACAGCTACAAGGTTGCAACACTGGTGTATTAGATAAAGACTACTGGACAGTGAACTGTGTACAGAAACTATGCTATAGACAGATATATAATCTCGCAATGAAGTCAAAGAAATAGTAGATATGTATGGAAATTCAAAAATAACTAGGAGAGGTCATCTTTGATCAACAAATTACATAATTAGTTATCTCTCAGTTCATTTAAATAATGGGGTGCTCTCTAGGTATAATCTGTTGACTTTGTAGATCATAAATCTTTCTCCGTTATTGCCAAAAACATCTATGATTTGTACATCAAATCATGAGGGTCGTTAGAACTCACAAAATTCAGAAAGAAAGAACATAAAACTGAGAGTTATCTTTACACATCCAACAACTATTAAACCATTCAAGTTCATTGATAAGATTGAAGAATATCCTTTAAAACCTAAATTGTTTTAGAGCAATTTGAATTCGATAATAGTACAACGTTCAAAAACTAGAGTAAGGAATGGTCCTACATACCTCTTAAACGTTGAAATAACTTTGAGATTGGAAGAAAAAATTCCAACGTGATTCTCACCTATTATGTTTCTTAGGAGTTGTGATTGAGAGAAAACATTGAGATATATTCTAATGATAAACTTCTTAAAACTGATGAAGAAGTGAGACTTTTGATCGTATGAACAGGTGAAAAATAGAGTGACTGGTTTAAAGCATGTAACTGATGGGAAGTAGAGACGCGTATCTGGATGAGAAAAATTAATGTTCCATTGGGGGAAATAACTCTAAGAGGGTTTTAATTTCATGAAATAAATTGCAAAATGAAAAGATAAAATTACCCTTGAAATACCTCACACAACAATGGGCCTGAGATGTTACAACTACAAATAATAAGTTGTTCCTACTTATGCAATTGATGAATATTAGGTATAAATAGGGAAATCCTAATTTTGATAATATAAGTGATTTTTAGCGTTTCCTTGACAAGCTGTCCAAACTAGTTGTAAAGTTTGATGAAAAATTCAAGGACTTTTGCTTATTAATACTCTGTCATACTCTTGGGAGACTCTTTAATTTTCAAATCTACTCTTAGTACTGTTGTAACTACAAAAAATGCTATGAGTGGTGTCTTAAATAAAGATATGAAAAGAAAATTCAAGCCTCATCTTTTTTATCTTCTCACTTTGATGTTATGATTATCGAAGAGAGAGGAAGAAAAAAGTTCAGAGGTTCAAATGATATAGATAAAAGTAGAAGAAAGTCGAAGATCTCATTTAAGAATGTTACACATGACTATAGAAACAAAAAGTGGAATAGCATGAAATATTATCACAAACATAAGTGACATATGAGATAATAAAAGAAAGAAGGTGATAACTATTGTTGCTAAAGATGATCTTCGAGTTGCTTGTGGTGAGAATGGAGTCAATCTCGTTCATGATGAGTCTATCTAAATTTTGGATTCTAGTGCTATTTCTCATGTTACGGAAAAGAAGGAATTAGTTTCTTTTTATACTCTAGATAACTTTATAATGTCTAAAATAGGAAATAATACTGAAGTTAATGTTTTTTAGCAGTGGGATTGTTTTTTTGGAATGTAAAAGTGGCTAGAGATTAGTTCTCAATAATGTCAAGCGTGCTCCAGATATTTTCTTAAATCTAATTTTAATAGGAAACCTTTATGATAAGGATTATATTAATATCATTTGAGTTGGCTAGTGAAATATTACTATAGGTTCAATGATTCTGGCTCAAGGTGACAAGTTTTCTAACTTGTATGTATTTCAGGGCTCCACTTCTAGAGGATTATTAAACTTAGTGGAGAGTGATACTTCTTTATAGCTATGGCATAAAAGGTTGATCCATATGAGTGAGAAGGGGATTGACAGTTTTGCTTTGAAAAGTTTACATTGCAGTGAAATAAGAAAAATTTAAGAAGTGTGTTCATTGCTTAGCTTGTTAACAAAAAAGAGTTTCTTGTTACAGTTATCCACCTTCAATAAAGCTTGATTTGCTTGAGTTTGTACATTCTGATTTGTGTGATCCTTTTAATGTAAGGTCTCATGATAGTGCACATTACTTTGTGACTTTTTTTATGATCATTCTCACAAACTCCGGGTATTTTCTTTGAATTCCAAGGACCAAGTAAATGATGTGTTTAAGTATTTTCGGGACTTGGTTAAGAGGTAGGCAGGGAAGAGATTAAAATATATCCACTTAGATAATGGTGCTAAGTATATTGGTCCTTTTGATAGATATTGTAGAGAACAGGGTTCTCGGTATCATAAAAATCCTCCAAAAACACCCCAGTTAAATGGTTAAGAAATGAGGATGAACAAAAATCTAGTTGAGAGAGTTAGATGTATACTTTTGAATGCAAAGCTCCCAGATTCCTTTGGGAAGAAGCACTTAATACTGCTTCTTATATTATGGATTTATCTCCTGCTATTGCTTTAAATAGTGTATCATTGATAGAGTTTAATCTGGTAAGAATGTTTCTCATGATCATCATAGATCTATGGGTGTTAAGCCTTTGTACATTTTCATAAGGATGAAAAGTCAAAGTTGAATGTTAAAATGGACAGTGTATCTTTATTTTTGGTCAAGATAAATTCTTCTGTCGTTTCTATGATCCAGATGAGATGAAACTTATTCAAAGTCGTAATGTTGTGTTCTTTGAAGACCAAAAAATTGATGATTTTTACAAAGTTGAGAAGGTTGATTCACAGAATAGTGAGATACTACTTGAAGTTGATCTTGTTCCTTTGAATACTACTCTTGAAGAAAACCTTTATGTTGATGAGAATTATTTTGATAATGAAGATGATGATCAAATTCACAATGACTAGCATGATGTTATTGATGCCCCAGTGTAATTTGATATAGTTGATTAGCAACCAGTTATTGATGCTATATATAGTTTCCTGAAATGATCTACTAGAGAGAGAATACCTTCATCTCGTATTCTCCCAGTGATTATGTACTCTCAAATGATCTACTAAAGAGAGAATACCTTTATCTAAATATTCTCCAAGTAAGTATGTACACTTGATTAATGCAAGATAACTCAAGAGACTTGATTAGGACATGGAAAGTCAAGAAAAAGAAAAGTTTGATTCTATGGAACATGAAATTAAATCTTGCATGATTAACATACTTTTGATTTGGTTAAGCTACTTAATGACATAAATTCTTTGAAAAACAGGTGGGTTTTCTCAGATGAAACATAAAAACAGTCACCCAATTCCATGGTTCAAGTCTAGATTTGTTGTGAAGGGATTGAACTAGAAAAAGAAAGTAGATTTTGATGAGATATTCTTTTCAGTTTTGAAAATATCATCCATTAATGTATTTCTAGGATTAGGTATAAGTCTAGATTAAAACGTTGAGAAAATGGATGTTAAAACTACGTTTATCCATGATGACTTAGATAACGAAATTTATATGAAGCCGCCGAAAGCTTTTGAAGTCAAGAGAATAGATAATTACATTTTCAAATTGAAAAAGAGCATCTATAGTATGAAACAAGCTCCAAAAATTTTCTGATGGTAACTTAATTTTTGTGTTGCTTTATGTTGATGACATGTTTATTGTTGGTCAAAGTGCTTGCAGGATTCAGTAGTTAAAGTAAGAGTTGTGTAGGTTTTTTTTGTATGAAGGTCTTATGATCAGAAAGGTAGATTGTTCATAATAGAAAGGCCAAGAAGTTATGGTTATTACAAGAGAAGTATATTCAGAAAGTACTTTGAAGGTCTACTCTGTTTCTCTCTATGGCTACTGAAAACTCATTTGTGGATGGTGAAATAAGACTTAAAAAGGTCTATATATATGCCCCACAGTAATGATCCTATGAAAAAAGTGGTTTGGTCCAAGTTAGACTTTATTTATCCATACAGGAAGGGGAAAAACACATAACCCAACAATTCTCTCCCTCCCAATTATGTGGAGGAGGCTGCCATTTCAGCGATCTTGCAACAATATTCAAACTTCTCTCTTGGAAGAGCTATAGTCATTAAGTTGGAGCCATTATCATCCATATGAATCTTCTCAAGTTCAACCAACTTAGAATCCAACACATCTCAAATCCAATGGTATATCACATCAATATGTTTATACCGACCATGAAATATATAATTCTTCCTAAGAAGTCTAGCACTTCGGTAGTCTCAATGAAGCACATACTTATCTTGAGCACAACTAAGTTCCCCAAAGAATCGCTTCGGTATTTGTTGACATGCAGGTAAGAAGTGAGCTATATATAAATATAACACAGTAAGATCCTCGAATCGCTGCTTTAATATCCCTAGAAGAAGCGTAAGAAAAAAGAAGGCACAACAAATATATAAATAATATGCACAAAACATCTAATTTAATATAATGCTCAATAGGATCCAAGAGAAGGTTTAAAAAACCACTATGTATCTCACTCAGTCAATTCTCACAGCTTGTCATAAATGAAAATAAAGGTGATTAGCATAGCTTCTCCATAAGTCCATGACAATATATATAATGCCCCAAAAGTGTACTGCGACAGCATGTACAAGACCCATAACATATTATGGCAGCTTAAGTATGCCCCTAACATATTAGACTTTATGTCTGCCCCTAGTCACTATATCACAACAGTGAAGAGAGGATATTCAATACCCAACCTCACCTCACATATTATCATTAAATAATTCTTAATATACTTCAAAAAATGTATATCTGCGGTTGGTAAAAGAACACTGACTCTGCAAAGAACACGTTTGTCCCAATACATGAACTAGGCATAAAATACATTTTTCTTAAGGCAGGATGGATAAGCAAGCACTAAAACTTAAATTCTCACTTACCTCGAATTCATAATCCAAGCACCCCCTGCAGTAAATAAAAAATATGCTTCCGTAAACTCAAAGCACCTCAAACTACATCAAAAATGAGTTTAATATTGTTAAAATCCCGTCAACGAACATCCTTGAAAATTATAGAGCAATTCAAATATTATAGTGTATCGCTCAATCCAATTAATCAAATTATGTGCTCATAACATGTAAAATGCAGCTGCACCTTCAATAAACTGACAAAAAGAATTTTACCGAGATAATGGCCTACATCTACCAAACCTGCATATTAATAAGCAAATAATCAAGCCAAACCACTGTTATGTTCTACTTAAATTTACCATTAGCCGATCATTACTAAACCATGTGGTTGTCTAATAAAAATAATCAACCATTACTTAATCATGGCATCATCATAATGAATTCCTTTTTAAATCATTAGCTAATCCATAATTTCCATTCTCAATTTAACACCATTTGTACACTGCTGCCTAACTACTGAATATATATTCAATTCAATGCCAATGAACTACGAACAAAACTCGAACTTTATCACTTCTCGATAATGCCTGCTAAAGCCGTTTGGTAACTCTCTGAATTTTTCAAAGAAGATTGCTCGTCCTTTTTCAAGAATAAAGTTACCTATTATCCTAAATTTCTATCCATTTTGTTAGTAAAACGTGACACATCAAATTATGTGAATGGGTTGGTCCAATCATGTTAATTCTTCTTACTTTGATTATTATCAAAAGTTATTAAGCCTACATTAAAATAATTGTGATATTATACCTATTTCACTTGGAAAGATAAATTTTGATAAACAAAGTGAAAGAAAAGCTTCATGTTCAAAACTGTTTCCACTATTCATGAAAAGATTCAGCCACCTATTGTGATTATTATCCTTCAATCCAATATGACCCCATCATGCTTTTTAAAGAGTTTTTTTTAATTTGTCCCAACTCAGGGGATTGGGCAGGGATCAAACAGGGCCACCCAAAACAGCGATCTAGTGATGGAGTCACCTTTGTTCCAGGGGTTCATCCGAATCCCCTTCGATGTACGATTATACTATTTATTCTATTTTACAGGATTAAAAATATTGTTTATTCATCTTTTCACGACCAAGCCGAGGTCCGCCCTGGCCACAATTGGCATCCATGACCATGAAGGCCCGAGAGACCACAAAGCATACTATCATAAGCATAATTCATATGAAATTGAAATACGGAAGATATAATGAAATTCAAGGAAGACATATAATCCGACTGTGCCAAATAAAGTTGTGATAATAATATAACCAAATCTCGTCTGTGAAGCTGCTACTGAATACTAACTGTCTAGGTCGGGACAAGGCGCCCCGCTGGACCATAAGCTAAAAGAAGTCAACATATAAATGAATGTCTTTCGAAAGATGGATGGTTCACCGACTCTGTCATATCCCAATGTTCTACTAATGTGATTGACATGGTACTGTGCCTTAGAACCTACATTATATGTCAATGAAACTGCTACGAAGGACTGTCAATACTCTTAATGTATTGGTATGCAGAACAATCCAAAAATGACTTTTAATTCATATAAAATAATCAAGGTCATTGTGAAATCAACTTATAATATATACGTTTTCCTTGAATTTCATTATATCTTCCGTATTTCAATTTCATATGAATTATGCTTATGATAGTATGCTTTGTGGTCTCTCGGGCCTTCATGGTCATGGATGCCAATTGTGGCCAGGGCGGACCTCGGCTTGGTCGTGAAAAGATGAATAAACAATATTTTTAATCCTGTAAAATAGTATAAAATAGTATAATCGTACATCGAAGGGGATTCGGATGAACCCCTGGAACAAAGGTGATTCCATCACTAGATCGCTCTTTTGGGAGGCCCTATTTTGATCCCTGCCCAATCCCCTGAGTTGGGACAAATTAAAAAAAAATCTTTAAAAATCATGATGGGGTCATATATATATATATATATATAAACACATGGGCATGATTAAAGAGTTTCAAACTATTTTTGTAAATCACTGAATCTACTCTTTGCTTTAATTTTTAGTTTGATAGTACACCCTACATACATACAATCCCATGGGCTATATGTAATCCGCTACTAGATCATCGGTCAAGCCCTTAATCCATGTTTACCGCAAGGATCGGAGTTTCTATAAGAGGTCACGCAAGATCGCACTCAATCACTTGCTGCCATTACTCTTCAGTTTTCTGTTAAGATCTATCCTGCAGAGGTACTCAAATTGGATCAGTGATCAATTCCTAGGTTTCGTCACAAACCTAATTGGTTATTTCCAATTATGTAATCAATAGTTCAAACTGCACTCAAAGGTAGGATATTTCCCATTTTTATAGGAACTTATGTACTAGAAACAATGGTATCTCCAATTATAGTCCCTCTAGGATAAAAAATATATATCTTCTTAAAGTAGGGATACTAACAATAGTCCCAATTTGGGATGACATGAATCAAAGTTATACAAGATCACAAAGTAGGGTAATAAAATCCCTCATCGGCATAGTGTTCCTGTGATGAGTCTTTCAACTCGTGCTTTCTTTGTGTAATTATCTAACTCTCCTTAAGCCTAATTTTTAGCCTCTTACAATAATGGTTTCTGTTTATAAACATTCTTATATTTCATGTTAATGACATTTCATAATTGGTATTGTCATAATTGGACTTGCAAGCCATATTATAACAAATCATGTCCACATAACTTTTGAAACACCCAGGTGAAGTCCTTGGAAAATTCTGAGTTTTAAATTCACTGTCATGACTATGAATCACCCTATGAGTCATAGGGTATCATGATGGATCATATGACCATAGTCATAGGTTTGCAGTGAATAGTGCCTGAGTTTCTATCTTGATCACAACTTAGGGTCACAAGTCATAAGGACTCATGACGAGTTAGTATGTCCTAATCATAGGTAGACCATATTATTTCCCAAAACTTTCTGTCTTGAGCATGAGAGAAGATTACGAGTCGTAAGGTTTAGTATCAATCATATGGTACAATTTATAACTAGACTACTGTTGGTGGCCTTGTATTCTCTTTTATCTATGATTAAGTGATACGAGTCTTTGGGTAACCCTACGAGTCATAAGGTCACCTATAGTGACTGAGTGATATTTTTAACCTTTTTAATTAAGGGTATTTTAGAAATTTTCCTCTTATTTAAATAATAACCCATTACGTATAAATATATTTAGGACCCTATTGTCATCCATAACACTCATCAGTTACACTCTCTTCTCTCTCAAATCCTCTCCATACTTAATATTTTATGTTTCCATAAACTGGGTTAAATAGAGCTTAAAGTGTTGAATTCTCTCCATAATCTTGGGTATTTTAGGCATGTGACTCTACCCTTAAATTCATTTTATCTAATGCATGAATTTACACTTATAATTATGTTGACTTGAATTAAACGTTTAACTTGGTTGAGGGCTTTGACATGAATGGTTCATGAGTTTATTTCCCTTCCTTTGTTATGCCTTATTCATGCTTTGTTAACTACTTTGAACTTAACGGGTGCATGGGATTGGTGAATAATCAAAGGGGTTATGTTTTTCCCAATTGTGATGAATTTTCTTTGAATATAGGTTTGAAAATTGTATTTCATTAATGTAATTGTGAAATTGATAATGATTCATAGTTTTGTCACATATTTGGACATTCTCACTTAAACTAATGCATAAGTGTAAGAGGTTAATTAAATCTAAGAGGTCATGAATTTTCCCCATGTAATGATTAATAGACTATGGCATGATAATGAACTGGCAAGTGGGGTTGGTATGACTATACCAAAGGGGTACCTAAATGCTTAATATGATCAATAAATTTTGAAGGTATGCTAAATATTTTAATTGGGCTTAAAAATAGTTTATATAGCCAGGCCGTGAAAGTGGAGGCCTTAAGATACCAACATTAGAAATTGCTCTAGCTCATGTCGGGGTATAAATGATTGGGAGGTTTGAGGTCCTATTTTTAATATTATATGATTGGATGGTTCGAGTCCCCCATGTTGTATAATTTTGGTCTTAAGTCACCTTAGATTTATAGCGAGAGGTTTGAGTCCCCCATTAGGCATGTGACATAGGATTATCCTCTAGTTCATGATGCCATATGCACTAGGCCCTTATAGCTGGGCGAGATCTAGGTGAATATATCCCGTGGGTGTCTTTATTATTAGGGTTATGATACACAATCCAAGATAAGATTTTAAAGTTCATTCTAAGCCTTGTTCCTTACCCAAACATATGATATATGTATGTATATATATATATATATCCAATCGCTAATCGTCTCAGGATGTTGTATCCCCATGTAATGTAGGCATCACAAATTCTTGTACTTTTTCTGCACAATGATCTGGGGTTCATGGATAGTTCGTGAGTTGACTTAAAGTGGTGATATTTCATCTTTTAGAAGACTTCATTTCATGTTTTGGTTTCTTACATCCTAGACTTTGTTTCATACTTGCTCTTTGCTATAGTCAAGGGAATGTCCTAACACTTTATTAATTTCAGTTTTGTTAAGGGCTTTGGTGGTACTGTAGACTTGGGTGTTGTGTTGGTAGTTGGTATTGGTTATCGACATCAATTGGTTGATATTGATATAACTTAGAATCTTTCAACTTATGTTACTTTATCTTGTTATAAATTTAGAATTCAGCCTTTATTGGGCATTGTGTTTGGTTTGACTATCCAACAAGGGTAGTCTACGCTCCTCAGTGAACTTGAGATGACCAGGCATGCCCTGGTTAAAATCTCTACAAAGATTGTATCAGAGTCTAGGTTCATGGTCAATAGGGTATCTACAAAGACATGTTAAGTAGAGTCTCTTATATGGGTGTGTAGCGTGCTACACTTATAAGGAAGAAGCTATGAGGTATTTAGGAAGGTTTCCCTTTCTTATTGTCTTATTTTTGGGCTATAGAGAATATGTTCTTGCATTTCTCTAATTCTCATTTACTCACTTTTCAAATCATGCCTCCAAGAAGATATGATATTTATGGAAAATCTTCAACCTCATTTGAGGACCGTGTTGACAAAGGTCATCCTACTTCTAAGTGTAGAACCGATCTAGGGTCACTGCTTTTGATTGCCCTCGAGGAGTCCCACCAGTCTCCACTGATCTTACTTTAGAGGGTGACACTTATGCTCTGTTACCTCAAAGAGATACTACCAATGCTAATTTCTATCGCACTATTCATTTGCTTACCCAATTGGTGATATCTCTATTAAAATAGTCGGATCCTACTATTATTATTGTCAGTTCTTCTAAGGCCACTAGAGTTGGGAAGTTTATGATGTTACACCCTTTAACTTTCAGTGGTACTATGGTCGAGGAGAATCCTCAAGGGTTTATAGATTAAATGGAAAAGATCTTTTGAGTGATGCATGCTACATAAGTAGAGGGTGTAGAGTTCTTTGTTTTTTCAGTTGAGGAAATAGCATACTAGTGGTATAAGAAGTGGGATCATTCTAGGGGCGATGATGCTGAGTCAACTTTGTGGGATGATTTTTTAGGTGCCTTTCTTGATCACTTCTTTCTTCATAATTTAAGAAAGATAAAAGCTAAGAAGTTCATAAATCTAAAGCAGGGAAGGATGATGATAAAAGAATATGCCTTGAAATTCCATCAGTTATCACAATATGCAATTGAGTTATTGTATAGCATAAGGGATAGAATAAGGAAATTTGCATTAGGGTTGTCTCATGATTTGATTCAGCAGAGAATGGTTTCCATGCTGAACAAGGATATGGATATCTCTTGACTTGTGGTGTACATTTAAAAAGTGGAATAGGAAAAAAAAAGTAATCATAGATAGGGAAAAGACAGAATAAGATATTTAGACATTTAGAGCAGGATGGATTCCAGTAGAAGAGTGGTATACATGGTGGGAAATGGTCTTAGAAGAAGAATTGGAGGAGTCCTAATGCCTATTCGATAGATAGTTCTCCTTACCCAAAGTCATTCGACGATAGATACTTTTCAGAGTTGTGATGGTTCTAGGGCACAGGGTGCCCAATCTTTGGCTAATAGGGCCCAGTCAGCACTATTATATCCTTCATACAAATCTTATGGTCAGTTGCACTGCAGCCAATGTGAGGAAGTGAGGAATTGATGCTTTAGTTATAGTCAGATTAGTCATATGTAGTGATATTTTCTTTCAAGAGTTGTTCTGTGGCCATCAAGATTCCTATTGCAACTTCGTCAGTATTTGTGCAAAAGGATGACACTTCTGGCTCTAGCCCTAATCAAAACTGTCTCTATGTTGTTACTTCCTATCAAGAGTTGTGTTGGGAACAGATTGTTTGCACTCATGTTATGCCTCTTTAGACTATTAGGCCCATATGGTTATTTTTAAATTTCAAAATAAGCTGATTATCTAGTGGGTAGAGAACTACTGTAATTCCTAAGGGGAGGTTCATAATATGTCTTGGAGACTAAAAATTGATTTCCAAGGGGCGTCTTTATAATTTGGTATGGGTTAAAAATTCTTACATAGAGTGTCCTTCCTTACAGTCTATACCTGTGGTTAGTGAATTTCCTGAGGTCTTTCTTAAGGATCTTATTGGTGTTCCTCCCAATTGGGAAAAGATTTTTGTATTGATCTTCTTCCAGACACTCATCCTATCTCTATCCCTCTCTATAGGATTTCCTTAACAAAGTTGAAGAAGCTTAAGGAGCAATTGAAAGATCTCCTTGATAAGGGTTTCATTCACCCTACTGTGCCTCTACGGGTTGCTCCTATTTTTTTCGTGCAGAGGAAGAATGGATACCTTCGGATGTGTATTGATTACCACTAGTTAAATAAGGTGGTGGTGAAGAATAAGTACCCACTTCCTAGGATAAATGACTTATTTGACCAGCTTCAGTGTGCTAGGTACTTCTCAAAGATTGTTCTCTATTCAAGCAATCATCAACTAAAGATTAGGGAGAATGATATTCCTAAGATTTCCTTCCATACCCGCTACGGTTATTTTTAGTCCTTGGTCATGTATTTTGAGTTGACCAGTTCCCCAGTGGCATTTATGGATCTCATGAATTGTCAATTTTTGGATTTTTTCTTCATTGTCTTTATCAATGACATTCTTATTTAATCAAAGAGAGGTGGATCATGCTGGTCACCTTTGTATTATGTTGTAGACGCTAAAGGATCAGTGTTTGTATGCTAAGATTTTGAACTGTGAATTTTGTTTGAATGTTGTTACTTTTTTAGATCATGTTGTATCTAGTAAAAGGATCATAGTGGATCCACAAAAGGTGGCAGCGATTAAGAAGTGGCCCAAACCCACAACTCCAACTGATATTCAGAGCTTCTTGGGTTTATTCAGGTATTATATAAGGTTTGTGGAGAGATTTTCTTCAATCGATGCACCATTGATTAGATTGACTCATAAAAAGGTAAAGATTTGGTCAGATTCTTGTGAGGATAGTTTCAAAAAGTTGAAAGATAAGTTGACTTTTTCCCCAATTCTGACTCTGCCCGAGGGTATTGATGGTTTCATTATCTATTGTGATACATCCTATGAGGGACTTTGTTGTGTATGGAAGTGGGACTTTATTGTTTCTTGATTCAGTATAGTTGAGTTGTGGCATATGCTTCTAGACAGATGAAGGTTCTTGAGAAGAATTATTTGTCTCATGATTTGGAATTGTTAGCGGTAGTGTCTTCATTGAATATCTGGCAACATTATTTGTTTAGGGTTCATATTGACATTTATTCATATCATAGAATACTGTAATATATGTTCACTAAGAAGGAGGTAAATCTTAGGCAAATAAGGTAGACTGAGTTGATAGAGGACTATGATATGAGTCTCCACTATCACCTAAGTAAAACCAATATGGTTATTGATGCTTTTAATAGGTTGTCTATGCGGATCTTATCCAATATCGATGAGAAGAAGAGGAATTTGGTTAAGGCTAATCTTAGAGATCATCTCTTAGATTATGAGAATGGTGGTGTATTGTTCAAGAGGTAGAGAAATCATCTCTTGGTGCTGAGGTAAAGAAAAAGTAGGTGTTAAACCCTATCTCGATGAAAATTAAGGAGGATATAGGTAGGAATAAAGTAATGGTGTTTTAGATCGGTAGTGATGGTATCTTGAGGTACCAAGGGAGGTTGTGTGTGTTCGATTTTGATGGGTTGCGATGAAGAATTTTGGTCAAATCTCAAGAGTTGCGTTATATGGTTTACCTAGTTCACCAAAGATATATCATGATCTGAAGGAGATATATTAGTGTAATAACATGAAGAGGGATGTGGCCAATTTTGTGGCTAAGTGCATTGTGTGCCAGCAAGTGAAGTTAAAGAACTTGAGGCTCAGTGGATTATTTCAAGAAATTGATTTGCTTGTGTAGAAATAGGAAATAATTAATATGGATTTTATTATCAATCTTCCACGGTCTCAAAATAAGTTGATTCTATTTGGGTCATCGTGGATAGGATGACTAAGTCTTCTCACTTCTTGCTGGTGAGATCTAATTAATCTGTTAAGGATTAAGCAAATTTGTTTAAGCAAGAGGCCATGAAGTTGCATGGTGCACCTATTTCTATTATCTCTAATCGAGTTACTCAATTCTCATCATATTTTTAACGTTCATTTAAGAGAGGTTTAGGGACTAAGGTGAGCCTTAGTACCTCTTTCCACCCGCAAGCAGAAGGAAAAGGGGAGAGAACCATTCAGACATTAGAGGATATGCTCAAATCTTGTGTCATTGACGTTAGTGGTAGTTGTTTTGACCACTTTTCACTTATATAAATTGCCTACAATGACATCTAACACTCTAGCATTGATATAGCTCCATTTGAGGCTTTTTATGGTAAGACATTTTGTTCTCCTATTGGGTGATTTGATTCATGTGAGGCTAAGTTATTTTATCCTAATTTGGTTCACCAAGCCATCGAAAAGGTGAAGGTGATAGTCAGGATAGGCTTAGGACTATCCAAATTTGTCAGAAGTCCTACGCGGATGTGATACAAAGGGATTTGCCATTTAATGTAGGTAACTGGGTGTTCTTAAAGTTGTCTCTCATGAAAGGAGTGATGCAGTTTTTGATGGAGGAGAATCTCAGTCCTTGTTATGTTTGTTCGTATATGGTTTTGAGGAGGGTTAGTAATGTTGCATATGAACTGGAATTGCATTCTAGCTTGGGCTCTATGAATTCGATCTTCCATGTCTCGATGTTAGGGAAGTGCATTGGTGATCCTTCATTGATTGTTCCTTTGGAACGTGTGGGCATTTCAAATTCCTTGTATTATGAGAAAGTTTCAGTGGAGATCTTGGATCAGCAAGATCATTGATTGCGGACGAAGAATGTGGCTTTGATAAAGATTTTTTGGAGGAAACAAAAGTTTGTGGAAGCTACTTTAGATGTCTAGGAAGACATAAAGTCCAAGTATCTTTTCCTATTCCCTATTTTGAATAATTGTGATTAAGGTATATGCTAATCTCAAATGAGGGTATTTTAGACATTTCCCTTTTATTTAAATAATAACTTGTGACCTATAAACATATGTGGGACCCTATTTTCATCCATAATACATATAAAATACACTCTCTTCTATCTATAATCCTCTTCAACATCAATACTTATGGTTTCTAAGGAGTAGGTCAAGTAGAGCTTCAAGGGTTGAATTCTCTCCATAATCTTGGGTAGTTCAGGCATGCGACTCTACCCTTATACTCGTTTTATCTAATGCATGAATATACATGGTTAATTATGTGGATTTGATTTAAGGGTTTTGACATGGTTAAGGGCTTTGACAAGAATGGTTCTTCAATTTATTTCCCCCAGTTTATTATGAACTATTCATGCTTTGTTAATAGATTTGAACTTGAGGGGTGCATGGGATTGGTGAATAATCAAGGGGGTTATGTTTTTCCCAATTGTGATGAATTTTCTTTGACATATGGTGTTGAAAATTGAGTTCCTTAAACCTAAATATTTAATTAATAATGATAAATGTCTTTCATATGTTTTGACTTCCTCACTTGAACTAACGAATTGGTTTAAGAGGTTAATTAAACCTAAGGGATGATGAATTTTTCGCATGTGATGGTTAATGGATTGTGGCATGATAATGAACTTGAAAGTGGAGTTGGTGGAGAAATAGCAACGGGAAGTATAAAGCCATATGCAGTTCAATAAATTGGGAATGTGTGTTAAATATATTAATTAGGCTTAAAATAGGGTTGTGTAGCTGGGCTGTGATAGTGGAGGTCCCAAGGGACTAACATCTAACATCAAAATCTACGCTAGCTGGCACAGGGGTGTAAATGACCGGGAGGGTCTAGTACCCCTTATTAATGTTATTTGATTTGGAGGTTTGAGTCCCCTATGTTTTATAAATTGGTCCTTGAGTCACCTTTGATCTATGCTGGGAGGTTCGAGTCCCCTATCAGGAATGGGGCATATGATTATCCTCTGTTTCGTGCAGCTACATACACTGGGATCCTTCCAGCTGGGGTAGAGCTGGTCCCATATTTATCATGGGTTCCTTGATCATAATGGTTATGCTACACAATCCAGGCTAAGACTTTAAAATTTCATGATAAACCTTGTTTTCTACCCAGACATGTGATATATATATATATATGTATGTATGTATGTATGTATATATATACATATCCCTCAGTTACATGCAAGTGCTCAACCACTAACCGTCTTCAAATGTTGTGTCCCCATGTGATGCAGGCACAAAAATTCATCTAGCTTTCCTTCACAATGATCAGGTGTTCGTGGATAGTTTGTGAGGTCAATTGAAGTGGTGAGCTTCCATTATTTGGAAAAATCCATGTCATGGTTTGGTTTCTTACGTATTATACTTTGTTTCAAACTTATTTTTGGCTATGGTTGGGGGCATGTCCCGATGCTCTATTGATTTTGTTTTTTTCTAGAGGCTTTGTGGTTACTGTATACTTGGGTGTTGATTGGTAGTTGGTATTGGTTACTGGTATCGGTTGGTGGTTATTAATATAACTTAGAACTTTTGATGTTATGTTACTTTTTCTTGTTATATGTTTTGAATTCAACCTCTATAGGGCATTGTGTTTGGTTTTACTAGGCAACGAGGGTGATCTCTGGTCCTTGGTGGACTTGAGATTCCCATTACGACTAGGCCCTAGTTTAGGTCGTGATACCTTTATATTCAAAAACATATAAATGAGCACCCAAAAGATTTAAATTTCACATGAGAGTTCTTATTTCAAAAGTACAAGAAAACTTATGTTAAACACTCTCCTTTCAAGATTATATCATAGAGTGGCCATCTCTATCAATCACATGCAATTTTTCTATTTAGCAGAAAGAGCATAATCAAGAAAACATCCTTCCATTGGATCATAAAACAATGTCAATTCATAAATGATAGTAAAGCATTTAAACTCAACGTTTTAATCATCCATTTTGAATAACCCATAACGAATTCAGACAAGTAAAATTCATCATGAGAGAGGGAATTCCATACTAAATACAAAATTTCATAGTAAGACGGGGATCATAATGCATGCTCTTCGAAAAATTTCAAATCCCAATATATCTATATATATACACAACAAAATTTTTTAAGATCGACATACTTATGCCCATAAATTGTAGGATAGGTCTACATGCATTTCTGATGAATAAAATTCGACATATCTTGAATCTAAGCCTTGGAAATATGAGATTTGAAATAAAAACCTAACTTCTTATTCTCTGGAGAGTGAAGAGGAGAACGATCGATGAAAAACTTATATATAATGAGAAAATAATGTTTAAAGTGTGATTTAAGTCATGGGGGTAGGTTTTGAAGTGAGGAAAAGACCAAAATACACGTACAGAAATAAAAAAAAATTGCAGGGATTGTTTAATTAATGACAAGGTTGACAACCTGTCAGTTTGATGACAACTCATCAACCTAGTCATCAGTTTCTAGTTGATTTTTCCATTTACTTGGTAAGGTGGATGACTAGGATTGATGGATTTCCACCTAGTTGACAGCTCATCAACTTAGTTTCACCTTCTGGCTAATAGATACTTTCAAGTAAAATGAGAATAACATTCAATTTCGATATCGAGTTAATGTGAAATTGGATGTTTTGGAAAGAAGACTCAAATATTTTTCATTGGGTTTATAGTGCGCCACCTAAATCATTAAATTCAAGGATTAATAATTGTTGGGATTTGACCCAAGTTCAAACATCCACAAAAACTCAATTGGTAGAAACATTCTCCACTCTACTTTGAATAGGGAGATTTTTATGACCTCAATTCATCTACAAAGATGTTCCATACTATAGAATTGATCATCACACTTATATTGTTATGGAATTATTGGGTTCAAGTCTATATACATAGGAACAACATTTCAAATTTTAGCCCAAAAATTTGGGGCGCTACATTATATCCCCCCTTGAATTATTCATCCTCAAATGATGGATAGGAATTTATTGAAGTTCTATAAGTACGGGATAAAGGAAGTAACTTTTTTCTCCCTCAATAAAACATACATAGTAATCAAAAGAAAAGAGCTTCATGACATCACCAAGTAAATCTTGTAAGCATGAATCATGAGATAAGAAGACTTGATATAGACATGATCTTTGCATGAGTTCTACTAAACAAGATGATAACAACCTAAGGCATAAATTTTTTCCAGGAATCATCGACCTGATTAAGATTCATACCATACATAAAATGAGATTTTTGTAGTACATACAAATTTAACAGAAACATTCTCCATCCCAAATGATACGTCTAATAGCACAGAAATATAGCCACACTTTTCCACTATGCTTTCAGCTATAAATGCCACACTTTACCATTTACATATTATAATTTCGACACGAAATACCTAACTACAAGAGATTGAGTGTAAATACATATTTATTTTGTGTTAAATCCTAGTCAGAGGTAAAAGGTGTTAGCATTAAGCTATGGGACCCTATAGTCTATACCACTCTATGAATGCTACACTATCTTATCACAATAATCAACAACCTCAAGTTTTAATCATGGAGTACTAGCAATATAGTACAATTGTTTTTGTATCAATTAATTACAACATTCAAGCCTATATTTACTACATCTACATTATCAATCTCAACATTAAAACCAGCAACTTCAATCGCTATAACAATGATTTTCACCACATGTCCCCTTACTAACTATTTCACCAAACCAAATTTCATCTCCTTCTTCCCTCATAATCTATAACCTTATCTCAAGCTGTAATCCAAAAATTTTATAATAAATAGCATCTAATATCTTATCTAATATAGAACTACTCTTCCATGGCCACTACTATCCTAAGATAAAGAGGCTAACTGAGGGACTAGAGTACAAGCATCGGGAATGAGAGTGGTACTGCCACACTATGAATTATATTTTTTGTACTAATCAAGGTGGAGCCTTTAATTTAAGATATGGTACAATAGGTATGAAGTTCTTCATGTAGATACCACCTATATTATAATTAGAGGGTCGTTCGAGCGTCAACATAGCATAGCATGAGTTCATGGTACTGGGCATAGTGAGAAACATGAGTGCATAAATCATAGGTCTTATAACGTAAAGTCGAGATTCATATATTCAAAGAAAAAATTGAGTATTTCTATTTGAAGATATTGCTTCTAATTCTAATAACTGAGAATGGTCATGAGTTTGCATAGATAGCACCATTTTAGGCTATGAAATAACATAGAATGAGTTGAAAATATATAGAGAGTATAGTTCCTTAGAACTAAGCATAAAGTAAGAAATGGATTTATGGATCATGAGTGTCATAACATAGATCTTAAATACTTTAATGCTTGGGTTACTAAGGGACATTATTACTTTCAGTCTAGAGGAAGGAACATGGACATAATTTGCATAGAAAACAAAAACCATAGGCATAGGTATAACATGAATATATAAAATTGGTTGAATTCCCTCTAAAATTGAAGTAAGAGGAGTTGCTAGAATAAGAATAAATTTATCATGACTCCTCTCAAAAACTCAACACCATGAGAAAATTCTTGATCTACCTAGATTCATTATCTCCCCCTTGGATCAAAGTCACCATCCTAGGCTTGAGTAAATATCATATCATTAAATCTATAAGCATAACACTCAAAATAGTGGGGTATCACTATACACATGAATGCCAACCATCCTTCTTAATAACTATAATATGAAGATGCTAAATTGCTTCTAGGATATTCCTTCAAGGGATACTAATCCTAATTTTTTTTTCTCTTAGGTTCCATAGTCAACATCCTATAGCTAACACTCTCATGAGAATACTAATCCAAACTACTTAACAAGTAACAATCCATTCTCCACTTCTTAGTATACTAGCATTAATCCTCTAATCGTATAACTAACAACTTAACAATATTTGTAAGAGCATATGAAAGGCTCAAATTATCTATCTATATTTTTTGTAAGGCCCCACAAATTTCCCTCATACTTTAAGTCGTAGGGTGTGTCAAGTGAGGCGTGATTTCGGCCCTAAAAAATTGAGAAGTTTCTTCCTAAGTGAGTAACGTGTTAACCGTATAGAATTTCCCTAATTTTTACTTTTTATCACATGGAAAATCTGATAATCTTTTCATCGATATAAGATTTTCCCAAATCCGACACTCGAGTAAGAAGTTATGGCTAATTTAAGCCTTAGTCCTAAAACTGCATTATTTAACTGTCTGCCGCATCACGGAGATGGCTGATTTGGTAATTGTGAATTTCCAGTGGAACCCCGTGATAGTGGCACATCGCAGAGGAGTTCCAGGTCCCAACCAGTGGGAAAACTCGATGCCTCTGCATCGCGGAGGCTGCTAATTTCTTAATTATCAAATTCTAGTAGGCCACCGAGATAAATGGCGCATCGCGGATGCCAATGAATGGGGTTCTTGTTTAATTTTTCCAGTTTTATACAAACGTTTAAAAGGTCACTTTGGACTTTTGCCAAGCCTATAAAATCATAGAAACACTAAATCAAAGCCATTTAAAAGCATCTTATGAGGTTTTTCTCAAGTTTTCTATCAACATAAACCTTAAGTATCCAAAACCTCTTCAAAGAACCTCAAGAATCTACCATGTATTTCCTAAATTGAGTCAAGATTCATGGTTCCCAAGTCAAGGACCTCAAGAACCCTCATTCTAGGGCACAAAAAGAGTTTCAAGAGTGAGAGTTCATCAAAAGCTTCTAATTCAAGGTATGCGAGGTCTTTTAAAAAGAGTAACCCTTTCACCCTTACACCCAAAAGGCTATTTACATCATGAAATTCTTGAAATATATGAGGTTTTTACATGAATTTGAATTGGGTTTTTCACCCATTATTATTGAATGCATCATATTGATATTTTCCATGAATTAAGAGTCAAATGGCATGATTTCTAAATATTTTCTTGAGTATTTAAAGCTGGGTATAAATCCTATGATTTTACTCCTTGATAAGCTAATATTTTCATTATTGAGATATTGAAGTATATGGGTATATCGAGATTTTGAGGTAACTTGCTGAAATTCCCAGATTTCCATATGATTTATGAATATATATGCTACATATTATGCTTTTGATAGCTTTAACTTGAGATTTAATTATGGGTTAGTAAGCTCTATTTGAGACTTGTGAAATTATGAACTCTTTTACTATGAGCACCCCAGTTTTGAGTATTTTGAGATGATTGAGAAATGAATTGACCTAATGGTCCTTGAGATTTGAAATCCACTTCATTATATGAGATTATCGATTTTATTATTGGGTTCATGGTGAACCATGTAATTATTCTAAAATTAGATTTTTTTTATGAGATGAGCACAAATAATCTAAAGGGAGTAGTATTTAGCATCGAATAGGTAGGTTACTATGGTTTCTTACCCTAAAACTATGTGCCACCGTAGCTTGGGACTGAGGTCAAGTTTATAATGATTATGGTTGAGCCCGAGGTGGAGTTTTATTTAGTGATCACTTGACCTAGGTTATACTCCCTGGAAAGAGTATCGCTTCTCCCTAACATGGGCTCTCTTCCTTAGGAGGACAAAATGTTGGAATCCATGTAGCTTGCATGGTTTATGTTGGTTATGAGAAACTTCCTTGAAATTTAGACTTCGAGATCAAATATCTATTTTTCCTTCCCTATAAGTGATTTTCCTAACTGGTTGAATTACAAAGATGTTTCCCCAACTAAAGTATTTTCTTGATGTAAGTTATTTCGTAAATGAAAGCATCTTTCCTTGTTATAGTACTTTTATAAAGTCTTCAGGTAAGTTATTTTAATAAACTAGAATGCCTTTCCATTTGAGATGGAGTGATTTCCCTAAAGCTTGGATGAGATATTTTCCTAAAGTGAATAAAATTCCTTCAAGTATGTTTTCAATTCCAAGTATATGAGTTCTAAATAGTTATGAAATATTGAGAATTAAAGAAGTTTTACGCTCCATGAGACATGCATGAGTTGAAAGTGTTGTTTAAAGTCCCTTAGCCTTTAGGTATTGAGAATAAGAGAAGATTTTGAATTTTGAGATTAAACAATGATGACTCATGAGATATGTGTTACATGTTCCATTCTACATGACTTATGATCATTATATTTTATACCTGTTCAAGCCATTTGAGTCGTCTCATAATGCATACATTATTTGATTAAAGAAGATTGTTACTATTTTATTCATATGAATTCACCCCCGCATACTTAGTACATTCCAAGTACTGATCCATATATTTGTTTATGTGTTACATTGTGTCATAATATAGGTTCATGTGCTCAGTCCCAGCCTCGCCCATGACTCTTCGAGTACCTTGCCTACGTCTTCTACAGTGGTGAGTCCTCATGATTCGAGGACCGATCTTCAGATATTTACCATACTTGAGAGACTATATTTTATCTTTACTTCCTTTCAAGTCAGTTGGGGACCTTTCCCAATAGCTCTCTAGATTTTTATTTGTATAGTCTTGTCTGACTAGTGTCAGACTAGTAATGTGTCAAGGGTTCGATATTATGGTTTTGTTGAGATTTCTCTATATTGTGTTCTTATAAACTGAGCATCTTTTCCATATTTCTTTTTATCTGGTATGACTATGCTAGTGTTGAGTTCACTCTTATCTTGAATTGAGTGTCATTGGTAGAAACCAGCTCTAAGAGTTAGCTTGGCCTACTCGTAGCCTTAGGAACCGTGTGACATCCCAGGAGATGATTTTGGGTTGTTACAAACTTTGTATTAGAGCCAAAGGTTTCTAAGTAGTCCTTGGGAGTCTTACAAGCTGTGATGATTAGAATCTTGATCATCGATGTGTAGTACACCACACCTATGAGCAAGAGGATATGAGACATTTTAGGAAAAGTTTATTTCTTCTTTTAGATTCTATCATGCCTATAGTTTTCCCTCTTATCTAATGATCCGTGATCTTTCATTTTTAGAAAATTCCACCTCGAAGAGCGAATGTCTATGGAAAAAATGATAAGAAAACCCCACCTATTGATCTTTTGAATAAGATGGTGTCCCATACTGAGTTTAAGGCGGCCTTTCAGGCATTATCCTAAGTGGTCCCCGCATATGTTTGGGCCAATAGCCAGGCCCCAGTTTCTAACCACTAAGGTCGTGATGTAGCCGTATCTAGAATTCATGACTTTATGAGGACAAACCTTCTTGAGTTATATGGGTCAAAGATAGATGAGGACCTATAGTTGTACTTGGAGGAGGTGAGGAAGATCACAGATATGATGCATGTTTCAGTAGAATAACGTGTTAAGTTGGTATCCTACTGACTGAAGGACATTGCTTATGATTGGGTTGTGTCGTAAAAGAAGAGTATAGGTGAGAATGCTGCTCCTAGGATTTGGCAAGTTTTCCAAGATACATTCTTGGATCAGTTCTTTCCAATTGAGATAAGGGAGGCAAAAATTGAGGAGTTCATGAACTTGAGATAGGACTCCATGACTGTTAAGGAGTACTGTTTGAAGTTCAATTAGTTGGCCAAGTATGCTCCTGATTTGATAGCTGATACCCAGGCTAGTATGAGTAAGTTTGTGACTAGTGTTTTTGAGATTGTACTGAAGGAGTGTAGGGCCGTGATTTTGCATAAAGATATGGATCTGGCTAGGTCGATGATGTATGAACAACATATAGAGGCGGATAAGCTTAGAGAAAGAGATAGAATGAGGGGTAGCAAGAGGGCCAGATGTGATTAGCATGAGTTTAACCAGCCTAGGTTCTATGAAGGAAACTGCCCCCAGTTTCAGAGATGACCATTTATCCAGTTCTTTCTGTAGCTAGTGTTCCCTTGCCTAGAGGTAGTTCGGAGTAAGGGAGCAGGTCTTTTATGTTTAGGTCGCAGAACTGTGTTGGTAATAGGCCCTGTTATCCTTCTTGTGCTAAATATAGTAGGAATATGATTAAGGTGTGTTTCGCAGATATGATGGGTTGTTTTGGTTGTGGAAAGTAGGGGAACAGACTTAGAGATTATTCCCATGCTAGATAGGGGAATAGAGATGCCCGACCTCAGGAACAGGCTGTTAGTTCACTAGCTCTAGTACTCCGTCCTGCCACTGTACAGGGTACTTTTTCTAGCACCGCTGGCGGCCAGAACCAGAATAGTTTCTATGCTTTGCCACCCTATCAGTAGCAAAAGGACTCTCCTAATATTGTTACTGGTATGCTCCATATCTTTTGTCTTGATGTTTATATATTGTTGGACCTCGGGTCAAATCTCTCTTATGTGGTGGTGAATTTTGAAATGAGTTCTGAAATGATTCCTGAGCCTTTCCTAATTTCTACACCAGCCACAGAGTCAGTTGTTCTGAAACAAGTGTATAGAAATTGCCCTATTACTATGCTTTAAATAGTCATACTTTCAGATTTTATAGAGTTAGACATGATAGATTTTGACCTTATTCTGGTTATGGATTGGCTTTATTGTTGTTATGTATCTATAGATTGTTGTACCTGTGTAGTCAAGTTTCAGTTTACTGATGAACCAGTGTTTGAGGTGTCCGGGAGTTTGGTATCTCCCAAGAGTCAATTTATCTCCTATATAAAAGCCCAAAATCTTATATCCAAAGGTTACATCTACTACCTAGTTAGTGTCAAGGACACTAAGTCCGAGACTCTAACCACCCAGTCGGTTGATGTTAGTAATGAGTTCCCCGATGTCTTTTGAGAAGATCTCCCATGGGTACCTCCCGATAGAGAGATAAAGTTTGGAATTGACCTTCTTTCAGACACTCATCCTATTTCTATTCTACCATATAGTATGGCACTTGCCGAGCTTAAGGAGTTAAAGAAGTAATTCAAATATCTCTTAGACAAATATTTCATTAGACCCAGCATTTCTCCTCGGGGCGTACCTGTTTTGTTCGTGTGATAGAAAGATAGATCTTTGCGTATGTGCATGGACTACCGTCAACTGAACAAGGTCACTGTCAAAAATAAGTATCCTCTTCCGAGAATTGATGACCTATTTGATCAGTTGCAAAGTGCAAGTTATTTTTCCAAGATAGACCTTAGATCCAGCTATCATCAACTTAATGTGACGGAATGTGATATTCCAAATATAGTCTTTCAAACCCATTATGGTTACTTTGAATTTCTAGTCATGTCTTTTGGGCTAACGAATGCCCCAGCACATTTCATGAACCCACATTTCATGAACCTCATGAATCGAGTGTTCAACCAGTACCTAGATACGTTCATCATTGCCTTCATAGATGACATCCTTGTGTACTCCCATGATGAGAATGACCATGCAGCTTATCTTAAAATTATCTTACAAGCTCTTAGAGATAACTTATTGTTTGCTTAATTCAGTAAGTGTGAATATTGGCTATGGTTTGTAGCCTTCCTAGGTCATGTTATTTCAGCCGACGGTATTAGAGTTGATCCCCAAATAACAAAAGCTATGAGAAACTGGCCTAGACCCATCTCTCTATCTGACATTAGGGGTTTCTTGGGTCTAGAGGGCTATTACCATCATTTTTTGAGGGTTTCTCTTCCATTGTGTCTCCTATGACCCAGTTGACCCAAAAAAAGGTTAAATTCTAGTGATTCGATTCCTATGAGAGAAATTTTCAGGAGTTGAAGACTCGACTCACTTCAGCCCCTGTGTTAACTTTGCCTGATGGTACTGATGGTTTTGTAGTGTATTGTGATGCCTCTAAAGTTGGTTTGGGTTATGTGTTGATGCAAAGGTGTAAGTTTATAGCCTATGCCTCTAGACATTTAAAGCTTTATGAAAAGAACTACCCAACCCATGATCTTTAGTTAGCTACTGTGGTTTTTACTTTAAAAATTTGGAGACACTATCTTTATAGTGTCCATGTTAATGTGTTTACTAATCATAAAAGACTGAAGTATGTTTTTTCCCAAAAGAAGTTGAATCTTAGGTATAGAAGGTGGTTAAAACTATTGAAATATTATGATATGAGTGTACTGTATCACCCAGGAAAGGGCAATGTGGCGGTAGATGCTCTTAGAAGATTGTCCATGGGTAGTGTTGCGCATATTAAGGAAGGTAAGACAGAGTCAGCTGGTGATGTTCATTGTCTAGCTAGGTTGGGTGTTAGATTTCTTAATTCAGTAGAGGGGAGTACATTGGTGCAGAGTAGTTTCGAATCTTCTTTAGTTTAGGAGGTGAAGAAGAAGAAGGATAGGGATCCTAGTTTGGTTAAATTGAAGGAGTTAGTTAAGGACCAAAGGGTCGAGGTTTTCTCCGAAGGGGGAGATAGTGTGTTAAGAGTGCATGATAGGTTCTGTTCTGTGTGTTGATGATTTGAGGCAGAGGTTTATGGGTGAAGCGCATGGTGCATGTTATTCCATTCATCCTGGTACTACCAAGATGTATCACGACTTGTGGGAAATCTATTGGTGGAATGGCATGAAGAAGGACATCATTGAGTTTGTAGCAAAGTGTGGGATGTGTCAACAGGTTAAGATGGAGCACTAAAGACTGGGTTGTGTAATGCAAGAGTTTAGTATACCCACTTGGAAGTGGGAGATAGTGAATATGGACTTCGAGACCGGGTTGCCACTTTTTCATCATTATTATGATTCTAATTGGGTTGTCGTGGATAGGTTAACTAAGTCGGCACATTTCTTGCCCATGCATACATCTTATACGGCTGAGGATTATGCGATATTATATGTTCGGGAGTTGGTCAGACTACATGGAGTTCCATTGTTTATCATTTCGGATAGGGCTACTCAATTTACTTATCATTTTTGGAGGTCATTTTAGTTGGGTCATGGCACCCAAGTTCTTTTTAGTTCATCTTTTCACCCTCAGACAGATGGTTAGGCTGAGAGGACCATTTAAACCATAGATGATATTTTGAGGGCGTGTGATCTTGATTTCAAAGGAAGTTGGGATGAGCATTTGCTATTGATAGAGTTCTACTATAACAATAGTTTCCATGCTAGGATTAAGATGGCACCATTTAAGGATTTGTATGGTACGAGGTATAGATCACTCATAGGTTGGTTTGAAGTGGTCGAAGCTGTCGCATGTGGGCTAATTCAGTATTCAAAGCTATGGAGAAATTTAAGTTGATTAGAGAAAGGTTAAAGACCTCTCAGAGTCGTCAAAATTCTTACCCAGGTGTGAGAAGGAGAGATATTGAGTTTAAGGTAGGTGATTCAGTGTTATTGAAGATTTCACCCATGAAAGGGGTGAAAATGTTTGGTAGGAAGGGAAAGCTTAGTCCCCATTATGTTGGCCCATATAGAGACTTGAGCCATGTTGGTCAAGTGGCTTATGAGGTTAAGTTGCCCTCGGAGTTATCCGTCGTTCGTCCTATCTTTCATGTCTCCATGCTCAAGAAGAATATTGGTGATTCCATTATGGTTGATCCTTCAGAGAGTGTTGATATTCAGGATAGCCTTTCCTTCGATGAGATTCCCCTGGATATCCTGGAGTATGTATAAAACTATTGAACAATCTAAAGTATGAAAGAATGGAAAAAATCTTTTAAATGTATGGTAGCCTCCTGATTATGCATGTGGTGCACAACATAATCATAAGAAAGACTCTACTAGACACAGCTTCATAGACACCTAGGGATCATGAAACTATTCTTATACAAAGATTGTCGTAACTGGAGCGGAGGACCTAGCTGCAAAGGGTATCCTAGACCATGATTTCCCGAGAGACACCTTATCATACTATCATACGCATAATTCACATGAAATAGAAATATGAAAGATATAATGAAATTCAAGAAAAAGGTATATAAGACTAGGTCAAATAAAGTTGTGACAGTATAATGACAAAATCTCCTCAACAAAGCCTCCACTGAATACAAACTGCCCAGGAAGGGACAAGGCCATCGGCTGGACATAAAATGAAAAAAGATAACATATGAATAAATGTCTATCGAAAGATGGATGGCTCACCAACTATGTCATATCCCAATGTTCTACTGATGTGATGAACCATCGGACTATGCCTCAAAACCTACATTATGAGACAATGCAACCTCTATGAAGGATGGTCAATACTTTGAATGTATTAGAATGTAGAACAATCAAAATACAAATTGTAAATCATATAAAATAATTGAGATCATTTGGAAATAAATGTTGCATAATATATATATATATATATAATAAGCTTCAGAGTATTCTTCTAAATCATGGATTCAACTCTTCACCTTAATTCTGATCTAGATAGTACACCCTATATACATACAATCCCACAGGTTATATGGAATCCGCCATTAACTCGTCATCCAAGCCCTCAATCCATGTTTGCAGCAAGGATTAGAGTTTTTGTAAAGGGGTACATATGATCACAAAATTGGGTACCAAAATCCCCAATCAAGTCAATATGCCATTGTATCTCACAAGATCACAAAGCAGGGCTCCTAACCGTAGTCCCAATTTGGGATGACATAAATCAAAGATACAGAATATCACAAAGAAGGATATAATAATCTCGTGTCAGGGAAACACAGTTTCCAGCGATGAGTCTTTCAACTTGTGCTTTCTTCGGGTGACTATCTAAATTACTTTTAGCCAAATTTTTAGCCTCATACAATCATGGTTCATTCTAATAAAAATTCATGTATTTCATGTTAAGGGCAATCCATAATAGGTATCTTCATACCTAGACTCGAAAGTCATATCATATCAAATCATGTCCATAGTCCTTTATATTCAAAAACATGTAAATGACCATCCAAAATATTTACATGCCACAAGATAGTTCATATTTCAAATTCACATTAAAGCCTATACAAAACACTCTCCTTTCAAGATATTAACATAGAGTAGTCATCTCTTTAATCAATCACATGTAATTCTTCCATTTAGTACAAAGAGCATTTTATAAAACAAGAAAACACCCTTTCATTGGATCATAAAATAATGTCAATCCATAAATGGAAGTAAAGCATTGAAACTCAAGCTTTTAGTCATCCGTTTGAACAACCCATAACAAATTTAGACAAGTATAATTCATTGAGATACAGGAAATTTAATAAATAAAGCTCTTAAATCGATCCTCTAAAACCATAACATTTTTACACATGAACACACCTCTTGTTCATGAAAAAACCATAGTAAATAATAACTTTCATAATAAAATAGGATTCATAATGAATGCTCTTCAAATAATTTCAGAACCCTGAATATATACATACATTATAAGGATTATTAAAATCAACATACTTAGTCACATAAATTTAAGGATAGTTCTACATACCTTTTGGATGAACATAATTTGAGATATCTTGACCTAAGCCTTGGAAATATGAGTTTTGAAAGAAACCCTAACTTCTTGCTCTCTGGAGAGTTGAGAGGAGAATGGGCAATGAGAAACTAATATATAATATGAAAATAACATTTAAAGTGTGATTTAAGTTGTGGGGGTAGGGTTAGAGGGGAGAAAATATCAAAATTCTCCTTAAGAAATGAAAAAATTCACAGGGATTCTTAAGTTGATGACCCATCAATTTGGTGACAACTCATCAACCTAGTCATCAATTTCTAGCTGATTTTTCCATTTACTGGGCATGATTGATGACTTAGATTGATGCCTCATCATCTAGTTGATGACTCTAAAACTTAGTCTTCACCTATTTGAAAAGTATCAACGTAAAATAAGCATAACTTTCTACTTCAATATCAAATTAAAAAGAAATAGGATGTGTCAGAAAGAAAACTTAAATATCTTTCATTTGATCTAGAGTAGGCCACATAACTTAATATACCAATAAGAAATAGTCTTTGAAAGTTTACCAAAGTACAAATATCCACTAAAAATAAATCGGTGGAAAAAATTCTCAACTCTACTTTGAATTAGGAGATTTTTAGGATTTCAATTCATCTCACAAGATGTTCCTACAATATTGAATTGATCATCATGCTTATATTTACAAGGAATCATTAGGTTTGGGTCTATATACATCGGAATGAAAGTTTGAATTCTAGCTCAAAATGCCCGTCTTACACATATATAGTAGATTTTGAACCCCATCTACTAGTTAATATATATAGTTCTAAGTCCCCCAAATGAAAATCCTGTCTCCACTGCAGCAAACCCTCTTAAAATTATCATATCTTCAAGATTAATAGTAGTTTCACCCCCATAGAAACACAAAAGATTTAGTCTCACAACACCACCACACGTATTTTTGCCAACACAAAAAATCAAATCCTTCATGAAGATATGATATTTTAGGAGGGAGCACTATTTTGGGTGTCCATAATTTGTTCCTTGTCAAATCTCGTGGGTTGGGAGAGACTGAAGATTATCTTAAAAAAGAATGAAGGGGTATTATTGGATTGTTGGATAATAATCATAATAGGTGATTAAATTTTTCTACGAATAGTTGAAGCAGTTTTGAACATAATGCTTTTCTTTCACTTTGATTATCAAGATTTGACTTTCCGTGTAAAATAGGTGCATATGTTTTACTTATCGTTGTTAACTTTGCAAGAGGTAATCATCTAGCCCTTGATCCTACTGTTCGTGCTAGTATATATAGGGAATTGGGCATGTTAAAACAAATTATTCCTTCTCCTATTATTCTTGCTAGCATATATATAGGGAATTAGCCATGTTAAAACAAACTATGTTAAGGACCTTATCAAATGAGACAAGCAGTAGTAGAAATAAATATCAAATTCTAGAACTTTGGGAACCACATTAACTGCATGTTAAACCCATGAAATTATAAGTTTGGGCATTGTAGTTGCCATTTTATATGTTATCAATGATTATATGCATGAATTTGTGCTCCCCAAGTGGTTGATAGAATGTCTATGTGAAGAAAGTGATGAAATCATGACATGTTAGTAGATGTACAAGCTTATGCCCTACAAGTGTTTGATAAAATATCTCTATAGATGAAACGTGAACATGCGTACATTTTTATGCTATGCAAGAACATATGATGCTTTACTTTTCATGGTATCCAATCTTGAGGGTATTTAATACCCAATAATTTAGTTGTTTACCTAGAGCCAGTGTCAGCTATAGAATAGTATCAGTTATGTAACGATCAGTGGTACTCTCAATCAGTTACAGAATTCAGTAGATATCAGTCGGTTATAAAGCTCAGGAAAACTCAGTACACTTAGTATCAGTCCAGTCTGGTTCAGTATAATCAGTTCAGTGTCTTTCAGTTGGGAATAGGACTGAGCACCGAGTGAGCCTAAGGATGGGGCTTTACCTGTTAGTTTGGACTTGTTCCTTAGAAGCAATCCCTAAGTTCTATAACTATGTAGCCAGCATACGTTATGAAATGCCACTCGTTATATAGGACTAACATACTCAGAGATCACCTTCTAGCTTAGGACCGATCTCAAGGGTCACCCACTTATTAGTATTGACTCCATAACAGTTGTTAGTACTCATGGAATGGTGTTAACACCCTTCAAATTGGGGTTAAAGATTGTACCCCAACTCAGTTATCTTATCTTATTTAGGGCATGTTAGTTAGATGATTACCTCCCACCATTTTAGTTTTAGTCTTCAGTTTAGTACTCAGTTTAGTCTTACACAATAAGGACTATCAGACACAGTCAATTAGTATAAGTAAATCAGTTATCAGTAACTTCAGATATTAGTTTCTAAGTTATTAAAACTTAGTGCTCATCTTAAGAAATGCTCAGTTACAGTCAATATGTATATATATTGTATTGCATACTCAGTGATTTCTGTAGTATCAGTTATCCATGTACTCTTATAGTCAGTTACTCTATATCATCCAGTCAGTTACTGTTCATGCATATTAACCCTTGTATTCATCCTTACCTCATGTAGCATACCAGTACATTTCACATAGTAACAGTATATTGTTTCTTTATGCTATAATATCTCATACCATAGATTTGTATGCTCAGGTTCCTGACAGCTCTTAGATAGATCCGATCAGCTATCGCAGATTTTGTAGTGAGTCCTCATCTATCGAGGTCATAGGTTATTTTAGTATTCCAATTTATTAGTAGATCAGTAGTCAGAGTTAGTTAGGGGTTTGTCCCATAAACTCAATATTCAGACAATTGAGTTAAAGGCTTTCAGACTAGTCTAGTTTTCAGACAGTGTTCAATTTTATAGATTGTTATTTTAGACGATATAATTTAGATAGTATTTTAGATGTTTTGAATTTTATGGCATTTCATATAATTATTCTACACTTATTACAGTATCATGTTTCAATGCTCACTGCAGATATCAGTCATGGATTAGCTTGTGGTCCTTTAGGATCGTAAGACCCATGTAGCATTCGTGGTATAGACTCGAGACATTACAAACTTGGTATCATAGCCTAAGGTTTAATATAGTCTTATGGATTCTAAAATCTGCATCTAATAGAGTCTTGTTCATGGGTGTGTACTGCACCACACTTATGGATAGGAGGCTATGATATGTTTTAGGAAATGTTTCCCTTCTTTCAGTATTTATATCGTGCGAGTGAGGATGAGTTCAAGCTAAATTCTCAGTTTAATACTTTTATTACTTCCTACTATAGAACATGCCTCCCAAAAAAATTAATGGGAGAAGAATTAGAAATCAGACAGCCCTTCCACCCTTTCAGGAAGATTGGCTGAATGAGCATGTCTCCCATACAGAATTTAGAGCTCCATTTAGCACTTTATCTAATTCAGTAGATTCTCAGCATAAACTACATAATGTTTTCTTATATAGGCTTGGGGTTCATACTCTTTATAGTAAGGGGGAGAAGCATAAGAAGAATGATAGAAAGAATAAGAGAGTCAAAATAAGTGGTTTTATGACAGCGTCATAGGGTGGTAACCATTTCCAGTTCCATCAGAAATTCTTAGTCCTAAATCCTTCGATAGCTAGTGCTCCAGTTCCAAAGTTTAGAAATGACATTCAAGTTAGAGCACTAGGCTCTAAGTAACAAAGCGGTGGGAATAGTGTTCTTACTAATCCGCTTTGCGGAGAATGTAGTAAGAACCAGCAGTGAGTGTGTAGAGTTGGGAGTGATGTTTGTTTTGGGTGTGTCAAGCCAGGCCATAGATTAAGAGATTGTCCTCATTTAGGTTCACAGGGTTAATACAACCGTACTTCAGCTTAGTCCAATCACCTGAATTAGCAGGGTTATACTTCCTATGCCACCAGTGGGTAATGCCCACACACGCTTTATGCACTTCAGTCATGACAAGATCAAGAAAGTTCTCCTGACATGGTTACTAGTATATTACGAATATTTCATTAACATATTTTTTCTTATTAGACCCAAGAACTTCTCTGTCTATAATAATTCCTTATGTAGCAGTCGATTTTAAAGTCAACCCAAAAACCTTAACAGAACCTCTCTCAGTCTTCACCTCAGTGGGTTAGTCTATCATAGCCCGGCAGGTATACAGGAACTGTCGGATTATGATATCTCATAATGTTTGGTCCCTAAATTTTAGTAGTAATGTCAATACGTGTGGAGAAGCACTGGGAGAGGTTGATTCCTAACACATCCTAACCTCAGTGCAATGTATTACACTTTAGCTATAACGAGATCTACTCACACACTCCATTTTAGTTCCATGATCATATCTCATAATCGTGCACATTATAAAAAAATCATGTATGCTTACAGTTCCTAGTATGAGCAGTTCCAGTTTACTCAATGTTACGAATCACGTTTATTGAATACAAAAGCTCTAAACTCAGGTCATGCAGCTCCTGACTCATGTACTCATGCCTTACAGTGTGCTCAGTTTCCATGACTCATGATATACTCCAAATGATCAACTAAATTCAGATTTCGTCATGTATATCCTCAGTTTAGATTTCTTGATAAAATCCAGGATATTGATGTTCTACTTCTCAGGCCCCAATTAAGTGTCAAGTTCATTATAGTGTCCATTCATTCTTCAGGTCCTCAAGTTTTAACCTTCAGTGAACTATCTTTATTAGATGGTGTGGTGATAATGCTCAACTTATATGTCTAATTAAGTGCAAATCAGTCATTGCCAATATATTTACCTAACAAGGAGTCGGGATCTAATACATGGGTAACAATATGAGTGGCGATTAAGTAAGTTTGGAACGAGATCTACTAACTAGATTCAAACCGATTGTACATAATAGTTTGGGGGTTTGAAATGGATACCAATCATAAGAACAATATTTAGTCTTCTAAAGACCTAATTCACGACTAAGAATGTTTAGAGTGTAAACAATTAAGAGAGGATCTTGGGACTATGCTATCATAGGGGAAAGATACACATGGGTATGTAATGATTTAACATCAATTATAGTTGTTAATGATATGGTAGGTTAGGTTTAAAGTCCTTGAGGCTAGTTTTTCAACAAAACCTCAATGAATTCAATCATTGAACCTTTTGACTACTTGACGAGTGTGCAATTAAAGCCAAATAATACCTCAATTAGGCACCCCTATTTCTAGGATGGAACTCGGGGGATAATCAACCTCATATTCACCCTTATTTCGAAGATAGTGAAAATTAGCAAACTATAACCATAAATTGTCTACTATTGCCTTGGTTCCCACATCCCTCTTTCAAGGATGATGAGGGTTGAAAAAGTTCACCAAAAACCTTTCTTTCAAAGAAGACTCAGAGCTTTCTAGGGTTTGGAGTTTTCACCCATTTAACCCATGTGAGTATTTGGAGCTTTTACCCATCAAATCCTAACCTATTTAATTAAGCAATAATAGAACTCATCATTAACAAACTAAAATCTACGCAAATACATCATAACCCACACGCTTGCATCATATTCAATCATAATCCCAAGAGGAAGAACTAGCAAAATATAAAGACAATAAACATAAATAAACCATGAATTCCATCAAACAAATTCATGAAGAATAAAAAGAATGCAAACCAAAGTTTAAATCTCCACAAATCGCCAATGGAATTAGATAATTCTTCACTTGAAATTCACCCTAATGTCTTCTTAGCTCAAAATTAGTACAAATTAGGCTCCAAGCTCCAAGAAATTACAAACCTTAATCTATAAGAAGGAGGAGTGTGTAGTGATGGAAGATAGATAAAATACGATGAAAATAAGATAAAATCCCCTATTTAAGTCCCAATTTCATATTTTCCCAATATTATAAAAATGCCACCTTACTCTTGATTTGCTTAAGCAGATGGAGAGCAGGTGGAAAACAGATGCAAAGTAGATGGCTCTTTACTTTCACATTTGAACTCTTTTTGACTTGAAAGACTTGATCATCTTTCCTTTACAACTTTTGCTACAAAAATGAGCATTTAGGTATGACATAAATATCAAATCAATGGAAATCAATGGAAAAAGCATGATAATTTAGGCTTAAAAGGTACTAGAACGTCAACAAATGATGTCTTATCCACACCCCAAAACATAAACTATTACTTGTCCTCAAGTAATCAAGAACAATTCAAAGAGATAGGGTATAACTCAAATCCACCCAAAGGAAAGATATAGTAAAGGAATATGCTAACAAAGCTCGTCAAATACTTTCTAAACATGTCATGGCAACAAGTAAACCAATGTTTTTTAATAAACACTTATTGATGAAGAAAGGATTCCAGTTTGTACTAAATAAATCTTCCAAGTCAACAAAGCATCTTAAAAGGAAACACAATTTTCAAAAATTATCTCAATCTTCACAATGCAACTTACTTCACCCATTTACCCAAACCGAGAGTAAGACTTTACCCTCTACCCCAAAGTATCGATGCCGCTCACAAGGAGTTAGCTCCACATGCAAAAAGTACACAAAAATTTCTAAAGGAGCTCAAATAATGAAAGAATTCATACTCACTCTCGTAAAGAAATTCAAGTACAATGGGTATAACCATAGGCTTGCCCTTTGTGTTTTTCGCCACTAATGTAGACTTACCTATTTTTGAATCAAGGTCTTGAAAGTCATGATGAAGGTTTTAGGTGTGGAAAGGAATATATATGGATCAAGTGACTAAAATACCTCATTCAATTCAATTTTTCAACCCTTTCTATCCCCAAAATTTTCAAACTCTCACCTTATTCTTCTTCAAATCATTTTTCATATTTCGCTTTTCTTTTTATTTTTCTTTTACATAACAATTCAAAGCCACCATTTTTTTTCATTTCTTTGGCTTTTTCAAAAGGCTTTCTAACTTCAAGCCTTTCTTCTCCCTTCATTCATCCAATTTCTCTTCAAGTTCTATGGGCTGGTCCATTCAAATTTATTATTAAGCACATATCTTGTCCTTTAAGCATATGAGATGACAACATTACATTCACTTTCTTGTCTAATCTTATCACATCACATTCATTCCCCCAAACATAGGCTTTTATCTATATTTCATTTCTTATAATCATGCAATGTAGCAAAGGACCTAAGTGCCAAAAAAAAGATTTTAAAAAAGACTAAAGTGTTCTATCAAGGTTATCATTAGACAAAGAATGAAAAATGGGTAACAAGGATTAAAGGGGTTATATAGAAAAAAATGCTAAGGTGGGAATTTGGCTATGTTACAGGTCAAAAATAGCCTCGGGTCACTCTCCAAATAAAACTTTTCTAGGATTTGTTGTGAACAACTCGAGTCAAGTTCTAGACTATACATATGTACAAGAATTATATAAAAATCTCACCACATATGGCTTTATTCTTATAGCGAAAAAAGTTAGTCTTCCAACAAATTTGAGCAATTTGAGCTTAATATGTTACTGCGTGTCAAGGACTCATCCTTGTAAAGAGAGAGCCAAAAATCAAATTTAATGGTCTCACTCAAAAGAAAGCTCAAGAACATCCTTGAACTCTCTTTTTTTTCAAAAAGAAGACTATAATTTTTTTTGTTTTTTTCTCAAAATCATTTTATTTCTTGACAAAGACATTTTGAAAGTACTTTTGAACTTTTGCCTATTCCTAAACAATTTAAGAAAAACTTGGGTGAATGCAAGGCAACATTATCACTACACCTCACGAGATTCTTTCCTCACCACTTCACATATTGCCCATTAGATCATAAAACACTCATAACACCAATAGAAACATAAACGGCCCTATACCCTTAAGAATGACGTCACTCAATCTATTATTGGGCAAGGCAAGCATTCATGTCTCTCTTACCATGGGAGAAACATTCCTCAATAATTTCAATCAAAGAGCACCGGTTATTCCATATTCAAGAACAATTAGACTCAAAGATATGCTCTAAAAGTTATCACATAATGACCCAAGAAAGTTCACATTAACCATTACAAGCATATATGGTATTTCACTCTTATTGATATTTTAACAAACATATGATATGCATGGAAAATAAGAACTTGAAAGATAGAATAACAACATATGTGAACAAGATCAATGCAGCAATTCATCACCAATCACACCATTTGTAATCATACTAATTCAATTAAATCAACCTCCACTCAATTTAGCAAACAAACTGCAAGTGGGTGTTTTATCAAACATATGGTGTGCACTAGTGTATGGAAATTAGATTTTGCAATTGGGCAGGTAAAGCAAGGCATACATTTAAAAATCTTCACCCCAACAACCACATACCACCAAATTAAGCTCAAATAAAATAAATTTAAACCATAAGAAATTATTAAATTTGATAACTATTCATACTTCAAAGAAGATTTAACTAAGAAGCATACCTTGTGAGCTTGTTAAAAAGAGAAAAGAGATAAAAATGAAAGTGCAATATACTTATCCGGGGTTTCATTCTTGAGGTACCCATTCCAACTTGTGCTATCACCTACAAACACCTATAAATAAGATAAAAATTAATAAATAAAAAATATACATTCGATAACATCAAGGAAAATTCCTTGGGTTGCCTCCCAAGAAGCGCCTTAGTTAAAGGCGCAGCACGACATCTTTTGACTATTTTTTATGTCTCCACTTGGAGGATTTGAAGCATCGGCCCAACTTTTGATCAATACATCTTTGACGCACATTAGGTAAAGGTAAGGACACAACGACACTTTTTTTATCTTGACACTTTGACGACTTGAATCTCTTACCCAACTTCACATCAAATTTATGAATAGGCTCGTTGGGCATCGATGAGAACATCAAAAATCCACTTGTTGGACATTGAATTTTTCCTTTATTGACCTTTAATGGGGGATTTATTTTGCCCTTTTGAAATGAAAAACTCCAAAATATAAGGATTTAGCTCCCTATCCTCAAAATACATCATTTGCTTGGGTAGGTGGACTTTCATCACATCGGTAAAGAACAATGTTAAAAAATGATTTGAATGAGGGCTATCCCTCAATTTTGGAATCGCATCCCTTCCTCAAAATGGACCAGTTTCTTCACAAGTATTGTGCTTGATTTCTTCGTTCGACTCTAGTATAACTTCTTCATCTTTGGCATCTTTTTATTTGCTTGGTTTGGTTAGTTGGGAAATCATCAAGGGTTCTTCAATGTCAAGCTCTCCAAAGACCATGCAGCTTGACACCTCTACTTTATCAACCCCATGATGAAGAGTGGGTGTGTCTATGAAGCTTAGAGTATTTTCATGTTTTTCATTTCCAAATACCACCAAGGATTGATGCATGGCGTGCATATTATCCTCTGCTGATTCCACCTGTTCTAAGATACGTTGAAGCATTTCTTCAGTATCAACATTTTTAGAGCTTCGTTCTTCCCGTTCTTTTTCATAAGACCTATCAAAAGCATAAAAAAACTAGCAATTGGGTTAGCATAATGGGGTAAAGGGGTATTTGGATAATCACTCCAGTGTCCATCTTGACCACCAAATAGAAAACATACATACTCCCTATAAGATCGAGATGGTGCACTCATCTATTTATAGGGAGAACATCTACATTCTTGCCAAAAGTGAGGTTCACCATAATATGGACATAGATTATCAAGATATGCTTTCCAACCACTAAACCCACATTCATTACTTAATGCAATAGTAAAAAAAAAGAAAAATAAAGAAAATCTACCTAACACAAGAAACAAAGAAACTCACAAACAAATATTTACAAGTATGAACTAAAGCAAGTAAGCTAAAATTCCAAACTAGCTTAATAAGCCAAATTGTTCCCCGACAATGGCAACAGTTTTTATAACGCTAAACTTACACTACAATTAAGTGCAATAAATTCTTTGTCAATATATTTATCCAACTAGAAGTTGAGTTTTAATCCACGAGGAACAATATGAGTGGCGATTAAGTAGGATTGGAACGAGATCTACTAACTAAATTCAAACCTATTGTACATAATAGTTTGAGGGTTTTAAATGAATGTCAATCATGAGAACAAAATTTGGGATTCTAAAGACCTAATTCAAGACTAAGAATGATTAGAGTGTAAAAAATTAGGAGCAGATCTTGGGACTATGCTATCCTAGGGTCAAGATATGCATGGGTATGTAATGATTTAACGTCAATTCTAGTTGTTGATGATATGGTAGGACAGGTTTAAAGTCCTTGATGATAGTTTTTCAACAAATCCTCAATGTTTTCACATGTTGACCATTTTGAGTACCTAACAAGTGTTCAATTAAATCCACTTAACACCTTAATTAGGAAACCCTATTTCTAGGATGGAACCCGAGGGATAATAACCCTCATATTCACCTTTTTTTCTAAGATAGTGATAATTAGTAAACTATACCCATGTGATAATTAGTAAACTATACCCATAAATTGTCTACTATTACCTTGGTTCCCACATCCCTCTTTCAAGGATGATGAGGGTTCCTAAAGTTCACCCAAAACCCTTCTTTCGAAGTTGGCTTAAAGCTTTCTAGAGTTTGGAGTTTTCACCCATTAAACCATGTGAGTGTTTAGAGATTTAACCCATCAAATCCCAACCTATTTAACCAGCAAATAATAGAACTCATCATCAACAAACTAAAATATACACAAGAACATCACAACACACATACTTGCACCCTATTCAAGCATAATCCCAAGAGAAAAAACTAGCAAATCATAAATACAATAAACACAAATAAACCATGAATTACATTAAAACAATTCATGAAGAATAAAAAGAATGTAAACCAAACTTTAAATATTTACAAATCTCTAATGAAATTAGCTAATTCTTCGCTTAAAAGTCACCCTAATGTCTTCTTAGCCTAAAGTTACTACAAATTAGGATTCAAGCTCTAAGAAATTACAAACCCTAATCTAAGCTAAGATGGAAGAGTGTGTAATGATGGAAGATGGATAAAAGATGGTGAAAATAAGCTAAAATACCCTATTTAAACTCCAATTTCCCATTTGACCAATATTAGAAATATGCCACCTTGCTCTTGATCTGCTTAAGAAGATGGAGAGCAGGTGGAAAGCGGATGCAAAGTAGATGGCCCTTTACTTTCACATTTTACCTCATTTTTACTTGATATACTTACTCATATTCTCTTTTTAACGTTTCCCACACAAATGAGCATTAAGTTTGAGATAAATATCAAATTGATGAAAATCAATGGAAAAAGCATAATTTAGGCTTGAAAGGTACTACAAAGTCATCAAATGATGGCTTATCATAAGGTGATGAGCAGTTGCTTAGAAGGGAGAGATTAGATTTTTCATGTTAAAAAAAGATTAACGCATGCTACTTTTACATGAGTCTGTAGTTATGAAGATAGGCTTGAATGCTATGTTGATGTTTAAGTGACTAAATACATTTTGGAGATTTGAGTAGGCTTGAACATAGTGGAGAATTTAGTACAACTCAGACCTCAGTAGGTAGAGTTGTTGGTTTCCATAGTATAGAATTTTTTTTTTGCCATGTTGTGATTTCTTATTCAGACCATGCCAAGATTTTCTTTCTCCCTAAAGTCAGTAGAACTTTATAGAAAGTGTGTCAATAAATGCCTCATTTGAGTATAAGTTTGCAGGATGAGTTAGTCCGTAAAGCTAGGAATTCAGTATAACAGTCAGGCGAACAGGTTCGTATGGTTTCTGCATCTTTCCACCTAGTCGTACTATCCAAAGTTTTATGAATATGACTGTTCCAAGATAGAGCATCCTAGTAGTTACGATTTTAGCCCAGTTTATGTATCAAGTCTAAGTTCAATATACCAGAAATTCAGTCAGTTTAATATACCAGATATTCAGTCACGATTTAGTTCATATGTGCCCTGTGCATCATATCATTTTTCATTAGAATTCCAGCCAAGTCAGCATTCTTCGGGGGATTTATCATCCCAAGGGAAAGATGACCTATTACCTCTGAGCTTTTATGTCCTAAACCTTTCAATTTATCTTCATGTAACGAATCTATTTTGGAGTAATGGATACTCATAAGTTGACCCTCTCATTCCAAATCTTAACCATATGACATGTATTCAATAAATTAGTTTAGTTTATGTATTCCATACATATATTATGTTTCATACTCAGTCATGTTCTCATGTTCTCGTTCTTGCATGTTCAATAAGTGATCTCAGGTTCATTAGTATTTTCAGCTCAAGGTGACAATCTTTCATAGATTTACTCAGTTCCATTATCTAGTTATAGTTATAAACTTAGTATCCATTATCGTTGCATATTCAGTCATGCATTCATGAATCAGCTCAGCCATGTACTCATGTATCAGATATGCATGTTTAATATGAAACTCAACTTTTCAATTGCTTCAATCAAATATTCCATGCATCTGATATTTATGTACAGCATGAGAACACAGTTTGTAAATAGTTTAGTAATGTAGTTATGTTTTAGTATGCATGTTCAGTGTATAGACTCAGTCTACCAGTGTTCCTCATCTTAATCAATCTCATTCGAGGATGAATGTTCGCAAGGGAGAGATATTGTAATACCCCATATTTCCCTAGCTTAAATTAATGCTCAATTCATGAGTTATCTAATGTAAAAATTTTAAAATGCTCATTATTTTTTAGTTTAGAGTGTGCCAATGAATAAGAAATTAAATCAGCTTTCCAACGATATAAAATTTTCCTATATCCAATAACCGGATAAAAAGTTATGGATATTTTAAGTTTAAGTCATTAAACACTTTAATTCAGGCTAGTAGTTCATCGTGTAGTAAGCCAAAATGGTAATTGTCAGTTTCCAATAAGGTATCGCGATACCAGCGCGTCATGCCAAAGCTCATTTTCACATTTGTGAATTTCCACGAATCCATTTTCAAATTACAAGATTGTCTGATTATGAACTTCCATGTTTTAATTGAATTGAATTCCCGTTCATGTTATTGTGGGGTCTTAGTCCATGATTAAATTACAAGCCTTCATGAAATTGAATAGCATGGTGATTAATATGCGATTATCTTGATAAACCCTTGTATTTACAAAGGGATTAATGTGTTTGTGATGTTAATTAGGTTTAATCCCTGATTATTACAAGATTCATGAATTTATTTTTTTTTTAAAGTATCATCCGAGGATTGAGAGTTTTTGGGCTCTCCCACCCGAGATGATCAGGGGTTGAGCCATGCACCCCCAAGCCTTATTATTAATAAACGAGAAACAGAAACTGAAAGTACACGGAGGGGGGCATAAACCTGACCTCCAAACCTATGGTGGTTTCAAGTCAATTGACCAAAGAGGGTCAGTCGACCCGACCCCAATACTAAAATGGAAACCTAGTGCTATGCACCTAAACACGAGGACTCCTCGCAGTACAAAGTAAACTAGGTATAAATAAATAAGGGAGACTCTCCCCTTACAAGTAGGAGGGAAATCAAAAGAAACATGACGACTACATAAAGTCTGTAAAATGTAGAAATGCCGAACCAAAAAAAAAATAAAAAAATAAAATAAATTCAATACCTGCCATGGAGGAAACAAGCTAGTGGATCAGGGTGGTTTCTTTATTCTCTTCAGCTTTCTTCGTCGAAAGCTCCTCGTGCCAAGCTTGTCTACAATAAAGTACCCTCTTGCTTCTCTAGGCAGCTGATGGTGAGTGTAGTAGTGCTGAGGAATGTCATGGTGGTGGCTGTATTTAGACAGAGCGTCTGCCGTGTAGTTAGCTTCCCTGTATACATGATGACACTGAAATGACTCAAGCTGACTGACGAGATTTTGAAGTTCCTGAAGGTCAGTAACAAGTCTCCAAGGTGGTTCGATATTGTGATTGAGCCATTTGATAATAAGCTCGGAATCCACTTCTAAGGTAAGCTTATTATAGCCATGTTGGATGCACCAAGAGACTCCGAAGATAGCCGTCTTTACCTCAGCCTGATTATTCGTGCCAATGCCGAAAGGAGTAGAGAAAGCATAGATTAGGTTCCCATGATGATCGCGGAGAATACCCCCTCCACCAGTGCTGCCCGGGTTCTGCAGTGCGCTCCCATCAGTGTTTAATTTATAAAAATCAGCAGTGGGTTTCTTCCAAGTAATGCTGGTGACTTTAACATCATGTCTGCAGTTTTCAACAATGGAAACCAAGTCGTTCCAGCTGTTCGGCCAACTTATATAAGGGAAATAAGCAGCAAGAAGAAAGCAAATGTCCTTAAAAACTAGGAATTTAACTCTTGCAATATTGGATTTCTTTCCCCCATATTTGCTAACACATCGGTTCTTCCAAAGGTTCCAGCAAATGAATATTGGAGTAGCATGGATCAGCAGCTTGTGGGCAGCATTTCTATGTTCCGTAGCCCACCATTTAATAAGTAAATTAGGAAACGGGGCTGCTGCATAACTGCTGCCCTGATTTCCGGAGAAAAACTTCCAAATATGCCGCGCAAAATGGCCTGAAACAAAGATGTGGTCTATGGTGTCCATACCTGGTCGGTTACAGCAAAAACAGTCCACTTGTGCACCTCCGAACTGAGTGATCCTTTCATTAGTTGGGAGTTTTCCTCGTAGCGCTCTCCAAAGAAGGAAGGATACTTTAAAAGGTATGTTTTGATGCCACGTGTTGGTGTGGAGACTAGTCTTATCCTTCTTCGCTCGAACCAACTCCCACGCCGAAGAGCAAGTAAAAATTCCACTCTCATTCGGTTTCCAAATTGGTGTATCATCTACACCCTCCTGGAAATGAAATTGAGTGGCCAAAATTCGTGGAACCAACCTGTTGTTTGATCATCACTTCATTCCATCGGCCGTCGATTAAAAACTGAGATACTTAAATGTTGCCTGGTCTGGTGTCCACGGCTCTGTGAGTCGCTAAAGCCCTAATTCCAAGCCAATCGTCCCACCAAAAACAACAACTTCCAGATCTCAACTTCCAGCTTATGTGATTTTCAGCAAGGCTTTTGTTTGTCATCATGTGTTTCCATATAAGAGATTGGCCCGTATCCCATTTTTTGGCGACTGGATTGGCTCTTTGACAGTATTTGGCTCTTAGGAAATCACCCCACAAGGTTTTCTTAGCTCTAAATATCCACCATTGTTTGATCTAGAAAGCAGTGCACACATCCGAGATTTGTCACACTCCGATACCACCTTCTTCAAACGGGTAGCAAAGTGTCTCCCAAGATGCCCAATAGTATTTTTTCTTGTCCTTGTCCCATCCCCAAAAGAAATCAGCTGTTAACCTCTTGATGTATGTGAGAGTTGTCTTTGGAGGTGAGATAGCTGCAAGCGTGTGTATGGGAAGAGATTGAAGGACATATTTGACCAACATAACTCTACCTCCAAAGCTGAGAATTCTGGACTGCCAACCGCTGATTTTTCGTACTACTTTATCAATCATATCTGAGAAGTAAATTACTTTTTGCCCTCCAATATATAATGGACAGCCAAGGTATGTAAGTGGACTCTCCTTTTGATTGAAACCGGTAGTATCTCTGATGGTATCAATGATGTCTTGAGGAGTGTTGGTAGGAATCATAAAGTGACTTTTGTTCCTATTAATCTGCTGGCCGGAGACAGTCTCATAAGTCGACAAAGTCATCATGATAAGCTGCAGAGAAATCCGGTCACCTGAAGCAAAAATGATCACATCATCGGCAAAGGATAGATGATTGATTTGTGGACCTATGTACGCCATATGGAAACCTTTATAGTGCTGATTCTGCTGAAGATTATTCAACATTCTGGACAAAACTTCAGCCCCCATAATAAATAAAGCTGGGGATAGCGGGTCACCTTGCTTAAGGCCTCTAGAGGATTGGAAGAAGCCATGTATTGCACCATTAATGATAATAGAATACCAGTTGTTGCTCATAATTCTCCATACCATATCAATGAATAACTCCGCGAATCCCATTTTTCTTAGCACCAAGCAAATAAACGACCAAGAAACCCTATCGTAAGCTTTAGCCATGTCAAGTTTGATGACGACATTATCTCCCACTTTAGGCTTCTTGATACTATGGGTGATTTCTTGCGCGAGCATGATGTTTTCAGATATACTTCTGCCCTTGACGATTTTGGATTGATTTTCAGATATGAGTTCCGGAAGTATGGGAGCCAGCCGCAGACATAAGAGCTTAGAAATGATTTTGTTTGTAAAATTGCTAGGACTTATGGGTCTGAATTCTGAAAATTTGCTGGGATGGTCCACTTTTTGGAGTAGAACCAAGCAAGAATGAGAAAATCACTTGGGTATGGGATGACCACAAAAGAATGACTGAACAACTGCAAGCAGATCTCGCTTGATAATGTCCCAACAGGATTGAAAAAATTTCCCGTTCATGCCATCTGGACCGGCAGCCGAGTTGGGATTCATAGAAAAAACTACCTGCTTTAATTCCTCAATAGAAGGCATAGCACAAAGCAACTGATTTTGAGCGGCAGTAACCATTGTAGGAATGCAATTAAGCGCAGCTTCGTTCACCGTCTGTGATTCTGCCTTAAGGATAGCCTTGAAATGATCACAGGCTGCATTAGCAATATTTTCCTCACCTTGTATCCAGTCACCTTGTTCATTGGAAATTTTGTGGATAAACAATCTCCTCCTCCTCCCTCGCATGAGTGCATGAAAGTATTTGGAGTTTGTATCCCCTTAAACCATTGTAACTGTGTTTTTCTCTTGAGGATAGACTCTTCCAGCTTCAGGTATATGATATATTCAGCACTAACAGCATGTAGGTTAGTTCTATTCTCGGCAGTGTTGTGATTGATTATTTCTTCTTCAGCCATACTAACTTTGCCTTTATACTCTTTAACCATCGCATGAATGTCCCCATACTGATTTTTGGACCAATTTCTAAGGGTGGCAACAAGTCGTTTCATCTTGACATTAAATGTCCACATGGGATTACCGGTAGTATCTCTGTTCCAGCATGCTCTAACCGTGTCCAGAAAGGTCTGGTTCTCAGTCCAGCAGTGCAGAAATTTGAAGTATCTGATGTTGGATTATGGAATCTCCTGAACTTTCATAAGAAGTGGACAATGATCGAAGCCGACCGATAGAAGATGAGTAATAGAAGTGTGTGGCATGGTTTCTAGCCATTTATCATTCACCATGGTTCTGTCTAATCTCTTCCAAACTCTAGCTTTTGAACTTCTTTGATTACACCAGGTGAAGTGCTGACCATTATAACCAAGATCGATAAGTCCACAGCCTTCTATAGCTCGAAGAAAATCAAAGCTTTTGTTGATATTATAAGGCACCCCTCCCGTTTTCTCTTCCGTAGTAGTGATAACATTAAAATCCCCAATTATGCACCAGGGGCCCTGATATGTTGCATGATGAAGAAGTTTATCCCAAAGATGTCTTCGGAGATGATCTCTACACTTGGCATAGACGAAAGTGGTAGTGAAGGTAGATGGAAGCTCTGCATGGCTGAACTCACAAGTAACTTGTTGATCATCAGAATCTAGCACTTTGCAGTCAACATCTTGATTCCAGAAGATCCAAATTTTACCATTATGATTACAATATGCATTTTCCATCCGAAGGCGATTCTTGTAACTGCTGATCTGGGAGTTGTCAGTAAACGGTTCCAGGATGGCAATCATGGACACATTATGGACATTCTTGAGTTGTTGGAGTCTTTCCAAAGCTCCTTTGGTTTTGATGCTTCTAGCATTCCAACAAATAGTGTGAATCATTGGGCACCTCAACTTCTCGATCTGGTGATGATAGGTCTGCTGGAATCAGCAGAGGTACTGATTTTGGACTGCTTTTTGGTATGCCTTTTCTCTTTATTGCCCCGGGGAGACAGACCATGGCTATCCGCAACCTGTTAAACCTCTGCCTGCTTAGTGCTGTGATAAGCAAATTCAGCATGTTTCGGTAGCTGAACACTGTCATCTTCCTCCTCTTCTTCATCAGATATGGAATGAGTATCCTGTTCATTTTCATTCTCTGATTCGATGACTCTATATTCATCCTCTTCAGCTGAGGGGCTTGTAGGATTAGTAGTGAAAGTGCACTGAGCTGGGTGAGCATTTTCCTGAACCTGGGCAGCATGATGAATGACCTGTAGGTCTTTTCTTGGTCTGGTCTTCTTCTTATCTCTTGTGATTTTGCTGGCCACAGATGTAGAATTGTTGGTAGAGGATGAAGAGAAGACAGAATTGTTAGTAGCCTTGGATGGAGCAGCATCATGGCTTCCATGAGGGTGAGAATCAGTCATCACATCAGTACCCATATGTTGAGGCTGCACCTGATCACTGGCGGAACCATCTGTAGAAAGAACAGGTTGTTGAACCTGAGCCTTGGCCTGATAACCCTGCTGATAAGTTTTCGTACCACAACTAACTTCACCCAACTGTTGACCCTGAGCAAAAACCTCATTGTACTGATTCTGAGCTTTGTGTCTAACACCAGTGAGTTTGGTTGAAGCAACTTCAGGCCTTGTAGCATGCTGAGAGGCATTCACCACCACATTACCCATTTGAAATTCAACCACTTCATTGGATTGGCCCCTAGCTTGGTCCATAATCTGCACTATACTCTCAGAGTTTTGAACATTATCAGCCACATTTGGATTAAGAGGGAACCTCTGAGTAATATTAGAACTTCCACCAATCTGGAAGTCAGTCACCACATAAGTGTCTATGTGCTGAGGTTGTACCTGGTATTCAACCAAAGTAGAATCAATAACCATAGCTGGATGGTGTTGAACCTGAGTATTGCCCAGCTCCTGACAGTACTGCTTAGCATTTATGGTACCAGTACAAGAATTCTGAATTTTATCAACCTTATTGCAGTCTCCCAATAATTGGACCCTGGCAGAAGGCTTCATGCTAAACCCATGAAATTGTAAGTTTGGGCATTATAGTGGCCATATTTATATGTTATCCATGATTATGTGCATGAAGTTGTGTTTTACAAGTGGTTGATAGAATGTCCATGTGTATAAAGTGATGAAATCATGACAAGTTAGTATATGTACAAGCTTATTCTCTACAAGTTTTGATAAAATATCTTTGTAGATGAAATATGAACATGTGAACATTGTTATGCTTTTCAAGATCATGTGATGCTTTATTTTTCATTCTATTGAGTCCTCCGGGTATTTTATACTCGATAATTTATCTGTTTTCCTAGAGCCAGTTTCAGTTACAGAATAATATTAATTATTTCACGATCAGCGGTACTCTCAGTCAGTTACAGAACTCAGTAGAACTCAGTTAGTTCTGAACTCAGGAAAACTCTGTAAACTTAGTTTTAGTCCCAGTATAATCAGTCCAGTGTCATTTAGTTAGAAGTAGGATTCAGTACCGAGTGAGCCTAGAGTTGGGGTCTTACCCATTAGTTAGGACTGGGTCACTTGAAGAAATCCCTAAGTTCAAGAACTGCGTAGCCAGCGTAGGTTATAAGATGTCACCCGTTAGATAGGACCGACATACTCAAGGATCACCCGCTAGTTTAGGACTGATCTCAAAGGTCACCCATTAGTTAGGACTGACTCCACAGTAGATTTTAGTACCCATGTCATGGTATAACACCCTTCCATTTGGGGTTACAAATTGAACCTCAACTCAGTTATCTTATCTTATTTCAGACATGTTGGTTAGATGATTACCTCCCATAGTTTCTGCTTTAGTCTTCAGTATAGAACTCAGTTCAATCTTACAGAATTAAGACTGTCAGACATAATTAATTAGTATCAGTAAATCTGTTATCAGTATCTTTAGATATCAGCTATCCAATTATCAAAACTCAGTGGTCAGCTTCAGAAAACCTCAGTTATAGTCTATACATATATGTACAGTATTACATACTCAGTGATTTCCATAGTATCAGATATCCACGTAATCTTATATTCAGTTACTTTGTATCATTCAGTCAGTTACTATTCATGCATATGAACCCTTGCATTCATCCTTACCTCATCTACCATACCAGTACATTTCACGTACTGACTACATACTCTTTCTTTGCGCTATGATGTCTCATATAGTAGGTTCGGACACTCAGGTTCCTTACCGTGCTTAAACAGATCCAGTCAGTAATCATAGATTTAGAAGTGAGCCCTCATCTATTGGGGACATATTTTATTTTAGTATTTAAATTTATCAGTAGATTAGTAATCGAAGTTAGTTGGGGGTTTATCCCATCAACTCCATATTCAGACAATTCAATTAAAGGTGTACAAGTAAGACTAGTTCTCAGACAGTGTTCAGTTTTATAGATTGCTATTTTAGACGATATAATTTAGATAGTATTTCAGATGTTGTGAACCTTATGGCATTTTAGTCTATTATTCCACATTTATTACAGTATCATGTTTCAGTGCTTACAGCAGATATCAATCATGGATTAGCTAGTGGTCCTTCGGGATCGTAAGCACTGTATAGCATTTGGGGTATAGACTCGGAGCGCTACACTAACATGGGCATTATACTAGCATTCCTTCACAAATTAGATCAGGATAATATTGAAATAGATCGTTTTCTTATTGTAGTATAAATAACTTAACTTCTACTTTAAATTGATAGAGAAATGTTTCTTTTTTCTGCATTTACAAATATTAAAAATAAAATGTTGACGATAGGCACCTATAATTACCTTCAAGAAGCCAATTTGAAGTGCAAGTGTCTTCAGCCACAAATTCTTAGGATGTCTAATAGCTTGTGGAATACAAATAGCAAGAAAAAAAAAAAAGCACAGTGACATACTATCAATGAATATTGTGTATATTGCTTCAAAAAATGCCGTAATTTCAGGAAGTCAAGGTGGCCATGCCCAAATTTTCTTATGGTACAGTTTGAGCTAAAAGTGTCACGTGACTTTCCAAGACGATGCTAAAAGGTGCCTGAAAAATGATCTACATTTTAAAGCTAGCCTATGAAATTCAGGAATAATCCCCAACCACGATAACCGTAGCATCATGGTTCTTTCCGAGTGACTGATGGAACGAAAAGTTTATTAATAAATGACAGCTATCATGTGAAAGAGATATGGCATAAGTGGGCGTTATTCCCGGTGTTACAATTGAATTTTCTTGACAGATTCATAAGTGAATTTGCCAAGAAAAGGGTGATTGGTACCAAGACGGAAATAAGGTTTAACCACCTTGTCATTCAAATAAAATAGGTATACGAAATTGTGTCTATCCTCAACACCTAGAGGGGCCTAATTGGTCTTTTGTAGGAGACTCGCCTCTAAATCATCCCTATGTGATAAATATTGCATCTTTGAGGGTAACGTGGTCATTTGACGGACTGATTCGGGGAAAGCATGTGTTAGAAGTAAGGTGTGTTTGAAAAAAAAAAGAAAAAAAAAAGAAATGAGTCAAAAAGGGTTTTGTAGCTTTTAGTGTTCTTTATGGATTTTGTTTTTCACAATTCAAAAATTCAAAAAGATTTTTTACCTTTTGCACTCATTTGTCTAAAATAAAAACATCAAAAAGATTTTTCTTTGTTTCTTTAGTAAGCTTCCATAATTTGAAAATTTCAAAAAAAAAAAAAACAAATTTCTATTAATAGGAATTTTATAAAAAAAAATGGTAGAAGTTTTATACATTCATATAGCGAAAATATCTAAAAAAGAAAAAAAAATCTTTCTTAGTTGTGGATGTCATGTGTCAAATTAAAAACCCCAAAAATATTTTATTACGTTTTTCACTCATTTGTCTTTAGTCATGTCTCAAGTCAAGGTTTTGTTTGTTTTTTAATCCTAAATTGTCCAATCTGAACGAACTATGCACCCCTGATTCTCCTCTCGAGAGAGTGAGATACGTAGGCAGCCTATTATTGGTTCGAGGATCTTATTTGAAAAATTCAAAAAGAGTTTCTTCACTCTTCATTTAGAGTAGGTGTCGTATACATGTTTTAAAAGAAAACTACAAAAAGATTTTTCTTTAATAGGTTTAAGTTTCATCTTCGTAGTAAATTCAAATTGAAAACCCCAAAAGATTTTCTTTGATAATATAGGTTTCACTTTGTATAGGGATGATTAACCTGAAAAATACAAAAAGATTTTCGTCAATTCTTTTGACAATTTGATATTTTCTTTTCTTTTAAAAGTTTTAAGAAAAAGAAAAAGAAAGGAAAAAGAGTTTAATTGGTCATTTTGACAAGACTACACGAACTACGCACACCAGATTCTCTTCTCCCGGGAGTGAGATACGTAGGCGCCCTCTTGGGTTTGGTGATCTAAAAAAAAAAGAGGTTTTGAAAAAGTGTTAAATTCCAACACATTTGTTATTTTTTTTTTAGTCAGTTTAAGGTGGTTGGTTTGTGGCATTCTGGCTACAATTGATGAGTTCTTTTAATTTATTGCAAAATTTGTGGTTTTTGTTGGAGCAATTTCATTTGTTGGTTGGATTCCTCCCAATATTTCATTTCGTTTGCATAAATGTCTGTCTAAGAAATTACATGAATAAATTTCAATAGCAACTTCACTCATATATATTAAACCCTTAATATGTAGGTCATCATCGAGTTCGACCTAGTCGGCTTGTTTTATATTCTTTAATTGTGTCATGATGTTCACAAATATGTGTAAGTTTCAAATTTAAAACTCGATTATTAGCACTTTAATTTATGGTATAAAATTCAGAACTCGATAAGAAAAATTGATTGTATAAAAAATCCTTCTAGTAGTTAAGCAGGGATACATCCATGGCAAAATATGAATAATTAACCCTGATTCATGTGTCAGCAGGTTCTTTCAAAGAAGTCCCATCGTGTTACATCAAACTAGAAATAAACTCAAGTAATTTTGGAATCTATGGGCCGCTATAAACCTACATCATGAACAATTAATTACAAGAATAAAAATAACACATGTATTGTGATTTGACAAGTGGGGTTCAGAGAGGATAATGTTTATACAAATCTTATTCCTACCTCAACTGAAGTGAAAAACCTACTTCAATTCTCAAATAGTAATTCTATAACATATCTTAGAGAAAACAAAACAATGAAGAACTAGTACTACTAGTCAATCGGATTTCTTTCCACATTCTTGAAGCTTATTACCATACAATATACAAAGCCTATATTAAGGAATATATTGAGCTTCCATTTTCTCATAGAAATTTACTGTTTCTTCAATGCAATCAGCCACGAGCCAATCAACCATACCATTCCCATTTCCAGACTGCATTGCAACAGAAAATATTGATTTTCCAAGCCTCATCCCCCCTATTATACCTCCTCCCAAACAAATGGTCTAATAATAAACCAGGCTTCTCAAAAAAATCTATTCTAGCTAGGAAAAACAAAAACATGACCCGCTACATAACCTATACAATTATTATTGCACAACTATTAAATTTGGACCTTTAAGTCTCAAGTTCAGGGTCCAAAATTTCCATTTGATCAAGATTGTAATTGTTCTTGATAATAGGGAGAAAATAAGTACTATGGTCTTATAGCAATACTATGTATGGCTAGGTTGGTTTGTGATAAGAATAGTGGCTAGCTAGTTAGAAAGGGTATTTATAGCTAGAGTAAGCCTTAATCTCTTAAAATGATTTCATTTAAGTTCTTGTGATAGTGAATTACCTCTGTGATTTATTAGACATAGTTTTTTTAATATGTATATACGAACAAAGAATGCTATCTTTTTGTATTCAGAGACAATTTAACTCTAAATTTTTACTTAATTTTAATGAGATGATTTATAACTACATATATATCTAAATCTTATTTAAATTTTAAACTCATGGTGTCAAACGGGCCGGGCTGACCCGGCCCGACCCGGCCCGAAACACCAAACCGGACCGGTTTGACCCTGCCCGGAAAGCCCTAGGGCTTTAGGGTCCCGGTCCGGTTTTTTTTAAAATTGGGCCCGGTTAACCCGGCCCGGACCAACCCGGTCCAGGCCCGCCGGTTAACCGGCCCGGCCCGGTAACCCAAAAAATTAAAAAAAAAAAAAATTATTTTTAATGTCTTGGGTCAAACTAGCCGTTGGCCCAACGGTAATATTACCGTTTTTGGGTCCAAACGGCTAGTTTGGGCCCATTTGATTAAAAAAAATATATATATATATATAAAATATTTTTTAATCCTCAAAATAAATCTATAAATACCCTACAACTTCAAATCATTTCTCACACAATTTTTCACTCTCTCAAATCTCATTCTCTCTCAAATCTCAATTCTCAATTCTCAAATATTCAATATATTTAATTTCTTAAAGTGTTCACTTTAATTTTTTAATTTTTCGTTTATAAAGTAAGAGCGAAAGTTTCTAAAGTCGCAATCTTCGGATACTTCCAAAATTTGGTATTGTCGTTCCATCTCTTACGTTTAATTTTTATTTATTGTATTAATTGTTTAATATTTAATTTTATTATATTTGAGTATTTTGAATATTTTTAGTTTAATTTAATTTATATTATGGATAAATTAAAAAACCTCGCTGCTAAAAGTGTTAAAATTTTTTGTCCCGGAAGCGGTAGTGGTAGTAAAAAGCGAATTATTAGCGGTAGAGGTAGTTCAAGTAATAGATATACCCGTGTGACTTCGCCTCCGGTACCGCTTGGTACACCTTTTGAGGAAGAAATAGGTGTAGGTGCTCACGATATGGATTATGTAGAATTTCAAGAAAATTACGGTATAGAAGAAGAAAATGAAGTAGATGCAGTTAATGTAGACGAAGATGATGAAAATATTGCTGAAACACCCGCAGTAGGAGATGCTAACGTTAGATCTGAATCAGTTAATCTCCCTTCCCGTCCTCCCAGTGCCCCAAAACCCCGTAAAAGAACTAGTATTGCATGGCAATTTTTTGAACGTATATCAGATATTGAGGTGCAGTGCAATATTTGTCAACAAATATATAAGCATAGAAGTGGCGGTAAGCAAGGGGGTACGGGTACGTTAATGAGACATATAGCTGAAGATCACAAAAGAGAGTTAAATATTGCAAAAGGTGGTGGGGATGTTGGTGGGTCAACCCAAACTAGAATGGACCCAACAACCGGTCAAGTAGCGAAAAAGTATAATAAATTGAGGGACCGGGAAGAAATAGCTAAAATGGTAGCTGTGGGTTGTTTGCCTTTTACTTTTCCTTCTTCTGATGCTTTTATCCGTTATATACAAGCAATTTATAATCCTATGTTTAATGGTATTCCTAGAACTACTTGTCGGTCTGATATTTTTAAACTCCATTCACAATATTGTTTTTATTTATCAACATTCTTAAAAAATATTCAATGTAGATTGTCCCTAACTTCTGATCTTGGTCGTGCTGTTAATAAAAATGATTATTTAACCGTTACTTGTCATTGGATGGATAGTAATTTCATAATGCAAAAACGTATTCTTGCTTTTTTATATGATGAAGATCGCAAACATACTGGACAATTTATTGCTGATTCTATTTTTAAAATTGCCGGATATTATGGTATAGAAATAAAATTTTATGTATTGCTTTTGATAATGCTTCTAACAACAAGAATGCTATAACAAAAATAAAATCTACGTTATCTCCACCCTTTCCTGAAATTTTCCATATTAAGTGTGCATGTCATATCTATAATTTAATTGTAAAAGATGGTCTTGACTTTTTTGAGGTTTATATTGAAAAAATTCGTCTTGCCGTAGGTTTCATTCAAGGAAATAATCGTAGAGCGAGAATTAAAGAATTTAAAGTTAAATGTCAAGAAAATGGACTTACACCGATTTTAATGCCTGAGGAAATTGATATTAGATGGAATTCTACGTATGAATTTTTAAAAACTTGTTATAAATATAGAATTCCTATTACACTAACTTTTAACCAACACTGTGGTTCTTTTGCTGATTCTGCTGATTGCATGTTACATAATTCTGATTGGGTTATAATTAATGATCTTGTTAAGTTTTTAGAAAAATTTTATGTAGCTACGGTTGAATTTTCCGGTGCATACTATCCTACTGTTTGTAATATTTTGGCATATATAGCCGATATTTCTGGTTTGCTCCAACAATATAAAAATAAAGAAGGTTATAAAGAAGTTGTTGGCGCTATGTTTACGAAATTTAAAAAATATTTCTTCCCGATTCCCCCTATTTACTTGGTTGGTGCTATGTTAAATCCGTGCATGAAATTTAATCATATGTGTCACTTTAGTACTCTTATTTATACTAACTTAGAAATAAATACTAACCGTGAGTCTGAACAAGAGCAGCCTGATTTGTGGACGGCTACGGCTGATGCAAAAGATTATATAGAAAAATTATATAATCACTATGCTGATTTATTTGATTCAGCTGTACCTACAAATATCAGTTCAACTGTCGCTCCTCATCCTCCCGAGGAGCCATCATCTTCTAAAAGGCCGGCACATAGTGGTTTTCCTGATTCGTTTTATGATTTAACTTGTTGGAACAGTGTGGATGAGAGAGCTTACACATCAACTTATCGGGAAGAGCTGAAATATTATCTGCGGACGCCACCAGAGGATCGCAGAAGACGGATCAACTCGCTGGATTGGTGGAGGAATAATGAATCACAATATCCTGTACTTTCAAGATTAGCCAGAGATATCTTGAATGTTCCAATGTCAACCGTTGCATCAGAGAGCGCCTTCAGTCAGGGACGACAGCAGCTTGGAGACAACCGACACTCATTGGGAAGCAACACAATAAATGTTTTAGTTTGCCTTAGAGATTGGATTAGAGCAGAAAGAAGAAACCAAGGAATGGAACCAGAGCCAAGCGACGACCTCAAACTTGAAGAAATTATGACTTCACGGGAGAACTCAACAGAATCAAGTCCAATGCATGGGTTTGCCCCCGTTGACTTCGACTATCCTATGCAAATTCCAATTAATATTAACATGAATGAGTTGGAAAAAATGATGCATAATTTATAGATTTTTCATTCATGTAAATTATAAATTTTGGATCATTTTGCAATCAATAAAATTCCACAAATTCATTCACTCCTTAGTCGTTGTTTTTTATTTTTTTTTATTTATCAATTTAAAGTTTTAATATCTTCTATACAACTGTATATTTAATGTATACATGTGTATATGTTTATATATCTTATATATAAGTGTATATTTAATGTATACACGTGTATATATCTTCTATAGAAGTGTATATTTAATGTATACACGTGTATATATCTTCTATAGAAGTGTATATTTAATGTATACATTATATATATCTTCTATATAAGTGTATATTTAATGTATACACGTGTATGTATCTTCTATAGAAGTGTATATTTAATGTATACATGTGTATATATCTTCTATAGAAGTGTATATTTAATGTATACACGTGTATATATCTTCTATAGAAGTGTATATTTAATGTATACATTGTGTATATAGCGTATATATAGTGTATATTTTACCGGTTTTTATCCGGTTTTGACCGGGTTTTAGCGGGTTTGACCGGGTTTTAGCGGGTTTGACCGGATTGGGTTAAGTGGGCCGGTTTCGGGTGGGTTTTTTTTTTACTGTGCGGCCCGGCCCGGCCCGGACCGGTTAAGGCCAAAACCGGCCCGTAACCGGCCCATACCCGGTTAGAGAGAGGGGGCCGGTTCCGGGTTGACCCGGCCCGGCCCGTTAGACAGTCTTATTTTAAACTATGCGATGTAAAATTTTCATTTCTTTCTTGTCTCCTTGCTCAAGCAATTGCTATATACTCCCCCATGTCAAAATATATGTGTTGTGTAAATAGTTTTTATTATCTCAAAATATGTTGATAATGAGGAACACTTACATGCTATGAGTGTGTTCGTTATGAAGATTTTCTCATTTTTTATTGGTAAAAAATTTTAGAAATATTTTATCTAGCAAAGTCAGTCCTCTAAAAGTGATGAGATATTGTATATTGCCCACCCTCCAACACAGAATCATCATCACCCTAACTCCCATAACCTCCATCCTCACAACCCCACCCTCAACTTCCATTGTGATTTTCAAAATTACATATAAAACTTTTTAGGATAAAATTTTTAATTACTATCGAACACAAGAATGTAATTACTGCCCCATCAAAACATCTATCACTAAGGAAAATAAAGGTGTAACTCCATCAATAAAGGAAAGTGCTCAAACTCCCTCCCATAGTTTGTACCTCCAAGGTGTATATATTTTATTGGGTCTCTACTTGTTATATCGTTTATCTCTTTATTAATTGTTCTTTTTGTTACTAGTGGTGTACTAACTTTACCTTTTGCATATCTACAGTCTATTACATGTTCCTTTTGGCTTATTACATGATATTCTTCTTTTTTCCTAGTAAATATATTTTTTATTGTTGGTATTTTAAATATTTTTCGCCTCTCCCAAACCTTAATATTATGGCTTAACAACGCAATACCCTTATAGTTTCTCTAATCCTCAATGTCTCCTTTGTTCATATACAACGGATCCATCATACTCCATCCCCAAGCTTTGGGTATCTTCTAATCTTAAAATTGGTGTTAGATAACCAAGTTAGCTACTACATACCTGCCCCTTCTTAGCACTTCAAAAAATCTACTAGAATCATGTCTTGGCCTATCGCTCTACCCTTATTCATCCTACGAATAACACCCTTGAACTCCTCAAACATAATGTTCCTATAATAACCATACTCTCAAAACCTCTCTAAGTTTAACAAAATATAAGTGTTCATCTCTTCGTTCAAGAGTTTATAGAAGTATGTCTGTCGACTCCTTCTAATAAGAACCACCTCTACCCAGAATTTATTGTCCAAATCCTTTATACACTTTACTTGGTGAAGGTCCCAATCCCTCCTCTCTTTAAACTTAGCTAGCCTGTACAACTTTTTATCACCACATCTACACTTTATTATAGTGTATAAGTTTTTGAAAGTTATATTCTTAGCTTCCATAATTGCCAACATAACTTTTTTTCTATTAATATTATACTCCCCCTATTCTTCTGATTCTCTTCCTCATACTCACTCTCGGCCAACTACACATAAACCCCCTTCTTCATTCCACTATAAGTATCCTTGGTGCTTGATATATCATACTTTCACAACGCTCAACAACTTTTAAGATGACTCCCTGATCTAACTGGCAGTCATATCCCATTTATCATTTGTATTCTTTTTACCCTCCCAAGACTTCTAGGCTTTCACTTCTCCCCTATGTCAATTGCATTGGCCATAGTCAGGCTACCCCATTTGATCTTTGGCGATCCTCTACACTCCTCTTTCTTTTTGTCTTTTTTATCACCAAGTCCACCACAAAAGCCTATGTTGGGTTGGAATGTTCGCAACTGAGATAAACTCACAATCTTTATAATGACCTCTATCACCCTAGTTATGAAACAAAAAGTCAATTTGAGTCCTGGCCATCAAACTTTGAAAGGTAACCAAGTGAACCTTTTTCTTTGGAAATCTAGAATTAGCCATCATCAACCCGTAAGACTAAAAAAAATCAAAAAGTGAAGCTCCCCATATGTTCTTCTCATAGAAACCAAAAACTCCATGTACATTGTTATAAACCCTTGGTGATGACCTGATGTTCTCATTCAAATCCCCTCCTATCAAAAGCTTCTTAGTGTTAGGAACGCCTTTTACCATCTCATCCAAAGGCTCTCAAAAGTTTTTCTTCTCTTTCTCATCTAATCCTTCATGCTAGGCAAACACTAATATTATTCAAGTCAGATCCTTCAATGACTAATTTAATCAATATCATCCTATTGTTGACCCTCCTAACCTCTCGCACTTTATCTCTAAGCTTTTCACATACCAAGATACCAACTCTATTTCTATTCTCATGCTTCTCGAGTACCACAATGTATTCACAACTTTAACATGTGCTTTAGTTCATACTCTTTTTGTTTCCTATAGAAAGTTATATTAATTCACCTCTTTCTAAGAATTTTCACCAGCTCTATAGACTTCTCTAATACGGACCCTATGTTCCAAGACCCTACAATCAACCAAAGGTATCCCTTTCCCCATTTACCCCTCTTTTCCCTATCATTTAGCTTGAACCCAACCTCTATCAAATACATGACCCTAATCTATTAACATCAACCCTAGCCACCAAGGAAACTATAAGCTATTAAGTGCCAAACTAATATGAACAGCTAACCTCTAAAAAAGCACACCTAAAGCAACAATGAAATCCCAAAAAACAAATTCTACCAAGACCACCCATCCTAGACACAATAAGAAAATAAACAATGTAAAATTGAATGTATTAAGAAGCGATCAATAATGAACCTTGAAATAGGCAACTCAAAAGGAGATTTATTTGTCCAAACTTTTTTCAAAGAAGAACTAAAAATGCATTAGCACATTCAAGAATATTCCAGATAACTAGACAAAAGATCCAGAGAAATGAGACAGAGAAACAAATATCAACCAAATAGAAAATCTTAGTCGCTATCGGTAAGGAACATACACTAAATAACTAGATGATTGGGAGTAAGTGCAACTAGTAATCGAAAATGATAATACATAGTTAAATTGGTCTTTTCGGGTGTTTTATTGCAGGATTCTAGGAAGTTAGTGCAAAAAGTGATTGCTAAAATATTGTTAACAAGGACTTCCTTGATTTTGTCTTGTTGTTGGTGCATTGGGGAATCCAAAAACGCCAGCCAGATTTATAGTTACTACAAGAAACAATAAAGCAAAGGAAAAAAACAAGGGAGGCAAAGCCGCTTGATAAGTAATGGTCAGAAAGAAGTCGACAGCGGCGGTGGAAAACACTAAACTGAGAGAGGATCTTATTTGAGAGGGGTTTGTATAGGGGCAGTGGTGGTTTTGTCAAGGATCAACTTCTTCAGAGACAAAAATATTCACCAAAGAAATTAGCAAAGAGATCTGGGATGAATGCCCAACAACGAACTCGAGGATTAGAGAGAAAGAGCTTCTTTGAAGTGTTTATTTTTACTAAAGAAAGAGAGGAACCACAAATGAATTGTCTGTTGTAATCATGTTTCCCAAAATTTTCCCAAGTATTTATACAAGCTGAATAAGCTCAAATACACCTTCAATTAATCTCAAACTACAATAATATATAAAAGGAAAATCCATTAAATCAACCACCAATTGTAAACCAAGTAAACCTACAACAAGTTATTGATAAACATGATATGCATGAAAGTAACTCATTTTTATGCATCAATTCATTCATAAGATAAATAAAAGGATTCATTCAAAAAGCTAAAAAATTAATTGTGAAATATTTGTTTGTTAAGCAATTAAATTCGAAGCAAATACAGTAAACTGAAAGAGCACATAGCAATTGCTAATGAATTACAAGATTAAACAAGAATAAAAAAATTGAATTTAATTTATAAAAATTACCAACACAAGCAGTTCATGACGAGATGCCTCCAAATGGATGTCAAAGTTGTCACCACCTATGGGAGAAAATGGAGAAAACTATTATATCTAATATTTAAATAAAGGGGAGAAGTTAATGAAAAACGAAGGCAAATGTGTATAATTTGATACAGAAATATGGTATTATAAGCCTACCAGATTATGGTTATTGAGACACTTGATCCATTTTAAATAAAAAGTAAATCCTAGAGTTTCTTGTCATTTTTAAATATATTTTTATCTTATTTATGTTCATTTATGGGGCTATAGTAGTCAAGTAGTAAGTCTGAATATTTGTTGACATTCTTTTATGATCACAACAATCAACATTATAGTCAGATTAAATTTAAAATATATAAAATATTTAGTATAAATATTTCGGATATAGTAGTCGGACATCCAACTAATTACTTTTATTCTCTGGCTAAAGTCAAAAAATATCAAATTTCTAGTAGGTTGTTATATGATTTCAATTAGTTTGCCTAAATTGTCTGAAAGGTTTCATTGAAATTCACGGAAGTTGGTCAAATAACTATATAGTTTTACGAATAAACATTATACTACTTGTTTTAACATTTTTGAAAATGTTTTATGTAAATTCTCTGGAAGTATTTTAAACCCTAGAAAAATAATAAAAAACATAAAAAACAAATTTTAGACCATTTGATCTAATAATATCACGAAGCAGTAGTTTAAATTTTCATGATTTTCAATTGTGTAATGAATGAGTTATATTTATATTTCCTTAGTGGAGAAAAAGAATATAAAGTGACCTCAAAAGTGACATGTTGCACACTTCAACTTTTACTTTCATAAACCTACTCAGTACGCACTCACGATGAGTAGAAATAAAATAACTTAACGGTCAAATTGAAGATAGCACCACTTTCAGGATTACTTTAGACCATAGTAAAAAAATTAAAACATACTTAAAATTTAAATAGCACAAAATCAAAACTTTAAACTTGAGATCTTTAAACTTTCACCCCCAATATTTGAAATAGTAAGTGTTACTATTGAAGGTCTGAAGATTAAATCATAGTTTAAACTTTTATTCGTACTGCATAAATGTAAGAGTAAGAAATTTTAATTTTAAAACAAAATGCTTATTGGTAATCTAGATTATATAGATCAATAGAACTGTTAAAGTGCATCATATCTTCAATTATTATATCCTCTTTCTAAAATTTTTATTGTAAAAAGGAAGAGTTTTGTTAATGACCCAATTTAAGACTAGAAATAACAAAAAAATCCAATATCATCTTATGTAGGTATTAGTGGGAGTCAGTTTGATTAATAGCCCTTTCCATGAAATAATCATGGTTGTAATTTTTCATTTTTATGTGTTTTGATAGTTTTTTTCTTTCTCGTAGTTGCTACATGATATTCGTGAGTTATGGGGATGGTTGACACTGTCCCCTATGCATTCAAAAGTGATTCGGGAGAGTTTGAGATTATTAGAGGTTTAAAAGCCTATAATTTCACTTCTATCAACATATTGAGTTTTGGGCACCATATGAAATTTTGAAAAGTTTCATAAGATACGAAATGTCGAATTTGCAATAGTAATGGCGGGGTGGTTTGGGTTCGGAGCCCTTGTTTCACATTTTGACCCTTCATATTGTTAAAATAAGATCTTATGGACCCTATGGCTATTTTGTTGTAAACAAACTCTTTTCAAATGTAAGGTGCCATTGAGTCTGAAATAAGAAAATATCCTAGTAGCCTAATTGGCTTACTTCTTTAGGATCCTGAACGAGGGTCCGTTCAAAGGATTTTTTAACCTTTGTTTAGTTGATTTATATCAGTTGGTGCAACTCCAAATCCTTCATCACTGTTGCAAGTCCTGATGACATAATTATGGGTCTCGACCAGGTTGTTCATCCTGATCACGTGCTGGGTTAACCACGATTGCAATGGGTATGTCTGGAGAGTTGGGTTCTTCATCGCGATAGTGAGGCCCACCTCATGTAATCATGATGTACGATCTAGCCCAATTTTATGTTGCACCTTGCGATCACGAGGTGGCGATCACGATCATGAATTATTATTTATAGAAAAATATAAATACCTCACTTTTGGAATTTTCACCATTTTTGAACTAAGAGCTTCATAAAAGGGTGAATTGTATGATTTATTCATCGCAATCATGATGCCCACCTCATGTGATAGTGATGAGTGATTTATCCAAAGTCAACATTGAGCCTCGTGATCATGTAATGGGGGACCAAAATTGCATTTTATAATTTATAGAAAATTATAAATACCCCATTTTTGGAATCTTCACTATCTTCGAACTCGGGAGCATCCAAAAAGGGTGAATTCTAGGATTTTATTCATTATTTGTGCTCGAGAAAACTCTAAGATTTTAGTTTTATTAACTCCTTATGATTATATCTTCAAAAAAACCTTTTAACCTTGTTTTCAAACTAGAGTTGATGAATTTTTTGGGTAAACTCTTAAAATGATTTTTCATCGATTTGAACATTTATTACTATTCATTAAAGCTAGGATAGTCAAATACAAACTCCTTTTGACATTAGGAACATATTTCTATGATGATGATATGATTTACCCTTTTTATTTTCGAATCTATTTTTCAAATTAATTTTGGATCTAATTCAAATATAGTCGACATGGGTGTCTTTAGCTTTGTTTTGAGGCATAAATTATTTTTTGGTAGTACTAGGTCATTTTGAGATTGTTCATGAAGGAAAGGCTCCACACTGAAGATATAAGCTTAGATTTTTTTACATTTCGAGGTAGGGTATGGCTTAACTTTTTATCAGAGTAGGTTGGTTAGTTAACTTTATTGTAAAGCATACGAAAGGCTAGGGATTAAGTGAAGGAAGTATTATTTCAGAATTATTATTTGAAAGTTGTCAGATAGGGATGAATTACTCATTTTTTGATTATACAATCCACTTCCTTAGACAGATAGTCGACTATTGATGCAGTAATGTAAAATTAAGAAAATAAAGTGGTGAAGGTAAATAACACCTGATATTTTACACTGGTTAGGATCTCTAATTGGTCTTATCTAGTCCGCTAGAGTTTCAAGGGATTCAACTTGTTCTTTGTGAATAAAATTAAAATACAAGAATTTAGTCAAGTTTTTTGGCTATGACTCACTCTCTTTTGTTCTTTCTCACTTCGATACAATGCCACACCAACTACATTTTCGTCCTCTCTTTTATAGTACACAATAAATCTTGTGTGAATACAATGCTTTAATAAAGTAGAAAGAAGAACTATATAAGGTAGAGACAAAAGTACATCTCTTTCTTTGCCTTCCAATGCTTTTATACTAGTGATTGGACTACTACTAGCCATTGGAAACTAGATATAGAAGGCAACCCAAAAGATTTTTCTTCTTACAAAAATAAACAAGGAATATTCAATTTCCACTAATAGTACTAAGAGCAATCTATACATATGAGAGAGAGACATGGGAATCCCATTATTTAAGCAATCCATTAAATGCAAAAAGATCTTCCTCCTTTCGTGGGATACCTTCTGAGGTTTTGGATTTTCTTCTGAGGTTTTCTTCCTTTTTGAGTATTAACGAGGATTTAATCAGATTCTTCTCTTTCCAAATTTCTTGCAAATCGATCTCCAAATCATTCTTCAAAACTTAACATTATCAATATCCCCTTTTTGATGGATGACAACAATCAAGTAAGAAAATAACTTTCATGTTAGAATCCGCTTAAGTCATTGGCATTGTATCACTTTAAATGAGAGTTTTTGAAAGATTTCCCTGGCATAGAAGATTGCATATCATTCTACCTCTTTGACATCAATCAAAAAGGAAGAAATACAGAGAGAAAAAACCTTGGAACACCTATATATTATAAAATTTAAAAGTATTTATGGGATTATTCATAACCCCCAAAACAAAACAAGGTAAATAAAGTCCATTGAGCAATAGGATGAAGGGAGAAAAAATAAGCCAGGATCTGACATGTGGCGTCCTTAAAGTTAGTAAACTAGTAGTAATGGTTATAGTGAGGGGAGAAGTGAGAGAAATCGAGAGTCAAATGTGTGTAATATGATACTGAGATATGATTTTATATGCCTACCCGATTAGGGTTATCAGGACACTTGATCCATTTTTAATAAAAAGTAAATCCTAGTGTTTCTTGTCATTTATAAATATTATTTTAAATTATTTTTATTCATTTATGGCTATAGTAGTCAAGTAGTGAGTCAAAACATTTGCTAATATTCTTTTACGAATACACAATCAAAATTATAGTTAGATAAAATTTTAAAAATAAAAATTTAGATTTAAATATTCCAGCTATAGTAGTAGGACTTCACTAATTATTTGTATCTTGTGGTTGAAGTCAAAAATTATCAAATTTCTTGTAGTATTTTGTCAAGCTTTGGATTGGTTTGTCTAAATTGTTCGAAAGGTTTCATTTAAATTCATCAAAATAAGTCAAATAACTATAAAGTTTTATGATTAAACTTTACGCTACTTGATCTAACATGTTTAGAAATTTTTTGCGTAATTCCTCCATAAGTATTTTAAACCCTAGAAAAACTACAAAAAATTTAACACACAGATTTTAGACCATTTTAGCTTATAATATCCAGAAGTAGAACTACAAAGTTTCATGATTTTCTACGGTGTAATGAATTAGTTAAATTTACATTTTCTTAGTGGAGACAAAACATATAAAGTGTCCTCAAAAGGAACATGTTCGAAACTTTAGCTTGAACTTTCATAAACCTAAACACCAGCAATGAATACAAAGAAAATAATTTAATGGTCAAATTGAAGATAGAATCTCTTTAAAGATAACTTTAGAGCAAAGTAAAAAAAATTACAACATATTCAAAATTTAACTATTGCAAAATCCAAATTTTAAACTTGAGATCTTCAAAACTTTCGTCCATCATATTTGAAATTGTAAATGTTAGTATTGAAGGTCTAGAGATTATATCACAGTTCAATTTTGAAAGAAAATGCTTATTGGTAATACAAATCACTATATATACATCAATAGAACTCTTAAAGCGCATCATATCACCAGTTATTATATCCCCTTTCTATACTTGTAATGCTAAATAGGAAGAGTGATATAAATGGCCGAGTTTCAGACTACTATTAACGAAGAAGTCCAATATCACATTACGTAGTTATATGTGGTAGTCTTGATAAATATCCCTTTGCATGAAACAATCATGGTTGTAATTTTTTATTTTTATGTGTTTTTACAATTTTGTCCTTCCCAATAGTTGCTACATGCTATTCGTGAGTTGTGGGGAAGGTTAACACGATTTCTGATGCATTCAAGAGTGATTTGGGAGAGTTTAAGACTATTAAATGTTTAAAACCCAATATATTGACTTCAATCAAAATATTGAGTTTCGGGCACCATATGGAGATTTTAAGAGTTTCATCAGATCCTAAATGCTGATTTTGCATTAGTAGCGCGGTGGTTTGGGTTTGGAGACTAATTTTGCATTTTTACTGTTCGTATGAAAATTTGTTTAAATAAGCTTTTAAATATCTTGAGGCTAATTTGTTATAAACTATCTCTTCTCAAATGTCAAATAGTTCCATTGAGTCTGAAATTAGAAAATATTCTATTAGCACAAATGGTTTACTTTTTTGGGTATTGAACGAATTTTAAGAGTCCGTTCAAAAGATTTTTGAACTTGGTTTAGCTGATTTTTATCAGTTGGTGAAACTCCTAATCCTTCATCACAGTTGCAATGCCTGAATGATGTAATCAAGGGGCTCATCCAAGTAGTTCATCACGATCGTGTAGTGGGTTAACCCCGATCGAGATGGGTATGTCTCGTATATTGGGTTGGGTTATTCATCATGATAGCGGGTCCTGCCTCATGTGGTAATGATGAGCGATCTAACCCAATTCTATGTTTCACTTTGTGATCACAAGGTTGGGATAACAATCATGAGTTATTATTTACATAACATGATAAATCCCTTAATTTTGGGATTTTCACCATTTTTGAACTATGTAGCTTCAAAAAGGAGTGAATTCTATTATTTTCCTCATTGCGATCATGAGGTCCACCTCATGTGATCCCAATGAACAATCTAGCCTAATTCAACATTGAGCCTCACATTAATGAAATGGGGGACCATGATCAGATTTATTGTTTACAAAAAAAGTAGAAATACCCCATTTTTGATATTTTCACTATTTTTGAACTCGTGAACTTCACAAAAGGGTGAATTCTAGTATTTTCTTAATTATTTATGCTTGAGAAATCTCTAATCACTTAGTTTTATTAACTCCTTATGATTATATCTTCAAAAATGCCTTAAGCATTGTTTTGAAACTAGAGTTTATGTTTTTTTTTTTTGATAAACTCTTAAAATGGTTTTTCATCGGTTTGACTATTTATTACTATTCCATTTCATTTGGATTTTCAAATATAGACTTCTTTTGACTTTTGTAAGATATTTCTATGGCAATGTTATGATTTTAACCTTCTTATATTTGGACTAATTTTGGATCCAATTCAAATATAGCATGCGTGGGTATCACTAACTTCTTTTTGAGGCATATATTATTCATTTTTATAGTATTAGCGGATGTTGAACTTTTTCATGAATGAAAGCCTCCATATTGAGGTCATAAGCTTGCATTTTTTTTACTTTGGGAGGTAGGTTATTTCTTACCTTTGGGTTGGATAGTTAACATTATTGTAACGCATACAATAGGTTAGGAATTTAGTCGATGGAGCAGTATTTCAGAATTATTATTTGACAGTTGTAGGGGGTGAACTACTCATTTTTTATTAGACTGTCGACTTTATTTGACAGACACTTGAATATTGATGCAGTAATGAGAAATTCGGGAACTAAAGTGCTGAAGAAAAAAAATAATTTCAAATATTTTATACTTGTTTGAGATCTCTAATAGGTCTTACTTCAGTCCCTTTGGGTTGCAATGGAACCTACTATTTCTTTGTGAATAAAATTAAAGTACACAGAGTAGTCAAGTTTTTTGTCTATGAATCATGCTTTCTTTCTTTCATTCTCACTTTGATAAATACCTCACCAACTATATATGTGTCTCCTCTGTTTTTGAGTATACAGTAAACCTCAAGAGAATACAATGCTTTAATAAAGTACAACAAAGAACTAGAAAAGGTCGAGACAAAAGTATATTTTTTCCTTTGTCTTCCAATGCTTATATAGTAGTGATTGGACTACTACTAGCTGGTAGAAGATATATATAGAAGACAACCCAAAAGATTTTTCTTCTTAGAAAAATATATAAGGAATATTCAATTTCCAAGAATAAGTAAAGACAAATAGGTCTCAGTGCAATCTATACATATGAGATAGAGGTGCGGGAATCCCATGATTTAAGCAATACATTAAATGAAACAAATATTCCTCCTTTCCTGGGACACATTCTCAAAATATGGAGTATCTTCTGAGCTACTTTCTTCCCTTTTTAGTATTAATGAGAATTTTATATGATTCTCTTTTTCCCTAAATTCCTATAAATTATTCACAAAATCATTCATCAAAACTTAAGATTATCATTCTCTTCCTTTTTGACGTATAGCAACAATCAAATAAGTAGGTAAATTTCCTGTTATACTCCCCATAAGTCATTGACATTTTCTCCCCTTGAATGAGTGAGTTCTTGAGAGATTTCCTATCATGACCCGAGCTGAGGCCCTGTCCACGATGGACACCCCGAACCATCAAGGCCTGAGTGACCCCTGTAAATCCCCAACCCATTAGTGATATTTTCTTCTCTGGGCACAGGCCTACACGCCTTTTAACGCATCACTAGAGAGTAAGTCTTTCTTACTTATATACCCACAAATCATCCCTACTGTGTTTTGCCGATGTGGGACTCCTTATCCTAAGTTGGGGTGTCATATTTCCCCTAGATCAAAGATCACATACTATTCTCCTCCTTTGATATCAATTAAAAAGGAAGAAACACAGATGAAGAAAACTAGGGGACACCTAATATGATAAAAAAGTAAAAAGTATTTAACGACATGTGTAATACCCCATATTTGCCAAGCATACTTTAGGTCCCAATACATGAGCATTCATATATAAAATTTTTGTAATACCCATTATTTTTTAGTTTAGAGCCTGCCATTGCATAGAAAATTCAATTATCTTTCCAACGATATAAAATTTTCCCAAATTCGATAACCGGGTAAAAAATTATGGAGATTTTAAGTTTTAGCCATTAAACACCATTATTTTGGTCACTAGCGCATTGTGGAGCCAGTATAAATGACAATTGTCAATTTTCAGTGACGGACTGTGATATTGGCACTTCGCGCCAAAGATACAATTCACATTTATAATTTTTTAGTAAGCCTCCATGATAATGGCGCGTCGCAGAGGTGGCCAAAATGGCATTTCAAAGGCTTACCGCAATAGCTCCGCGTCACGACAAACTTCCAAGTCCTAGTCATCAATTTACAGTGAGGCTCCGTAATCTTGGCGCATTGCGCCGGGGCCTTAAATTGGGATTTTCAGTTTCCAAGTTTTGTGTTTTTATTTGCAAGGGGCTGTTTGGTCTTTTTCCTAAGATCTAAAGTCATAATAAACATGAAATTAAAGCCTAATTGGGCATCATATACCCATTGTTCTCAAATTACTCAAAAGGCAATCCATTCTCTTCAAGAACACAAAAACCCTAGGTCTCAAATTCAAGGCCAAATCTCAAGAACTCACCATTAATCCTCTCAAATTCATCAACCCAGGTATGTTAAATGTTCATCCATGTGTTCCTTTCATTCATGGAGGCTAAGTATCCGATTTAAATTACCAAATTGTGATCTTTTCAAGATATTTTGATTTTAAATTATAATTTCACCCATGAAACTCCATGAACTATGATTTTACACCATGTATAGATGAAATTATTATTGTTATTAAATTCTCCATGTTTTATTGTTATCATTCATTGAATTAATCATGATTTAGTGCTACTCATGTTGAATTCATGCTATTACTACAAGTTTCTGAACTACCCTATGATTTGACCAAACTATGAACAATAAGCTTTTGACAAAATACCTACAAGAATACATGTTTGATAAAAGCCTTCCTGCTATGACCTCTAAGCTTAAGTATCATGTTACTATTATTTTTTTGAGTCATGGGGGTATTAAAAAAACAAAAATCATAGCTGCTTATTTAGTCTCCTCTCAGTATCTTCAGAATAACTTCAGAATGCATATTATGAGCATTACTAGATCAGTGAATTAAACTTTGAATAGTCAGTAACTCAGTGTCATTCAGTTGGTAGTAGGACATAGCATCAAGCGGGTGTAGGGATAACGGCTTCCCCGTCAGATAGGCAAAGTTTCTAGTAGAATTCCTCAAACTCCTGAACTATGTAGACAACGTACGATATAAGAAGTCACCCATCAGTGTAGGCTTAACTATCTCATAGGGGTCACCCATCAGTTCAGGCTTGGCACCCTTAGTCCTTCGGGAGAATACATCAGTATAGTGGATCCACATAGCCAGTTTTAGTACCCGTAGTACAGTATTGACGCCCTTCCAACTGGGGTTATAGGTTGAACCTCAATTAGATCAGATTGGGGAATGTCGGTTAGATGATAGATCCCACAGTCTCAGTCCTATAATTAGATCAGTAGTTCTGTCTTAGTGTTGTTTGACCAAGGCATACAGATATCAGCTATTTCAGTATTTCAGTTTATAGACTTCTATTTAGTTCATGTTATATGCTTGGTCATGCATCCCTAGTATATACAAATTTCATGTACCTTTAGTATTTACAGACTTTCATGCATACACGGTATTTATAGATTTCACATATTTTTAGCACCTACAAATTTCTTGCTCTCTATTCAGTATTCCATGTCTTACATGTATATTCAGAGAATTATTATTCGTGTTCATGAAACCATGCATGCCCATATACCCTATTTAGCGTACTAGTACATTCAAATTACTGATCTCATAACTTTATTTTGTACTATAATGTTTTATATCATAGGTTCTGACGCTTAGTTCTTGGATCATATTTAGACTTCTCACACTCTCAACAGTAGAAGTGGTAAGCCCTTATATTTCGAGGACAAATTATTTTATTTCATGTCTTTAGTCAAGTAGTTAGTTGGATTTAGTTGGGGCATGTCAAATCAACTCACAGTTCTTTAGTTTAGAGTCTTTCAAAAAATGCAGTCAGTTATTCAGTATTCAGACTTCAATTGACATGACAATTAGTTATTCAGTTTATCTAAGATTTCAGTATTTATTCAAACTCAGATAATTATTTCTTAATATTCATAATTCAGTATTTCTTTTAGTTTTTAAAACCTTATGGCATATCAGTTATTCTTCCACATTTATGATTGTGTAATTCAGTGCTCATAAAAGGTACCAGCTCATAGGTTAGCTTATGGTCCCTCAAGACTGTTAGCACCATGTAATGCTCAGGGTGTACTCTCGAGCCATTACAAACGTGGTATCAGAGCCTAAGATTTTAAAGTGTCGTAGAAAGTCTAAAAGTCACGCCAAGTTGAGTCTTGCGCATGGGTGTGTAGCGCTCCACACCTTGGGGAAGGAGGCCACAAGGCATTTTGGAAAAGTTTCCCTTTTTTCAGTTTTCATGTTGTGAGAGTAAGCATGAGCTCAAGTTAAACTCTTATTATAATCCATTTCTTTCTCCTGATTATAGAATATGCCTTTTAAAAAGAATAATAGAAAAGGAGCAGGAAACAGCCAGCACCCCCGCCCGTTCAGGCGGAATTCAGAGTTGTGTTCACCACTCTAGAAAACTAAGTATAAGTTCTTAATGAACAACCAGATAATGTGTAGGCCAACCCAGTGTCCAATACTACTGCAACTGAAATTCAGGACTTCACCCGAATAAATCTTCCTTCCTTTACGGGATCTATGTCTGAAGAGTATCCAAAGGAATTCTTGAATATGGTTCAAAAGGTAATGGATGCTATGGGTATGACATCCAGTGATAGTACTAAGTTGGCTTTATATCAGATGTAGGATATAGTCCATACATGGTTTAAGTAGTGGAAGGTAGATAGGGGCATAGATGTAGGGCATATAGAATAGGAAGAGTTTGATGCAATTTTCTTAGAAAAAATCATCCCATGGGAGTTAAGGAAGGCCAACGTATTAGAATTTATTAACTTAAGGCAAGGCATAAAGAGCATTAAGGAGTATTCCCTCAAGTTTACTCAGTTAGCTAGATATGCTCCTTCTGTAGTATATGATAATAGATATAAGATGGGCAAGTTTGTGTCTGGTATGTCTGAAAATGTATTCAAGGAATGTAGGACCGTAATGTTTATTTTGGAGATGGACTTGTATAAGCTTATAGTCCATGCTCAACAGATAGATGAGTGGAAGATTAAGGGAAGAGAGAGAGAAGGAACAAGAAGGATAGAATAGGTAATTTTAATTTCAGCCAACCAAGGTCAGAAGGTAGTAACTGTCCTCAGTTTCATCAAAGGTTTTTAGCCTTAGTACGCTCTTCAGCTAGTGCCCCAGTACCCAAATTTAGAAACAATAATAGGGATAGAGAACTAGGCTCTAAGTCCCAAGGTAGTGTTAACAGTGACCATATAAACCCTCTATAACAGAAATATTATAGAAACCATCAGGGAAAGTGTAGAGTGGGCAGTGATGTCTGCTTTGGGTCTAGAAATCTACTTCATCGGATTCAGGACTATCAGATAATTGCTCAGAAAGGCAGGGATTTATGCTAACAGGACAAGTCCCATCAGTCATCAGTTCCATCCAGTCGTCCAACTCAGTAGGGTTCCACTTCTAGTTCTATCAGTGGTGAGCGTCCGAATATATTATATCCTTTTCAATCCCACAAAGATTAGGAGAATTTTCCTGGCATAGTTACTAGCATTTTATAGGTCTTTCACTTAAAATTTTATTCTTTACTATCCCATAAAGATTCTCTTTCTTTTGTAACTCCATATAGCCATCAATTTCGGAGTCAGTCCCAAAACTCTAGCAGAGCCCTTTTCAGTGTCCACCCTAGTCAGTGTTTCCATTGTAGCCATGCAAGTATACAGAAATTGTTCGATCATAATATCTTATAAAGTTACCTCAATTGATCTCGTGGAATTAGAGATGACAGATTTTGATGTCATTCTTAGTATGGATTAAACTGACTCACGCTATGCCTCAGTTGATTGTAGAAATAGAATAGTTCATTTTTAGTTACCAAATAAACTAGTCCTTGAAAGGAGGGGTTGTACCACAACGCTTGAGGGTCAGTTGATTTTATACCTTAGAGCAAGAAAGATCCAAGGGGTGTATTTATCATCTTATTTAAGTAAAACACCCAAATTCAGAGACTCCAACCCTTGAATTAGTTTTAGTAGTTAGGGAATTTCCAGATGTGTTCCCTGAAGATCTTCTCGGAGTTTCTCCCAAAAGAAAAATCAACTTCGGAATAAACCTTCTTCTAGATACTCAGCCTACATCTATTCTGCTATACAAAATGGCTCCAGCTAAGCTCAAAGAATTGAATGAACATTTGAAGGATCTCCTAGATACAGGATTTATCAGCCATACCATCTCATCATGGGGTGCACCAGTTCTATTCATGTGTAAGAAAGATAGTTCTCTCAGAATATGTATAGACTGCCATCAGTTGAACAAAGTAATAGTCAAGAATAAATATCCACTTCCTAGAATTGATGACTTGTTTGACCAACTTCAGGGTGCCAGCTACTTTTCCAAGATAGACCTCAAATTAGGCTGTCATCAGCTCAGGGTCAGGGAATATGACATTCTGAAAATAGCTTTCCAAACTTGGTATGGTCACATTGAATTTATATTAATGTCCTTTGGTATCACAAATATCCTAGCAGCCTTTATTGACTTGATTAACCGAGTGTTCAAGTAGTACTTAGGTATGTTCATCATAGTCTTCATTGATGACATTCTTGTTTACTCAAAAATAATCATGTAGACCATCTCGGAATAGTGTTACAGACTCTTAGAGCTCACTAATTGTTAGTTATATTTAGTAAGTGTAAATTCTGGCTAAGATCAGCAGCTTTCTTTGGCCATATTATTTTTGTTCATGGCATTAGAGTTTATTCTTTAAAGTCTAGGGTGGTGAGAAACTGGCCAAGACCTATCGCTCCACTAGATATCAGGAGTTTCTTGGGTTTGGCTAGCTATTATCATTGGTTTTTTGAAGGGTTTTCATATATTGCATCCCCTATGTCCAGATTGACTCATAAAAAAGTCAAGTTTTAGTGGTTAGATTCCTACAAGAAGTGTTTTTAGGAGTTGAAGACTCGATTCACGTTTGCCTCAGTCCTTACCTTGCCAGATGGTTCGATGGGTTTGATATGTACTGTGATGCATCCAGAGTAGGTGTGGATTAGGTCCTTATGCAGAGAGGTAAGGTCATAGCCTAATTCTCCAGACAACTTAAACCATATGAGATGAATTACCCTACTCATGATCTTGAGCAAGCAGCTGTAGTATTTGCCTTAAATATTTGGAGGCATTACTAATATGGGGTGCATGTTGATATATTCATAGATCACAAACACTTACAGTATGTTTTCTCTCAGAAAGACTTTAATTTGCATCAGAGGAGGTGGTTAGAGTTATTACCAGATTATGACCTAAGTGTTCTCTATTATTCGGGCAAGGCCAATTTAGTGGTAGATGCTCTCAGTAGATTATGTATAGGTAGTGTTGCTCATGTTTAGTATGGTAAGAAAAAATTAGCTCAAAAAGTTCATCAGCTTACCTGACTAGGTGTCTACCTAGTCGATTCAGCAGAAGGTAGTGTATGGGTATAGAGTAGTTTAGAATCTACTCTAGTTTCCAAATTAAAGGAAAAGTAGAATAGAGATCCCAGTCCAGTTAAGTTGAAAGAATCAGTTAGATATTTGAAGGTGGAGGTTTTCGCCTAAGGGGGAGATGGTGTGTTGCATTGTCAATGTCGGCTATATGTGCCTAGCATAGATGACTTGAGGCAATGAATTCTTATAGAAGTGCATAGTGTGCGCTACTCTATTCATCCAGGTGCTACTAAGATGTACCATGATTTGCAGGAGATCTATTGGTGGAGTGGGATGAAGAGGGATATTGTAGAGTTCATAGCTAAGTGATCTATGTGCCAGTAGGTTAAGATTGAGCACCAGAAGCCTAGTGGCTCCATAAAGGAGTTCATCATTCCCACGTGTAAATAGGAAGAAGAGAACATAGACTTTTTGACAGGTCTGCCTCATACTCATCATCAGCATGATTCTATTTGGGTTATCATAGATAGGATGACCAAATCAGCTCATTTCTTGCCCGTCCATACCTCTTATTCAGCCAGGGACTATGCCAAACTCTATCTTTGAGAGTTGGTTAGGTTGCATGGTGTTACCTTATCTATTATCTCAGATAGAGTTACCCAATTTACCTCTCATTTTAGGAAAGAATTCCAAAAGTGTCTTGGTACCCAAGTCCATCTCAGTACAACCTTTCATCCCCAGACATACGATCAAGCAGAAAGAACCATTCAAACTCTTAATGATATATTGATAGAGTATGTAGTTGATTTTAAAGGGAGTTAGGATGACTAATTTTCTTTGATTGAGGTCGCATATAACAAAAACTATCACTCCAGTATCTAGATGGCTCTATTGGAGGCTTTTTAGGGTAGGAGATATATATCTTCAATTAGTTAGTTTAAAGTAGGTGAGGTCACGGTAGTAGGGCCTGACTTGGTGGTTGACATCTTAGAGAAGGTTTAGATGATCAGACAAAGCCTTAGAGTAGCCTAGAGTCGATAGAAATCATATAAAAATGTGAGGAGAAAGGATCTTGAGTTTGAGATCAGTGATTCTATGTACTTGAAAATATCTCCCATGAAAGAGGTAAAGAGGTTTGGTAAGAAAGGGATAGAAATTCTATACAAATATGAGGAGAAAGGATCTCAAGTTTGAGATCGGTGATTCTATGTACATGAAAATATCCCCCAAGAAGGGGGTAAAGAGGTTTGGAAAGAAAGGGAAACTCAGTCCCCTCTATGTCGGTCCTTTTAGAATTCTCATTCATTTTGGAAAGGTAACTTACAAGCTTGAGTTTTCTTCAGATCTAGATTCCATACACCCAGTGTTCTATGTCTCATTGTTGAAGAAGTGGATTGGTGATCCAGCTATAGGTGTTCCCCTAGAAAGGTTAGATATTCAAAAGAGTTTCTTATGATGAAGTTCCAATTGAAGTACTTGATCATCAAGTTTATAGACTAAGGAACAAAGAATTTCCACTAGTCAAAGTTCTCTGGCGGAATCAGTCCATTGAGGGAGCCATTTGGGAAGCAGAAGAAGATATGCGGACCAAGTACCATCATCTTTTCTTCGTAAATCAAGATTCGGTTTAAGATACTAATCTTCTTAAGATTTCTCTCTATCATGCTCAATTTCAGTTGTACATCATGTTCTTATCAGTCATGCATTTACAAATCAGTTCAGTCATGCATTCCATTCATCAGATATGCATATTTAGTATGTAATCCTGTCCATTAGTTTTCCTTACCTTAACCAGTCTCATTCGAGGATGAATGATCCCAAAGGGGATATACTATAATAACCCATGTTTTCCTAGAATAATTTAAGTCCCAATACATGAACATTCATTTATAAAATTTTCAAAATACCCTTATTTTTTAGTTTAGTTCCTTCCATTGTGTAGGAAATTCAATTAGCTTTCCAACGATGTGAAATTTGCCCAAATCCGATAATCGGGTAAGAAGTTATGGCGATTTTAAGTTTCAGCCGTTAAACACCATCATTTTGATCACTAGGGCATCACGAAGCCAGTATAAATGAAAATTGTCAATTTCCATTAATGGCCCATGATATTGGCACATCAAACCATGGACCCGATTCACATTTGGCAATTTCTTGTAAGCCTCCACGATAATGGAGCATATGGAGGTGGCCAAAATAGCATTCCAAAAGCTTACCATGATAGCTCTACGTTGCGCCAAGCTTCCAGGTCTAGGTCGTGAATTTCCAGTGAAGCTCCATGATCCTGACGCATCACGCTAGGGCCTCAAATTAGGATTTTCAATTTTCTAGTTCTGCATTTTTTATTTCCAAGGGGCTGTATGGTCATTTTCCTAAGCCTTAGACTTGTCCTAAACATAAAATTAAAGCCTAATAGGGCATAATATATCCATTGTTCTCAAATTAGTCAAAAAAGGATCCATTCTCTTCAAGAACAAAAAAATTCTAACTCTCAAATTCAAGGCCAAATCTCAAAAACTTACCATCAATTCTCTCAATTTCATTAACCCAGGTATGTTAAATATTAATCCATGGGTTCCTTTTACCTATGGAGTCCAAGTATCTAATTTAAATTACAAAATTGTTATATTTTCAAGTTATTTTGATTTAAAATTATGATTTCACGTACGAATCTTTTTGAACCATGCTTTTACACAATATATAGATGTAATTATTATTGTTATTCAATTATCCATGTTTTAATGTTATCATTTATTGAATTAATCATGATTTAGTACTATTCATGTTGAATTCATGCTATTATTACAAGTTCCCTAACATCCCTATGATTTGACCAAACTATGAACTACAAGTATTTGATAAAATGCGTACAAGAATACATGTTCGATAAAAGCCTTCATGCTATGTCCTCTAAGCTTAAGTATAATGTTACTATTTTTGCTTTTGAGTCCTGGGGGTATTAAATACCTAAAAACCATAGATTCTTATTTAGCCCCGTCTCAATATCTTCCGAATAACTTCTGAATTGGTATTATGAGTATTACTGGATTAGTCAGTTAATCTTCGAATAGTCTATAACTCAGTATAATTTAGTTGGGAGTAGGACTTAGCACCAAGTGGATGTACAGATGGAGGCTACCCCGTTAGATAGGCAGAGTTGCTAAAAGTAGTCCTAAAACTCCAAAACTACGTAGCCAGCATAGGATATGAGAAGTCACCTATTAGTGTAAGCTTGACTATCTCTTAGAGGTCACCCGTCAAATCAGGCTTGACACCCTTAGTCCTTCAAGACAATACATAGTATAGTCGATCCACATAGATAGCGTTAGTACCCATGGCACGACATTGACACCCATCAAACTGGGGTTACAAGTTGGACCCCAATTAGCTGAGATTGGGGAATGTCCATTAGATAATAGCTCCCACAGTCTCAGTCCAATAATCAGATTAGTAGTTCAGTCTCAGTGTTGTTTTACCAAGGCATACAAATATTAGTTATTTTGGTATATCAGTTTACAGACTTCTATTAAGTTCATGTTATATGCTTGGTCATGCATCCCCAATATCTACAAATTTCACATACCTTCAGTATTTATACACTTTCATGTATGCACAGTCTTTACAGATTTCACATATTTTCAATATCAACATATTTCATGCTCTCTATTTAGTATTCCATGTTTTACATGTAAATTTAGATAATTATTATTCCTGTTCATGAAACCATGCATGTTAGCTTAACTCATTTGGCATACTAGTACATTCAAAGTACTGATTGCATACCTTTCTTTTATGCTATGATGTATTATATTAGAGGTTCTGACAGCCAGTTTTCAGATCGCACTTAGACTTCTCAGACTCTCAGCAGTAGCAGTGGTGATTCCTCATATTTCGAGGATGAATTATTTTATTTCACGTCTTTAGTCTAGTAGTTGATTGGAGTTAGTTGGGGCCTATCCCATGAACTCACATTTATTTAGTTTAGAGGCTTTTGGATAATACAGTCAGTTATTCAGTATTCAGACTTCAGTTGACATGACAGTAAGTTATTCAGTTTATCTCAGATTTAATTATTTATTCAGACTCCAATAGTTATTTATTTAGATTTATAATTTAATATCTGTTTCAGTTATTAAAATGTTATGTCATATCAGTTAATCTTCTGTATTTATAATTGTATTATTTAGTGCTCACAGTAGGTAGTAGTTCTTGGGTTAACTTGCAGTCCCTTGGATTGTAAGCATTGTTTGACGTCCAGTGTGTACTCTCGGGGCGTTACAGCTTATCCCCATTTATAACCCCATAAACAAAACATGGAAAACAATGTCCATAGATATCCATTGAGAATAGTAGGATGACAGGAGAAAAATAAGCTAGGGTCTGAGAGATGGCGTTTTTCAAGTTAGGGAACTGAGTTGTAATGGTGGTAGGAGGGGATAAGTGAGAGAAAGGGAGAGGCAAATGTGTGTAATGTGATACTAAGATATGATATTATAAGCCTACACGATTAGGGTTATCGAGATAATTGATCCATTTTCAATAAAAAGTAAATCCTAGTGTTTTTCTTGTTTAAAAATATTTTTTTGAAATTTTTTTATGTTCATTTATGTCTATAGTAGTCATGTAGTGAGTCAAAATATTTGTTTACATTCTTTTACAATTACAACAATTAAAACTATAGTGATATAAAATTTAATAATATATAAAAATTTAAATTTAAATATTTTGATTACAACAGTCAGACATCTAACTAATTATTTGTATTCTATTGGTAAAGTTAAAAAATATCAAATTTCTAGTAGTGTATGTGTTATCAAGCTTTAGATAAGTTTTTCTAAATAGTCTGAAAGTTTCATTTAAATTCACTAAAGTTAGTTTAATAACTATAAAGTTTTATGATTAAACTTTATACTACTTGATCTAACATTTTTCAAAATATTTTATGTAAATTCTCGAGAAGTGTTTTAAACCCTAGAAAAATTTCAAAAGATATAATAAACAAATTTTTGACCATTTGATCTAGTAATATCAAGAAGTAGTGCTATAAATTTTAATGATTTTCAATTGTTTAATTAATGACTTATATTTACATTTTCTTAGTAGAGAGAAAACATAATAAGTGACCTCAAAAGGGACATGTTGTGCACGCCAGCTTGTACTTTTGTAAACCCACACCTCCAAGATGAGTAGAACTAAAATAACTTAATGGTCAAATTGAAAATACAACCACCTTCAAGAGTGCATAGTGAAAAAATTACAATGTATTTAAAATTTAACTATTGCAAAAGAAGAACTTTAAACTTGAGATCTTGAAACTTTATCCCCCAAATATTTGAAATTGTAAGTCTTAGTATTGAAGGTCTGAAGATTATATCATAGTTCAAATAGTCAATGATACTGCATAAGTATAAGAGTAACAAATTTCAATTTTGAAAGAAAATGCTTATTGGTAATCTAGGTCACTATATATACATCACTAGAACTATTAAAACCCAACATATCTTCAATTATTATATCCGTTTGCTAAACTCATTAAGCTAAATACTATTATGAACGGTCGAGTTTCAGACTAGTTATAATAAAGAAGTCCAACATCACATTACGTAGGTATGAGTGGGAGTTGGGTTGATTAATAGCCCTTTCCATGGAGCTTTCATGGCTGTAATTTTTCTTTTATATGTACTATGACAATTTTTCCCTTTCCCATAGTTTCTACATACTATTAGTGAGTTGTGGGGATGGTTGATACGGTCTCCAATTCATTCAAGAGTTATTTGAGATTGTTTCAGACTATTAGATGTTTAAAAGCCATAGCGGGCCCTTCCTCAGACACCGCGCATAGCGATAGCTTTAGTGCACTGGGCTGCCTTTTTTTTTAGATGTTTAAAAGCAAATAGTTTGACTTCGATCTACATATACTGAGTTTTAGACACCATATGAAGATTTGTAAAGTTTCATAAGATCAAAAATGTCGATTTTGCATTAGAAATAGGGTGGTCTGGGTTCAGAGCCTTTAATTTGCATTTTGATCCTCCATCTTAAAATTTGTTAAAATAAGCGTTTGTTATCAACAACCTCTTTTCTAATGTCCAACTGTGCCATTGAGTCTGAAATGATAATATATCCTAGTTTCATATATGCTTAACTTCTGTAGGGTCCTGAGCAACTCTTAAGGGTCTGTTTAATGGATCTTTGAACCTTGGTTTAGCTGGTTTCTATTAAGTGGTGCAACTCCTAATCCTTCATTACGGCTGCAAGTCATAGTGACGTAATCATAGGGCTCGTCCATGTAGTTCATCACGATCACATGGTGGGTTAACCGGGATCATGTATGGTAGACCGGGTCGGGTTCTTCATAGCGATTGTGAGGCCCACCTCATGTGATAATGTTGATCGATCTAGCCCTATTCAACATTGTAACGACCCTCCCTATCATTTGTGAAATTTTACTTGTCTTCTCCATTTTAGCTTACCCTGTTATTGTATATGTGATTTATGACTTACGGTTATGAGTAGTATCAATTCTTGAGGTATGTGTAAGTAATTTAAGTCATTAATGGGGTTATTAAGTTTGAGAAAATTAAACTCAATAACTATCAGTCTTTGATCGAGACGACCTCGGATTAGTGTCGTAGTATTTCCAATGGGCCCGGAACATACTTTTTAGTTAATTTACATATTTGATTTATTTCTTTGGGGCTTCAAATAAATTTTAAGGATATATTTGATGTTTAGGGTATTGTAAATAATGAATTTAATTAGTAATTTGGTGGGTCAAAACAATAATTTATGTACTTATGTGGTTAATACAATAGTGGACTTAAGTTGTTAAGGTTTATCATATATAAAGTTAAAAGCATCAGAAAGTTTGAAAGAAGAGTGCCACGATAACAACGGTTTTTCACCTCTGCAGTTCGAGGAAGAGAGTTGTCTATTTAAAATATAGGTCACCTTTACATTAAATTGTTAAATATCTTTATATAGTACACATGTAGCATGTTAGTTGTTTTATTGGATTACGTAGAATCTCACCTTAAGTAACCAAACAATTTTTGACGTTTTCTGGTGCAAACTTTGGGATTGGATTAGAAATATCACTACATGGTTAGTGATAAAAGTAATGATTAGCCAATTATTAGTTATCCTAGTGTCTAAGGTTATATTCTTAACAAATTTAAGTGTATAGAATTCAATAACTCTCCGTTTATTCACTCATCATCCCTGAGATTGTCCTTAAAACGTGGGTTGGACATCAAGATTCAATAGTGATAACTACTGATATGGAGAAAATTAAATTCTATGGTCAAATGCAGTAAAACGTAAGCTGTAACTAAGAGATTATTGTTATAGTAGTTTAAATTTTTTAATGTTAATGCTTTTGCTATTACAATTAGGAATGATTCTGTAGTAATTGTGCTTAATAATGATAAAGGTCAAAGTGAATTAATTATTGGATATTAACAAAGGATGAGTGAAGTTTAGTATTATATACTTGAACAAATTTTATCCATTTGGAAGCTTTAGGGAAGGGTAAGAACTTGGCAAATTAACTTGCATTTGAATTCTTCAATTAAGGTAGGTTACAGTTTAATTGAAGTTTAGACTCAGTTTAATTGTGTGTAAGCTCCTAAATTGGATGCTTTTTGATTGGTCTTCGGACATACTTGAATTTGATGATATTTGGATTGTTGTTATTTGTATAAATAATTATTGAAAATTATCTAATGGAAATGTTCTTGTGACTTTAAGTATAGTTGCAAACTTGGTACATCGTATGGTATGCTGTGAGGTAGTATAAATGTGGTATTGATTTTACTTATTTATGCTGGATTGGTACCACGCTGGTACAAACATGTATATTTATATTACATGTTTATGGATGATTGGGTACCACACCGATATGGATATGTATATTGATATAACTTATTTTTGGTGGATTGAGTACTACATCGGTTTGGATTTGTATATTGATATTACCTCTTTATGGAGGATCGGGTACCACGCCGGTATGGATATGGATATGTATATTGATATTACTTATTTATGGTGGATCGGGTACAAAGTCGGTATGAATATGTATATTGATATTACTTGTTTATGGAGGATCAGGTACCACGTTCGTACAAATATGTATATTGATATTACTTTTTTATGATTGATTCGGTACAATGCCAGTACTGATATGTATATTGGTATTACATGTTTATGGAGGATCGGTACCATACTGGTACGGATGTGCATATTGATATTAGTTTTTTATTGAGGATCTGGTACCACGTTGGTATGGATATGATATTTATATTACTTGATATTGATGATCGGGTATCATGCCAGTATGGTACATGAACATAGATTGTTCTCTACAGATCGTGACTATTTGGGCAAAAATAAGTCACATAGTATGTAATTATATATTGATGTTGATTTTGTGGGTGTTTACGGTGTAGTTGATACTCTTGATGGTTACGTGGCTTGGTTGTGAGCATTGTTTGACTTTTTACTGTTGTATTATTTATTCATTAACATTTTGTTTTCTGATGATGCATTTCTACTTGTTAATTGATTTATATTGTGTACATGCTATTAAATTGAGTTGTCCTATGATACCTACTAGTACATAGTGTTTTGTACTTATACTACCCTATACTCTTCTTTTGTTGAGTGCAGAAAGTGTTCTAGAGGCTCAGACATGACCTCACCTCTATAGTTTAATAGCAGATCTTTATCAAAGGGTGAGCATTCAGTCTCCAGACTTCCATATACCATCCTATTTGTTCTTGTCCATCTTTTATGCAATGAAACATTCATTATTTACTTTATTTTTGGATATCTCTTTTATACATGGTCGTTGTTAGGATTTTTTGTACGATGACTTTCAGGTCTTGGGGATTGTAGTGAGTTGCTTGTTGATTTTCCATTGATAATGAATAGATCCATATTCTTGTTATTAAGTTGATTTTATGATAATATAATATTAATATTGACTAAGTGATTGGGTAATGGTTTGATTTAGATATCTCTCTACTGGAAGATTAGTGTGGGTGCCACGCATGGCCTTTTGGATCGTGACATAGTTGTTATAAGAGCCCTAGTTTCATCTATTTGATTGTACAAGAATATTTCTAGTAGAGTCTTGCACAATGGTACAGGGACATCTGTACTTTTCTTCGAGAGGCTATAGGACACTAGAAAAATTCTAATTCTTATTTATTACGTGCTATTACTAGATTTTAATTGGTATCCGACTTCTTTTATTCTTATTCTTGAAAGGTATGGTGTAGAACTAGTTACTTTTCAGTTTTAAGGGATTCCAAAACGTGGTGGAGAGCTTATGTAGAGTGTAGGGATATAGGTTGACCACCATTGACTTGGACTCAATTTTATTCAATTTTCTAGAGAAGTACGTGCCTTGTACTTTAAAAGATAGAAAAAGGGATGAATTTTTAATCTTAAACAGAGAAATATGTCAGTTGCAGCCTATGAGGCCAAATTTCATTCATTGTCTCGATATGTGTCTAATTTGCCAAAAATTAAGCAGAGGGCCCGTCTCTTTATGAAGCATTTGAATATAGGTATCTAGATATCTCCTCTTTATATGACATCTTCATAAAAGTCTTTTTTGGAGATGATGGATTTTGTTAAAAAGGTGAAGGGCGCAAGGCAAGAGGTTTATGCCAAGGCAGTAGAAAAGAATACCTATAGAGGAGGCCGTTTTAGTGGTTCTTATTCTAAGGGTATGAGTATATTATAAGTGTAGTGAGGTGGGTCACATTAGGAGATTTTTTCCTAATTTTTAGGCATTATGGTTAGTTTGGCAAACAGCGGGCTCCTCGAGCTCTAGTTCTAGCAGGTAGGGGAGGTTATGGTAGTGGTAGAGGTTATTAATTTAGTGGTCGTTGTGGTCATCAGGAAGGTAGGGATAGTAATCAACCTATCGATGTGGTTATCACAGGGCTCATATCTATTCTTTTCTAGGCAGGCCCAAGGCAGAGGTATCATAAGTTGTAATTAAATAAGATATTATTTTCTGTGATCAGATGGCACTATATTATTTGATCTTGGTTCTTCTTTCTCATATGTGTCTGTCAATTTTGCTGTGGGGTTGGACATGGTGTGCGATTTACTTGACTTTCTAATTCACGTGTCTACTCCTATTGGTGATTCTGTTGTTATTGATATGATTTATCGTTCTTATTCTATTATGCTTATGGGGTATCAAACTTGGATAGATTTAGTAATTCTAGACATGATAGATTTGATATAATTTTAGGTATGATTTAGTTATCTCCGTATTATTCTATACTGGACTGTCATGCAAAAACAGTGATATGGCTATACGGAGAATGGATAGACTTGAGTGAAAGGGTGATTATAGTCCTGTTCCAATAAAACTTATTTCCTTTCTATGTGAAAAGTGGTTAATTAGGAGAGGTTGTTTGGCCTTCCTAGAACATCTTCGGGACACTTCCACAAAGGTCTCATCTATTAAGTTAGCTACTGTAGTGGTTGAGTTCAAAGAGGTTTTTCCTGTAGATTTGTTGGGTATGCCACCACACTGTGCCATTAATTTGTGTATTGATCTAGAGTCAGGTACTCATCCTATTTCAATTCATCCCTATACGATGACTCCGGCTGAGTTGAGGGAGCTAAAGGCCTAGTTGCAGGATTTGTTGAGTAAGGGATGTTTCCATCCAACAGCCTCTCCATAGGGTGCTCCTGTCTTATTTATGATGAAGAAAAATGGTAGTTTTTGTATGTGTATAAACTATAAGCATTTGAACGAAGTCACGATCTGAAATAAAGATTTTTTCCCCATATCAATGATTTATTTGACCAGTTGCAGGGTGCATCCATATTTTCTAAAATTGATTTGAGGTCTGAGTATTATTATCTTAAGATTCAGCCTAACAATATTCCTAAGACTACATTTTGAACCAGGTATGGGCACTATGTGTTTTTTGTGATGTCTTTTGGGTTGAATAATGCCCAGTTTCTTTTATGAGTTTGATGAATAGGATATTTAAACCCTACTTGGATTCTTTTGTGATTGTCTTTATTAATGATATTCTTGTTTATTCTAAGAGTAAAGAGGAACATGAGAGTTATTTAAGGATTGTTTTCAGTTTGTTAAAAGAGAAAAGCTTTATGCAAAGTTTTCTAAGTGTGAATTCTAATTGGTTTCTGTATCTTTTTTGGGGCATATAGTTTCAAAAGAAGGGGTAATGGTACACCCACAGAAGATTGAAGCAGTTAAGAATTTGGCTAGGTCTACTTCAGTGATGGAGGTTCGTAGCTTTATGAGTTTAGCAAGTTATTATCAAAGGCTCGTGAAAGCGTTTGTTTTAATTTCTTCACATATGACGTGGTTGACTAAGAAGGATTTTTTTTTGTCTAATTAGTGTGAGGAGAGGTTTCAAAAGCCTGAGACCTTATTGACTACCAATTGTATTCTTGCCTTGCTGGTAGAGGGTAAGGATTTAATTATTTATCATAATGCCTCACAATCTAGTTTAGGTGTTGTTTAAATGTAGTAAAGGAATATGATTGCTTATGCTCCAAGGAAATTGAAGCCAAATGAGAGAAATTGTCCAACTCATTATTTGGAGTTGTTTATTGTGATTTTCGATCTTAATATATGGAGGCATTAATTATATGGGGTTCATTGTGAAGTGTTCACTAACCACCACAGTTTACAGTATATGTTCACGCAGATAGATTTGAATTTGAGATAGTATAGGTGGATGGGGTTGATTAAGGATTATGATATCATTATTCTAAATCATTCGAGAAAGTCTAATATTATTATTGATGCATTGAGTAGAAAGTCAGTAAGTATGGGTGGCTTGGCTTACTTGAATTCTACCAGGCATCCATTTGATAGAGAGATTCAAACTCTAACTAACAAGTTTATTTGACTTGAGGTTACTGAGAGAGGAGGAATTCTAGCTACCATTAAGCCAAGGTCCACATAATCAAATCAAGGCTAAAAAATTTGAGTATGCTAAATTGAGAAAGATTCGTGATAAGGTTTTGCATGGTAAGCCCATTCTTGGGAGTGAGGGTGTGTTGCGAATAAAGGGATAATTTTGTGTGCCCCGTGTTTATGATTTGATTCCTACTGTTCTAAATGAGGCTTATTTTTTGAAGTATTCCTTACATCCTTAAGTGACTAAGTTGTATCGTAATTGGGGTAGCATTGCTGGTAGGGTTTAATAAAGCATGATATTGTTGATTTTGTTGCTAAATTCCAGAGTTGCCAGCAGATAAAGTCCGAGAATCAAAAGCCTGGTGGTACTCATCACAGGATGCCTATTCTTAAATGAAAATAGAAGAGGATAGCTATGAATTTCATTGTTGGTCTTCCTAAGACTTTCAAGAAGTATGTTTGTATATCAGTTATTGTAGATAGGTTGACTAAGTATCACGAATTGAGCCAAGACCCTGGCCACAATGACCATCCCGAACCATGAAGGCTCGAGCACCCTTTTTCCAACTGGCAGTCATATACACAATTCATGTACTCTAAAAAAATGTGAAAAAACATTGCAAAATGAAAACATGCTCATTCTCTTAATCCAACTAATCATTACGGATGTAATTTCATAAGTATTCAGAAATATTTAACACTAGTCTATGAAATCTCTAATAATACGGGAACAACATCTGTTTAAAAATTGGGAAAAGGCCCCCAGTCGGACCATGAACTAAAAATCAAATAACAATGATTCATAAACAATGCCTTCTGAAATAAGGGAGGCTCACCAACTGTATTTTCTGACAAACCAATCTACTGTTTAGCAGGATCCTAGGATAGCCTCAGATCCTGAAATATATATGTCAATACAATTGTACTGGTATGTGAAACAATCCAAATCTCATAAAAATATTACACATAAGATAAGTAAAACACATGGGCATAATTTAGAGTTCAACTTATAATTATGACTCAACCCTTTGTCTTAGTCCGGAGATAGATGGTACACCCTACATTTCTAGTACCCACGATCTATATGGGTCCATAATTTAATCATTGGCCAAGCCTCCAAATCCAAGTTTGTTGTAAGAATTAAGGTCCTAAATACTATTCTAGTATACCAGTGTCTCGAGGACAAGTATTAATTGGCTATAACCAATAATATAACCCGAATCTGCAAAACTCAATTTCCAGTAATGAGCCCTTTCACTCAAATTTCTTCTTTAGATAACCATCTACCTCTCTTTAGGCCCAATTTTAGTTCTTTAAACATTACGATTCATGTACAAAATCATTCGATTCTTAATAAGTTAAGGGATTGTCATCATAGGGTTTTGTCATACTCGGATTTGAAAGTCGTTCATATCGTATTCATTTCACAACACATGTTATTCAAAATATGCAAATGACCACAAAAGATTTATAACATGACAAGAGAGTCATCATTTTGAAATCTTAAGAAAAAACTTGAGCAATTACCCTCTTTTTTCAAGACTTAAACATGAAGTGGTCATGTCCATTGTTCAACATACAATTCATCTCTTTAAATGTAAAGAGTATTCTTATAATAATAAAACTACATCTCATCAAGTCATAAACCATGTCAATCACCTGTATGTTAAGAAACTTACTTTCAAACCTTAGTTCATGCATTCAAAATCACTCACAATATAAATAGACATTATGTTTCATAACAAGAGAGGATATTCATTGTTCATGCTTTCAATTACACTTTTCAAAACTACAAACTTATATACATAAGGGCTATAATTCAATTCCCATGAAAAGGATTTAATAATATATATATATATATATATATATATATATATATATATATATATATATATAATTTCATCAAAAGAATTTCAGGACATGCTTTTTGAATCAAGCATGGAGTTTAAGGATAGTCCCGCATAACTTATGTTGTTTTGTTGAACGATTAGAACCCTAATCTTGACTTTTTTCTTGAAATCTTGAACATAGAGGTTGAATTCTTAATCATTAAGGAAGAGTTACAGTTTAGTTCTTGAGATAAACTTAGTAATTTTGAGCATATAATTCCCTAATAACGTTTTAATCTATTGTTATCATGATTTTGGGCTATATAAAAATGATGAGACTGACCCTCAGAATTTAAATTCACAATAGGAACTCTCTTTGGAACTCCACCGCGATACGCTAAGTGGCCCATCACCATTGGCACCGTGATACAGTGTAATCGTTGTGACCCACTATTTTTGAAATTCAAACATGTCCCAAACCTCGTTTGAAAAATCTGAAACTTTCTCGAGGCATACCCTTTACATGCCTGAACATGAATCAACACAAAAATCTATATCTCAGGGTCGGGAAGATCAATTTAATAATCATTGAAGTTAAGGGCTCAAAAATATAACTAAGCCATATAACATTTAGAAAAATTTCAAATGTAAGCTCTCTATGCCTACTACTAAGAGTGGTATTAAGTCGAGAATGCTATGGGGTGTTACACTAAGTCTGCATATTTTATTCCAGTTTAGGTGACATATAATGCATAAAAGATGTCTAAGATTTATCTTAAGGAGATTGTTCGATTGTATGGTGTCCCAATTTCTATTATCTCGGATATAAGTACTCAATTTACCTCTATCTTTTGGAAGAAGTTTCATGTGGAGTTGGGTAATAGGTTTGACCTAAGCACAGATTTTCACCCTCAAATTGATGGACAGTCTGAGCAAATAATTTAGGTTATGAAAGATATGCTCCATATGTGTGTAGTGTGTTTTAGAGGTCACTAGGATCAGTTCTTACCTTTGGCCGAGCTTGCATATCGTAACAATTATCATTCAAGTATTGATATAGAGCCGCTAGAGTCTTTGCATTGGAGGATATGTAGATATCCTATTGGATGGTGTGACGCTTTTGAGGTGAGAACATGGGGTACTGATAAGTTTAGAGACTCATTAGAGAAAGTCAGGTTCATTAAGGAGAAACTTGTAGTCGCTCAACGTAGGCAAAGGAAGTATACAGATTAAAAAGTTAGAGATATGTACTTAACGGTGGATGGGCAAGTGTTGCTAAAGATATCACCATGATGATTTTCATGAATTTTGGGAAGAGAGATAAGCTCAACCTTTGATATATTGGTCTATTTGACATTATTCAGTGTGTGAGGCCAGTGGCCTACAGGTTTGCATTGCCTCTGGGTTTTTCGGGATTTCACTCTGTGTTTCATGTATCTATGTTAAAGAAGTTTTATAGTGATGGTAACTACATAATTCATTGGGATTCGATCTGGTTAGATGAAAACCTCTCTTATAAAGAGGAACCTATTGCTATTATTAATAGAGATGCCCATAAGTTGAGGACTAAAGAGATTGCATCAGTGAAGGTCCACTGGAAGAATCGTCCTACTGAGGAGGTCACTTGGGAGACCAAAGAATACATGTGTAGCAAGTATTTGCATCTTTTTGTTGATTCAGGTAATTCCTTATTTTTTTTCCTTCTTGCCTCTTCTTAGTCCTTTCGGGGATGAACAGTTTTTTAATTAGAATCTGATGTAACGACCCTCCCAATTTTTTGTGAAATTTTACCTATCTATTCCAATTTAGCTCTTCTTGCGGTTTTATACATGATTTTTGACTTACGATGATGAGCAGTATCAATTCTTGAGGTATTTGAAAGCAATTTAAGTCATTAACGTGGTTATTGAGTTTGAGAAAATTAAACCCGGTAGTAGTCAACCTTTGACCGAGAAGACCTAAGATTAGTGTTGTAGTATTTCCAGTGGGCTTGGAATGCACTTTTTAGTCAATTTACATATTTGATTTATTTCTGTAGGGCTTCAAAACAATTTTGAGGATATATTAGAAGTTTTTGGTATTTTAAATAATGAATTTAATTAGTAATTCAGTGGTTTAAAACAATAATTTATGTTCTTATGTGGTTAAAATAAGTGTGAAATTATGTTGTTAGGGTTTATTATTTATAATGTTAATAGCATTAGAAAGTTAGAAAGACGAGAAGCACGATAACAATGGTTTTTAGACATTGCAGTACGAGGAAAAGAGCTGTCGATTTAAACTGTAGGTTACCTTTACATTGAATTGTTATATATCTATTTTAGTACTATTGTAGCATTTTAGTTCTTTGATTGCATAACATAGAATCTCACCTAAGTAACCAAACAATTTTATACTTTTTCTTGTGCAAACTTTGGGGTTGGATTAGAAAAATCACTATATGTCTAATGATAACGGTAATGATTAGCCAATTATTAGCTATCCTAGTGGCTAAGGTTATATTCTTAACAAATTTAAGTGTACAGAACTATATAACTCTCCGTTCATTCATGAATCATCCCTTACATTGTCCTTAAAGTATGGGTTGGACATCAAGATTCAACAGTGATAACTACTGACACGGAAAAGTTAAATTCTATGGTCAAACGCAGTAGTACGTAACCTATAACTAAGAGATTAATGTTAAAATAGTTTAAATTTTATAATGTTAATGCTTTTGCTATTACAATTAGGTGTGATTATATAGCAATTGTTCTTAATAATGACAAAGGTTATAGTGAATTAATTATTAGATATTAATGAAGGATGAGTGAAGTTTAGTATTATTTACTTGAACAGATTTTAACCATTTGGAAGCTTCATGGAAGGGTAAGATGTTGGCAAATTAACTTGCATTTGAATTCATCGATTAAGGTAGGTTACGATTTAATTAGAGTTTAGACTCAGTTTAATTATGTGTATACTCATAAATTGGATGCTTCTTGATTGGTCTTCGGACATACCTGAATTTGATGATATTTGGATTGTTGATATTTATATAAATAATATTGAAAATTACTTGATTTAAACGTCCCTTTGACTTTAAGTGTACTTGTAAACTTGGTACATCATATTGCATGTTGTGAGGTAGTGTAAATTTGATATTGATATTACTTATTTATGGTGGATCGGGTACCATGCCGGTGCAGATATGTATATTGATATTACTTATTTAAAGAGGATCGGGTACCACGCCGGTACAAATATGTATATTGATATAACTTCTTTATGGTGGATAAGGTACCGCAAAGGTACAAATATGTATATTGGTATTATTTTTTTATGGAGGATAGGCTACAACGCCGGTACAAATATGTATATTGATATTACTTGTTCATGGTGGATTAGGTATCACGCTAGTACGGATATGTATATGTGTATTACTTGTTTATGGAGGATCGAGTATCACACTGGTATTGATATGTATATTGATATTACTTGTTTATGGTGGATTAGGTACTATGCCAATACAAATATGCATATTAATATTACTTGTTTATAGAGGATCGGGTACTACGCCGATACGAATATGTATATTGCTAGTACTTGTTTATGGAGGATTGGGTACATCACTAGTACAAATATGATATTGATATTACAGATTATTAAGGATTGGGTACAACGCAGATACAGTACATAAACATAGATTTTTTCCTGTAGATCATGACTCTTTGGGCAAAAATAAGTCTCATAGCATGTGTGTACATATTTGTGTTGCTTCTGTGGAAGTCTAAGTTTGATTGATACTCTTGATGGTTTTGTGGCTTGGTTGTGTGCACTGTTTGACCTGTTATTATTATATTGTTGAATCATTAAATTTTTGTTATGTGAGGATGCCTTTCTACTTGTTATTTGATTTATATTTTGTACATGCTCTCAAATTGGGTTGACCTCTGAAACCTATCGGTACATAGTAGTTTGTACTGGTACTTTCCTGTACTCTTTTTTTCGGTGCAGAAAGTATTTTAAAGGATCAGACATGACCTCACCTCTAGTGTTTGATAGCAGATCTTGATCCAAGGCTAAGCATTCTATCTCCAGGCTGTAATAGGTCATCCTATTTGTTCTTATCCATCTTTTGGGCAATAAAACATTCTATATTTACTTTATTTTTGGATATCTCTATTAGACACGATCTTTGTTAGGAGTTCTTGTACGAAGACTTTTGGGTCTTGGAGATTTCAGTGATTATCTTGTTGATTTTTGCATTGATAATGATTAGATCCATATTATTGTTATTAAGTTGGTTTAATGATAATATCGTTTTAATACTGACTATGTGATTATGTAATAGTTTGGTTTAGATGGTTCCCCCATAGGATGATTAGTGTGAGTGTCACTTATGGACTTTTGGGTTGTGACAAACATTGATCCCTATGATCACACGGTTGGGATCACGGTCTTGAGTTATTATTTATAGAATAATATAAATACATCATTTTTGGGATTTTCATGTTTTTGAACTTGGGAGCTTCAATAAAGGTTGAATCCTAAGTTTTTCTTCATCGCGGTCGTGAGGCCTACCTCATGTGATCATGATGAGCGATTAATTCCAATTCAACATTAATCTCAATCACGAAATGGGGGACCATAATCCAATTGATTGTTTACAAAGATGTATAAATACCCCACTTTCAAGTTTTTCACTATTTTGAACTTGGGAGCTTCGAGAAAGGTTGAATTCTATGGGTTTATAAATTATTCGTGCTTGAGAAAACTCTAATATCTTAGTTTTATTTACTCTGTATTATTGTATCTACAAAAATACATTTTAACCTTCTTTTCAAACTACAGTTTATGAATTTTTTGGGTTTAGTCTTCAAATAGGTTTTCATCTATTAGAACATTGATTAGCATTAATTTTCACTTGTGTTTTAAAATACTCTTTTTTTAATTTAGGACCTATTTTTAAAATAATTTTACAATTCTACTCTTTTTATTTCCGAGCCCATATTTCTAATCAATTTGGATCCAATTCAAATATTGCCGACATTGGTATCATTTGCTTCATTTTGTAGCATAGATTACTTTTTTTTGATAATATTAGCTCGTGTTGAGATTGTTCATGAATGAAAAGCTTCGTATTGAAGGTATAAGCTTGGATTTTTTATATTTTTCGGTAGGTTATACATAAATTTCTTCGGACTAGATTCAACAGTTAACTTTATTGTCAAAAATACTATGGGTTAGGGATTTAGTCGAAGGAGTAGTATTTAGGAAATATTATTTGAAGAGGGGGGGGGGGGGGGGTAAATTACTCCTTTTCTTATTAAACATTTGACTTCCTTAGACAGATAGTTGACTATTGATGTAGTAATGAGAAATTCAAGAAATAAAGTGCTAAAGATAAATGATATCAAAAAATTTATAATGGTTGGGACCTTTAATAGGTCTTACTCCAGTACCTTGGATTGTAAGAGTTTGTGAAAAAAATCAAAGTACAAGGATTGTGTCAAGCTTTTTATGTATGACTCAAAATCTCTTTCTTTCTTTCTTTCTCACTTTAATACAATGCCTCACAAACTAAATTATTCTCTCATATCTTTTTAAGTACACAGTAGACCATAAGCGAATAAAATGCTTAAATAAAGTTGAGCAAAGACAAGATAAGGTTGAGACAAAAGTATATCTCTTCCTTTGTCTTCCAATGCTTATATATTAGTGATTGGACTACTACTAGCTGTTGTAAGCTAGATATAGAAGGAGCCCAAAATATTTTTCTTCTTATAAAAATTAATAAGGAATATTAAGTTTCCAAGAATAAGTAAATACTAATAGGAAAATCCAAACATGTACAATCTATACATTGGAAAGAGAGACACGGGAATTCCATGATTTAAGAAATCCATTAGATGTAGCAAATCTTCCTTTTTTCCTAAAATACCTTCTGAGATTTTATAATATATTCTGATGTGCTTTTTTACTTTTTGAGTATTAATGAGGAATTCAAGTGATTCTCCAATTTACCTAAAGTCTTGCAGATCAGTAATGGAATCATTCATCAAAACATAACATTATCAATCTCCCCTTTTTGACGATTGACAACAATTAAGTAAGCAAATGACTTCCCTGTTAGACCCCCTTGAGTCATTGGTATTTTATCACCTAGAATACGTTAGTTTTTGAGATATTTCCCCTGCATTGAAAATTGCATACCATTCTCCCCTTAGATATCAAGCAAAAAGGAAGAAATACTAAAATAGAAAACCAGGGAACACCTAACATGTTGAAAAATTAAAAAGTATTTATGTGTTTATGCCCATTTATAACCCTAAAAACAAAACAAGGTTAACAATTTCCATAGATATCAATTAGCAGTAGGGGGATGGTGATGGTCGGAGAAAAAATCATATAGGGTCTGAAAGGTTGCATCCTTAAAGTTAGTTAACTGAGTAGTAATGGTGGTATAGAGGGATTCAGTTATTTCTTGAATCTTGGCTAAGAGTTTTGTTTCCTCCTTGATTACTTGGTCCATCTTGACACAAAGGCAAGCAACATTAGTTCCAGTCTCTTTGCTTGTATTCAATATTTTTTTCCAACTAATATGAGTGGCAAAGTAGGAGATCTTTCATGGCATCAAGTTTAGGATCTATTTCTAATAAGCGCGACTCCACATCTATAGATGCAGTACCAGAAGGATGAGAAGGAGAAGAGAAGTGCAACTTGGGAAAGAAAGGAGTCCTAGTATAGCAACTTTTTCATTTTTGAACCCATACATCATCAACTAGAATATACCCTATACTTGCAAAGAAAATAGCATTATAGCAATATTTAATAGAGATGGAAGGTACAATACTGAGGGATACACTACAGGCTTCTAGAACACGGATAGTGACCGACCCATATGGAAGGCTTGAAGAATCAACAAAAGCCTCAATCATGAAATTATGAATAAAGGATGAGAGAATAATCTTACGTTGAGTGGTAATGTAAGAAAGGGAGTAAAGTGTCACATTGAAAGAGACTGGAGCGATATCATTCCTGAGGAAGCACAGTTGTAGCCACAATGTGAGCAATTATATGAACTTCAAAGAATACTTTTTGCGAGCAAGAGAAGAAAGAAGAGAATCACAATTATCTAATACAATAGCACTCTTAGTATCTTCAAAGGACACATCAATGTTAGACTGTCAAGGATTTTTAGAGAAGGTAGTGAACTCAAAATAGTTTATGCCAAATATAGCATCATACATAGCACAATCAATAAATACACGTTTCTTGGGTTTTTAAACTCACCATATTTGATAGAACCATTTTTATAAACAATTAAATAAGGGGATCAAAATCACGCTTAGTAGTTGAGTCAAAGATGTTTCCCCAATATTTGAATTAAATCAAAGATTTAAAGGTAGAACGTAAAGATTAAAGAAGGTCTAAATCAATGATCCTACCATAAACATATAATACCCTGTAATATTGGCTTCTAGTTGCATGAATAAGAGGCCTAACTCCTAAAAAATTCACTAAGTCTTGGGGACTTAGTCATGTTTAAGGTCTCTCAAATTTAAGGATTTTTAAATTGATTTTTACAACCCCGAGATGTTTGTTTTTGAGTAAATTCGTGTTCAAGGGTGTAAGAATCACATCTCGGGGAAGTTTCAAATTTTTTAGACGAGGATTGGGTCATGTTTGGATCATGATTCCAACTGCTCTTCACAATATTGTTGTCTCACAGTGCTAAAAATGATGGAACACCTATCGAGTCATGGTAACCATGTAATCTGCAATCCAGATACAAATTTAATTACTTGAGGGACAATTCTTTTTTTCCTCCATCCAAGTTGTCGAATTATAAATTATAATGCCATTTAGGACATTATTTACCTATCTTATTCAATTCTCCTCTCAAATAAACCCTACTCATCCCCAAGATCATCAAAAATCCATAAGAAATCTTGAGTAGTAGTGTATGTTAAAGTGCCATGACCTATTAGTTGTGAGATTGGGCAAAGAAGTTGTTGATTTGAAGTCACAAGGTTAGAAGTCAGAATTAGTGGGACTTTTGGGTAAATAAATATTTTTTTGTGGTATAATCAATGTTTGAGGGATGATTTGTCATTTTATGGTGATAGACTTATGTGTTAGTAATACTTGTAGATTGTACGGTAATTGTGAAGAAAGTGTTTTGCTATGATTATTATTAATTCAAAATAGGGAAGGAGCCTACAATGGATAGTTTTGGTGGTTATAGAATTCCCTTACAGGTTGTGAATGGAAATGGTTAGATTAGCCAATAAGTCATAATTATAGACTCATGGTTGTTTGTGGAATTTGAAGGTTGTCTAAATGTTTTCTTGGGTAAGTAAGTATGATGTGAGAAAGCAGAATATGTAGATAAGATCATATTACGTTATAGTATAAGATTAAGGTTGACCATGTCTAAAATGTAACTTTTAACCCCTTGACCTTCTTTTCTTTAGTAGTTGTAAACAAGTGCTACTTGTGATAAGGTATGTAGTCAATTTTGAGGTGTAGTAGTAATGTCATGGAGGTGATTTGGTAGCATCTCGGTGAAATGAGGTATTTAGGTTGAATTTCCTAATTTGATTGACTATTATATTATGTTGCATGCTTCATTGGTGGTAAATAATTGATGCTAGACTATAGGCTTGAATTTTTTATGTAGAATGAGATTGTAAGATTAGTAGCTTAAGATTAATGATGTATCTTTTGCAAGAATGAATTAGTAGGCTTGATATGAATTGTAAAAGAGCATAGGTTGATAATTTATGAAAAGTTTGAGTGGTAATTGTGAGGTATATGTGTATATGAGGACTTGTGTTAAAATAGTGAATTATGGGTGAGTCATTAAGTGGATAAGGGCAAAAGTATTAAAGAATAAGTTGCACACCCTTGGTAGTATGGTGTTAGGTAAGATTTTATGCTATAAGTTATGCAATTAACAGTCTAATGTTAGAAGGTTAAGTAATAGAGAGTGGATTTTTATGTGATAAGGATTGAGGATGTGTATGCTCATAAGACTATGATTTGTAGGTTGATGACGATAGACAATAGAAAAAAAAATTAAGAGTAGCATTCTGGGAAATCAATGACTTGAGAGTATGCTTAAAAAGGGAAAGTTTAACATTTATGTGGATAAGTGTTTTGTGTTCTTGAAATTACTGTATGGAGAAGTCTGGTGAGTTGTTGTACGGTGTTTGTTAGAGTTGAATTGAAAAAATATTGGTAGGCAATCTGAGCCTTGGGTATGGTTTTATAAATTTTGTTAAGTTGTAAATTATGTGATTAGAGGTGTAATGAAAGTATTCTAAGGAGTTCAAGATGGAGTCTTAAGTGTTTAGAAGCATGGATGTATATGCACATAATAATGTTAGTCATGAGTTAATGACTTTGGGGTTAGAGGAAGTTATGATTAGTATTCCTGAGGGGTGATGTCCCAGAAAGAATTTAGTGTCTTTATGTTAAATTATTGAGGGAAGTTTGCATTCATGTGTATACCAATACCCCTATTGTATTGAGAATTATAGTTATATATTGATGAGAGTTTATGTTCTCAAGTCTAGGATTATAACTTTGATCTATAGTAGTTTTCGAATTTTCTCATTGTGGCAAGTTAGGGAAGAGTGATGATAAGCCTATTCCTATTCAATCATGTCCTCCCTACTTCAGTTTAAGAGTTCATTCAGTTTAAGAGTTCATTCTACCAATGTCTTATGTACTCAAACCGATCTACGTCTAAGGTTTGAGCTCTCCATGTAACTCATATCATGTCCCGACTTTCAAACTACAAACATTAATTTCCCTCAGTGATCCATCATTCCAAGTACCCAAGACATGTGTTCTTTTGCTAATTAACTATAAATCTGTATTCCAAATCATGCTTGGTTCTAAGGAGCTGTGTTTCTATATGTTACAGATTCATTTTATGTCGGGTTTAGTCAAAAATGATAAGGTTGTGCGAACTCATGGCTATTTCAGCCCTGAAAATAAGAAGTGATAGCTTCGAGTAGGAGTCCTTGTGTCAATCATTGACTTTATGAATTCCAAACTTATGTTATACGAATCATGATGTAAGCACCCATGTTTCTCACTATAGTCTATCCTAAAAAATCATGTTGCATCGTGTTTATGATGAACGACTCTTTACTTATGATCCAGACACTTGATATGTGAAGCACGTCATGTCTATTCTATCAAATCTTCATGTCATGTCCCTCTTTGAGTAGTGCAATAAGTATAAGTTATGATTGAATAGTGTTACTTCCATTCATAAAGTTTATACTCGAGTCACCCAATTACCATCCATATGTTAGTATAATGGTGGTTATGGAAGCATAGTAGTGTGTTAGGTGAGGGAGTAGATATTCTTAAAGGTGAAAATTTCGAGCTAAGGCTATAGGTGTAAGGGAAAAGAATGGGATGAACTTTTGTTGTGTGAAATTGATAAGAAGAAAAATTGTGGCAAAAATATTTTTGAGAGTGATTGAAATTGCTAGTCTTAGTGGGGAGATACATTTTGTGGGTGTAGTAATGATTAGGCTTGAATGTTTTGATTGATGAAAACATAAACCTATGTTCCATGTGATTAGTATTCTTTGAATTAAGGCTTGAGGTTTTTGGGTTATAGTGATGAGGTGATGTGATTTTTTAATGTGATGTAGAGTGCAGGATCCCATAGTTTAAATTAGCACCTCTTTCCTTCGAGTTAGGCTTGAAAATAGAAGTATTATATGGCGGGATATAAATTCTATTAGTTAGATGTGTTGTGGGGGAATTGTAAGTTGGAAATAATGAAGTATGTTGATTAATGTTGGGGTATAGACGAGTAGTGTCTCTATGTTTAAGTTACTGCATTGTATCTTGTAAGATAGAAAATGCTAATATTCTTCTGTCCCACGAGAATATTATCTCATGTCTTGTACCAATCTTAATTAGGCTGAGGACTCCTAGGAAAAATTCATGTGTTACAATCTTTTTATCATGTTCCATAAAACATATGCCAAGATCATGTCGATGTCAAGTTTCATTCTCTAAGGTTTCGTGCTAACCCGTTTCCCTAGGGGTTATCATGAAGATCGTGTGATGCCTTTGCATATTTTGTTGAGGAAAACTTTTCAAATCAATATTAAGTTCTTTATTCTACACTTTTAGATCTTCAAGAAATCCCTACCTATCATTCAGGGACGAATGATCCCAAATAGGAGATAATGTAACACCATGTACTTTCGGCCAAGAATTTAGACTATCGTTCCAATGCGTATAGACCCAAAATAAATGATTCCTTATTAATATATGTGTGTTAATCAATCATATAGTATGGGAAAACATTTGACTATGAATTGAGGTCACAAAAATTCTCTAACTCTAAGATGAGTTGAAAACATTTCTATCGAAAAAGTTTTAGTGGACGTTTCAACTTCGGTCAGGTTCCATCGACCATAACTTCTTGTATATAACGAATTATAGGGCCTACTATATATCAAATGAAAGTTCTTTGAAGTATATTTCCAATGATACCAATTTTGCCTTAATTCGACACATGAGCGAAAATTTATGGCTTTTCAAATGGGTGTGCATCGCTAACAATCACAAATATTCACTGGAAAGAGCTTTCCATAGGTAGTGCGATGCAAACCATAAAGTTTTCCAAAGGGAGTGGGATGCAAACCTTGAAGTTTTCTATAGCTTGTGCGATGCAAACCCTATGGCATAATGACCTAAACATTTCATTTTTAAGGTATTCCGAAGGTAATCAAGTCTTTTTACACTCCAAAACCATCCCTAATCATCATTTAATGAAATGAAGGTCATTAGTAACGTTTTAACTCCTCAAAAATCCCTAAATCATCTTCCAAAAAACAAGAGAAAACAACTAGGATTTGGGTAATCAAGCTTAAAGGTCCCTTTTTTATGAAATTTCTTCATGATTTCTTCGTAATTAAGGTATGTGGGGTTTTCCTAACCTACATGGGCTTTTTGAAAACACATTGAATAAAGTTTAAAGTTGAAATGATCATCAATTTATAAAGAGGTTTTGGAATTTGCATTGGTAATTATGCATTATGAACTCTTTAAATGATATTATTGTTTGGTCTTGATTTTATTCCCTAAATTGATTTGTACTCGTATATACGTATGTATGAAATTGATATTAAATGTTTAATTTAGATCATGAACAATTATAACTCCTCTCTTGTTACTAAGACTTTTATTTACGTACGTTATCAGCTATTTTAATTGCCTTTAGAAAAGCAAGATACAAATGTCTTGATTATCATTTATGCCTTGACTATGGTTTTGAATTGAGGAGAGGTTGCTTTTATATGTTGATAAATTTTGAGGATATATAGCCAAAAAGTTGCATATTTTGAAACAAACTTCATGACCACCACATGTTTGTTAAATGTTCAAAGAAGTGATATTTGCATAATTTGATAAATGCTTTGAAGTATGAATTTTCGTAAATTATTGGAAGTATGGTGGTCCAAACCTTATTATTGAAAGAAGAGACTTTACTATGATATTTTATGGCTCAAAAATATGAATTTCAAGTCTTAGTGTGACAACACCAACCCAGATAATGCCATAACAGATTTCAAACCATAATAGAAGTCAGATTTTACTTATATTTTTAGAATATGAGTTTTGAATGATGATTGTTTATAAAATATTAAAAATGGGCTCAAGAGATGTTAGGTGGTTACCCGAAGAAGGCACGAGTTCAAAAAACTAATTTCCTAAAATCGTGTTTTGTCGATACGGTTTATTATATCCCCAAAAGGGATTATACGCTGGCCTAGTGCCCTGTGGCGTATCAGAATAAGAATAAAAAAGTCCAACTCCTGTGGCAAACTTGGATTGGGTTCTTAGCCGCCGAGTCAAGGGCGGACTCCATATAGCCCATGGGGTCATAGAATTGTAGGGCGTACTATCTAACTCAGAAGTAATACAAAGATTAGAACTACCTTGTTAAAATTATTTTAATATTATTAAAATTACCCATGTGCTTTTAACTATTTCATGCATGATGTTTCAGACTTGCTCTCATCTATGTTATCTATATGTAAACACATTGTTTTGGATTTCTCTGCGTACTAGTACGTTTGTATTGACCCCCTATATTTTGGGGTTTGAGGATCAGTCTAGAGGTCCTGCTAAGTCGTAGGTCTATCATACATAAGTGTGAAGTCGGTGAGCCTTCTTTATTTCGAAAGTCCTGTTTTTAGAATATTATTATTTCTTTCTGGTTTTGGATCCGACTGGGGGCCTTATCCCAGGTTTAGACAAGTTATTATATTTTGATGTATCAGAGATTTTCCAGACTGAGATGGATGTTGTCTAGATACTTATTGATTTCATTCCATATTTTTAAGTGGAACTCAGCGCATGACAATGATTTTGTTTGTTTATTTCTGCATTTCTTTTATATTATTGTGAATATCTTATATGATTGCCAGATACAGAATGACACCTGGGCCTTCATGGTTTGGAATGCTCGCTACGGTGAGGATCCCTGTTTGGATCGTGACAATTGACCCCCTATATTTTAGATTCTGAGGCTTATCCCGGGGGTCCCACCAAATTGTAGAATCTTCAGAACAAAGTGTGTAGTATGTGATCCTTCTTTATTTTGGAAGCTCGTTGTTAGAGGAATGTATTGCATTTTAGTTTTTGGGTTTGACTGGGGCCTTGTCCCAGTTTTAGACAAGTTATTATATTCTGATGTATTATAGATTTCACAGACTGAGATGGATGTTGTTTAGACACCTATTTATTTCATTCCAAATTAAATTAAACTTAGAGCATGACCATGATTCTGCTTGTTTATTTCCATATCTCTCTTATATTATTGTGAATATTGGGCATGATTACCAGATATAGAAGGATGCCCAGGCCCGAAATGGTTTGGAATGCTTGTTATATCCAGAGCCTCGATTTGGGTCGTGAAAAACTTAGTATTAGAGAACGATTTATGTTCCTAGCGTATCTATAAAATTGCATCGGGTATAGTACTATTTATATGTGTATAGTGCGCCACACTTATAAATGGAAAGATATAAGGCGTTTAGGAATGTATCTCTTCTTACATGCTTTAGTTCGTGCTATAGAGTATGTATGTCATCTAATCAATGATTTTTTATGTTATAGAAAGTTACCATGCCTCACCGTAAAATCGATGAATAAAATGCTTAGGTTGAGGATGTCTGTCCCATTCATGGGATGTGGACCCTTAACAAAGATTGCACCCCAGAGTTTGTTCCTACTACTGAAGTTCCTCAAGTTCTAACCAGTCCACCTCGGGCTCCATGGACCAATATCAGCCATACCCAGCCTCCTCATAGAGAGGTTTAAAATGTTGAGTTTAGACAGTCCATCCATATGATTGCACAACTGGTGGCCTCTTAGACTTATTGGTCTGAAGACATGGGTTATGTATTTGGTTCATCTAAGATTACTCGAGTTAGTTAATTCATGAGACATAACCCCCTTATGTTCACTGGCACAAAGGTCGAGGAGGAACCCCAAGGGTTTATTGATGAGTTGGAGAAGATTTTTAGAGTGATGCACGTGAATACAGTTGAAGGTGTGGAGTTGGCAGCCTATCAGCTGAAGGATGTGGAAAATCAATGGTATAATGTGTGGGAGGATTCAAAGGGTAGTAATACTGATCCTTCTATGTGGGATGATTTTGTGGAGACTTTTCTAGACCAATTGAGGGAATCTAAGGATGGAAAGTTTATGAATCTAAAGGAACGAAAGATGAATGTTAACGAGTACACCTTGAAGTTTAATCAGTTATCCCTCTATGCCCCATAATTGGTAGGTAACATGACATCCCACATGAAGAAGTTTGCATCCGATCTCTCGGATGATTTGGTATTGGAATGCAAAGGGGCAATGCTGAATAGAGATATAGATTTCTCCAGATTATCCCTTTACATACAATACGTTGAGGAGCAGAAAAACAGGGTTGCTGAAGCACGATAGAATGACAGGTAGGCTAAGATATCCAGATATGTAGAACAGAACAACAGACAGAAACAAGGTGGTAATTGGGGTAATAGGTGGCTGAAGAAAAAGATTTAGGGTAATGCAAAGTCTTCAGCCAGCTCTCCAGCGCCCTAACCTCCATTTTATCAATGGTTTCGGAATTTTCATCCCAACCATAGATCGGGAGTACAAGGTACTCAGTCCAAGGGAAGTATGGCCCGACAGTTTAGACAGTCCTCTGTGCAGCTTATAAGGAAAGAACTATCCAGGCAGATGTCAGTTTAACACGATGGTGTGCTATACTTGTGGCCGGCCAAACCATATCCAAAGGGATTTCCCGACAGCTAGAGATTATGTTGGGGGTGCTAAGTCTCAAGAAAATTTCTCCAAATCACCACCACCTCTCGAAGGTACTGCTTGAGCTACTAGGAGCGGTCGCAATTGGTTATATGCTCTAATAAATTGACAGGATGCAGAGGTTTCAAAAAATGTGGTCATAGGTATGTTACAAATCATCTCCCGTAATGTGTATGTGTTACTTGATATTGGATCTACTTTGTCTTATGTGACCCAGTATGTGGAATTTAGTTTTGGCATTGAGCCTGAAAATATTCCAGAACCCTTCTCTATTTCTACTCCTGTTGGTCACTCTGTTGTGACTAGAAGGGTGTATAGAAATTGTATTATGTCTATCTATAATTGTGATACTGTGGTAGATCTTGTAGAGCATAATATGATTGACTTTGATGCCATTTTGGGAATGGATTGGCTCTATTCGTGCTATACCACCCTAGATTGTAGAACCCTAAAGGTAACGTTCTCCTTTCCAATGAACTAGTGATAGAATAGGAGGAGGATTCTTTAGTGCCTAATGGTAAATTCATATTTTCCCTCAGAGTCCGCAAACTTATATCTAAGAGCTGTTTGTATCATCTGTTTAAGGTAAAAGATTCTAATACTAAAAGTGCTTCTCTCTAGTCTGTCTCTGCAGTTAATGAATTTCAAAAAGTTTTTCCTAATGATCTTGTAGGGATACAACCTAATAGGACTATAGATTTTGGCGTTGACTTATTGCCAGAAACTCATTCTATTTCTATCCCGTCATACAGAATAGCTCTTGTAGAATTGAAAGAGTTGAAAGAATAGTTAAAAGATCTTGACAAGGACTTTAGTCGTCCTGGTGTTTCTCCCTAGCGTGCATCTGTACTTTTTGTCCATAAGAACTCTGTATGTGTATAAACTACCGTCAGCTGAATAAGGTCACTGTTAAAAATAAATACCTTCTTCCTAAAATTGATGATCTCTTTGACCAACTTCAGGGTGCTAGTGCTAAGTGTTTCTCAAAAATAGACCTTTGTTTGGGTATCATCAGTTGAAGGTTAGGGAGGCTGATATTCCCAAAATAGCTTTCCGAACCCAATATGGCAGTATATATTGTTTATTATATTTTGATTATCATTTTATTTTATTATTATTATTATTATGCTTTCGTCATTTTTCTCTTCTTCTTTTACTTTTGATTTGTAGTACTTGAACCGAGGATATTTCAAAAATAGACTCTCTAGCTACCTCCACAAGGTAGTGATATTTTCTACGTACACTCTATACTCCTCAGATCCTATTTGTGGGATTTTATTGGGTATTTATTGTTATTGTTGTATTATTGGTGGAGCAAGATTTTAATTTTACTAAGGGGGTTCAAATATAAAGAGGTAAACATATGAAGAAATAATGGAATTCAACATCTATTTTATATATATGAAAAACAATTTTGACCTTATATATATAATGTAATTTTCATGTAACGATGGACTTGGTGTGACCTAACGACGTTACGTAACAATGAAAAGTCTAATTTATGTAACTACTAATTTGGTGTGATCGTGTAGTCATGTTATTAATTTTGTCTTTATGTATTATCTAATATCTAATAAATATATTTTACTATCATTTACCATATCTTTTATGATAGCTCTACTCCGCACCCTGCATTTTTTTAGGTTTATTCTTTGAGTTGTTTATTTTAACATTACGTGACGATTAAAACAATACAATATAATATATTCAAATATTATATTCATCAAAATAATCTAGTACAATAAAATAACACAACGCGATATGTTATGAAATAATATTTAAGAACCATCAATACAAGGTGTAAACTGTAAAGTAACTCCCTTTTTATCCATAAGAACAATTCTTTTCACAAACTAAAAAAAATAAAAATCATCACGATATATCATTAGTTATTTTTAATTTTTTCTTAGAAGCTCTCACTTTTTTGTTCCTTTGTTGACTCGAATTCACAACCTCTCGGTTGAAAAATAGAGAATGCTTACCATTAGTTAGATTCTTTAACTCAAGGTTTAGTGTATAAAATCTATTTGATCAATCGTATAAATAATTTAATAACTAAGAATTTAAAATTAAATAAGGGCATAAACATATTGGGTTTATTCCAGGATATAATAATGATGTAAGTAAAATAAAATGAACTTACATTTAGGTAAAAAAACTCTAGACAAATAAAAATCCGGAACAAGTTTCAAAATTGAAATCTAGATGAATACTATGTCTATTTTCTATCTCATGTGAACAACCTCAAATGTTTGCCCGATGATTTATCTCAATTTGAATATAAAATAAAAATACTATATTTATTAAAGGAGGAGAGGTAAATTGAACTCATTCTCCTAACAGTTGGAGTATGCAGTTAGGAAAACTCAAGTGGTACAAAAATTAATTGCTTGAAAGTAAAATGATACTAAATATGTTTATAATAATTGAGATTCAATGTGTAATTTAGTCCAGATGTTCTCTTTAAGCTCATCAATTATAACTTGTTATTGTACAGTAGTAATAAGGTGCAATTCTTATGTCTACACTTAATCTTTATTTCTTATAATTTTTGATATAATATTTCAACAACAACATTTTCCTCTCTTTTTTTTTTAATAACAGTAAATATAAACATCAACATAAAAGTCTTATACAAAGATGGTGGACCAAAAACGTGATCAAATCCATAACAGCCAACACCGTAGAGGAGCAGATGCCAGCGCAAATATGATTTGAAAAGATGGTTTGATTATGAATTAAAACAACACCACACTGACATACTATTTTTTACTTTTTATGCACATTTTGGTAAAGTTAAGCTTGAAAACTTCTGGACCTATATGAGCAAAATTTTATGTGTTATCGTTAATCACAAGATAAGAGACAAATAAACTAAATCACCTACCCTTTTGTGAAGTTAAATAGTGATAGATCATGTTTGAATGACAAGTGTGGTGATGCCGGAGTTTTGAGAGATTCCAGGGGTAACATTATCATGACATACATTTTCAATTTTGGAGTAAGAATCAGCATTTTAAAAGAGGCAATAGCTATGCTACATAAACTAAAATAATGTATACAGAGAGAAATCAACTTAGGCTACATTTGTCTTTTTTAAGATTTAAATGTCTCAATTTGAATGCACGTCTGAATGATTAAGATGTTGTCTTTAGATCTGAAAACTGAATGATTAACATTGTTTGTTTTTCAACATTTGAATGTACAATTTTTTTTATTTGTATATATAATAAAATAAAAAATATAATTTAAATAAAAAACTAATTATATATCAAAAAATATGTAATTTAATTAAACCAAAATTGTTATTTAATTGAACAAAAAAATATTTATGTTTATTAGTGATAGTGAAGATGCTTTATAATAGTGGTTGCGGTGACAATGATTAATGTTGGTGATTAGTAATGTTAGTGGTGATAGTTGTGATGGTTTGTATTGTAGTGGCTGTTATGATGGTAGCGGTTGATAGTGGTGGTGGTGGTTGTAATGTGATGTTGATTGATGTTAGTAGTTGGAAGTATTGATTGTGATGGCTGAAAAATAAATGAATGATGGTTGACGATGTGTTGGTGCTAGTTGGAGATATTGTTAGTTGTGATGGTTGATATGGTTGTTAGTAGAGATAATTTATAGCGATGATAGTGATTGAAGTGATGATAAAGGTGACATTACTAGTGAAAATGGTGGTGGTCACTGGAGAATGTGTAGAGGTTGTGATGTATTAATGGTAGTTAGCGGTGGTGCTAGTTGTGATAGATGAGTTGGTCGATAGTAGGGATTGATCGGTAGTGGTTAATGATGGTGGTGCTGTTGACGATGGTGGTGGCGTTAAATATAATTAGAATAATAGAGGTAGGTGTGGTAGTGGTTGACAATAGTGGTCGGTAGCAATATTTTGTGTCGATAGTGGGTGTGATGGTAGAGGTAGTTCACAATGATGGCGGTGATAAAGGTGGTGACTAATGATTATAAATAGAGTGACGGTGAAAATTATCCAACTTCAGAATACCGCTTCAAACCTATTAAGACTTGATGCTATAGCTGAGTAATTAAGACCTATTCAAACCTATTAAGAGATAAAATCTTAATAAAAATAAATGCACTTAATGGTCAGAAGTCTTAACCATTCAGATTCAAACCTCCATTAAGTGAAAACAAATGAGCCCTTAGTGATGGGAGAAACAGACTCCATGCTTCTGACCAAAGTTCTCATTGATAACTGGACCATCCCTTGAAGAATGTATATTTTTGTAATGAAGATTCAAAAATTAGTTGAAGAGAAGGTTTTTCATCCAACACCGTGTCAAAAAGCAATCCACTGAGTCACATCGGGCACCTACCTACACATATTTTAAATAGGACAATCCTGAATATCCCATCATTCAATACTATGATAAACACATAATTAATTTAATATCTACCATCTGAGAATCTAATCAAGTTGAAATAGGTTTACACATTTAATTCTTCATAAAACTTGTTTTAATACATAAAATATTAAAACTAATTAAATGCAAAAAATAATTACAATTGACTCTCCAAAACCTAGCCTAAACCGGCATAAGAAAACTAGACAAGATGTAGGGACATCCATGATACAACATCCAAGAAGGATAGAAATGGTAGGAGATGTTGTTGAATGATTGACGTTGCTATAGAAACTCTAACTGACCTGCACTATGGCTATACTCCGAGTAGAGATATAGTAAGTATAGCATCAGTACAACCACACGTACTGATAAGCATCATCAGTCAACTAGGGTCAGAAACAAATAAAATCAATAATAAATACGAAAAAATTATAACATCAAATAAAATTTACGTTCTAACCACTATTAAGGAATCCTCAAAATATGATCTTAGCATCTTTGTGACCAACTTGTCATTTAACAATTTTATATATCTATCCTTTAACTTAGCTGATGAAACGTGAGGGGTGCACCACCTTATAAGGGACCAGGTCTCTTAGACTCAGACCCAGGCAATAAAGTAGTAAGGAAATAAAATTTTGCAGGAAAGTAAAGAACACAATGATTTAATGTGAAAATCTCCTTGCTCAAGGGAGAAAAAACCATGACTTTCCCTCACAAGTACTCAATAATCCACTATAATCAAACTCATGACTACATACTCCATTAGAACTTAACTCTAAGCTCCACAAATTTGTAAGAACTCTATTACAAGCTCTCATTGACAACTCTATCAAGATCTCTTCTCAATATGGATTAACTCTGACCAATATCAACTCAGGTAACTCTACCTAAGCACTATGAAGAAAAAAGAAAATCATTACTCTTCTAAGACAAGTAATTCAATTACAGACCAAGACTTAACTCAAGAAAAACTTGGAACTTGAGCAATATTGAGTTTTCACCATTTTTCTTCTTGAATAACCAAACTACAAAAACTCATGAATTGAGAAACATTCTTTTCTATTTATAGTAGGATAATGATTAGGGTAGAATTTTAATTGAGCCAGGTATCCTGATTGGTACATAACTCACTTGCGTAGTTTGTTACTCTAACAGACAAAACTGCGCAGACATGTGACTATTGTATATTTTCATGAAGACCTAGGGACCTGGTCTCTTAATAGCAGATGATCATCAAAATAAGATATATCAATTTCCTTGTTTTTGATGATGACAAACCATAAATTTTGGAGCATTAAAATTTATTCACCTCATTCAATTAGAGTGATCACCACTACTGTCAATGAATATTCTCCGTATAACTATGCACCATGCTCCCCTTGTTAATATGCCAACATGCTTCCCTGCTTCCCCCTGTCACTATACCCATGCTTCCCTCCTTGCCCCTATCACTATACCAATATGCTTCACCCTGTTAATATATATGTACTTTAACCCATCATTCAATATATGTCCCCACACCTGGTACTGTGTCCCTATCACATGAATTTAGTATTTCACCATTTGGCATAATTGAAAAGTAAGAACAATAAACCAAGAGTAAAATAATAACAATTCAGTTAACTCACGACCACTGGGGCAATACTTACATGAAGCATAACTTTTAAAGTAAATAAAAGATAGACAAAACACACAGACAAGTATTCATTCATATTAAATAGAATCAGTACCACTATAACATACCAAAAAATATAAAATATCTAATCCTTCAAAAACCACATTAGAAGAAAAGATTTGAAACTGACACAAGGATAAAATAAGGACAGAGGTGATAGGACTTAGGTAGAGGAAGGTTTAGGGGAGAGGTATTTGAACAACATATCCATTCTGGCACTTTCTATAGCATGATCATTCAGTAGCTTCTTAGTGAGGTCCTTATATTCTGCATTCAGCCCTTGAACCTCCGTAGTGAGTGCTGCAACTTTATTCTGGAGTTCTATATTTTTAGCTGTAAGATTCACAGCAGCACCCGGTGCCTCTGAGGATAATTTATAGTTTTACATCTTTAGGTGCAAAATTTCTACATCCTTAGCAAACAAATTTACCCTCATCTCTTCTATTTCTGTACTTAATTTTTCCTGAACAGTGAATAGCTCTGATACTTAGTCTACAATTTTATTTTATTTTCCTTCTACACACTTATTTTCAACTAAGGTTATTAGACTAAACATTTGTTTCACTATTATAGGAGTCCCTTTGGTCCTTACAATTTCAAAGTTATTAAATACTTTATTCAGGAAATACCCATAAGGCATACCATGTTTCCTTCCTTCTCTTGGATGATATTCTAAATATGCTCTATCATTAGAGAAGGAAAACTTACCAACTCAAATTTAGTGAGACATTCTATCATAAAAAAAATCAATAGTAGAAGCTATAGTCCTTTTCTCTGACCATGGCAGAATGACTTTGTTGACAAATTCAAACACCAACTGAAATTCACTTATGAGAAACTTCTTTCTTACACTAGCTACTAATGTTCCTCCCACTTTTAAGGAATCAATCATAAACTTAGTTGAGGTATGTTGCTTTAAAATAGTCATCACACACATAATAGGAATATCCAAGATTTTCCCTAATATCTCGTCATCCAATTTTATCTACTTTCCTTGAACCTGGGCAGCCAGACTCAGTCCATCATCTGAGAAATCTAAAGTATAATAAAAATCTCTTACTTGTCTTTCAAATACCATGGGAGTTGGTTCCTCTAGGATGTTTAACCATCCCTGGTGTCTTACATCTACACCAACTTTACCGTGCCAGGTTTCTCATAAATCTTGGGATAAAAAAATCTACCAGACAGTACTTTCTGGGTTTTAAAGATCGCATTTCTGTCTTCTCTAGACACTGACTCCTTTTATTCCTCCTTTCTTCTTCTTTTAGAATCACTGCTTGGTTCTTCTTCATTAGTTTTTCTCTTATTGGGACCAGGTACCTCAAAAACTTTCTTCTTCTTTACAACAATATGTTTCAGTTTTATCTCAGTCGGACTTCTTGACTTCACAGTGGAGAACCTGGTCCTTCCTTCTTTTCTCACTTTTTCTATTGCAGCAGAAATACTGGGATCATTATCTTCACCTTCTCCAATGTCTACAACTTTTGTATTTTTATCCTCTACAACACTAGATTTTTTCAAGCTCCTTCTCTTAGTAGTAGATGACTTACTAGCATTCATAGCATCCCCTAACAGCTTCTTCTCAGAACCCTTAGTTGTATATGTTCTGATAAACTTTACACCAATTTCCATTACCATTTTTGCTCCTTTGATTTTGAGCAGACAACCTTAGAGGTAATTCCTCATCATCAACTTCATCTTCCTCATTTAGAGGTTACAAAAACTCTCCATTCTTTGTGACATTAGCCTTTTGACCTATTATTTGCTCTTCTACACAAAAGAACTTTTCTTGGGATCATTGGTAAACAAAATTAAGTTCTCAGCTACCCAATTCACACTGCTGAAAAGTCCAGACCTTTATACTAGAATTTCTCCATTAAATAGTTGACAAAAAATAAGATTTGTTTTAGAGGTAGCAGAGAACTAGGTACTTTTAGGGTTTGGGAGGGTTCAATTCTTTCTGGTTCTTCAAAGGGAAAGGAAATTTGAGATACTTCACGTTTAATGGGTGAATCAAAGCCTTGATTTTGGTCCACCGCTAAAGTTGACTCAATAGGGGTTTTCATTGCTGCTGAAGTTTCTTTAGGAATAGATACATTTAGTGGATCAAAAATTACTAGGTAAGATATGGTGGGTGGAATTAACTCAGATTCTGGTTGATAATTTGAAGATGAATCTTCTTTAATTTTGGACATTAAAGGATCAGGAAGTTTAAGTGTAGTTTTTTCAGACGAAAGTAATGAGGATTGTGTAATTTCTGAGTTTTTAGTGGGGCTCAAAGGATTAGAAATTTCAGCTATTTGAAGCTTTTGTGTGTAAGAAAGAGAATAGGAATGACTTGTTTCTGAGAGTAAAAATCCCAAAAGAGGCTGATTTGAGAATCAATTTGAAAGAGAATGAAGGAGAGAATTTGATTTTTTTTATTTTAGGGAACTGACCGTTGTCATTGTAAGGACTTAGAAATAACGTGTCTGGTCCTAATAGCTGCAACCTTCACTGTTTTAAAGATTTGATAGCTTTTAATTAGAGAAGGAAAGACACACAACTTTTTAGATAAATCTTTATGATTTGTAAAATACACAGTTTTTGTACTGACCCAAGAGATGGGACCCGGTCCTTCTTTTTCTTGATGAATCCTTAAGGTTTTTTCTGTTTCATCTGTTCTCCTCTAAAGCTATTCCCATGAGTGTATACATGCAAAGATATATTACTGAGTTAGACTAACTAATACATACTCTACCAAATATACCTGTCTCCTGATCATAGCCAAACTTATGGAACAACAATTGATTCATCTGGTAGGTTAGGTTATTTTGATAAAGCTAGCCTCAATTTATTATTTACAAATTGGTCCTTGTGAAGAGTCTTAGTAAAGATATCTGCTATTTTATCCTTAATCTTTTAAAACTTTATGAAAATAGCTCTCGCATCAATATTGTCTCTCAGAAAGTGATGCCATACATTAATATTCTTGGTCCTCTTATGCTACAATGGATTCTTAACCATGTTGAAAAAACTTGTATTATCACACATTAGAGGGATAGTGTCTGAAACAATCCCAAAATACTTTAGTTTTTGCATACCCATTTGGTACCATCAATTTTTCTATCAACATGTCTGGGGACTAGGTGCCAAACGTTAATTCTTTCAAATTTTTGAAGCTTACATTGATCCAGTCAATATTTTTTAGAGCTTATTTCACATTTTGGGCTTAATTTGGGAAAAGAATGCTGAGAATGTCATGAAGCTTTTTGCTTAAGCTTTTATTTAGACTTAATATTCCAAAGGTATAGTCAGATTCTCAAGTGGGTGAGAAGATTTTTGCCTCCAATTTGACCTTCTAACATGAGTTCCACTGGGAACAGGTCCCTGAAGATTTTGACTGGACCCTTCATGATGTTTTCAACTAGAGTAGGGGTCTATAACTGAGATTTTTTATCACCATCACCTTCTCATTCCCAATTGTACCATTTAGTCTTTGACCACCATTTTTAGCAATATCATCTCTGTGAACATGAATGAGTTCTTCAATATCAGAATCTTTATCATCATCTGGATTCACTAGCTTTTCTGACTCATCAAAGATCACATGTATACTTTCTTCCCCACATAGATTTCTTCTACTAAAAACTCTATATATTTTGCTTATTGAGGATTATCCCACAAATGTTTCTTTATAACTTTTGGAGTCAAACTTTCCTCATTCATTTTTCCATTATTTAGCAAAAAGAACTTGCACCCAAAAGGTCTGAAGTAATAAAGCTTAGGATTTATGTTGAACACAAGCTCATATAGGGTTTTGTTTAGGATAGATCTAATCAAACACCCATTTGTCACATAATAGGTAGTATTAACAACTTGATCCTAAAAGCTCTTTGAAAGCCCACCGCCAATCAGTATGGTCCTGGCAATCTCTATAAGGGTTTTATTCTTTTTCAATAACTCTATTTTGCTATGGAATCCTAAGAGCAGAGAAGTTGTGACTGATTCCTTATTCAACACAAAATGAAAAACCTCATAGGTTTCATCTCTAGTTCTCAAGAACATTGTCTAGGTGAAGCTAGAATAGTCATCCACAATTACACACACATACTTCTTTCCTCCACTACTTTGGACTTTAATAGGTACACATAGATCCATGTACAAAATATTAAGAGGCATATAAGTACTCACCTACTTCCTAACTTAAAAGAAGATTGTTTTTTTTACCTTTACCACAAACATCACAAATCTTGTTGTCTGGAAATTGCATCTATGGCATGCCACGGATTAGGTCCTTTGAAATTAACCTGTTCATCAAAGAGGAACCTACATGTTCCAATCTTCTGTGCCATAGATCAACATTTTCACTTTGAACGTATAAGCAAGTTAATTTCCCATGAGCTACAGACTTTAAATCATCTACATAAATATTTTTAAACCTTTTGGATTTGAGAATAACTCTCCTAGAATTCAAGCTTGACATAGTACACCCATCAAATGAGAACTTCACCTCATTACCTTTGTTACAAATTTTAGAAACACTTAGAGGACTATTCTTGAGACCATTCATATAGTACATATCTTCTATAGCTTGATCAGGTGATTTTTCAATATCTTCCACACCATGGATATAACTTTTTTTTACTATTTCCAAAAAAAGAAACCACTACCTTGAAGTGTCTTGATAGAGAGAAAACAATCAATCCTCCCGGTTATATTCTTTGAACATCAACTATCCACGAACCAGTTCTGATTGCATTCCCTTTCTCCTACTTGTAAACATAGTCATTTGTTAGATTTGGGAACCTACTTGAGTTTGAGTTCCCAAAAAAAATAAAAATGTGCAATAAAATCTTTCTTGGCCCATCTAGGTAGAGAGTTATTCTTCACATTTTTCAAGGGTATAAAACCCTTAGGGTAATAATTCTCCTTCTGGATGTATCTAGTACTGCTTATTATTGCTCCAAGCCAATGTTTACAGTTTTTTTTCAAGTGCTCATCTCTTCTACAATGAATGCATAGAGGTTTATGGACCATTTTCTAGTACCATAAACAACTTTAACTTGAGACCCAAATGATTGGTTTTATATTGATATCCAAATCCTTTACTATTATTGACACCCTAATGCGTTAAATTTGATGTGGTCCATTTTAGTGATTTGTTAGGTTCTTCTCTTATACAAACAAAGACCCTTTTTAATTTTTCATTCTTATGGAGTGCGGTCATAAGATGCCTTTGATAATCCCTCAATTTGTCTTCAATCTCAATTTGAAACCTTAAGGCTTCTTTCTTCCTTTACCATTAGAATCATCCTCTTTCTTCAATTGATTCATTAGACACAGATCTTTAGATTTTAATTTAGTGAATTGTTCTTCTATTTTAGATATTTAGAGAGTTAATGCAATCAATTTAATCTCTTGATTTTCTACTTTCTCTTCTAGAACATTTTTCTTAGCAGTTAGTTCATACACAAAATCAATCAACACATTTGTAAGCTTCTTTATCCTTTTAGCATAGTAGTTATCTAAATTTTCTTTAATGTCAGGGACAACTCCCTTTTTTCTTCTTCATCTTTAGTGATTTCCATAAGAGTAAACAAGGAACCAAAGGTGACATTCTCTTTCTCCATTGCCAGCATAGAAACATCTTAAAGCTTTTCATCCTTGTCAGATTCACTAGATGAATCTCCCTAGAAAGATAAAGCATGTTTTACTGCATAATCTGCAACAACCTTTTTTTTTACTTTTTAGGGACCTGTTCCTTCTTTGTTCCTTTGTCACTTCTAGACTTTAGATATTCCTAATAATCTAGTTTATGTATTTGAAATATTTTGGGTTTCAAACCTTAGAAAATTTTATGGTATTCCGTTCTCTGGACCTAATATGACTCAAGGGTATGAGCCATATGGTGGGTACAAGTGGTATGGTCCTATCGTATACTTACCAGTGTTAGTTGGTGGGATAGTTTTAGTTACTAAAATAGCTACGATTTAGAGGTGTGAGTTGTAGGGCTTGGTATGAGTCGTATTATGGATTTGTATAGTGGGCAATGTTTAATCCTCCTGATATTTCATTCTTCTAGGAATATGGGTCATGGATACGAATCATATACTGGAGTTACAACTTCGTTAGATAAGTTATATACTGGACAGTGCCTGCTTGGATACAAGTGGTGGGGTTATGAATTGGTTGGATGAGTCCTATGCTTTCAGGCAGTTAAAGGTACATGAGAGAAATTATCCTACCAATGATTTAGAGCTATTTGAAGTTATGTTTTCTTTAAAAATATGGTGGCATTATTTGTATAGTGTCCACGTGGATATCTTTTCTGATCATAAGAGTCTTTAGTGTGTGTTCACTTAAAAAGAGCTTAATCTTAGAAAGAGAAGATGGTTTGAGCTTTTTAAAGACTATGATATGAGTCTTCACTATCACCTAGGTAAGGCTAATGTAGTTTCTGATGCTCTTACCAGGTTACCCATGGATAGTTTAGCTCATGTGGAGGAAGGAAAGTGAGAATTGGTGAAGGACATTCACCGCTTAGCTAATCTTAGAGTTCATCTCTTAGATTTCAAGGAGGGTGGTGTGGTCGTACAAGAGGTGGCTCGATTATCTATTGGTGTGAAGATTAAGAAAAAAGCAAGTGATGGACCCTATCATAATGAAAATCAAAAGTGATATTAATGGGCAAAAGGTAGTGGTGTTTGAGATTAGGGGAAATTGTACTTTGTGGTACCAAGGGAGACTGTGTGTTCCTGATATCGATGGTTGGTGACAAAGTATTTTGACTGAGGCATATGATTCATGTTATGTTGTTTACCTGGCTCGAATAAGATGTATCATGATATCAAGGAGATCTATTAGTGGAATGGTATGAAAAGGACGTGGTTAATTTTGTGGCCAAGTGTATGGTGTGTCAACAGGTTAAGGTTGAGCCCACGAGGCCAGGTGGGTTACATCAAGAAATTGATTTTCCTGAATGGAAGTGGAAATTGATCAATATAGACTTTATTACCGATCTTCCTTAGTCTCAGGATTATTTCGATTTGATTTGGGTTATTATAGGTAGGATGACTAAGTCTGCGCACTTTTTTCTAGCACGGACTAACTTTTTGGCCAAGGATTATGTAAAGTTATATCTTCATGAGATTGTAAAGCTATGTAGGGTTCCTATTTCAATAATTTTTTATCATTGTATGCAGTTTAAGTATCACTTTTGATGTTCTTTACAGAAAGGGTTGGGGGACTAAGGTTAGTCTGAGTACTGCTTTCCATCCGCAGATAGATGGGCAAGTAGAAAGAACTATTCAGACATTGGAGGATATGCTTTGGGCTTGTGTTATTGATTATGATGGTAATTGGGTTGATCATCTACCTTTGGTGTAGTTTTCTTACAATAATAGCTACCATACTAGTGTTAGTATGGCTTTTTTTGAGGCATTGTATGGTAGAAAGCGTAGATCTCCTATTGGTTGGTTTGATCTTGGTGAGGCAAATATGTTTGGCCCAGAATTGGTTTATCAAGTGATGGAGAAGGATAAGGTAATTTGAGATAGCCTTAAGGCTTCCCATAGTCGCAAAAATTCCTATGCGGATGTTAGGCATAGAGACATAGAGTTTGAGGTTGTGGAAAAAGTGTTCCTCAAGGTGTCTCCCATGAAGAGAGTGGTACGGTTTGGCAAAAAAATAAAATTTAGTCCTTGATTTACTATCCCTTATGAGATTTTGTGGAGGGTTGGTAATATGTTTTATGAATTGGGTTTGCTATCTAGCTTTAGCATGGTTCATCCAGTATTTCATGATTCCTTGTTTAGGAAGTACACTTGTGATCTTTCTTCGGTTGTTTTTTTGGAAGGATTAGGTCTCACTGGTTATTTATCTTATGAAAAAGTTCCAGTTGAGATCTTGGATAGGCAGGTTCATCAGTTGCGGATGAAGACGGTAGCTTTGGTTAAGGTTCTTTGGTGAAACCATAAGGTGGAAGAGGCTACTTGGGAAGTGGAAGAGAACATGATGTCCAAATATCCTCTCTTATTTTCTGGTCTTGGGATTTATGTGGAAGGTATGTGTCTTCAACACATCTTTATTTTTTGAGTTTTTTAAAGAAAAGATTAACATCTTTGCCTCAATGTTTTCAAACTTTTTTAAAGGGATGTTTGATAATGCAAATGAATCTGTGTGTAGTTACCCTTACCTTGTCCATCATTCCGGGATGAATATTCCTAGTGTGGGATACTGAAACATCCCAGGTTTTGACCTTTAATAAATTTCCTAGAATTTGTTTCTCTAAGCCTAATACAACTCAAGGGTACGAATCGTATGGTGGGGTATGAGTGGTATGGTCATGTCTTATGCTGACTAGTGTTAGTTAGTAGGATAGTTTTGGTTACTGGAATGGGTATAACTTAGAGGTGTGAGTCATAGGGCTTGGTACGAGTCATATCATGGACTCATATGGTGAGCAGTATTTAATCCTCCTGGTATTTCATTCTGCCAGGGATATGAGTCATGGGTACAGATAATATGCTGGGGTTACAACTTAGTTGGATGATTCTATACCAGACAATGCCTAATCCAAGGGTGAGTCTTAGATACAAGTTGTGGATACCAATCGTATTGGGGGTATGACTCATATGTGTTAGTCGTATCCCTATGATGGGGTTTAAGTGGGGGTATTCTTGACATTTCCCTACTTACCCTAATTTGGACCCACGACTTCTATTACAAGCACTTTGGAGGCTATTGACCCTATTATTCTATTTATTATCACTTAGAACTGTTCCAAAACACACCATAATTCTCTCAAGAGCTTTTGGGGAAAGCTAGCTAGTGTTTCAACTAAAGGATTGCTCCAATGAGGGAGGCTCCAGAAAGAGAAAAGCGGACGGAGACTCCAAAGGAGATGCACTTTTTTCACTCTGAGGGTTGGGGAATAGGGTTAGTCGAGGATTTCATTACCAGAGATTTGGAACCCTTCTGTTGAGCACCAATTAGAAATCCATTCTGACTTCTAAAATAAAAGTGAGCATAGATGAGAGAACCCAGTATCCTATATTCTTCTCCCCATGAGTAGAACACCAGAGATGCACAACATATGGCCCTTTTCTAACAAACAACGACTTTTGATTCTTCACTTCAAGGAGTAGAGTCGCTTCCCAACCCTACCTATATAAAAGAAAAAGAACCGATCACTAGGTCCAGAGCAATTTTGGGGCTTGTTATGGTAATTTCTTTCCATCGTCATCTTGGTTTTAGGCATGTTTCTCTTTCCCCATTGTTAATTTAACTAAAGGCATGGTTTATATGATTGATTTCACGGTTTTATTATTGAATGATTAGTGTTTTCAACTATTATTTGAGGGTTTTGATACTATACACTTGGTTATTGTTTCCTATGGTATTAATTATGCTTTTATATGCAATGGTGGTTTTAGATAACTCGGTTACATGGGAATGGTTTATTGACAATTGGAATTGGTTTTGGTTATATTATGATGCCCCAAATGTGTTTGATAAAATGCTTATAAAAATATGTTTATTACATTGAATTCTTTTAGTGGAACTCTTGTATGTTTTAAACCTTGAAATGGAATTATACATGGTTCAAAAGGTTTGGAAAGGATAAAGTCTAAATGGTTATGCTTGTGTGGAACATGAAAATCTCCCATGTAGTTTCATATGGTATATGGAAGGGCACTTGGAAGTCCTCTTAAACCTAAAAATAGTTGGCTTTGGATGATACTTATAAGTAAGGGTTGGTATGATGATACCAATATCAATGGTTATGGTTAATAAATGGATAATGGTTTTGTTATTTGGAAACTGGTTTTAATTAGGCATTAATAGTCAGGTGTTTAGCAAAGCTGTAGAAGGTGGTGGTCCTGGGGGGACCAAAGCTGGAAACTTGTAATTGCCAATATTAGGATTGGTCTTAGTAGACCGTATGCATGATACACACCATTAGGGGATGTACCAGTCTTTCCATGGGATACATACTTGGTCATGCGACTACATGCTCTAGGGCCCTTTTCAGGAGGGAGAGCTAAACCCATATAGCTCATAGGTGGTTTAAGAAGACCAAGCTACACAAACTAGATAATGGTTTTAAAGGTATGCTAAACCCTGTCCCCTTTCCCGATATGGAGTTATATATATATGCATGGTTTTGTGCATTGGATAGTTTTACTTGGTTTTATAGCTGGCATTATTTTATCCTTATCCTTAGATTCATGCTTGCGGTCACTCGCTAACCCAATCTACTGGCGGTTGTATACCCACGCTATGCAAGAATTGACAATTCCATTTCTTCTACATAGTGATTGACTCAAGGAAGACATTTGGACTAAAGTGATGAGATTTCATCTTTTTTTGAAGGCATTATTTCGTGTTATGGATACTTTTAGACATTTATTTTTAATTTGGATATTGGTTTTAGACATGGTTATGGGTATTTCTTGGGGTTGAAATGGGCGGGATTGGTATTGGTGATGTCCTTGGCATTAGAATAGGCTATGTAAACCATGTGGGATTGGGTAACAGGGGGTGGTCCCCAATCCTAGTTAGGCTTGGGATGCCCATTACATCTAGGCCCCAGTTGAAGATGTGATAAGTTGGTATCAGAGTTTGGTTCATGGTCAATTTGAAGTCCACAAAGCTAGGTCAAATCTTTTTTATGGGTGTAAATAATGTCACACTCATAAGGGAGAGGCTACAAGGCATTTAGGAATATTTCACTTTCTGGGTATTCTATCTTCAAGCTGGAATTCACAGTCCTAGAATCTTGTCTATTCCTTGTTTGTTCATTTTCTAGATCTTGCCTTGTAGATCTGGAACATAAGAAAATTCTTCTATTCTATCTGGGGGTAATGCTGAAGGGGCACATCCTAATTCTAGGGTCCATCTTCAATCTTACGGTCCTATCTCTCATAGTTTTAGAGTTCCACCAGTGGCTACTAGTACTCCTCAAAGTAAGTTAACTAATGTGGAATTCGTCAGTCTATTCATACTATTGTGAATAGGTTATTGCTCAGGTTGCGTGAGATATGTCTGGTACTTTGCTTGCGGAGTCCTTAGGGGTTGACCAATTTATGAGGCTAGGTCCTTTAATTTTTACTGGAGTGAAGGTAGAAGAGGATCCACAGGGCTTTTTGGATGAGACAAAGAAAATCTTTTATATGATGTAGGATGATAATGTGAAGGGGGTTAACTTTGTAGCTTATTAACTCAAAGATGTTGCTTATCAGTGGTATGAAGAGTGGGATTGGGATAGAGGTGATATGGAAGAGGAAGGATTATAGGAGGCCTTTTCTAACTCCTTTTTGGATCGGTTCTTTCCTCAAGAGTTGAGGGAAGCTAAGTTAAAGGAGTTTGAGAACCTCGGTAGGGGAATATATTGGTAAAGGAATATGCTTTAAAGTTCAATCAGCTATCAGGTATGATCCTTTCTTAATGGTTGATATGAGGTCGATAATGAGGAACTTTGCTTCTGGGTTGAACCGAGATTTGATCTTGGAAAGCAAGACTACTTTACTTATTATAGATATGGACCTCTCTAGGTTAACTATTCATATGCAATAAGTGAAGAATGAAAAGAGGAGGCAAGGGGAGTTTGGAGAGAAACAGGAAAAGAGAAGCAGGTTTTTCGATTAGAGAGGTACTAAGTTTTAGGGTGGTAGAGATGGTGGTAAGTGGTAGAACAAAAAGTAGGGGAGTTCTAGTTCCTACTCTTCTGCTAGTACTTTGTACCAGTCAGGCGACCAATGTCATCATGGTTATGACAATTCTCAGGTGTAGGGTACCCAATGTTAGGGAGTAAAAGCCAGTTTATTTTTTTATGTCCTCCCTGTCAATTCTGTAGTCGACCTCATCTGGGTTATTGTAATAAAGAAAGGGGCAATTATTTGAATTTTAGCTAGGTAGGCCATTGGCTAAGGAACTGTCTGGTTAATAAGGTGCTACGAGGTTGAATAAGATTCCTGTGGCTTCATTTTCTGTTTCTTCACCTGGTGGTATGGCATCTGATTCTATTTCTGCTCCTGGTTATAGTATTGCTTGGATTAAGTTGTCTGCTTTAACGTCCCGACAGGAATCTAAGGCATAACCTGATGTCATTACTGGTATGTTACAACTTTTCTCTCATGACGTATATTGTTTTCTTGATCCGGGGTCCACTCTTTCTTATGTGATAACTTATGTGCCTGTGTCTTTTTGTTTTGATTCAGAAGTTATTTCGGATCCTTTTATGTTTCTACCCAAGTAGGTGACTCGATTATTGCTAAGAGAGTCTAAATGGGTATATGTGGTATCTATTGGTTATAAGTAAACCTTGGCAGATCTGTTTGAGTTGGGTGTGGTGGATTTTGATGTTATTCTGGGAATAGATTGGTTGTATTCTTGTTACATGTTATTGGGTTGTTATACCTATAAGATCTTTAAGTTCCCTGTTTAACCGATTATAGTAAGAGAAGGTAGTTCCTTAGCTCTTAGGGGGAGGTTTATTTCTTAGCTTAAAGCTCAAAGGTTAATCTCTAAGGGTTGTCTTTATCACTTGGTTCAAGTTAAAGATTCTAACTCAGAAGGTCCTTCTTTATCTTCGGTCTCTGTGGTTAATTAGTTTCCAGAGGTATTTTTGAATGATCTTCTTGGTGTTCCTCTAAATAGGGAAATAGATTTTGGTATTGATTTGTTTTCGGGCAGTCGTCCAATTTCTATTCCGCCATATAGAATGGCTCTGACTGAGTTAAGAGTACTCAAGGAGAAACTTAAGGATCTTATGGATATGGGGTTTATTCATCTTAGTATTTCTCCTTGGGGTACAACCATGTTGTTTGTGCACCAAGAAAGATGGTTCCCTTTGGATATGCATTGACTACAGGCAGTTGAATAAGGTGATGATCAAGAACAAGTATCCTCCTCCCCAGGTAGATGACTTGTTTGACCAGTTACAAGGTGCCAAGTTCTTCTCTAAGATAGATCTTTGGTCTAGGTACAATTATCTTACTATTAGGGAGGTATATATACCTAAGATGGCTTTTTATACTCCGTATAGGCATTTTGAGTTTGTGGTGATGTCATTTGGGTTGACCAATGATCTAGCAGTATTTATGGACTTGATGAATAGGGTATTCAGATAGTATTTAGATCTCTTCATCATTGTGTTTATTGATGACATTTAGCTTTATTCGAAGAGTAAGGTGCATCATGCTAACACCTCTGTGTGGTGTTGTAGACCTTAAAGGAACATCAATTGTATGCCAATTTCTCGCAATATGAGTTTTGGTTGAATGTTGTGACTTTCTTAGGTTATATTATTTCTAGCGAGGGGATCATGGTGGATCCGCAGAAGTTTGTTGTGGTGAAGTGGTGCCTAGGCCTATGAATCCATCTGATATTCAAAGTTTCTTAGGTTTAGCTGGGTATTATAGGTTTTTTTTAGAAAGCTTTTTATCGATAGCTACTCCTGTGAATAAGTTGACTCAGAAGAAGGTAAAGTTCTCTTGGTCGGATGCTTTTGAAGGGAGGTTTTAGAAGTTAAAAGATAAGATAACTTCGCTCCAATTTTGACTTTGCTGGAGGTAAATGATGGGTTCATGTTTCATTATGATGTATCTTGGGTAGGTCTTGGTTGTGTGTTAATACAGCATACGAAGTTGCTTGCCTATGCTTTCAGGCAATTAAAGGTACATGAGATAAATTATCCTACACATGATTTATAATTGGCGGCAGCTGTATTTGCTTTGAAAATATAGCGGTATTATTTGTATAGGGTCCACGTGGATATCTTTTCTAATCATAAGAGTCTTTGGTATGTGTTCACTCAGAAAGAGCTTAATCTCAGGTAGAGGAGATGGCTTGAGGTTTTCAAGGACTATGATATGAGTCTTCACTATCACCCAAGTAAGGCTAATATGGTTGCTGATGCTATTAGCAGGTTATCCATGGGTAGTTTGGCTTATATAGAGGAAGGAAAGTAAGAATTGTTATAGAATATTCACTGCTTGGCTCATCTTAGAGTCCGTCTCTCAGATTCCAAGAAGGGTGGTATGGTGTTGTTAGACATGGTTCGATCGTCTTCTGGTGTAGAGATTAAGAAGAAGAAAGAGTTAGATCATATCTTCATAAAAATCAAGAGTGATGTTGGTGGGCAAAATGCAGTGGTGTTTGAGATCAGTGGCAATGGAACTCTACTATATTAAGGGAGGTTGTGTATTCCTAACATCAATGGTTTGCATCAAAGGGTTTTGGCTGAGGCGCACAAGTCGTTCTATATTGTTCATCTTGGATCAACTAAGATGTATCATAATATCAAGGAGATCTATTAGTTGAATGGTATGAAAAGGATGTGGTTAACTTTATGGCCAAGTGAATAATGTGTCAACAGGTTAAGGTTGAGCACATAAGGCCAGGTGGGTTGCATTAAGAAATTAATTTGCCCGAATGAAAGTGGGAAGTGATCAATATAGAATTCATTACTGATATTTCTCGGTTTCAGAATTATTTTGATTTAATTTGGGTTATCGAGGATAGGATGACTAAGTCTGCACACTTTTGCTAGTACAGACTAACCTTTCATTAGAGGATTATGTAAGGTTTTATCTTCATGATATTATGAAGCTACATAGGTTCTTGTTTTAATTATTTTTTATCATAGCATGCAGTTTATGCCTGATTTCTAGAGGTCTTTCCAGAAAGGGTTGGGGACTAAGGTTTGTCTGAGTACTGTTGTTCATCCACAGATGAATGGGCAAGCAGAGAGAACTATTCAAACATTGGAGGATACTTCAGGTTTGTATGATTGATTATGGCGGTAGTTGGGTTGAGCATCTACCTTTGGTGTAGTTTTCTTACAACAATAGCTACCATACTAGTATTGGTATGGCTCCTTTTGAGGCATTGTATGGTAGGAGGTGTAGATTTCCTATAGGTTGGTTTGAGCTTGGTGAGGCAGACATGTTTGGCCTGAAATTGGTTTATGAAGCGATAGAGATTGTTAAGGTAATTTGGGATAGGATTAGGGCTGCCCAAAGTCACCAAAAGTCCTATGCGTATGTTAGGCATAGAGACTTAGAGTTTGAGATCGGGGATAGGGTGTTATTCAAGGTGTCTTCCATGAAGGAAGTGGTGCAGTTTGAAAAAATGGGGAAACTCAGTCCTCGATTTACTGGCTCTTATGATATTTTATGGAGGGTTGTAATATTTCTTATGAATTAGAGTTTCCATCTAGCTTGAGCTTGGTTCATCCATTATTTCATATTTCCATGTTTAGGAAGTGCATTGGTGATTCTTTTTCAGTTGTTCCTTTGGAAGGATTCGGTCTGACTAATTCTTTGTCTTATGAAAAAGTCCCAGTTAAGATCTTGGATAGGCAGGTTCATCGATTACGGATAAAGGAGGTTGCTTTAGTTAAGGTTCTTTGGCTCAACCATAAGGTGGAAGAGGCTACTTGGGAAATGGAAAAGGACATGAAGTTCAAATATCCTCTCTTATTTTCTTCTCCTAGGATTCGTGCAGAAGGTATGTGTCTTTAAAACATCATTATTTTCTAATATACTTTGGAGGTTATTTACCTTATTTTTCTATTCATTAACACTTAGAAGTATTGTAAAACACTTTATAATTCTCTCAAGAGCTTTTGAGGTAAGGGAGCTAGGTTTCAACTAAAGGATTGCTTTGGGTTATGTTTTGGTGATTGTTTTTATTGTTTTTTTGGTTTAAGGCACGTTTGTCTTCTCTCATTGTTAACCTAAGGCATGGTTTATGTGATTGATTTCATGGTTTTTTTATTGCATGATTATGGTTTTCAACTATTATTTAGGGGTTTTGATATTAAATACTTGGTTATGGTTTCCTGGGGTTTTAATTATGCTTTTATATGCATTTATGGTGGTTTTAGATAATTGGGTTACATAGTAATAGTGTATTGGTAATTGGAATTGGTTTTGGTTATATTATGCCCCAATGTGTTTGATAAAATGCTTATAAAAATATGTTCATTGCATTGACTTCTTTTAATGGAACTCTTGCTTGTTTTAACTTTGTAAATGAATTATGCATGGTTTAAATGGTTTGGAAATGCTAAAGGCTAAATGGTTATTCTTGTAGGGAATATAGAAGTTTCCCAAGTGGTTTAATATGGTATATGGAAGGGCACTTGAAAGTCTCCTTAAACCTAAAAATGGTTGGCTGTGGATGATACTTGCAAGTAAGGGTTGGTATGGAGATAAAAATATCAATAGTTGTGGTTAATAAATGGATAATGGTTTGGTTATTTGTAAACTGGTTTTAATTGGTCATTAATGGCAAGGCGTGTAGTAAAGCCATGGAAGGTGGCGCTCCCGGGGGGACCAAAGTCGACGACTCGTATTTGCCGATATAAGGATTGGTCTTAGTGGACTATGTGTATGATTTCACCGTATTATGGGATATACTATTCATCCATGGGATACTTCCTGGGTCGTGCGACTACACGTACTGGGGCCCTTTCAACAGGGGGAGTTGAACCCATATAGCCCATGAGTGGTTTTGGATGACCAAGCTACATAACCTAGGTAATGGTTTTAAACGAATGCTAAACTTAGTCCCCTTTCCTGGTATGGTTTTATATATGTAAGGTTTTGTAAATTGGATGGTTTTACTCAGTTTTATAACTGGCGTTATTTTATCCTTATCCTGAGATTTATACTAGCAGTCACTCACTAACCCCGTCTACTGTGGCTATATACCTGCACTACGCAAGAATTAACCATTCTACTCCTTATACATAGTAATTGACTTAGGGACAACATTTGGATAGAAGTGGTGAGATTCCATACTTTTGGAAGGTATTATTCCATGTTATGGATACTTTTAGACATTTATCTTTTACTTTGGATATTAGTTTTGGCCATAGTTTGGGGCATGTCCAATAGGATTTATTTACTCTTTTGGATAGATATTTTTTGGTACTTTTTGGGATTGGAATGGGCGGGATAGGTATTGGTGTCGGCCTTGGCATTGGAATAGTCTCTGTAAACTGCGTGGGGCCCTAGTTTGAGCTGTGACAAGTTGGTATCAGAGCCTGGTTCATGGACAATTTGGAGTCCATAAAGCCATGTCGAGTAAAGTCTCTTTTAGAGGTAGAACATAAGAAAAATCTTCTATCCCATCTGGGGGTAATACTGAAGGAGTGCATCCTATTTCTTGGGTTTATCTTATATCTCATGGTCCTATCCCTGATAGTTCTGGAGTTCCACCGTTGCTACTAGTCCTCCTCAAGGTGAGGTGACTAATACAGAATTCTATTAGTCTATTTATACTATTGTGAAATTGATTGGTGCTCAAGCTGAGTGGGATGTGTCTGGTGATTTACCTGCAGAGGCCTTAAGGGTTGGCAAATTTATGAAAATGGGTCCTCCAACTTTTACTGGAAAAAAGGTAGAGGAGGATTCACAAGTCTTTTTGGCTAAGATAGAGAAGATCTTTCGAGTGATGCAGGATACTAATGTGGAGAGGGTTAACTTTGCAGCTTATCATATCAAAGATGTTGCTTATCTATGGTATGATAAGTAGGATAAGGATAGAGGTGATGTGGAAGAGGAAATATTATGGAAGGCCTTTTGTAACGCCTTCTTGGATTGATTCTTTCCTCAAGAGTTGATAGAAGCTAAGATAGAGGAGTTTGTGAATCTCAAGTAAGGAAAGATTTCTATAAAGGAATATGCTTTGAAGTTTCATCAACTATCAAGGTATGCTCCTGACTTGGTAGCTGATATGAGGTCGAGAATAAGGAAGTTCACTTCTGGGTTGAGCAGATATTTAATCTTAGAGATCAAGATTTCTTTGCTCATTAAAGATATGGTTATCTTAAGGTTGACTATTCATATGGAATAAGGGAAGAATAAAAAGAGGAGCCAAGAAGAGTTCAAAGAGAGGTAGGAAAAGAGGAGCAGGTTTTTTAATCATAGAGGTGCTAAGTCTCAGGGTGTTAGAGATAGTGGAAAATGGCAGAAAAATAAGTGGGGGAGTTCTAGTTCCTACTCTTCAGCTGGTACTCCTTATTTGTCAGGCGACAAGTATCATCATGGTGGTGACAATTCTTGGTCGCAGGGTGCCCAATCTCAAGCGAGTGTAGGTCAATTAGTTTCTTTATGTCCTTCTATTTATTCTGTTGTTCTCTTCACCAAGGTTATTGTAATGAAGAAAGGGACAAATATTTTAGGTGTGGCCATGTAGGGTATAAACTTAAGGAATGTCCAGTTAATAATGTTTCTATGGGGAGAATAATATTCAGTGGCTTCATCTTCTATTCCTGCACCTTGTGGTGTGCATCTTCTTATGTTACTGCTCCTGGTTCTAGTGTTGGTCAGAATAGGTTGTATGATTTGGCATTTTAATAGGAATCTGAGACATCACCTGATGTCATTACTGATATGTTACAACTTTTCTTTTATGACGTATATTATTTTCTTAATCTGGGGTCCACTCTTTCTTATGTGACGTCTTATGTATTTGTGTCTTTTGGTTTTTATTTGAAAGTTATTTCAGATCCGTTCTTTGTTTCTACCTCAGTAGGTGATTCGGTTATTGCTAAGACAGTCTATAAGGGTGTCTTTGGTATTTGTTTGCGATATGAAGACCTTGGTGGATCTGTTTGAGTTGAGTATGGTGGATATTAATGTAATCCTTGTTAGACTTGGGATGCCCATTACGTCTAGGACCTAGTTTGGGTTGTGACAACACTGGGCAATATTTGATGAAATTTACAGGTTTCCTACAATTGTGGTAAACTTTAACTATACCTCCGTTTTTGGTGCTACTTCCTCTTCATTGAAACAGACCACTTTTATTATTGCTCTAACAATCTTTTTTGCCAAATTGTCAACACCAGTCTCTTCCTCACCTGAATCAGACTTTGAAGCTTTCAATACTAGAGATTTTTCTCTTTTTTCTTCCTTCTTCTCTTGCCCTTTCTTTTCTTGAGTTCATGAGTCTTCAAATTACCAATAATTTTATCCATTCTGAGATTTTTCAGGTTTCTTGCCTCAATGATAGTATCTATTATATTTTTTTAAGATTTAGGAAGAACTCTCAGAATTTTTCTCACCTTTATATACATAGGAATAAGCATAAAGGGTTATGTTATCTTTTGTGATGAATCCCGGGTGGCACTGGGGTGTGCCTTCATGCAGAATAGCATGGTGGTTGCTTATTCTTCTAGAAAGTTGAAAGTTCACGAGAAGAATTATATGACCTATGATTTGAAATTATTAGCGATTTTGTTTACATTAATGATTTGGTGACATTATTTGTATGGGGTCCATGTTGATATTTATTCTAATCATTAAAGCCTTAAATACGTGTTCACCCAGAAAGAATCATATCTCAAGCAAATGAGAAGGCTTGAGTTTCTCAAGGACTATGACATTAGTCTTCATTATCATCCCGGTAAATCTAATATGGTTGTTGATGCTCTTAGTAAGTTGTCCATGGGAAGCTTGTCTCATGTGGATGAGGAGAAGTGGGATTTGGTGAAGGATATTCACTATTTGGCTAATCACTGAGTTCATCTTCTAGATTCATAGAATGGTGGTATGATTGTTCAAGAGGTTTCAAGGTCATCTCTCGGTGCTAAAGTAAAGAAGAAAAAAGTGTTGGATTCTATTCTGATCCAAATTAAGAATGATGTAGGTAGGCAAAAAGTGATGGCTTTTGAGTTTTGTAGTGATGGTATCTTGAGGTACCAAGGTAGATTATATGTTCCCGATGTTGATGGGTTGCGAGAAAGAATTTTATCCGAATCTCTAGAGTGGTGTTATACTATTTATCTTGGTTTGACAAAAATGTTTCGTGATCTTAAGAAAATTTGTTGGTTAAATAATATGAAGCAGGATGTGGCCAATTTTGTGGCTAAGTACATGGTATGTCAGCAAGTAAAGGTAGAGCACTTGAGGCCCAGCGGGTTGACTCAGGAGATTGAGCTGCCAGTATGAAAATTAGAGACAATTAATATGGATTTTGTTTAGGGTCTTCTGCGGTCTCACCAGTAATTTGATTCGATTTGGCTCATTATGGATAGGATAATTAAGTCTACTCCCTTCTTTCTAGTGAGGGCTAATTTATCTTCTGAGGATTATACCAAGTTGTTAGCTTAGAAGATCGTAAAGTAGCATGGTACTCCAGTTTCTATTATATCTGATTGGGGTACCCAATTCTCATCTCACTTTTGGAGGTCGTTCTTGCAAGGTTTGGGGACTAAGGTAACCCTTAGTACCACTTTCTACCCGCAGATGGATGGGCAAGCAAAAAACATAATTCAGGTCATGGAAGATAATTTTTAGGCTTGTGTATTTGATTTTGGTGGTGGTTGGGTTGACCACCTGCCTTTCATAGAATTTTCCTACAGCAACAGTTATCACTCCAGCATTGGTATGGTTCCGTTTGAGGCCTTATATGGTAGTAGGTGTAGATCTCTTATTGGTTGGTTTGAGGTTGGTCAAAATAAGTTATTTGGTCTGGATTTTCTTCACCAAGCCATGGAAAATGTGAAGATGATTCAGAATAGAATTAAGGCCGCTCAAAGTTTGCAAAAGTCCCGCACAGTTGTGAGGCAAAGGGAGTTAGAGCGCAGTATTGGTGATTGGGTATTTTTGAAGGTGTCCCCTATGAATGGAGTGATATGGTTTGGTAAGAAGGAGAAGCTCAGTCCCCGTTATGTCAGTCCATACTTGATTATTAAGAAGGTTGGTAATTTTGTTTATGAATTAGAGTTTCCTTCTAGTTTGAGCTTCATTCATTTGGTGTTTCATGTTTCGATGTTGCAAAAATAGGTGGGTGATCCTTTTATAGTTGTTCCTTTGGAGGAGGTCGGTATTTTGGATTCTTTGTCCTATCATGAGGTCCCAATTGAGATTTTGGATTGGCAAGTCCATCGGTTAGGACTAAGAATGTGACTTCGGTAAAGGTCTATTGGAGGAACCAAAAGGTTGAGGAAGCTAATTGGAAAGCCGAGGAAGACATGAAGTGCAAGTATCCATTCTTGTTTCCCATTTTAAATAATCATGCTTGAGGTATGTGTATTCCTTAAAATCTTTATTTTCTGGCTTTAATAAAGAAAATGGTGGTTTCCTTGACATTATTGTTTTCTGTCATTATTGAAGGTAAGAGTAGTGGTATGTGGAGTCAAATAGTGCTTATAAATACCTTGTCATATCATTCAAGGATGAATGATCTTAAGGGTTATGTAATTCCCTAAGTTTTTCGTCCTTGAAATATTTTTGGAATTTTATCCTCACTGTTCTGACTACGACACCCCGAATGAGTTGTATGGAGTCATGACAGGTCATAGGGACTCGGTCGTAACTTAATTAGAACAAGTAGCTTAGTATTCTTCTCTGAGCACAAGTGGCTCTCAACTAGTCGTCAAGACTTCTTATGAGTCGTAAGGAGTAAGTCGTAAGGTGTCCAGTAAGTTTGTCCCAAGGCACTATCCTCATTACAACTTGAGGCCATGAGTCGTAAAGACTCATGACGAGTCGTTATGTCCTAATCATAGAGTGTCCAGTATGTCATCCCAAATTATTGCTATCTTGAGTATGAGAAGTGGTTATGAGTCATCAAGTATGGTTACGAGTTAGTGGTATAAATCGTATCAATACGAGTATGGGCCTGGTGGTTCTGTCTTGGCTACAAATCCTTGTAATAAGTCGTAATGTTTCTATACGAGTATATAGTGACCTGTAGTCACTTGCGACAATTTTCAATCTTTTCATTAAGGGAACTTTGGATATTTGCCCCCTACCCCAATTGTAATCCATGACCTAAAACCCTATTGGGGACCCCATTAGTATTTTTAACTCACGAAAACACTTTCAAAAGCTCTCTTAAGTTCTCTCAAGCAGAAATACTTAGGGTTTTCTAGAAGTAGGTCATCCAAGGGCTCCAAGGTTGAATTCCTTTCGTGAAACTTGGTATCTCAGGCATGTTACTCTTCCTTCATAGTTAATTTTTTAAAAATATATGTTTTAAAGTATTGTTCGTGGGATATTTATGTTGATTTTGAAAACAGAGATTGAGGGTTTTTGTATAACTATTGTTCATGTGATGTTTTATGTTTGTCTCAGCATGGGTTAAGTTTAAATGGTAGTTCCGAAGTCAATTTGATGCATAGGAATGGTGAATGAACTAGGGATTGTGATTTCCCACACTTGTGACTTTTAAAGTGGTTATGACCATAACCCATATTGTGAATTTGGTTTTTAATTATGAGAAATGTGGAAATTTGTAAAATTGAACCAATGGGGTTCTAAATTCCCCCAAGTAAAGATAATTAGTGTGGAATGTTGATGTTACCTTACAAGTGTAGTTGGTATGATGATACCAATAATGTATTCCTAAATTTTTATAATGTTTTAATGAATTGAATTGTGTGATAAATGTTTTTAAATAGGCTTTAATTAGGGTTGTGTATTTGAGTTATGAAAGTGGTGGTCCTAATAGACCTACACTGGAAACTATGGTTGCTGACATAGTGGTCTATATGACCTGGTGTTTGAGTCCCTTTTATCGCTGTCATTTGATTGAGAGGTTTGAATCCTCCACATCTTATTACATGTTTTGGTGCTTGTGTCACCTTGATATGTAGGGAGGTTCGAGTCCCCCATATTGCATATGCATTCCCTCCGGTTCGTGCGGTCACACATATTAGGGCCCTACTAATCGGGCCTATATAGCCCATGGGTGCCTTTAAATGTTATGACGGTTGAGCTACACAATGCAAGCTAATGTTTTAAAACACATGTTAAGCTTTGTTCCCTAGCCCATCATGTGATATATCTATATGTATATGCATAAGATTAGATGCATTGATTTTGAATGATTTTGAACTGTTGATCATGGCATTATGTTATTATTATCCCTGAGTTACATGCTAGTGTTCACCCCATTAACCATCTATGGACGTTGTATCCCCACGTGATGTAGGCACCAGAGCTACCTCTACTTTTTCTGTGAGTTGGGTCGGTTGGCTCTGTCCGTTAGTTTGTTGTGTTGTGGTGAAGTGATGAGCTTCTATTCCCCGAAAGGCTTGGGCATTTCAGCAGATTTCATTCTTAGATTTGAGTTGATAGTTACCTTCATTATCATTAACATTATCATTTTTATTCTCATTGTCATTTTCCAGAGTTGGGGACATATCCCGACCAATACTGGTTATGGTTCTTTGTTTAAAAGGCTTTGTTTAGATTACTATGGATATTGGGTGATGTTGGTCAGTTATTTGGTAGGTCATCGATCGTCGGTTATAGACATATATTGACTTTATTTAAGCTTGGTGTATGTTATCTTGTTATATGTTCGAAATTCATCTGAAATTGGGGGATGTTGTGTTTGGTTTGGTTAGGTGTAGGGGTGATCTCCGATCCATTTTGGACTTGAGATACCCATCACGGCCAGACCCTGGTTCGGGTCGTGACAAAGATATAGCATTAATATTTCATATATCTCTGTCGTTTGACTTAATATTTCGTATGTCTTTATCCTTTGACTTAATATTTCGTATATCTTTGTCCATTGGCTACCTAATCCAAATTAACCCTTTATCCTTTCACATCGACCCATTCTTATGTTACCAATATTTTTTTAAGTTAGATCCACCTATTCCTTTCAGCACTCTTAATGCAACACTTCACAATACCACATTCTAAAAATATCATAAGTTTCATTAATCACATTATACCATAATCGGTCCTCTCAAAGGACCATAGATTCTCACATTTAACCCGGCCCATACAAGGGGCCTAATTTAAATTCGTGACCTTTCTTCCATAATTTACTAAATGTGTGTGTATATATATATATATGTAAAGAATGACATTAAAACATATGAATGAATGTATGCATAAAAGATGTGAGCATCATCGCTTACCTCTTCTCAACATCATTATCATATCCGTATAGACGTGGCGCCCGAATTATATCACAACTATCATATTTATACGAGCGTGGTATCTGACCCTTATCATATAAATACATCATCATAATGAAAATAAAATGCAATGCAGTCAATGAGTCACAAGACATGCTAGAAGACAATCATAGATGTCACATCCACAACTATGTATAAGGTCAAGAAACTCTACTGCCACAATCGTCTGACTTATGTGATCATTAACTTTAATCTTTATATATATATATATATATATATATATATATATATATATATATATCACAATCACAACTTACCAAACACCTATATGGCCTGTCGTTACCCAAGTTCACATTATTACACAATCTCCATCGAGTCGTACCCTAACTTTGAGATTTCCATAGTACCTTCTGAACTCTAAAAAACATTGATCACGATAATATGAAAACAATGTTGACACTTTAAGACGGATAATCAGACTATATTTTCACTCGCCATCTTTTCTTCTAAGAACTGGAAGGTGTCAATTATGACGAAAAAGACATTAGAATTATATAAGTTTTCCTAACACAATTAGGACATTTAAGCATTTATGTTTTAGTCAAGTCACCTTATGTAATAACCTATCCCTTTCATACCTAGGATATTAAAGGATAGCTTACAAGATGAATATTATTTAATTTATGTGGAATTCTTGAGATTTGAACTTCCATAGCATAGGAAATCGAGTAAGCTTTCTAACGATATAAGATTCGCCTAAATTCGATAATCGGGTAAGAAGTTATGGACATTTTAAGCTTCAGTTGGAAAACACCATCACTTGGACCCTTAGAGCATCGCGGAGCAGTGTTAATTCCTAATTATCAATTTCCAGTGGACCTCCGCGGTATTGGTGTGTCACGGAGGGAGCCAAATTCCCAATTTCCAATTCCAGTGAAAGACCGTGATATTAACGTGTAGCGCCAAGTTTCTACGTCCCATCCAAGGTGGCAAGCGATACCTTTGCATTGCTCCACCAAGAATTTTCCAAGTTGGCACTTTTCAGTGGCTAGTGGAACGTCATGCCAAGGCCAAAAATTAGGATCCCAATTTATTTATCCAATTTCGTTTAGGAGTTGAATGGGGGTATTTTAGACTTTTCCCCAACCCCCAATCCGTCCAAACACTTGATTAAAGCCTTTTAGAAGCATGATATGCTAAGTTTCATCAGAAAGACTCTCATCCAAAACCCTATGTTTCAACATCCATCTCCAAGAAACTCAAGATTCCACCATCCTTTTTTCCAAATTGTTTCAAGATTTAAGATCCCTAGACCAAGAGCGTTAAGAATCCTCATTCAAGAGCATAAATAGCATCTAAAAAGGAAAGCTTATTCATTTAGTTCATCATCTAAGGTATGTGGGGTTTGAACAAGGACAATCCTTTCGTCCTTGTGCTCCAAAAACTAGATTTTTATTGAAGATTACTTGATTTGCAAGTTAGGGTTGCTACCCAATTCTTATTATTTTTAGTTTATGAAATTATCATGTTATTTAAGGCTTCAATTGCAAGATATTTACATATATCCATGTTTGAAATCATGAGATTCATATTATGAGTTATTTTCCACTATCTTGATTGAGATTATTGAAGGCTTTTAAGATAATTGTTGAGCATGAAGTTTAAGTATGACTATTGATGTACTAAAGCTTTATATTTTGAGTCCTAAGTACCATTGATGACTTTATAAGTAGATTTTGATCTCAAGTTTCATTGACAAGTTTGGTAAGTGCTTTCAAAAGCAAAGATTGATCTTTTGATCCAAGTTAAGATAGGAATCTACATGATTTATACAGTTTATGATTTAAAGCAAAGCAATGGATAATCTGTTTTAATTATAATCCCTTATTCTATGTTGAGGTGGATTTCCTAAAATTTCTGAGCGTAAGCATGAGAGTAGTATTTAGCACCGAGTAGGGAATGATTCCAAGGTGTCATGCCCCAGAACTACGTGCCACCATAGGACCAAGAATATTCCTACTTCTAAGTGGATGACTAAGATTCTGATCACTAAAGTAAAGGTTCTATTCTGATGGCAATGGTAGAACAACTCTCCCCAATGTGGGAAAGACATTGGACTCCATGTCAGCTCAAATGGTTTATGTCAGTTAGAAGAAACTCCCAAGCCCAAGATCTCTAGTTCCAAAGTTTCTATGTTTCAAAAGAAAAGAATGATAGAAAAGCTTTTATAAGACTAAGTGTTATGAGTCACTAGATTTACAACTATGATTGGCTATACAAGATTTTATATTTTAATATTTTTGATAATCAACCTTATATGAGTCATATAAATCTACATGCATTTACTTTCTAATTATGATGATGTTTACTTATGCATTACAACCCCATATACTCAGTACATCCTCAAAGTGTTGATCCACATATATGTCTATGTGCTACATTGTCTTATAATGTAGATTCAGGTGATCCATATCAACAACGTGAGTTGTTTCAAGCATCTTTATTTGTGCTCCCATAGTTGGTGAGTCCTCATGATTTGAGGGCCCACTTTATTAGATTTCCAGCTTTCATAGTAATTGAGTTATCATTTTTAATTTAGCCTGAGTCAGTTGGGGGTTTGTCCCAATGGTTCTCTAATTCTTTAGTAGTAGAGCCTTGTCAGACTACGAGTTTAGCTATAGACTTTCAGTATTTGTTATTCAGATAGTATCTACAGTTTCTTTAGTTTAGTTTTTGGTATAATACTACATTATTTCTTGATTAGATTATCTTAAAGTAATGTTTAGATCTAGTAGCAGGATCAAAGGGTTAGCTTGGGTCTAATCATAGACTTGAGCACCATGTGACATCTCAGGATTAAATTTTGGGGCATTACAAACTTGGTATTAGAGTTAGAGAGAGTCCTAGGAAGTTAGACAAGCCACGTTACATAGAGTCTTGATCATCGATGTGAAGCATGCCACATCTATGAGCAAGAGGCTATGGAGCGTTTTAGGAAAATACTCTCTTTCATTCATAATCCATCGTGCTTAAAGTTGTCTTTATCTTTTATTAATGCATGCTCTTTTATGATTGAATCTGGATCCTTGTAGAGGTAATGCCAGCAGAAGTGATAACCTGCCATCTCAGCTTGCAGATTCTTTGATTGGGAATGTGTCACATGAAAAGTTTTTGGCAGGTTTTTAGGTTCTAGGCCAAGATGTGACCGCTAATGTTTAAGGTAATCGTCAGGCTATAGTCCCACCACAGTAGGATGGGGATTTTGTCGCAACCAGAATTTGGGACTTTATGACAATGAACCTGCCAGAATTATTTGGGTCGAAAGCAGGTGAGAACCCATAGCAATATCTTGATGAGGTGAACAAGATCACCCATGTGATGCATATGACTGAGGAAGAGATTATACAATTAGCATCTTATAGGCTGAAGGATATTGCTTATGATTGGGTAGTAATGTAGAAGAAAAGTAGAGGGGAGAATGCAGCTCCCATGACTTGGTATACATTTTAAGATGTGTTCTTAGACAAATTCTTCCCACTTGTGATGAGGGAATCTAAGATATAAGAGTTCATGAACTTGAGGCAGGGCTCCATGACAGTAAAGAAGTATTGCCTCAAGTTTAACCAGTTGTCTAAGTATGCCCCTGACCATATGTCTGATCGTAGATCAAGCATGAGTATGTTTGTGATCGGCGTGTCTAGATTGGTAGTTAAGAAGAGTAAAATAGCTATGCTCAATAGAGACATGGATCTTTATAGATTGATGATGCATGCTCAACAGGTTAAGAAAGAGAAGATAAAGAAAAATGAGAGAGTAAATAAGAGGGCTAGAATAGTGTAGTTTGAATATGGGCAGACTAGATCCCATGGGGAAAATTTCACATAGTTTCAGAACCATTTGTCTATGCCAGCCCCGTCTTCAGCTAGTGCTCCTACACCCATAAACAAGTAAAAATAGTGGGGTAAGTCTTCTAGGTATAGATCCTATAATAGTGTGAGTGGTAAGCCCAATTATCCTCCTTGTGCTAAGTATGGTAGAACACATCCCGGTGAGTTCTTGGTCGAGCAGAAGGGTGTTTTGGTTGTGGAAAGTTGCCACATAAAATTAAAGATTTTTTGTATGCTAAGCATGGTAACAGAGACATTCATACTCAGACTCAGGCTACCAGTGTACCAGCCCCTGTAGTTCGTCCCTCCCTTCCTCAGAGAGCTTTATCCTGTACCAATGGTGAACAATGCTAGAATCGATTCTATTCTCTACCATCCCTCTAGGAGCAAGAATATTTTCCAGATGTTATTACTGGTATGCTATGTGTTTTTTATTTTGATATGTATGTGTTCTAGACCTCAGGTCTAGTTTTTCCTATGTGACCCTATTAGTTGCCGTGAATTTTGATATAAGTTCTAAAAATATTCTCGAGCCTTTATTGGTTTCTACTCCAGCAGGTGAGTTAGTTATTGCTAAACAGATTTACAAAAAGTATCCTATCATCAGCATTCATAAGTTCATGTCCGCATACTTAATGGAATTAGATATGGTTGATTTTGATCTTATTCTAGGTATGGATTGGATCCATTCTTGTTATTCTTCTATAGATTGTTTCACCCGAGTGGTAAATTTTCAGTTTCCAAAAGAGCTAGTCTTTGAATAGTCAGATAATTTTATCTCCCAAGAGTCATTTCATATCTTATCTTAGGCTAGAAAGTTGATTTCCAAAGGCTGCATTTACCATCTAGTTTGAGTTAAATATATTAAGTTTGAGACTCCAATAGTTTAGTCTATTAATGTAGTAAATGAGTGTCCAGATGTCTTTCTAGAAGATCTCCAGGGGAGCCTCCCGATAGAAAGATAGAATTTGGTATTGACCTTCTCCCAGATACTCGGCCTATTTTTATCCCTCCTTATCGTATGGCTCCCTCAGAGCTTAAGGATTTGAAGGAGAAACTCAAGGATTTTTTAGATAAAGGTTTCATAAGGCCTAGTGTTTCTCCATGGGGCGCTCTCATCCTATTCATGTGAAAGAAAGATGGCTCTTTGCGCATGTGCATTGACTATAGTCAGCTAAATAAGGTCACAGTCAAGAACAAATTTCCTTTTCCTAGAATTGATGTCATTTTTTATCAGTTTCAAGGTGCAAGTAGTTTATCAAAGATAGACCTTAGATCCGGCTATCATCAGCTTAAAGTTAGGAAGTGTGATATTCTAAAGTCTGCCTTTAGAACCCGCTACGGTTATTTTGAGTTCCTTATCATGTCTTTCGAGCTAACTAATGCTCCAGCAGCCTTCATGGATCTCATGAATTGAGTGTTCAAAGAGTATTTTGATATGTTTGTCATAGTGTTCATATATGATATCCTTATGTACTCTCGTAGTGAGGATGACCATGCAGATCATATTAGAGTTATGTTGCAAACTCTTAGAGATCATCAATTGTTCCACAAATTCAACAAGTTCAAATTTTGGCTATGATCAGTAGCATTTCTCCGTCATATTATTTTTGTCGATGGCATTAAAGTTGATCCCCAAAAGATAGATACCGTAAGAAATTACCCTAGACCTATCTCTCCTACAGATATTAGAAATTTCTTGGGTCTAATTGGATATTACCACCGTTTTGTTAAAGGTTTCTCATCTATTGTATATCCTATGTCTTGATTGACCTAAAAGAAAGTTAAGTTCTAATGGTCAGATTCTTGCGAGAAGAGTTTTCAGGAGTTGAAGACTCGACTCACTTCTGCCCCAGTTCTAGCATTACTCGATAGTATAGATAGTTTTTTTATTTATTATGATACCTCTAGAGTTGGTTTTGGTTGTGTGTTGATGCATAGAGGTAAGGTCATAGCCTATGACTCTAGACAGTTGAAGCCTCTTGAAAAAAATTACCCAACCCATGATTTGGAATTATCTGTTGTGGTGTTTTCTTTGAAAATCTGGAGACACTATCTAATAGTGATCATGTTGATATGTTCACAAACCATAAAACTTTGCAATATGTGTTCACCCAGAGGCCGCTGAACCTTCACCTGAGAAGGTGGTTAGAGTTGCTAAAAGATTATGATATGAGTATGTTTTATCATCCGAGCAAGGCCAATATAGTGACTGATACCCTTAGTAGGTTGTCTATAGGCAGTATTGCTCATATGGAGAAAGATAAGAAAGAGTTGGCTCGCGAAGTGCATCATTTCTCTAGATTGGGTGTTAGATTTCTTAATTCAATTGAAGAAAATATTTGGGTTCAGAGTATTTTTGAAGTTTCCTTAGTTTCGAAAGTGAAGGAGATACAAGACATGGATCTTAGTTTTGTCAAACTAACGGAGTCGGTTAAAGACCAAAATGTAGAGGTTTTCTCCCAGGGGGGATATACGGTATTAAGATACCAAAGTGATTGTGTGTGCCTTGTGTTGTTGATCTGAGACAGAGAATTATGGCTAAAGTGCATGGTACGCATTATTTTATTCATCCCAGTGCTACCAAGATGTACCCCAATCAGCAAGAAATTTATTGGTGGAGTGGTATAAAGAAAGATATAGCAGAGTTTGTAGCAAAGTGTGCAACTTTTCAACAGGTTAAGGTAAAGAACCAAAGACCTGGTGGTACATTGCAAGAATTTAGTATCCCCACTTGGAAGTGGAAGAAGTGAATATGGATTTTATGACTAGTTTACCCTAATTGTGTCGTCGTCATGATTCAATATGGGTTATTATAGACAGATTAAGTAAGTCAGTGCATTTCTTGCCAGTTCATACATCCTATACAACTGAAGATTATGCTAAGTTGTATATCTGAGAGTTAGTCAGATTGCATGGAGTTCCCTTGTCTATCATTTCGGATAGAGGTACTCAGTTCACTTTCCAGTTCTAGAAAGCTTTTCAAAAGGGTTTTGGTGCCCAAGTTCATCTTAATTCTGCCTTTCATCCTCAAACTAACGGTCAAGCAGAGATGACCATCCAAATGTTAGAAGATATATTGAGAAAATGGGTTCTTGATTTCAAAGGTATTTGGGATGAGCATTTGCCATTGATTGAGTTTGCTTATAATAACAGTTATCATGCTAGCATTTAAATGTCCCCGTGTAAGGCTCTGTATAGGAGTAGATGTATATCACCCATAGGTTGGTTTGATTTGGGTGAGGCATCTTTGCTTTGTCTTGATGCAGTATTTCAGGCTATGGAGAATGTCAAGCTGATTACAAAAAGGTTGAAGACAGCCCAGAGTCGTCAGAAATCATATGCAAATATGAGGAGAAGGGACCTTGAGTTTAAGGTTGGTGATTTAGTATATCTAAAGATTTCACCAATGAAAGGGGTGAAGATATTTGGCAAGAAGGGGAAACATAGTCCTCGGTATGTTGGCCCTTATAGAATTCTGAGTCGTGTTGGGAAAGTAGTTTTTAACTTTAGTTGCCCACAGACCTGTCAGCAGTCCATCCTGTATTCCACGTCTCTATGCTTAAGAAGTGCATCAGTGACTCCACCGTTGTTGTTCCATTAGAAAGCTCAGAAATTCAGAGTAACCTTTCATACAAAGAGATTCCAGTTGAGATTTTAGATTATCAAATCCATAGATTGAGGAACAAAGAAGTTTCCTTGGTCAAAGTTCTTTGGTGAAATCAGTCAGTTGAGGGCGCAACTTGGGAAGAAGAAGTAGATATGCGAGCCAAATACCCTCACCTTTTCTCTGCAAACTCAGATCTATCTGAAGGTAATACTCTTCCTTGATTCAGGTCCCATACAAGATGTCAATGCGATACCTCCGCGTTGCTCCACCATTAATTTTCCCAGTTGGCACTTTTCAGTAGCTTGGCGCGATAGTGGCACATGGCACCAAGGCAAAAAATAGGGACCCCAGTTTTCTTCCAGCTTCGTTTAGGAGTTGAATGGCGGTATTTTGGACTTTTCCAAAAACCCCAATCCATCCAAACACTTGATTAATGCCTTTTAGAAGCATGATATTCTAAGTTTCATCAGAATGACTCTCATCCAAAACCCTAGGCTTTAACATTCATCTCCAAGAAACTCAAGATTCCACCATTGTTTTTTCAAATTGTTTCAAGATTTAAGATCCCTATACCAAGAGCTTCAAGAATCCTCATTCAAGAGCACAAATAGCATCTCAAAAAGTAAGCTTATTCATTTAGTTCATCATGTAAGGTATGTGGGGTTTGAACAAGGACAATCCTTTCGTCCTTGTGCCCAAAAACTTGATTTTTATTAAATATTACATGATTTGCAAGTTAGGGATGTTACCCAATTCTTATTTTTCTAAGTTTATGAAATTATCATGTTATTTAAGGCTTCAATTGCAAGAGATTTATATATATCCATGTTTGAAATCATGAGATTCATATTATAAGTTATTTTCCACTATCTTGATTAAGATTGTTAAGGTTTTTAAGATGATTGTTGAGCATGAAGTTTAAGTATGACTATTGATGTATCAAAGCTTTACATTTCGAGTCCTAAGTACCATTGATGATTTTATAAGGAGATTATGATCTTAAGTTTGATTGACAAGTTTGATAAGTGCTTTCCAAAGAAAATATTGATCTTTTGATCTAAGCAAAGATAGGAATCCACATAATTTATACAGTTTATGCTTTAAAGCAAAACAAAGAATAATGAGTTTTAATTATAAGCCTTTATGCTATTTTAAGGTGGATTTCCTAAAAGTTCTAAGTGTAAGTATGGGAGTAGTATCTAGCATCGAGTTGGGTATGATTCCAAGGTTTCATTCCCCAGAACTACGTGTCACAGCAGGACCAAGATTATTCTCACTTCTACATGGATGCCTAAGATTGAGATCACATAAGTTAAGGTTTTATTCAGATGGCAAGGATAGAATAGCTCTCCCCAACGTAGGCAAGATGTTGGACTCCATGTCAGCTCACATGGTTTATGTCGGTTAGAAGAAACTACCAAGCCCAAAGTCTCTAAATCCCAAAGCTTCTAAGTTTCAAAAGAAAAGAATGATAGAAAAGATTTTACAAAACTAAATGTTATGACTCACTAGATTACAAGTATGATTGGTTATACATGATTTTATATTTCGATATGTTGGATAATCAAGCTTATGTGAGTCATATACATCCGCATACATTTACTTTCTAATTATAATGATGTTTACTTATGCATTACACCCCTATTACTCAGTACATTCACAAAGTATTGATCCACATATATGTCTATGTGCTACATTGTCTTATAATGTAGGTTCAGGTGCTCCATATCAACAATGTGAGTAGTTTTGAGAATCTCTATCTACGCTCCCACAGTTGATGAGTCCTCATGACTTGAGGTCCTACTTCTTCAGTTTTCCAGCTTTTATAAAAATTGAGTTATCATTTTTAGTTTATCCTGAATCAGTTAGGGGTTTGTCCCAATGGGTATCTAGTTCTTTAGTGGTAAAGGCTTGTCGGACTACGAGTTTAACTATAAACTTTCAGTATTTGTTATTCAGACAGTACCTATAGTTTATTCGGTTTAGTTTTTGGTATAATACAACGTTATTTCTTGATTAGATTATCTTAAAGTAAGGTTCAGATATAGTAGCAAGCTCAAAATGTTAACGTGGGGTTACTCGTGGCCTTGATCACCATGTGGCATCTCCGCATTAGATTTTGGGGTGTTATACCTTAATTCATTTTTTTACCACTTTGCTCTATCTCGTTCAACCTGTCTCTAAATTTAAACCCAACAAAATAATAAACTAAGAACCTTTGACCCATAATCCTACTCATCACTTATCCCAAATCAAACATTAACAAGCATGTCATAATTCGACATATTCAAGCCTATTCAAATTTTTAGCATCTCTTTCCATCCAACTCCATGTCTGAAGGCCTAATGCATAATACTCTTGACATTGTTTTTTAGTGTTAAATTCATCTACCCCAAGTATAGTTTCTATAAAATAAATATTATCTTCCCTCTTAGGCGATACAAGCTACTAAGGAGAGAAGTATGTTGTCCCATGTGTTCTAAACATATTTCCATGTCGGGTTTTCTCTGGGCTTGTTTCAAAATTGCTCTCATAAACCTTGTCCTTTGAAATCTCATGGTTGGTGTTTAGAATTTTGAAGTATTTTGGAAGAACGGGCGACTAAGGAAAATAAAAAGAAAAAAGATTTTAAAAATTCCTCGACTGGGCTACTGCCTTTTACCAATGAAGCAAAAATTTTATCATTGCGGGAGTCGGTAATGGTTCTGACAATCCAACGTAGTCCATAATTGGGTCTCTTGTCCCAATTCCCTTAGGCCTCGGTTTAAATTTTTTTCAGTTCATTTTGAACCTATTATATATTATAAAATTTTGGGATGCATTTTCACACATAACAATGATTTGAATCATTACATTACATATCAGTTTACCCACCATTAGTCCTAGAACGTTCTAATGGTGAGGTCTAAACAATTACACTAGTACTCAATAGATATTTAAATATAATAAGTCACTAGGAGGATTTCTTAACATATGATATCTCATTATATGCCTATGCTCTTTTAATGGTCTACCGTTAAAACACTTCCTAATCTAGGCCCGATGGTTATTTCCAATGTTTTTTCCTAAGATGAAGTACACACTGGATTGTTGGAACAACTATTCAAACATTTTATGTCATGTCAAAGCACAAAAGGTTGAGGTGAAGTTGTTTTTGAAAATGTTTACCGCTGCAGCAGTAACCAACCATAATAGCAGTTTACAGTAGTTAAGTAAGGGGGAAACTCTATATTCCCCATTTTCACTCCCAACTCTCAAATACTCTAAACTTTCTCTGCAAAAATCTTTCCCCGTTAATGAATTTAAGGTAACTTATTTGTCCCCTCTACTTACTTTACATATTTCTTGTTATAGAATCATAGAATTACTTAGAATAGAGGGAATTATGGTTGTTTTTGGTGCAACTTTGTGACTTGATTTAGTGGTGTTCTTGAGTATATTGCTTGTCATGCTAAGTTTTCTTACGTTTTCAATGCTCCTATAGCATTTGAAACTTAAGAATAATTTAGTTATGGTGGGTTTTATCTAGGGGAGGGGTGAAAATAAAAAGCCATCTTCCTTAATGATTTACTTTGATTTGGGCTTGATTTCAGGTGTTTCACATCCTCATTTTTGTATAAAAAGGTTCACCCATACTTTTCCTATCCTGATTTGTACTATTTTTTAAATTATAGAGAAAAGTTAAAAATACCATAGAAAGGAAGGTTGTTGATACCGTTGCACTAATAGTACCGCAACTGCGATATCGCTGCAATGGTTAATTAACCATCGTAGCAGTACAAGGCAGTATGTCCCTAGTTTTTGCATTTCTTGAAAACTTTGAATACTCTCTTCCTTCCTTCTTGTTCAGATTTAGTTCTAACAGATTTTTGTGGTATTTATAGGATCATAATATCCCAACAACCTACCTACCACAGATTTTCCAACACCAAATCTCAAGACCATAATAAGAAGAGATTGCATTATCGGGGTTTCCTTTGCGAGTGGGGAATGGTGATGAGGTATATGAAGGAGGAGTTGTCGGGATTTTATGCTAGGTCAAAATATTTGGGTAGGAGATATTTAGTGAGTCACTCCCTCAGCACAACATAGGTGTCATTCGATAGTTTTATGCTAACCTCCCAATTGTTCACTGGTTGGTACCTTTCTCCAATATTTATGTATGAGTTAAGAGTATCCTGGTGAATATTTCCACTATCAATGAAACTTTGGGTGTCTTGAACCCTTCCAATTCTGCCTTTAAGGTGTGAAAACAAGTATCAGACTTGGACTGGTTGATTAGGGTTTTGACATTGAAAGGACGAGTTGTTGAGGTGAAGTGTTCCAGTCTCAAAGGGACGAAGAGAACTTATTTCTTGATAAAGGACAACGTTTATTTACAACTGGTGTCCCAAAGGATAAGTCCCTTAGGATATATTACAAATATGGCCTTTTGTTGAGCCACGGTAATGGCTTGTATCCTTTCAGGAATTTGAGAGAATAAAAGAGGAATATGGTGGATGAGTAATGGTACTTTTATTCTTGGAATAGGTTGATATGAAAAATTCTCCTACCTTCCTTGGTTACATACTTTGTGATAGAGTGAAGGTGCCCCTGGAGATTGAAGACACTATGGACGACTGTGAGATGACATAAAAACCATTGAGGGGTAAGGGTATTTGAGCAGGGATTATTAAAAATAGAAAGGTGGGGTAGGAGGGTGAGAGTAGTTAAGATGGTAGGATTGGAGGGTTAAGTGCTCTTTTTACTCAAGCCCTCACATTCCTTGGCAAATAGGAGCCCGATCTTGCTGCAGTATGGGGATATCTAGAGAGATATCACCTACCCCTTCTGGATTGGATAATTCGAGCTCTACTACCCTAAAGGATCTGACCCAAGCTTATGCAAAGGTTCAAGGAGAACTGGATGAAGAAAGATTAATTTTTCGTTCCCCTAAATGCATAATAATAAGAATTTGGAAATCAGTCCAGGTAATAATCTGCTGAACATTTCCTATAAGAACTTGCTGAAACTGATCAAGAAGCACGCCGAAGAGTTTTTCCTCAGTGGAAGTGAGGAGGAGGGTTTGAATTCCTCGAGCCTTAGAGATAGTACCACTAGCTAGCTCTCTCTTCCTTATGTTTTAAGTTATTGGATCTGGATTGGGGGCATATAACAAACAATCTTTATTTTTATATTTGGCACTTTTAAGACATTTTCCCTTCCCACCCCTTGATGTCGCCCAAAACTACACCTCCAAGAAGTATAATATGGTTGATGTCAAATATAGTAACCCAATAAAGGTTGGGGTCTAACCCACTAGGAATAGGCCAAGTATCACTGACGAACTTCCAAAAGTAGCCGAAAAAATGCAGAAAAGTAAATGAGGGTATTTTTTGTGCAATAGTAAAGTCGTAACAATGCTTGATCGCTTTGGGTTGAAATTAATCTTAGATAAACACTAGGACTATGTTCCCCCTAACTTTCTAACTCCATAGACTTATCGTGTTTCTTCTACCTATCTCAATGTCATGTATGCAAAATCTTATAAGATATGTATCACCAACCATTTTGTTAACGCCTTTGGTGAATTTTACTCTTCACGTTATAAGTCTCAGAGTGTTTCCTTGCTATTCTTTGTCTTGGATCCCAGTCCAACTATCCCTTTTGATTATCAAGTTGATTAGACGAGGGTTGTTAGCCTTAAATTACTGTCGTGATTCTCTTTTCCTAATATCAAACTCACTTGTGAAGATAATTTTGAGTACAGAAGTTAAGAAAGCAATCAAATCAAAGATAATCTCAATCCATGCATAAATACTGATTTAGAAGGACCTCACACTTCCTCTACTTTGTTATTCATCCAGGGTTCCCACAATCCTAGTTAGGTGGTTTAGCCTCTTATGTTTGCAAGAATATCCATAGAATTCATAAATGAAATCATAAGATGGATCTCACAATAATTTAAGAAGAAAACCTAGAATCTCAAATTAATAATCAACCAAATAATCAAGAACAAAGGATTCCAAGATCAAAATTCGAATCTTAAAATCAATATATGTTTGTGAATGTAAAGAGTACGTCCAATAATACAAAAATAACAAGGAGTATTTATAGTTTTATTAAATAACCTAAAAGTTCCAACCAAAATAAAATAGGAAACTAAGCTTGATAATGGTTACACCTCAGGCAACGACTCATCTGAATCGACGATGACTCATTGTTAACTCAGTTATCTTCCTTCTGCACTTAGTGATGATGACTCATCACAAGACTACGAGTCGTTATCTAGACTCATTGTTACTCCAGTGAATTTGTATCTTTCAGATCTCTTCTCTTCATGCTCAATACGGTTAGCACTACGAGTTGTAGCCTGATATTTTGACTCATAGTCAGTCTCGTTCCCATTGCGCATCAACTTGTAGACTTCAGAAATTAGGTGAACTTTTCTTAGAATGATTACTCCCTACGACTCATAGTCAATCCCTGCAAGTCATAGACATCTTCAAATTTATTCCTCTTATGAGACTTTCTTACTGTTCACCTGACGACTTTAGCTAATAGTTGTATATTCATCCAACGAATCGTATCCAGTCTGCAATTTCACATTTGAATTTATGTTTTCTCATATTGTTCTAATCACTTCAATTCTATTTTTCTACAACATAAACACAAACAGACAACATATCTAACAAAATGGCCTACGTATTTACATATTTTTGTAGTTTTAAGCATCGAAAGTTCCTAAAAACCATGGCACTCAACCATTTTAATAAAATTCATACTTGCTATAGTGCATGTTGGATGAATTTCTGTCATTTTATTATATCAAAAACAACATAGTCCTGTAAAATTACAAAATTACAAAAATAAGGAAATGGCTGGCAGGATACTATATAGAGCCACTGCAACGGCAAATCTTACCGCGGCAGTAGTAAAAGATCTGCTAATATCTACCTGGACTTTCCTTTACTCAGTCTCAGGTTCCTTACCACATAATATTCCTTTTATGTATACTTTAGTATCATAATAAATTCTTATGTACACGTAATATCAATTTAATTCACAATTCTATTGCTCCCAAAGCACAACCAATACCATTTTTTGTGTATCAAATTAGTTAGTGCTACACTTTCATCAATCTTCTTGCTTACTTAATTTACAATCCTTTAAAATATTTCACCAACAGCCATTGACCTGACCCGATCAGGTGCCTTGTCGTAATGGGAATCCCAAGTCCAACCAGGACCGGGTACTACCCCATATTTCCCAATCCAACCACCATTAACATACCTTGAGTCAGCTAAATTTTGAACATATAACAAGATAGCATAACTGGTAAAGGTCTGACTGTGGGATAGGTCTATTCCTAGACCAGACCTAACAAGTCATCCTATCCAACAAAGCATACCAACCAAACTTCCAAGCCAAACGAATACCAATCCAAGGCCATAAACCAGGACACAACCAAATGAGTTCCAAAATATAATAGGATTAATACCAAAATGAAATATGATGGAACAGCCAACAATATCATCAATCAAATTTAGCCCAAATATCAATACCAATGCTAAGACTGACAACAATACCGACCCTGTCTATTCGAACCCATAGCAGTACCACAAAGCCTCTAACCAAAAGAGTAATAACATCTGGTTGGGACATGACCCCAACCGTAGACAAAACCAAGATCCAGAAATAAATCAAAATATCTAAAAATATCCATAACATATAATGGATACTTCTGTAAAGATGGAAGCTCACCGCTTAAATCCAACAGTTGCCCCCAAGTTAATCACTATGTAGGAGGAGTAGAACTACTGGTTCTTGCATAGCATGGGTATGCAGCCTCCCGAAGATAGGTTAACTCGTGAATTCTAGCCTGAACTCAAGATAAGGATAAAATAAATCCATATGAAAAATCGAGTAAACAATCCATATTCTCACAACCATACATACATATATATAACCATGCTAGAAAAGGGAACCAGGTTTAGCATGCCATTAAAATCATTATCTGGGTTGTGTATCTTTGCCGTCCAAAACCACCTATGGGCTATATGGGTTCAGCAACCCCTGCTGAAAGGGTCGCAGTGCATGAAGCCGCATGACCAGGGAAGAAAACCTGGGATGACTAGTACATCCCCATAATATAAAGTGTGACATCATGCACACGATCAGTTGGACCAATCCTCACATCGACAATTATGAGTTTCTAGCTTTGGTTCCCCCGGGGACCTCCACCTTCAATGACTTTGATACGCACTCATTCCCTAATTAAAACCATCGCCAAGTAACCAACCAATCGATTAACCATTTATTAACCAAGGCCATTATTAGTGGTATCGTCATACCAACAAAACTTGAAAGTTTTGTCCATAGACAACCATATATAGGGTTAAGGGATTCCATGTACCCTTCATGAGTTCCAATTAACCAAAACTATGGCCCCAAGTCCTTTCCAATCCACTTAAAACCATTTAAACTATTCATATCATTTAGGGTTCCATTACTAAGTTTAAACCATGCATAGGTTTCATTGAAAAAACAATATTAAAGTAAAAACATTATTGAAGGCATTTAATCAAACACATTGGGGGGATAGTATTTTCAAAACCAAATTCCATTAACAGAGTACCATTCCTATGGAACCAATTATCCAAAACAACCATTAATGCATATAAAAGCTTAATTAAAACATGGGAAAACCATAACCAAGCATTTATAACCAAAAACCCCAAATCATATTTAAGAATCCAAAATCACACAGCAATGAAATCATGAAAACCATTCACCAAAACCAAGCCTTAGTTGGAACTAATAATGAAGGAAGAGAACATGCCTTAATTTAAAAAGTAGACAGGGAGAAAGCACCAACAAGATCCCCAATTTAGTCCTCTAGTAGAAACCCTAGCTTCCTTACCCCAAAAGCTCTAGAGAGAATCATAGAGTGTTTAGGAAGAGTTTCTAAGTTTTAATGAATAAAGTAATTGGGTAAATAGCCTCCCAAGTGAGTTTCGTGGGGTTTTATTGGGGTAAGTGGGAAAATATCCAGATTACCCCCACCTAAGTTGCATAAAATCCCATCATAGGGGTACGATTGACCCTCACGAACCGTGCCATTTGGTATGAGGGGTACCCACCACTCGTATACTAAAACTTAACCATTGAACCCAACATTGTCCTATGTACAACTCATCCTACACAAGTTGCATTGATAGCACATGATTCGTACCATTCACCCGTATCCTTGGAAAGATTGAATTACAAAAGGTTTGAATATTATCCACCATACGAGTCCCTGGTACAACTCGTACCCTGTCTAACAGCTTTTTGTGAACCACTCGTACTCAAATCCAACTTAAGTTACCAAGTCTAAGGTTAAGGAACCAAATGATCTGTAGCCAACCATATGACTCGTACCACCATGTTTTACCCATTTTAGTGACCAAAATCCATCCCACCAACCAATACTGATTAGCATACGACTGGACCATACAATTCATATCCCAACATAAAAATCTTACCCAAGAGTAGTATTGGATATATAGACCAGAATTCCAAGATATTTTCTAAGGGTCAAAACACAGGGATTTCAGTCTTACCCACTTAGAACATTCATCCCCGAATAACGGATAAGGTAGGGGTAACCACATGCACGAGTCATTTACATTATAAAATATATTTCTAATCTCTAACAAAGTTTGAAAAAATAGAGGCAAAGATATTAATCTTTCCTTTAACAAACTCAAAAATAAAGATGTGTTGAAGACACATACCTTCTACACAAATCCCAAGAGTAGAAAATAGAAACGGATACTTGGAATTCATGTCCTCCTCTACTTCCTACGTAACTTCTCCCACCTTGTGGTTCTGCCATAGAACCTTAACCAAAGCCACATCCTTGGTCTGTAATAGTTGAAGCTACCTATCCAAAAGCTTAATCGGGACCTCTTTATAAGACAGAGTGTTTGGGATAACCAACCCCTCTAAAGGAAGATATAAAATACTGGATGAACGGAGTTCAAACTAGAAGGCAACTCTAATTCATAAGAAATAATTCCAACCCTCTACAAAACCACATAAGGACCAATATACCAGGGACTGAGCTTCCCCTTTTTGCCAAACTGCACTACTTTCTTCATGGGAGAAACCTTGAGGAAAACCTTATCCCCAACCTCAAACTCCAATTCTCTAAACCTTACATCCACATAGGACTTTTGGCGACTTTGTGAAGCCTTAAGATAATCTCAAATCACCTTCACAAGAAATAAGATGACCAAATAAAGTCACAGTGTTCAACCAAAACCCACTCTTTGAGAAGTTGGCATACAACTATTGCACTTTCAAAGTAAGCAATACTAGACGGAGGTGATTAGCATGAACTATCTCACTTTTGCAATAAACAAGAATTTATCAATCAACACAATGATGAAGAGATCCAAGAACTGCCTGAAAACCCTATTCTTTAAATCAATAAATATTGTTGAGGCATTGGTCAATCCAATCGACATTACCAAAAACTCAAAGTGCCCATATCGACAACAAAAAGTTGTCTTAAGGATATCCACCTCCCTAATATTTAGCTAATGATACCCAGACTGGAGATCTATCTTAGAAAAAATCTTGGCACCCTGCAACTGATCAAACAGATCATCTATCTTTAGGAGAAGATACTTGTTCTTGACCGCCACCTTATTCAACTACCTGTAATCAAAGAACATTCTAAAGGAACCATTCTTATTGCGCATGAATAACACCGATATACCCCATAGGGATACACAAGGACAAATAAACCCTTTATCTAAAAGATCCTTATTTTACTTCTTTAGTTTCCTCAACTCAGCCGGAGCCATTATATAAGGAGGAATAAATATTGAATGAGTGTATGGAACAAAATCAACACCAAACTCTATTTCCCTATCTGGAGGAACACAGGGAAGATCATCTAGAAATACCTCAGGAAACACATTTACCACCGGGACAGACTGTAGAGGAGAACCTTCTAAGTTAGAATCCTTAACTCAGACCAAGTGATAAAGACAACCTTTAGAGATTAACCTCAGAGCGCTAAGATAAGAAATAAATGCCCCCTTAGGAGCTAGAGAACCACCCTCCCACTCTATAATTGGTTTACAAGGGAACCTAAAGATAACCTTATGGGTCCAATAATCCAAGAACACGTAACAAGGGTGTAACCAATCCATCCTCAGAATAACATCAAAATCCATCATATCAAGTTCAAATAAGTTAACCAAAGTCTACCTACCACCAACAGATACCACATACCCCGTAAAGACTCTCCCAGCAATAATTAAGTCACCTATCAGGGTTGAAACAGAAAACAATCCGAAATAACCTCAGAATCAAGATATACATACAGCCATAAATGGGATCACATAAGAAAGAGTGGACCTAGATTAAGTAGACAAATATGTCACAAGAAAAGAGTTGTAACATACCAGTAATAATATCAGGTAATGCCTTGAATTCCTGTTGGGACGCTAAAGCATACAACCAGTTTCGGCCAATACTAGAACCAGGAGAAGTAACAGAAGTAGTCACAACACCACCGGGTGTAGGAGCAGAAGATGAAGCCACCAGTACCTTATATTCTCCCCTAGCAGCCTTATTAATTGGACAAACCCTGAGCCGATGGCCTGCCTAGCCACACTTGAAGCATTTGTCCCTCCTTTCATCCCAATAACCGTGATGAGGACAACCAAAGAACTGACAAAGAGGGCATGCATAAATTGACTAACCCTCACTCGACTGAGATTGGGCACCCTGTGCCTAAAAATTGTTAACACCTTGATGACGCCTGTCACTCGACTGCTTTGGGTAAGGAGCACTAGCAGTAGAGAAGGATCCAGGACTCCACCACTTCTTTTTCTACCATTTTTTCTGATACCAACTACCTTGAGACTAGCACCTCCCTAATTAGAAAACCTGCTCCTCTTACCCTGTCGATCTCCGAACTCTGCATATTTCCTCTTCACATCTTCTACCTGTTATGTACGAACAATCAACCTAGAAATATCCATATCTTTAATCAACAAGGCGGTATTGCTTTCCAAGATCAAATCTCGATTCAACCCAAAAGAAAACTTTCTCATTCTCACTCTTATGTTAGCCACCAAATAAGGAGCATACCTTGACAGCTAATGAAATTTTAAGACATATTCCTTTACAGACATTCTCCCTTGCTTAAGATTCACAAAATCCTCTATTTTAATTTCCCTTAGTTCTTCAGAAAAGAAATAAACTAGAAAACCACAAGAGAAGGCATCCCATAAGGATACTCTTTGTAAAATTGGTACGCAACATCCTTGAGCATATAAGCTGCAAAATTTACACCTTCCACATTAGTAGCTTGCCTAAATATCTTTTCCATTTCATCCAAAAATTCATGAGGATCCTCCTCCACCTTTACACCAGCAAATGTGGGAGGATTGAATTTCATAAACTGACCAACCCCTATGGCTTCAGAAAATAACCCACAAGATGAATCCCACTCAGCCTGAGCAGCAACTAATTTAGCAGTAATATGAATAGACTAGAGAAATTTCACATTAGTCACCTCACCCTGATAAGGACTATTAGCAATTGGAGAAACTCTAGAACTATTAGGGATTGGACTAGGAGATCGAAGACGAACTCTAGACGTAGAATATATGCCCTAAATATTGTCCCCAGATGGGATTGAAAAGTTTTCTTGTGTTCTGGATCGTCAAGGCATGATCTAAAAAGTGAACAAAAAAGGATTAGAGAAGAATTCTAGGACTTAAAGTCCAATCTTGAAAATAGAATACCAAGAAAGTGAAACATTTCTAAATGCCTTTTAGCCTATCTCTTATAAGTGTGACACGCTACAACACCCTTAAAAGAGACTCTACTCGACATGGCTTTGTGGACTTTCAATTAACCTTGAACCTAAGTCTATGATACCAACTTAACACGACCTATCTGGGGACCTTATCATAATAGGCATTCTAAGTCCAACAAAGACCGAGGACTACCCCTTGTTTCCCAACCCAACCATCATTATCATACCTTGAGTAGAATGAATTCCGAACATATAATAAGATAGCATAAATGGACAAGGATTGACTTTGGAATAGGTCTATTCCTAGACAAGCCCTACCAAGTCATCCCGTCCACCAAACAGTACCAACCAAACCACCAAGCCAAACAAATTCCAATCCAAGGGCCATAAATTAGGCTATAACAAGATGAGTTCCAAAACATAATATGATTAATTGCAAAATAAAATACGATGGAACAACCAACAATATCATCAACTGGTATCAGCCCAAATACCAATACCAATGCTAAGGCTAATACCAGTATCGATCCTGCCTATTCTAACTCATAGTAGAACCACAATCCTCTAACCAAAAGTGTAAGAATATCTAATTGAGACATACACCCAACCATAGCTAAAACCAATATCCAAAAATAAATAAAAATGTCTAAAGATATCGATAACATAAAATGGAGCCTTTTGAAAAAATGAAAGCTCACCAACAAAATCCCCAATTTAGCCCTCTAGTTTTCCTTGCCCCAAAAGCTTTTAAGAAAAATATAGTGTTTAGGAAGAGTTTATAAGTGTTAATGAATAGAATAATAGGGTAAATAGCTTCCCAAATAAGTTAAAAGTCATATGGACTTATTTGGAGAAGTAGGTAAATGTCAAAATTACCCCTACTTAAGTTTTACGAAATCCTACCACAGGGGTACGAAAGACCCTCACGAGTCATACCCTTTGATACAAGTGGTACCTGTCACTCGTATCCTAAGCCTTAACCCTTAAACCCAAGACTCTCCAGTGTATGAATTACCCTACCCAAGTCGTATTGACAGCATATGATCCATAACCTTCACCCATATCCCTAGCAAGATAGACCCATATAAGATTTAAACACTGCCCACCATATGAGTTTCTGGTATGACTTATACCTTGGATTATGGATCCAGGTAAGCCACTCGTACTCAGATACAACTTAAGTTACTAAGTCTAAGGTACTTATACCACCAAGTCATACCTATTTCACTGAGCAAAATCTATTCTACCAACAACCAGTGGTCCACATACGACTGGACCATACCATTCGTACCCAATTATACAACTCATACCTATGATCGTATTAGGTCCAGAGACTAGAATTCCAAGAAATTTTCTAAGGGTCAAAATCCAGGGTGTTTTAGTCTCCCTAATAGAAACATTCATCTCCAAATGATGGATAAGGTAGGGGTAACCAAACGCATGAGTCATTTGCATTATAAAATATAATTCCAATCTCTAATAAGTTTTAAAACATAGAGGCAAAGATATTAATCTTTCCTTTAAAAACTCAGAAAATAAAGATGTGTTGAAGACGCATACCTTTCGCATGAATCCCAAGAGAAGAAAATAGATATAGATACTTAGACTTTATGTCCTTCTCTGCTTCCTATGTAGATTCTTCAACCTTATGGTTCCACCATAGAATCTCAATCAGAGCCACATCCAAGGTCTATAATTGATGAACCTACCTATCCACGATGTTAATCAGGACCTCTTCATAAGACAGAGAGTCTAAGATACCCAACCCTTCCAAAGGAATAATCGAAGAAGGATCACCATGACACTTTCTCGGTATGGAAACATAAAATACTGAATGAATGGAGTTCAAACTAAAAGGCAACTCTAATTTATAAGCAACATTTCCAACCCACTGAAAAACCACATAAGGATCAATATACCGGGGGAGGAGCTTTCCTTTTTTGCCAAATCGTACTACTCCCTTCAAGGGAGATACCTTATGAAAACCTTATCCTTAACCTCAAACTCCAAGTCTCTATGTTTTACTTGTGCATAGGACTTTTGGAGACTTTGGTAAGCTTTAAGGCTATCCCAAATCACCTTTACCTTTTCCATAGCCTAGTAAACCAAGTAGGGACCAAACATATCCGCCTCCTCAATATCAAACCAACCAATAGGAGATCTATACCTTGTACAATATAATGCCTCAAAAGAAGCCATCCCAATACTAGAATAATATCTATCATTGTAAGAAAAATCTACCAAAGGTAGATGCTCAACCTATTTTCCACCATAATAAATCACACAAGCCCAAACCATATCCTTCAATGTCTGAATAATTTTGTCTTTTTGTCTATCCGTATGTAGATGAAAAATAGTACTCAAATTGACTTTAGTCCCCAACCCTTTCTAGAAAGACTGCCAGAAGTGAGACATAAATTGCTTACCATGATCAGAGTTAATCGAACAGGAATCCCATTCATATTTATAATTTTCTAAAGATATAACTTCGCATAATTCTCCACCAAAAAGGTAGTCTTCATTGGCAAGAAGTGAGCAGACTTCGTCATCCTATCCACGATGACCCAAATCAAATCATATTGATTCTAAGACTGAGTAAGACTGGTAATAAAATCTATATTAAAGACATCCCATTTCCATTCGGGCAAAACAATCTTTTGATACAACCTACCAGGTCTTATGTGCTCAACTTTAACTTGTGACACACAAATATTTGGCTACAAAATCAACCATGTCCCTCTTTATACCATTCCACCAATACATCTCCTTGATATCATAATACATCTTCATATAATTGGAAGGAACAATGTAGCGCGACTTATGTGCCTCAGCCAAAGTCCTCTATCATAAACCATCGATATTAGGAACACACAACCTTCTTTGGTACTGTAATGTACCATCACCACTAATATCCAACACCATCACCTTTTGCCCACCAACGTCACCATTGATTTTAATTAGGATAGTATCCAACACTTGTCTCTTCTTGATCTCTGCACCAAGAGATGATTGAACCACTTCTTGTATCATTACACCTCCATCCTTGATGTCCAAGTGGCAAACTCTAATATTATCTAAGCGGTGGATATCCTTCACTACCTCCCGTTTTTATTTTCCACATATGACAACTTTCCATGGACAACCTGTTAAGCATTAGATTTGTAATGTACCAGTAACAACATTAAGCGATGCCTCAGATTCCAGTTAGGACACCAAAGCATACAACTTATTCTGGCCAACACTACAACTAGAAGCAGTAACAGAATTAGACACGGTACCATCGAGTGAAGGAGCAGAAGATGAAGCCATCGATACCTTATTTTTCTCCCTTAGTAACCTTATTAATTGGATAATCCTTGAGCCAATGGCCTTCCTGGACATACTTAAAGAATTTATCCCTTCCTTTATCACAATAAGTTCAATGAGGATGACCACAGAACTAACAAGGAGGGCATGAAGAAATCGACTGACCCCTACTCGCTTGAGATTGGGCCACTCTATGCTTGAAAATTCTCACCACCGTGAGGACACCTGTCACCTGACTGCTTCGAGTAAGGAGCACTAGCAGTAAATAAAGATCTAGAACTCCTCCACTTCCTTTTCTACCATTTTTGGCCATCCCGAAAAACCTAATACTAAGACTTTCCTGATCAGAAAACTTGCTCCTATTACCCTGCCTATCTTCGAACTCCACTTATTTTTTCTTACCATTCTCTACCTGCTACATATGAAAAATCAACCTAGAAATATCCATATCTTTAATTAGTAACACAGTACTGCTTTCTAAGATCAAATCCTGATTCAACCCAAAAGTGAACTTTCTAATTCTCTCTCATCTTAGCCACTAAATTAGGAGCATACCTTGATAGCTGATAAAACTTTAATGTATATTCCTTGACAGACATTCTCCCTTGCTTAAGATTCACAAACTCCTCTATTTTTGTTTCACTCAGCTCTTGGGGAAAAAATAATCCAGAAAAGCACCAGAGAGGAATCCTATAAGGACATCTCCTCCATATCACTTCTATCTCTATCCTACTCTCCGTACTATTTGTACACAACATCCTTGAGCTGATAATAAGCAAAGTTTACACCTTCCATATTAGTAGCCTATGTCATCCTGAATATCTTCTCTATCTCATCCAAGAAAACCTAAGGAATCTTCCTCCACCTTTACACCTATAAAAGTAGGAGGATTCAATTTCATAAACTGACCAACCCTTGTGGCCTCAGTAAACAACCCACCAAATCCATCCCACTCAAACTGAACACCAACTAATTTAGCAATAGTATGAATAGACTGGCCAAATTCCGCATTAGTCACCTCACCCTAAGAAGGACTAGTAGCAATTGGAGGAACTCCAGAACTATAGTGGATAGGAAACTGAAATCAAAAACGAACTCCATATGTAGGACGTATCCCATCAACATTATCCCCAGATAGGATTGAAGTTTACTTGTGTTCCAAACTGTCAAGGCATGAACTGAAAAGTAAAAAACCAAGGATTAGAGAAGAATTCCAGGACTTAGACTCCGAGCTTGAAAATAGAATACTTAAGAAAGTGAAACATTTCTAAATGCCTTGTAGCCTTTCTCTTATAAGTGTGGCATTCTACATACCCTTAAATAAAACTCTACTCAACACGGTTTTATGGATTCCCAATAAACCATGAACCTAAGGCCCTGATACAAAATTGACACGACCCGAATTGGGGCCTTATCGTAACTAGAATCCTAAGTCTAACAAGGATCGGGGACCACCCTATTTCTAAACCTAACCACCATTATCATACCTTGAGTTAACTAAATTCTGAACATATAACAAGATAATATAATGTCACGACCTAAGCCAGGGCCCTGGCCGCATGGGCATCCCGAATTATCAAGGCTCAAGAGCCCCTATAACTCTCCAACCACAAGTGATATTATCCACTCTGGGTCTAGGCCCACAGGGCTTTAAAATGCATCACTAAGGAGTAAGGCTTGCTTACTTATATACCCAGTATATCTCATATGTTTTGCCGATGTAGGACTCTTTATCCTAAGTTGGGGTGTTATATACACCCCTCTTATGGACTCAGTATCCTTGCTGAGGTTTTTCTAACTGAATGGGATTTGCCTAGACTTAGGACTGAGGTTTTCCCCACCTTACCAGGATTTAACTGTACTCAGTTTAACCTTTGGCCCACATCGATAGGGCTTAAACATGAGCGACTCTGATACCATTCTCGTCATGACCCGAGCTGGGGCTCTAGTCATGACAGGAATCCAAACCATCAAGGCCCGAGAGACCCATGTAACTCCCCAATTTACTAGTGATATTGTCTTCTCTAGGCCCAGGATCGCACGGCTTTAAAATATGTCACTAGAAAGTAAGGATTGCTTACTTATACACCTAGTATCCTTCTTGTGTTTTGCCTTTGTTGGACTCCTTATCCTATGTTGGAGAGTTACACATAACTAGACAAGGATTGACTTTGGGATAGGGCTATTATAAACTAGCCTTACCAAGTCATCTCATCTACCAAACCATACCAACAAAAACACCAATCTAAACCAATACCAATCAAAGGTCCATAAACCAGGCCATAATTAAATGAGTTCCAAAACATAATATGATTAATACCAAAATAAAATATGATGGAACAATCAGCAATATCATCAACTAGTATCAGTCCCACCAATACCAGTGCTAAGATTGACCCCAATACCGATCCCGCCTACTCCAACCGATAGTATTACCATAAAATTCTAACCAAAAGAGTAAGAACATCCGATTGAGACATGCCTTCAACCATAGCCAAAACCAATATCCAAAAATAAATCAAAATATCTAAAAATATCTGTAACATAAAATGGAGCCTTCCAAAAAGATGAAAACTCACCACTTCAATCCAACAGTTGTCCCCGAGTCAATCACTATGTAGGAAGAGTAGAATGGTTGATTCCTATATAGCATGGGTATACAACCTCCTGAAGATGGGTTAGCGGATGAACGCTAGAATGAACTCAGGATAAGGATAAAATAATTCCATTCGTAAAACAAAGTAAAACCATCCATATGCTCACAACCGTACATATAAACATAACTACGTCGAGAAAGGGAATCGGGTTTATCATACCATTAAAACCTTTACCTAGACATTGTTGATTTGCCATCCTAAACTACCCATGGGTAATATAGGTTCAACTTCTCCAGCTGAAAGGGCCCCAGTGCCTGAAGTCATACGAACAGAGAAGAAAACATGAGAAGAACAGTACATCCCCCGAATATAAAGTGTGACATTATGCACACAGTTACTTTGACCAAACTTCACATCGATAAATATGAATTTCCAGTTTTGGTTTCCCCGGGACCTTCACCTTCCACTAGTTTGCTACACTCCCTGCCATTATTTCCCATTTAAAATCATTAAAAATATCGCACCCCATTTTTCTCGTGAAAATGATATTTGATGCGACAACTCTTTTTTGAATTATTTGAAGGAGAGTGTGAAGATTCACCACCTAATGTATTAAGGTGCGTTAGGACACCGGTCTATGCTAACTACGAACTTATTTTGTTATTTAGTCTTAGTTCACCAGAGATTAGGGGTTCAAATTAAATCAAAAGAAAGGTGTTAAGCACCATCCGAGGTCCACAAAGGTGGTTCCTGATCAAATTTATATTTTACGTGGGGATTCTATGTGATCAAATAAAGGTCACTTATTATTAACTTAAATGTAGACTAAGTGATAAAGTAATTAATAAGTATTTATCTAAGCTATTTTAGCTATTAATTATCTAAGTGAAAAAATCAATAAAATATGTAAATAAGATAAGGAAGGAGAGAGAACTAACATAAATTATAACAAAAGAGGGCTGCTTATGTAATAAACTAAGGGGTTGCTTATGCAATAAACTAACTTTTCCAAATAAATAAACATGTAAAGTAAATAAAAGAATAAACAAATATATAAAGTAAATAACAGAACATAAAATCAAGGAACTATTTTGGTTTCATTCGGATCAGAACCCTAACTTATTTAATCCTTATCCGACCCATTGGTTGAATTCTTAAACAAGTAGCAATGTCAAATGTCATGTAATATCTCTGGAGATCATCACTTCTGAATGACTACCCATCCCACCCCACCTAGGCTGGTTATAAAATCTAAAGGCATTCTAACACAAGGATAAAACTAAAAAATTTATAATACCTATCGTCCCACTTATCGCCCAAGAGACATTGAGCTTTGCTAATTTGGATTTGTTGTCTAGACAAAAATAAAGTTGTGTTTATCTAAGACTCAAAGCGCATAAAATATTGGACACCACTTAACACATAACAATCTCAAGTTAGCCTCTTAGTTAATTAAAGTTGATTAATGTGGTTAACATGCAAAGACAAATAATTACTTATTTTAATTTCATTAACCTATAGGCATGATATCTAGGTGTTCAACAATTGTTTAATATGACAAAAATATAACTATTGTTTATAATGTGTTGTAAAATAAAAGTGGCATGTCGAAGTCAAGTAAACATGTCAAAGAGTTATGCTCATGAATTTCATTGTTCAAGACGTGTTGTCTACTAATGATAGTGTTGAAATTATTTCATTTTAAATTGAAAAGTCCATTAACATGCAGGAAATACATTATTTAATGTTTGAGAGTGAATCAACATGCAAAAATCTGTTAACATGCTAGAATGTAATGTGAACATGCTAAACAAGCATTGACATGCTTAAATCTCATGCTTGAAATAAATGATAAATGAATTAGTAGTAGGAAAGTATGCTAGCATGATGACATTAAAGTTAATAGGCTAACATGTTGGAGACTTCTTTCTTGTATGAACATGCCGAAATTTATGAACATGTCTAAATTTAATGTTTAACATACTAGAAATTATTATTCATGCCGAAAATTCAATTACATATGCTTGAAATCATTTTAAACATGCTGGAAAATTATATTAAAAATGCTGAAAATTATGCTAAACATGCTGAAAGTTATATTAGACATGCTGAAAATTAAAATGCTGAAAATTACGTTAAACATGCTGAAAATTATAGTAAACATGCTGAAAATTATATTAAACGTGCTGAAAAATTATATTTAATATGCTGAAAATTGTGTTTAACATGCTTAAATCTAGTGTTAACATGTCAAAAATGTATTAGCAGGCTGGGATTTAAGTTAATATGCTAATATGTTATCATGTTTAAATTTAATTTAATATGTTGACGTGGAAAATATATTGATACGCTTAATGTTAATATAATTTAGGATGCTCGATTCAGTTAAATCCTAAAATCAAGAATTATAAGCGTATCAATTAATAAATCATAGATTAACCACCTAAATGATTCATATGTTAACAAGTTCTGAGATTGTGTTCCTAAATGGTTCACGTAGCATGTAACATACATAAAATCTAAGTCATTCCTATCTATACTATTCATAGAGCATGTAATTCCCTACCTCCTGATAAATCCCCAATTTATTATTACATAAGAATAATATTTATACAAAGTTATTACAACACCATGAATCGAAAATAAATAAATGAAGAGAGAAAGAAAAATTACAGCCTCCCCCACGAACATTTTGACTATGAGACAATATGTAATAGCAGTACAAGCGAGAATATGACAGAACACAAACATAAAAAGCAAGCACCTAATAATTCCTATAAATATGTTTGCTAACATCGTCATATAATGTATAAAGAAAATTATGTCGACAGATACTCACTAGTTTGACGATAATAACTCATAATAAGTAAACCTCAAAAAACTGATGCTTTGAACTAGGCAAGCTGCGATACAAACCAAGCCAAAAGGTAATAAGTGGAACACATATCATGAATTCCTTTTCCAAATACCAACCAATCAAGAAAGACAACTTAAGAGTATTTATACTAGGAGAGGAATCTTTGTTTTCGCAGAGAAAATAATAGCCAGGAAGAGGTCCCTAAGTAGAAGCAACAAGTAAATTCCACACTTAGGTGTCGTGTAGGTGTAGTATAGAAAAGTGTACAATTCAGTGAAAGTTACACTTTTCATATATAGAGTAAGGGAAGATGAAAGTGTAAAAAAGAGAAAAAGTGTTTGTGCAAAGAAGTCGTGGAGATGGAGAACCGTGTCCCAAATAATGAGAAAGGGTTTGTTTATATAGTAGAAAAATAACTATAATAAATAAAAAATAAAATTATATCCCAAAATCAATCACACTATAACATCTAAGCTAAAAATATACCCATTATCACAAAGTCAATAATGGCATTAAAGAAGGAAAAAAAATTGTCTATCACACAATCAGATATGGTAAACTAAATCAATCAGATTAAGGAAGGATCAATTTAAAAAATATAAAAGAGATTATATTCACTATAAATATGCAAATCAAATATTTTTTAGCCATGTTTATCATATATGGAAGTCTCATGTTTTGAATTAAGAAGTGAATATACAAACAGTGAACATCTTTGTCATTTACCATATTTAACAAATGGAAATGAGTGATTAGACATACAAAATATTCCCAATTCAAATTATCTTCAATTTTGCACACAATCATATTCAATGTTACCGAAATAATCATGTATACCTCAATTATAGATCATGTTACCAAAAATACAATTAATTTGAATATTACCACACTAAAAAAAATCAAAACAATATATGCGTTACAATTCAGCACCCAAATCATGATTTTAGAATTGAACAAAAATTATGCAAATTTATGACTTTTCACATATATCAATCCATGAATATAAAAAAACAAGAAATTAGAATGAAATTAAAAGAAAGGTCAGGAATCAAATTACATAAAATTAAAACTAAGTTTTACTTATAAAAAATAAAAGGGGTAGAAGACGATGATAATAATGAGTTGACGAAAATTTAACAAAGAGAACAAACACAAAAATGAACAGTGTGAATTCTTCATGATTTTCCAGTTAATTAAGCAAAATTTGAGGTGCGGGTTATTGGTGTTGCATGGCAGCCTTTCGTCGATCAGCGGTGGCGGCTAATGGAGACTTGCTGAAGGTTGGCTATTTTGGTGGTTAGTTTCCTGGGCTGTTGGATGGAGAAGGAGGGGGCGTTGGCTATTGGCTTGACTGGTTGGCCAGTTTTACCGGCGGCAGTTGAGCAGTAATAAGAGAAGAGGGAGACCTGGGCTGCGGCGATTGGAGAGTGAAAAACAAGAGAGAAAGATCGTAACGGAAGCCTTTGTTGGTTTCTCTGATGGATGAGGGGACACGACATAGGGATTGCCGGAGTTGATATTATCATTTTTTCGATCAGAGGGTGGACAGAGGGAGGCTAGCTGTAGAGGCTAACCGGTGGTGGCAGCTATTGACGGATGGAGAGAAGGTTTAAAAAGAGAGGGAGTGGAGAGGCGGTTGTTGGGTAAGGAATAAAATTAGGGTTTGGTGATTTGGTGTCAATAAGGAAAGAAGGGAGTGGGTTGATCTCAGTCATTTGATTGATCTTGATCCATGATTAAGATTTGAACGATAAGAAAAGAATTGGGACCTTTTAAATTGAATTAAATGTGGCTAGAATTATAATAAATTGTGTAAAATTAGGCTAAGATTGTTATAAATTTGATGTAAAATCTAGAATTTGAATAAATTAGAAAAATCAATTTAAATTACGTTGTTAATTAAATAAGACGTCAAAAAATAAAATCAAGCATGCACAAATTAATGTTACGTAAAATTATTATATAAAATTATTGATAATAATAGTAATAATAATAATACTAGATAATGTATTTACGAAAAAATATATAAAGCAATGTCATATTTGAATAAATTGTAAAAATGATACTAATAAGTAATAAAATAATTTGTACATTTTTGAATTATGAATGTGACACGTCAATATCTGTTTGATACAAGAAAACATATAAAAAAAATATTAACATTAAAATTAATAATTTTGTTAAAATATCAACTTAAAATGAGCATTTAGAGGTCAAAATTGGGTGTGAACAGCTGCCCCTTCATTGCTTAAGAATGATGGAAGAATTGTCAAGCAACAAAACCTGATGTAGTAGTCAATTTTGTTCAATCAGGGAAAGTTTATTAGAATTAAAAGACCAAGAGGTGGTTTAAAAAGTAGTGTGGTCGAGACTTCGATTTTAAGTCGCCTACATATGTCTGGTTTTATGAGAATCGGGCCATTTGTAGTTCTAGATTTAGGAATGGACAATATTCTTAACGAATGTTAATGATCAAGGAGGGGCATTTAACAATTATGTTGTGGGTCGATGAGACAAATATGAATATGATTTGAAAATAATGATGTGAGGAGGGGCATGAAAATAAAAAATAGGAGTCTCGAGTTTGAGCTTATGCGATGTATGGAAAATAAAGTGATACTTTGAAAACAGGAACACAAATTATTTCTTTTTGTTACTCCTTCTCTGTCACCTGCATACCTTACCATATACTAGATAACAAAGGTTAGAGTATGTAAATGATAAGCAATTGATAGATATAAAGTAAATATGGGAGTAGAGAAAGCGTATCTGTTATATTGTTGGATCAACCATTGGACTTCTCGATATGATGTTGGATTGGCTGTTTGGCTTCTCGATATGATGTTGGATCGGCTATTAGGCCTCTCAATGTAGTGTTGGATTAGCTGTTGGGCTTCTCGATATAATGTTGGATTGGCTGTTGGGCCTCTTGGTGTAGTATTAGATCAGCTGTTTGACTTTTCGATATGACGTTAGATCGAATGTTGGGCCTCTCCATATAGCATTAGATCAGCTTTTGGGCTTCTTAATATAACATTGGATTGGCTATTGGGCCTCTCAATGCAGCGTTGGATCAGCTATTGGGCTTCTCGATATAACATTGGATTGATTGTTGGGCCTCTCGATGTGGCATTGGATTTACTATATGGTCTCTCGTAATTGGGTGATTTCTATTATCTGTACCTATTAGTCCTGCCACTTTTAGATCAACTAGATAACATGGTTAGCACAGATATATATATTTTTATGTCAAAGGTTAAGCAGTCGCCGTTATAATAATTATAAGTGGAGATAAAAAAGTGTATCTATTGTACTGTCGGATTAGCTGTTTGGTTTCTCGGTATGATGTTGGATTAGCCATTGGGCCTCTCGTGATGCAGTGATCTATACTCAAAGAAAAATTGTGAGTTTGTAAAAGAGGAGGATGATTTATGCCTTTGCCTTGATTCATGTCGTCGTCTTGTTGATGAGCCTCCTCAGGGTCTTCACTCGGGTAGACAGAAAATAAATGAATATTTAAGAGAAAAATCAGGGTTGTAAATAGTTTCCATTAAAAAGCGATGAATAAAATTTATTGTGAAAATATGAAACATTGTTGAATCGTTGACTATGACATATTTTGAGATAATACATCATCTTATAAGTCCTTGTTCTCTTGTTAAGAAATTTTTTAGGATCACTAAAAAGTTTCTGCCCCAGAATGGAGCTATCTTGTTACGAGAATTCAAAAGTCCGCTCATAGAAATTTTGAGGTCGTCTCAAAATTCTACCATAGTTCAAAAGATATGCCGATGTCATGTCCCTATGGAATTTTGAGGTCCTCTCAAAAATTCTACCCCAATTACAATACTCATAGAGGGGGAGAGAGTATTTTATTATGAAGTGACCGAACTTCACAGGAGCGCCTATGTATCCCATCCCTCTTAAATGAGAATCAGGTTGACTGTAGTTCTAATTATAATGTAATAAGGGAAATGAGATAAAATATTACACATAGTATCTCTTAACAACGTCTGAATTGATGGATTTAGACCAAACTATGCCATTCATTTCTGCAAGTATGAGTGATCCACCCGTCAAGACTCAATGAACCACATACAGGATTCTGTTTCAAAATTAATTGTCCAGGTGTGTCTTGACTTTATCTTCCAAATCTAATAAACTCCATAGAGATTTTATGTTCCTTCATTTTCGTATGATCTCGTTATGTGTCATAGATTCAGATTCAACAATTTAAAAAGTGATTTTGTTGTAAAAACAAATAGAAAATATCAATAATTCAAAAAATCCCTATTAATGATGCTAGAATGTCTCAAAACATAGTTTTAAGTAATAAAGAAAAACTAAAATTGTGAACTTGCCCAAACACCGAGCGTGTTTATTTTAAAAATCATGAAAACAAAAAAATTGTCTAGTTAACCCAAGTACCCGACGAGATCTGGACGAAGTAGTCTTAGATCCATTGATTTCCCTAGGGGATCCTCTCTACTTATTGACGATGGTAATCCCTTTCCTCAGTCAGTATTATTATTGTTCTCAGTCTATATGTTCATCAACATCGAGTATATTCACGTGATGTTTTGGAAGAGGATTGTTGGTAACATTTGGTTCTGGGTCCTTCGGATGAATGACTTTTGTGTTAATCAGCTGTTGAACCTTATTCTTTAAAGCAAAGAACGCCTTAATGGGATGTCCTATCATCCCAAAATGGTAGTCATAAGTCTGGTTATATTGATATCAAAGAGATTTAGCATCGACTTGCATAACAGGAATAGATGTGATGTGGCCTGCTTCTTTAATCCGTTCATATAATTGAGCCAAGGGTTTGGCTGATGGTGTATATTACTTTCTTTCAAAGTTACCTTTGGATTTGGCCAGAGCAGGCTTACCAGCGGGGATGTGGTAGGTCGGGGTGTTTGGACCTGTATTAGTTGGGCATTGTATATGGGAGAAGAAAGCTTTAAGAATTATGAGTGCATTTGGTAAGGAGCAGGCGTTTGGTATAGTTGTTGTTGGTATGAAATTTAAATTGGATAGGAGGGTGTTGGGTGTGTTGTTGGAGATTGTGGATAAGGTGAAGGGAATGAAGCAAAGGTTTGATAGCTCAGAGTGTTATTCAAAGGCTAGGCTGCCATCATAGCCCCTACCTCTTTCTTCTTTTTGATCTCTGAAGCTCCTCTAGATTGAGCGTTTAAGTTAATAATGCTACCATTTTTGAGACAATCTTCGAACATTTCTCCTATCGAAATTATCTCAAAAAATCTTTCATAACTGTCAACAGCTTGTTGAGGTATTGTGGCTCTTGTGCTATGATGAAGTACTCTTTCATTTGATACTCTTTGACTGGAGGTCGAGCTCTTACAACCTCAGCCCTTCATCTCATAGCATACTCACAAAAGGATTTATTCAATTTTTTTCTCATTGTCTACATATAAGACAAACTAGGAGCATTGTCTATGTTGTATCCAAACCTCTCGACGAAGTGGGAGACCCAAGTCAAGCCAGCCTGCCCACTTCTTCACATCTTGTCCAAAATACCATGTGAGATCCTCTCCCTTGAGGGTTCTCATAAACAATTTCATTCAAATCTTCTCATTGTTTCCTACTCCAGCCAGTTTGTCGTAGTATATGCGGAGGTGTACCTTAAGTTCCCCAGTCCTATTTCACAACTCAAACTTAGGAAGCTTATACCCCTTCGGTAGTTCCACATCAGGGTAAATGCATAGATCCTCATAACTAAGACCTTTAATTCCTTTAATTCCTTCTGAATGCCTCATCCTTTTGACCAGGACCTGCATTGTGTAATCATTTTTCATAGGTTTGAATACGAGTTGAGTATATGTAGGTGGGAGTGCTTTGACATATATAGGGTTCACGTTGTGACTGTCGGATACATAATGATGGTAGGCATTTGGATTCGGGGGCTTTTGTGGAGAAAGATAAACAGAGTTTTTAGGATCTTATGTAGGCACATATAAAGGAGCTAGGGTATTTTGGTTATTTGGAATGGGGTTTGGGATGTTTGTAGAAATCTGGGGATGAAGATGATGCATTGGATGATCGAAAAGAGCTTGAGACTTTGGGACAACATAACTGTCATCTTGTAGTTCAGTACTGTTTAGGTTAAGGGAAAGCTTATCTAGGTTGCTCACTTGCGCCAATTCTGCTTGTAGCTCCAGGATTATTTGTTCCATTTACATTATTATTTCATTTTGATTGACAACATTGTCTCCTTCTAAACTAGTACCTTCTTTATCCCCAACATTATGACGATCACCCATTTTTTCTTTTCCTCAAAAATTTATAGGTAAAGAAGGAGGAGCCCCTTTTGATCTGGTATAGTAGGCCAGACTGCACAAATCAACCTTTGGGAAGGGGACAACAAGAAAGAAACAACAAAGGTACAGAAATTAGTGTGTTAGTGGTAAGCAATCAAATTAACACATACCAATCACATTGTTTGATGTTTCCTATTCTGGGAGCCTCATCTGAGCTAGAGGTAGGCCTATCATTGTTTGGGAGATAATTATGTCATAGAATGATGTCATATGGTCATAAATAAAGCCCCAAAAGAAATTAAACTTTATTGTATTCAAATTGTCTCATAAATTGAAAGAGAGAAAATTATAAGGAAATCATAAGAAAAATAATATAGTTTCTACTTGATTTGTCAAATTCATAAAATTGGGGCACTATTAAACCTGCAAAACAAAGTATTAGACTACCCCACCCCCAAAGAGCAAATGATATTGTTCATGCATCATTGTCTCCCAAAATGCACATAAATAATGAGGCGTTCTTTTCGGGATTGTGGAATCCCTTAGAACTTAGGCCTTCTAACATAAATCCTAGGTTTTTGAGGATGTTTATTCTTAGTAAAGGGATAAAAAATTAGGTTCTAGGAATAAGAGTGGTCTTGACAAGGTTCCCTCAAGTGGACAACTTGAGAGTGGGAAAGCTCATGGTTGTCGACGCACCCCTGATCGATCGATTCATAAGGCATTTTTCAAAGGGTGTGGAAGGAAAGAACGTCCGTGCAACCATACAACCATTCAAAAAGAAAATGAAGGAGGTTCCAATTGGAGGAAAGTATGAGTGTAATGCCAGTTATATAAAGTAGTAACTCATAGTACATAGAAACATACGATAGAATGCTTTAGCAAAATAAATAAACATCCAAACACATAACCAAAAAAGGAAAGTGGAGAGGGAATAGACATGAAAAAACATGAATAACACATAAAAAGGAAGAGAAGAAGAGACTAATAAATCACGATGTAAATAAACAATAAAAGGAGAACATGTAGAAAATAAATCATGATGTCCAAAGAAAACAATATTACACAAACATCAAAACCAATAGAGAGAATCCCACATAAAGCATAAATTCATAATTGTTAGAACCTAATATCCCCAGCAGAATCACCATTCTGTCACGCTTTATTTTTTTTTTGCGAAAAGCGAGATTCGACGTGACAATTCTTTTTGAGATTATTTGAAGGAGAGTGTGAAAAGTCACCACCTAACGTATTATGGTGCGTTAGAAAACCTGTTTAGGCTAACTATGAACCTGTTTTGTTATTTAGTCTTAGTTCACCAGAGATTCGGGTAAGGTTTCAAATTACCTCAAAAGGAAGGTGTTAAGCACCTTTTGAGGTCCACAAAAGTGGTTCCCGACCAAATTTATATTTTACGTGGGGATTCTATGTAATCAAATAAAGGTCACTTATTATTAACTTAAATATTGACTAAGTGATTAAGTAATTAATAATTATTTATCTTAGTTATTTTAGCTATTAATTATCTAAGTGAAAAAATCAATAAAACATGTAAATATGACAAGCAAGGAGAGACAAATGACATAAATTATAACAAAAGGGAACTACTTATATAATAAACTAATTACCCCAAATAAATAACTATGTATAGTAAATAAAAGAATAAACAAATATTTAAAGTAAATAACAGAACATCAAATCAAGGAATTGTTTTGGTTTCATTCGGTTCAGAACCCCAACTTGTTTAATCCTTATCCGACCCATCGGCGGAGTTCTTAAACAAGTAACAATGTCAAACATCGTGTAATGTCTCTGGAGATCATCACTTCGGAATGAATACCTATCCCACCCCACCTAGGTTGGTTTTGAAATATAAAGGCTTTCTAAGGCAAGGATAAAACATACGTTTTTAGAATACCTATCCTCCCACTTATCGTCAAAGAGGCATTGAGCTTTGCTAATTTGGATTTATTGTCTAGACAAAAATAAAGTTGGGTTTTCCTAAGACTCAAAGTGCGTAACATATTGGACACCACTTGGCACATAGCAATCTCAAGTTAGCCTCTTAGTTAATTAAAGTTGGTTAATGTAGTTAACATGTAAAGACAAACAATTATTTATTTTGATGTCATTAACCTATAGGCATGATATCTAAGTGTTCAACAATAGTTTAATATGACAAAAATAAAATTATTGTTCATGTCAAATAATGTGTTGTAAAATAAAAAGAGCATGTCGAAGTAAAGTAAACATGTCAAAGAGTTATGCTCACGAATTTTATTGTGCAAGACAAGTTGTAAACTAATGATAATGTCGAAAACTACTTGTCGAAAATTATTTTATTTTAAACTAAAAAGTCCATTAACATGTGGAAAATAAATAATTTAATGCTTGAGAGAGAATCAGCATGCAAAAATCTATTGATATGCTAAAATGTAACGTGAACATGCTAAACACGCATTGACTCATGCTTGAAATAAATGAAATACTATGTAGGAAAGTATCCTAGCATGCTGACGTTCAAATTAATAGGCTAACATGTTGGGGACTTATTTCTTATATGAACATGCCAAAATTTATGAACATTTCTAAATTTAATGGTTAATATACTAGAAATTATTATTCATGCCGGAAATTCAATTACACATGCTAGAAATCATATTAAACATGCTGAAAAATTATATTAAACATGATGAAAATTATGTTAAACATGCTGAAAATTATGTTAGACCTGAAAATAAAAATGCTGAAAATTATATTAAACATGGTGAAAATTAAAAATACTGAAAATTATGTTAAACATGCTGAAAATTATATTAAACATGCTGAAAATTATGTAAAACATGCTTAAATCTAGCGTTAACATGCCAAAAATGTATTAGCAGGCTGAGATTTAATTTAATATACTAACATGCTGTCATCATGCTTAAAGTCAATTTAATATGTTGACATGCAAAATATATTGATACGCTTAATTTCAATCTAATTTAGGATGCCTGATTCAGTTAAATTCTTAAATCAAGAATTCTAAGCGGATCAATTAATTAACCATAGATTAAGTGCCTAAATGATTCATATGTTAACAAGTCCCAAGATTGTGTGCCAAAATGGTTCACGTAGCACGTAATACATATAAATCCTAAGTTGTGCCTATCTGTACTATTCATAGAGCATGTAAGTCTCTGATCCTTAAGTAGTCCCCAATTTATTATTACATATGGATAATATTTATACAAAGTTATTACAACACCATGAATTGAAAATAAATAAATAAATGAACAAAGAAAGAAAAGATGCAGCCCTCCATGAACTTTTCGGCGACTCTTCAAGAACCCGAGACTGTCTATTTATATCTATGAGACAATATGTAATAGATGCGAGAATATGACAGAACACAGACATAGCAAGCAAGCACTGAATAATTCCTACAAACATGTTTGCTAACATCGTCATATAATGTATAAAGGAAATTACATCGACAGAGACTCACTAGTTTGACGATAATAAGCAATAGTAAAAAAACCTCAAAAAACTGATGCTTTGAACCAGGCAAGCGGCGATACAAACCAAGCAGCAAGGTAATAAGCAAAACACAAATCATGAATTTCTTTTCCAGATACCAACCAAGCAAGAAAGATAACTTAAGAGTATTTATACTAAGAGAGGAATGCTTTGTTTTCGTAGAGAGAGTAATAGCTAGGAAGAGGTCCCAAAGTAGAAGCAACAAGTAAATTCAGCACTTAGATGTCGTGTAGGCGTAGTGTAGAAAAGTATTAAAGTCAGTGAAAGTTTCACTTTTTGTATATAGAGTAAGGGAAGATGAAAGTGTAAAAGAGAGAAAAAGTGTTTGTGTAAAGAAGCCGTGGGGATGGAGAAGTATCCCAAATAATGAGAAAGGGTTTGTTTATATAGTAGAAAAATGACTATGATAAATAAGAAAATAAAATTATATCACAAAATCAATTACACTATGACAGCTAAGGAAAAAATATAACCACTATCACAAAGTCAATCATGGCATTAAAGAAAGAAGGAAATTGTCAATCAGACAGTCAGATATGGTAAACTAAATCAATCAACTTAAGGATGGATCAATTTAACATATAAAAGAGATTATATTTACTATAAATATGCAAATCAAATATTTTTTAGCCATGTTTATCATATATACAAGTTACATGTTTTGAATTAAGAGAATATAACGACAGTGAACAGCTTTGTCATTTACCATATATAACAAACAGGAAAAGAGTGAATAGACATACAATATATTCCCAATTAAAATTATTTTCAATTTTGAACACAATAATATTCAATGTTATCGATATATTCATGTACAGCTCAATTACAGATCATGTTATCATAAATACAATTAATTCGAATACTACCACACTAAAAAAAATAACAATTTATGTGTCACAATTCAGCACCCAGATCATGATTTTAGGGTTGAACAAAAATTATACAAATTTATGAATTTTCACATATATCAATCCACGAATATAAATAAATAAGATATTAGAAGAAAGGTCGGGAATCAAATTCCACAAAGTTAAAACTAAGTTTTACTTATAAAAAAATGGTAGAAGATGAGGATAATAATGAGTAGATAAAAATTTAACAAAGAGAACAAACCAAAAAATGAATCGTGTGAATTATTCACGATTTTCCAGTTAATTAAGAAAAAATGAGGGTGTGGGTTGTTGGTGTTGCATGGTGGCCTTTCGTCGGTCAGCATTGACAGCTGATGGAGGCTTGCTGGAGGTTGACTAGTTTGGCGGTTGGTTCGCTAGGGATGTTAGACGGAGCGGGAGGGGGCACTGGCTGCTGGCTTGATTGGTTGGCCGATTTCTCTGATGGTAGTTGAGCAGCGGAGAGAGGAGGGGGAGAGCTGGGGCGACGGCAGCTGGAGCATCGAAAATAGGAGAAATAGATCGGAGCAACAGGGGTTGCCAGAGTTGATGTTGTCATTTTTTCGATCGTAGGGTGGATAGAGGGAGGCGAACCATAGAAACTACCCAGAAGTGGCAACCATTGATGGATGGAGAGTAAGGGTGGCAACGGATCGGAACCGGAAACTCCGGACCGGAATTACCGGATCCGGAATGTTTTCGGAACCTCGTTACCGGGTTTTGTCTCCGGAACCGGAGTTACCGGAACCGGAATACCGGAATATATTCCCTGTTCGGACCGGTCCGGTAGCTACCGGTGTGGAACCGGAACGGACCGGTCCGATACCAGAACGTTACCGGAATTTTGGTCGGCTACCAGTTTTTTTTTTTTTTCAACTTTTAATTGAAATTGTAACTTAATTAAGATTAATTTATAAGTTAAATATATATATTTTTAACTTATATAGTTTATATAATTTATTAACTTTTTTTAATAAGTTTAAGTTGTAATTATTGTAAATATATGTTAAGTTAAAGTGAAATACTTAATATAATATATTTTTTTTCATAATTGCAACAAACAAATGAGAAAATTTAAAACAAAATTAGGCAAATATTTATTACAAAGATATTAAATGTAAATCTAATCTACGCAGCCACTTTCTAGGAAGGGTTCTGTGTGAATTAGATTTCTATTGTACAATCTTATTAATATCTAAATTGTCTATAATTTTTTTGGCGTAATTTTTCTAATTCTTCGACGGATAAATCCTCCGGAATTGGTCTATTTCCTTGTTGCTCCATTGCTTCCATTCCATCATCACTATTTTCGTCAAAAATTTCATCTATTTCTTCTTCAATATGGAGCGGTAGTTTGGGGAGCCCAAAATTTCTTCGTTCGGCATTGATCCAATCTCTAAATAATACCGAAATCTCCAAACTATCCCTTGCTAACGAATACCGATGATCTCCTATTATAAATCTTCCTGCGCTGAAAGCTTGCTCCGAAGCAACTGAAGAAGCTTGAGCTGATAACAAATCTCGAACCATCCTTGAAAGTTTTGGAAATTGTCTGATCCGGGTCTTCCACCACGATAAAAGTTGTTGTTTTCCAGTTTCATCTCTAATATTTTCCCGGTCCTGCGAAAGATACGAATCAAAATCATTACTCCTACAACATTGAAGACCAAGTTCTTCGCCCATCTCGTCATCTAAATCATCATATCTACGTCTAGAACTAGGAGGTTCAATCGGGCCAATATTTTGTTCCATAACTTGATACAAGTTATATAAATTCCTAGCTGTAGGTACTATGCTGGCACAACAAGTTTCAACTGATGGCTTTTCATGAAGTCCAATTTCTAAATTGTTGTATAATTTTCTAACCAACATTACTGTACCATGTTCTTTATAAAATGGGTTTAATAAATTAGTTGTTAAAATAATTTGTGGAATTGGAAAATAATATTTTTTAAATTTTTCAACCATAGCTTCAATTGCCTCTTTGTTATGACATATTTTTTTATATTCAACAAGTACTTTAGAAATAGCAGTAATAGTTACTAAAATAGAAGAAATAGTTGGAGTATATTGAGCAGATACTGTGTTCGTAGCTTGATAAAAAGTTTTCAAAAATTTACAAAGTTCTTCTACTTCAATCCAATCTTCTTCATCTAGCATTAAATTAACATCCACATTATAAGAATTATAAACTAATTGTATAGGTTTACGATATATAAGAGCAACTTCAAACATTTGAAACAAAGAATTCCATCTAGTAGGAATTTCTTTTGGAATTTTTCTATATGGAAGGCCACATTGTTCACATTTACGTTTAAAATCATCCATTACAGCCTTTTTTTTATTTTTAAACATAGAACTACAAGCAATTCTCACTTTAACACAACCATTTCCAAACAAATGAATACCATCATGTACTATCAAATTTAAAATATGTGCGGAACATCTAACATGAAAATGATCTTGATACATTAAACATAATCTACTTTTTAACTCATCAATAGCTTTCAAATTATTAGAAGCATTATCTAATGTGCATGCCATAGGTTTACCAATAAATCTAAAATATTTCATGCTCGTCGTTATTGTATTAGCTATAAACATACCGGTTTTAGACTCATCGACATATTTATAAGCAATAATTCTTTTTTGCATGTTCTAATCGTGATCAATCCAATGAGCCGTGAGAGTAAAATAATCATTATCGACAACACTAGTACCCATATCAGAAGTAACAGATATTCTACCATCAAATTTATCAAATAAGCAACGAATAAAATGACAATGTTCAGCTTGAAATTTAAAAATATCATTTTTAATTGTATTTCGAGAAAAACCTTTAAAAGAGGGATTATATACTCGTTGAATATAATGAATAAAACCTGGATGCGAAGGAAAACTAAAAGGCAAACCCATAACAGCAACCATTTTTGATAGTTCTTCTCTATCTACATCTTCACTATATGTCGAGGATGAACTTGCTTCAGCCGGGTTAAACATGTCTAAACGTGTTTGAACCATATTACCTCCTACAGATTCATGTACAAATGTTGTACCATCTTTTTTGGCCTTAGCATCATTTTTTAGACGAATAAATTCTTTATTACATCTCATCAAATGCGAAGTTAGCAATCCTGTCCCGCCATTTTTCCCCCCAGTCAAATGTTTAAAAACATGCTTGCATTTATTGCAAGTAGCAGTATTTTTTACCCTATCATGCTCCATAAATTTCCAAACTAAAGACCTTTTAGTACGTTCGGTACCTTTGGCCCTAGTAAATTTCGGTAAAGGGGACAGTTCTTCACCGTGTTCCGGTAATTCCGTAACCGGACTAGTAGGGGTAGGGCTATCACCTAATTCTTGTTCTTCTATGTCATCTTCCTCTGGTAAGTCTTCCTCAAAATTATTATAACGCCTATTCAGGGTCTCATTATCTAATTCCATACCAATACCAACATCAAAACCATTAGGTTGTGATAATGAAGTTTCATTAAATCTACCCGGTAATGAACTAGTACTAGCCTTACTTTTTTATTTCTACGAAAGACCTTACCAAAATTTGATTTTTTACCACTACTATTTTTTTCAAAATCCATATTTCAAAATAAAATATTAAAACAAGCAATACAAATACAAATTGATGTTCGTAAATAAAAAAATATAGATAATTAACGTAAATAAAAAGAGATTAAAGTTGGAACGAATATACCGAACGTCTGCGTAAAAGCAGACGTATAACAAATGTCGGAATTAAATGAATCCTCAACTTCAAGTGTTCAACTTATATAATAAAACTAGAAATATTTAGAGAGAATTTGAGAGAATATTAAGAGGGAGAGAGTATGAAAATTGATAATATTTGTGTAAAAAAATAATTGAAATGAAGTATATTTATAGTAAAAATTTTAAAGGGAGGTGGGGGTAATTAGAAGGGGGGGGAGCAACGTCTATAAAACGGCTAGTTGTTTTATTAAAAAAAAAAAAAAAAAAAAAAAAAAAAAAAAACTGACCGTTATTCCGGACCGGAATCCGGTCAACCGGTACCGGAACCGTTTAATCGGAACCGGAAGTACCGGAAATTTTTGAAGGTCCGGTCCGGTTACGGTATCCGGAACATTTGGTACCGGTAAACCGGAACCAACCGGAACCGGAACTACCGGAACCGGAACCCAACCGGAACCGGAACTACCGGAACGGAACCGGAAAGTTCCGGTTCCGTTGCCACCCTTAATGGAGAGAAGGTTTAGAAAGAGAGGGAGTAGAGAGGCGGTTGTTGGGTGAGGAATGAGATTAGGATTTGGTTCTTTAGTGTTAATAAAGATAGAAGGGAATGGGTTGATCTCAGCCGTTGGATCGATCTTGATTCATGGATGAGATTAAAAGAATAAGAATAGAATTGGGACCATTTAAATTGAATTAAATGTGGCTAGAATTGTAATAAAATGTGTAAAATTAGGCTAAGATTGTTATAAATTGGATGAAAATGTCTAGAATTTAAATAAATTAGAAAAATTAATTTAAATTAGGTTGTTAATTAAATAAGACGTCGAAGAATAAAGTAAGCATGTACAAATTAATGTTATGTAAAAATATTATATAAAATTATCGATAATAATAGTAATAATAATAATAATACTAGATAGTGTGTTAACGGAAAAATATATAAAAATATATAGTATTTGAATAAATTATAAAAATGATAGTAAAGAGTGATATAATAATTTGTACATTTTTGAATCTTGAATGTGACACGTCAATATCTGCTTGATACAAGAAAAAATATTTAAAAAATACTAACATTTAATATTAATAATTTTGCTAAAATAACATCCAAAAAGGAGCATTGGGCGGTCAAAATTGAGTGTCAACAACAAAACAACCAACTAATCCATTAACTATTAATTAACCAAGGCCATTAGTAGTGGTATCGTCATACCAAAAATACTTGCAAATCCATAGCCAACCATATACAGGGTTAAGGAATTCCATGTACCCTTCATAATTTCCAATTAACCAAAACATGGCCACCAAGGCCTTTTCAATCCTTTTAAAATCATTTAAACCATTCATATCATTTAGGGTTCATTACCAAGTTTAAACAATGCATAAGTTTCATTGAAAAACTAATATTATAGTGAAAACATTGTTAAAGGCATTTTATCAAACACATTAGGGGCATAGTATTTCCAAAACCAAAGTTCATTACCAAAGTACCATTCTCATGCAACCAATTATTCAAAACCACCATTAATGCATATAAAAACATAATTAAAACATGGAAAAACTATAATCAAGCATTTATAACCAAAATACCCAAATCATATTTAAAAACCCAAAATCATACAATAATGAAATTATGAAAACCATTCATAAAAACCACACCTTAGTTGGAAATAACAATGAAGGAAGAGAGTATGCCTTAATTTACAAAGTAGATGGAGAGAAACCACCAACAAAATCTCCAATTTGGTCCTCTAGTTGAAACCCTAGCTTCCTTACCCCAAAAGCTCTTGAGAGAATTATAAAGTATTTAGGAAGAGTTTCTAAGTGTTAATGAATAGAATAATAAGGTAAATATTTTTTCAAGTGAGTTAGAAGTCATGGGGCCTTATTAGGGTAAGTGGGAAAATATCCAGATTACCCCCACTTAAGTTGCACAAGCCACAATATCCCATCACAGGGGTATGAATGACCTTCACGAGTTGTACCTTTTGATACAAGTGGTACCCATCGCTCGTATCTTAAGCCTTAACCCTTGGACCCAATATTGTCCAGTGTATGACTAATCTTACCCAGGTCGTATTGAAACTATACAATCCACACTCTTCACTCATATCCTCGGTAAGATAGATTCATAGAAGGTTTGAACATTGTCCACCATACGAGTCTCTGGTATGACTTGTACCTTGGATTACGATTCTCAGTGAACGACTCATACTCAGATCTAACTTAAGTTACAAAATATAAATTTAAGAGAAGGAACCAAATGATCCTTATCCAATAATATGACTCATACCACCAAGTCGTACCCACTCCAATGACAAAAATCTATCCTACCAACCAACACTAGTCAACATACGACTGGACCATACCATTTGTACCCCAACATACGGATCATACACATAAGTTGTATTAAGTCCAGAGACCAGAATTTCAGGAAATTTTCTAAGGATCAATCCCCACGGTATTTTAGCTAGGCATTTGGATAGTTCGTACGGTAATAGGTAAAAGTCAAGTAGTACTCAAAATTATGGATGGATGAGTCGTAACTCAAGTTGAAGAAATAAAGGTATACTCGAGATGACACATGATCTTTACTTCCACCGATCTACTAAAATACATATGACACCACTACACACATTGTTAACAATTCATGCTTTGAGAATTTAAGCACCATAAGTCAAATTAACATATGTCACTATTGACAACAATCCTTTTACCACATTCTCAACAAATAATTTTTTCACTACAAGTACTTAATATTAAATCAAATAAGCATAACAATCCACTCCCTGTGCCTTTACTGGCCTTTATTAATTAGGCATTTGGTTTTGACCCTTCTGTATTAAAAGATATTAATGGGGTATAATTATTATCATTTGTGATGATTGAGATATCAATTGAATTTGACTAGATACCAATTGAACTTAACACAAGGATACAACATTGAGATGATACGATAGGAAAGAAGAAAATGAGAGATTCCTAGATGCCTTGTAGTTTTCTACAAATTTAATGTTGATGTCAGTCTACTAATTCATAGGACACTACTCAATATTTTCTTTTGTAATGAGAGACCAGTAACCTGAGCTCTGATACTATCTTTGTTGTCACCCAATCAACTGAGTCGTGTCGGTCACCTACCTACATATACCCGAGATAGGATAACCCTGAATATCCCACAATTCAACCAAATGCGAAAGTTAATACGACAACTACTTAATTAATTTAATATCCACCATTCGAGAATCTAATCAAGTCGAGATAAAATTACTTATTTGATTCTTTCCAAAACTTCTTTTGATACATCACATATGAAACATAAATATGAAAAATAACTATAAGTGACTTCCCAAAACCTAGCCTAAACTAGTACAAAAGTAGAAGACAAGAAGTAGGGACATTCATGATGCAACATCTATGAAGTATAAAAATGGTAGGAGCTATTACTAAGTGATCAACATTGCTTCTATAGAAACTCCAACTGACCTGTACCATGGCTATACCCTGAGTAGATTTATAATAAGTAAAAGATCATTACAACTACATGTACTAGTAAGTATCGTTAGCCGACTAAGATTATAAGAAAATAACATTAATAATAAGTATGAAAAAAATCATAACATTAAATATAGTTTGGGTTCGAACCACAAGTAAGGAATCCTCAACATATCATCTTACCATCTCTGTGACCTACCTATCATTAAACAATTTCGTATATCATTGTCTTTTAACTTAAAATTTTGTATGTCTTTTTTATTTTACTTAACATTTCATATATCTTTGTTCTTTGACTTTAACATTTCGTATATCTTTGTCCTTTACTACCTAATCCAACCTAACCCTTTATCTTTTCACATCAATCTATTCTTATGCTACTAATAATTCTTTAAGCTTCATCCACCAAGTCCATTTGGTATTCTCTATTGTAAGACATAACAATACCATATCCTAAAAATATCATAATTTCCACTAATCACGTAATACCATAATCTCTCCTCTCACAGGATTGTAGATTCTCACCTTTAACCCGACCCACACAAGGGACCTAATTTACATTCGTAAACTCTCTTATTATATAATAATAATAATAATAATAATAAAGAATAACATTCAAACATATGAATAAATGCATGCATGAAAGATGTGCACATCATTTCTTACCTTTCTTAACATCATTATCATATTCATATCGGTGTGATACCCACCTATCACAATAAGTATATCTATACTAGCGTGGTACCCGACCCATATCACAGCCATCATAGCTATACCTGTGTGGTACCTAGCCTATATCACAGACAGCATATATGTACCAGCGTGGTACCTGACCCATATAATCTTAATACATTAGCACAATGAAAATAAAATATAATGTAGTCAATGAGTCATAAGACATGCTAGAATACAAATATAGTGTCAGGTCCACAAACAAGCACAAGGCCAAGAAAGTCTGAGTACTGCCACAATCGTCTGATGCATTTAACAACCTTAATTATTACATATGTACATATCACAATCATAACTTATCAAATGCCCTTATGAACTATCTTTACCCAAGTTTACATTATTATGCGCTCTCGCTCTAACATACCTCAACTTTGAGATTTTTACATTACCTTTTAAAATATAAAAAACATTGATGATGATAATTAAAAAAATGTCAATACCGCAAATTGGATAATCACACTACCGTTTTACTCACTATCTTATCTTCTAAATTTGAAAGGCGTCAATTATGACCAACAAAATATTAGAATTATACAAATTTTCCTAACGTAATGCAGGCATTAAAGCATTTACGTTTTAGTCAAGTTACCTTAATTACACCTTTTTACCACTTCGCACTATCTTGTTCAACCTTCTTCTATATTCATACCTTGTAAAATATTAAACTATACACCTTTGCATCATAATCCTAGTCATCACTTATACCAATGAGTGTCGATTGTCTCCAAGTTGCTGTCGTCCCTGACTGAAGGCGCTCCCTGATGCAACGGTTGACATTGGAACATTCAAGATATCTCTAGCTAATCTTGAAAGCAGAGGATATTGTGATTCATTATTCCTCCGCCAATCCAGCGTGTTGATCCGTCGTCTGCGATCCTATGGTGCCGTCTGAAGATAATATTTCAACTCTTCCCGATAAGTTGATGTGTAAGTTCTCTCATCAACACTGTTCCAACAATTTAAATCATAAAACGAATCAAAAAAACCACTATGTGATGGCTTTTTAGAAGATGATGGCTCCTCGGAAGGATGAGGAGCGACAGTTGGAGTGATATCTGCAGGTACGACTGAATCAAATAAATCAGCATAGTGATTATATAATTTTTCTATATAATCCTTTGCATCAGCCGTAGCCGTCCACAAATCAGGCTGTACTTGTTCAGAATCATGGTTAGTATTTATTTCTAAGTTAGTATAAATAAGAGTACTAAAGTGACACATATGATTATATTTCATGCACGGATTTAGCATAGCACCAACCAAGTAAATAGGGGGAATCGGGAAAAAATATTTTTTAAATTTCGTAAACATAGAGCCAACAGCTTCTTTATAACCTTCTTTATTTTTATATTGTTGGAGCAAAACAGAAATATCGGCTATATATGTCAAAATATTACAAACAGTAGGATAGTAAGCACCGAAAAATTCAACCGTAGCTACAAAATTTTTTCTAAAACTTAACAAGATCATTAATTACAACCCAATCAGAATTATGTAGCATGCAATCAGCAGAATCAGCAAATGAACCGCAATGTTGGTTAAAAGCTAGTGTAATAGGAATTCTATATTTATAACAAGTTTTTAAAAATTCATACGTAGAATTCCATCTAGTATCAATTTCCTCAGGCATCAAAATTGGTGTAAGTCCATTTTCTTGACATTTAACTTTAAATTCTTTAATTCTCGATCTACGATTATTTCCTTGAATAAAACCAACGGCAAGACGATTTTTTTCAATATAAAGCTCAAAAAAGTCAAGACCATCTTTTACAATTAAATTATATATATGACATGCACACTTAATATGAAAAATTTCAGGCAAGGGCGGAGATAGCGTAGATTTTATTTTTGTTATAGCAGTCTTGTTGTTAGAAGCATTATCAAAAGCAATACATAAAATTTTATTTTCTATACCATAATACCCTACAATTTTAACAATAGAATCAGCAATAAATTGTCCAGTATGTTTACGATCTTCATCATATAAAAAAGCAAGAATACGTTTTTGCATCACAAAATTACTATCCATCCAATGACAAGTAACGGTTAAATAATCATTTTTATTTACAGCACGACCAAGATCAGAAGTTAGGGACAATCTACATTGAATATTTTTTAACAATGTTGATAAATAAAAACAATATTGTGAATGGAGTCTAAAAATATCAGACCGACAAGTAGTTCTAGGAATACCATTAAACATAGAATTATAAATTGCTTGTATATAATGAATAAAAGCATCAGAAGAAGGAAAACTAAAAGGCAAACAACCCACAGCTACCATTTTAGCTATTTCTTCCCTGTCCCTCAATTTATTATACTTTTTCGCTACTTGACCGGTTGTTGGGTCCATTCTAGTTTGCGTTGACCCACCAACATCCCGACCACCTTTTACAATATTTAACTCTCTTTTGTGATCTTCAGCTATATGTCTTATTAACGTACACGTACCCCTTTGCTTCCCTCCACTTATATGCTTATATATTTGTTGACAAATATTGCACTGCACCTCAATATCTGGTATACGTTCAAAAAATTATCATGCAATACTAGTTCTTTTACGAGGTTTTGGGGCACTGGGAGGACGGGAAGGAAGATTAACTGATTCAGATCTAACGTTAGCATCTCCTACTGCGGGTGTTTCAACAATATTTTCATTATCTTCGTCTAAATTAACTGCATCTACTTCATTTTCTTCTTCTATATCGTAATTTTCATAAGCTTCTACATAATCCATATCATGAGCACCTACACCTATTTCTTCCTCAAAAGGTGTACCAAGCGGTACCGGAGGCGAAGGCACACGGGTATATCTATTACTTGAACTACCTCTACCGCTAGTAATTCACTTTTTACTACCACTACCGCTTCCGGAACAAAAAAATTTAATACCTTTAGCAGCGAGGTTTTTTAATTTATCCATAATATAAATTAAATTAAACTAAAAATATTCAAAATACACAAATATAATAAAATTAAATATTAAACAATTAATACAATAAATAAAAATTAAACGTAAGAGATGGAACGACAATACCAAATTTTGGAAGTATCCGAAGATTGCGACTTTAGAAACTTCCGCTCGTACTTTGTAAACGAAAAATTAAAAAATTAAAGTGAACACTTTAAGAAATTAAATATATTGAATATTTGAGAATTGAGAATTGAGAATTGAGAGAGAATAAGATTTGAGAGAGTGAAAAATTGTGTGAAAAATGATTTGAAATTGTAGGGTATTTATAGATTTTTTTGGGGGATTAAAAAATATATTTTAAAGTTTTTTTTTATTTTTAAATGGGTCCAAACTAGCCGTTTGGACCCAAAAACGGCTATATAGCCGTTGGGCCAACGGCTAGTTTGGCCCAAAATCCAAAAAAAATTTTAAAAGAAATTTCGGGCCGGGCCAATTAACCGGCGGGCCTAGATCGGGCTTGATCCGGAACGGGTTAATCGGACCCATTTTAACTAAAAAAACCGCGTTTGTTAGACGTATTACCATCTTGGGTTCTTTCTAGGTGTGTCTTAAAACTGTTCTCATAAAATTTAGCCTTTGAAATCTTATGGTTGGAGATACAGTATTTTCAACGTACTTAGGAGGAAGAGAGCGACCTAGGAAAATAAAAAGAAAGAAGGGTTTTTTAAAAATCCTTGGATGGCTACTGCCTTTTATCACTGCAGTGAAACTTTTACTGATGCAGCGATAACACTGCATCCGACCTCATCAATGGCTATGGGCAGTCCAACCTAGTACATAATTGGACCTTTTGGCCCAATTCCCTTAGGTCCTAATTTTCTCCCTAATTTTTTTTTGATTTATTTTGAGCTTATTATTTATTATAAAATATTTTTGAAGTATTTTCATATGTAACAGCGATTTGGATTGCTATACACTATCTTAGTAAAGAAAATCAAACAATTGATAAGCTTGCAGTCTTGCACCAATAACTAGTCACACCAACAAATGAAAACCACATCTTCAACTATTTTTCTAATCTTCCTAGACATGTTACAGGCCTTGTAAATCTATACAAAATGGATTTAGCCCCTTTTATATAAACAGAATAAGTGTTTCTCATGAACCAAATACAAATTTCATATATCAAACTTCAAATAATGTATTTCACTTATATCAATGAAAATCCTATTTAAATAAAAATTATTAATTGTACTATAAATTGACTTGAGAAGGTTTATACGAGGGTATATGTTCCTTTTTCCTTCGACGTACATAAAGATAAAATAGACTCATGAACTATTCATTGATATCCTTGACAAAGATGAAAACCTAAGAAATTAATATGATCCATGCATTGATTGATTTCTTTTCAAAATAAAACTTTTCTTTAGAGTCGTGGATAAAGTCTTTAATATATTTTTATGGGTCGCTGCCTTTTATGATTTTGATAAACTTTGGGCTTCCGATACTTGTTTTCACAAAAGTTATTTTACTTCTCTTTAATTGTTATGCTAACATTGTTTTATTTTTCAATAAATGTTGATTCTAAATCCCAAATGAGTTTTCATTCCTTTCCTGAGCTTATTATTTATAGATTGTTTTCCATAAATGAGTAATAGAAGGTAGCTATTTATTTTCTTCTCCTTAAAGTTCTCGCATAGTCAACTATCCATTGTAGAATTTTTTTTTATAATAATAGTGTCCACGCCAGCTATCTTGCATCTTGGCTAATTTTACGGGATATCTATATCTTTCACTATTAAAGTACTATGTAACTCTATCTACCAAAGCTAGACTAGATGGGAAGGAATCACCTTGTGTTTTTTTGTCTCTTTAGTGGAATAATTGAACTTTAGGAGAAAATGATTTCTCTCCTTTGCACTTGGTTCTTTTCTCATGCTATTTAGTGCGAATAATTGTGAAATGGAAATGAGAGGATCAATTTTTAAGGTTATTTTATACTGTAATCACAAAGATGTAGATAGATCAAAAATACTATTTCCTTAATATGTAACAATGAAGTTATAATTAGTTATTTATGGAAAGAGGACAATTGCACAAGTGCAATGCAGGTGGGATGTGTGTCACACATCCAAATCCACTCTCATACATGTGATAGTTGACTAATATAATGCATGTGTGAAATGTGTCAAACATGCACCTACTTTATGCATTCTCCAGAAGTGTCACCATGCAAAACACCTTCTTACATGTGCGACACATTTTCATTAGGGGTGTCAAACGGGCCGGGCTGACCCGGCCCGACAAGCTAAATCGGCCAGGTTTGACCCGGCCCGGTAAGTCCTAGGGCTTTAGAGTTCTGGATCCTGGGCCGATTTTTTTACAAATGGGCCCGGTTAACCCGGCCCGGACCAGGTCCGCCGGTTAACAGGCCCAGCCCGGCCCGGCACCAAAAAAAAAAATATTTTTTTGGGCCAAACTAGCCGTTGGCCCAACGGCTATATCACCGTTTTTGGGTCCAAACGGCTAGTTTGGGCCCATTTAATTAAAAAAAATATATTTTTTAATCCCCAAAATAAATCTATAAATACCCTACAACTTCAAATCATTTTTCACACAATTTTTCACTCTCTCAAATCTCATTCTCTCTCAAATCTCAATTCTCAATTCTCAAATATTCAATATATTTAATTTCTTAAAATGTTCACTTTAATTGTTTAATTTTTCGTTTACAAAGTACGAGCGGAAGTTTCTAAAGTCGCAATCTTCGGATACTTCCAAAATTTGGTATTGTCGTTCCATCTCTTACGTTTAATTTTTATTTATTGTATTAATTGTTTAATATTTAATTTTATTATACTTGTGTATTTTGAATATTTTTAGTTTAATTTAATTTATATTATGGATAAATTAAAAAACCTCGCTGCTAAAGGTGTTAAAAAATTTTGTCCCGGAAGCGGTAGTGGTAGTAAAAAGCGAATTATTAGCGGTAGAGGTAGTTCAAGTAATAGATATACCCGTGTGACTGCGCCTCCGGTACCGCTTGGTACACCTTTTGAGGAAGAAATAGGTGTAGGCGCTCACGATGTGGATTATGTAGAAGCTCAGGAAAATTACGGTATAGAAGAAGAAAATTAAGTAGATGCAATTAATTTAGACGAAGATGATGAAAATATTGCTGAAACACCCGCAGTAGGAGATGGTAACGTTAGATCTGAATCAGTTAATCTCCCTTCCCGTCCTCCCAGTGCCCCAAAACCTCGTAAAAGAACTAGTATTGCATGGCAATTTTTTGAACGTATATCAGATATTGAGGTGCAGTGCAATATTTGTCAACAAATATATAAGTATAGAAGTGGAGGTAAGCAAGGGGGTACGGGTACGTTAATGAGACATATAGCTGAAGATCACAAAAGAGAGTTAAATATTGTAAAAGGTGGTGGGGATGTTGGTGGGTCAACGCAAACTAGAATGGACCCAACAACCGGTCAAATAGCGAAAAAGTATAATAAATTGAGGGACAGGGAAGAAATAGCTAAAATGGTAGCTGTGGGTTGTTTGCCTTTTAGTTTTCCTTCTTCTGATGCTTTTATTCATTATATACAAGCAATATATTATCCTATGTTTAATGGTATTCCTAGAACTACTTGTCGGTCTGATATTTTTAGACTCCACTCACAATATTATTTTTATTTATCAACATTCTTAAAAAAAATTCAATGCAGATTGTCCCTAACTTCTGATCTTGGTCGTGCTGTAAATAAAAATGATTATTTAACCGTTACTTGTCATTGGATGGATAGTAATTTTGTGATGCAAAAACGTATTCTTGCTTTTTTATATGATGAAGATCGTAAACATACTAGACAATTTATTGCTGATTCTATTGTTAAAATTGCAGGATATTATGGTATAGAAAATAAAATTTTATGTATTGCTTTTGATAATGCTTCTAACAACAAGACTGCTATAACAAAAATAAAATCTACGCTATCTCCGCCCTTGCCTGAAATTTTTCATATTAAGTGTGCATGTCATATATATAATTTAATTGTAAAAGATGGTCTTGACTTTTTTGAGGTTTATATTGAAAAAATTCGTCTTGCCGTTGGTTTTATTCAAGGAAATAATCGTAGATCGAGAATTAAAGAATTTAAAGTTAAATGTCAAGAAAATGGACTTACACCGATTTTAATGCCTGAGGAAGTTGATACTAGATGGAATTCTATGTATGAATTTTTAAAAACTTGTTATAAATATAGAATTCCTATTACACTAGCTTTTAACCAACATTGTGGTTCATTTACTGATTCTGCTGATTGCATGCTACATAATTCTGATTGGGTTGTAATTAATGATCTTTTTAAGTTTTTAGAAAAATTTTATGTAGCTACGATTGAATTTTCCGGTGCTTACTATCCTACTGTTTGTAATATTTTGGCGTATATAGCTGATATTTCTGGTTTGCTCCAACAATATAAAAATAAAGAAGGTTATAAAGAAGCTGTTGGCGCTATGTTTACGAAATTTAAAAAATATTTTTTCCCGATTCCCCCTATTTACTTGGTTGGTGCTATGTTAAATCCGTGCATGAAATATAATCATATGTGTCACTTTAGTACTCTTATTTATGCTAACTTAGAAATAAATACTAAGCATGAGTCTAAACAAGTACAACCTGATTTGTGGACGGCTACGGCTGATGCAAAGGATTATATAGAAAAATTATATAATCACTATACTGATTTATTTGATTCAGCCGTACCTACAAATATCAGTCCAACTGTCGCTCCTCATCCTCCCGAGGAGCCATCATCTTCTAAAAGGCCGGCACATAGTGGTTTTTCTGATTCGTTTTATGATTTAACTTGTTGGAACAGTGTGGATGAGAGAGCTTACACATCAACTTATCGGAAAGAGCTGAAATATTATCTGCGGACGCCACCAGAGGATCGCAGATGGCGGATCAACACGCTGGATTGGTGGAGGAATAATGAATCACAATATCCTATACTTTCAAGATTAGCCAGAGATATCTTGAATGTTCCAATGTCAACCGTTGCATCAGAGAGCGCCTTCAGTTAGGGACGACAGCAGCTTGGAGACAACCTACACTCATTGGGAAGCAACGCAATGAATGTTTTAGTTTGCCTTAGAGATTGGATTAGAGCAGAAAGAAGAAACCAAGGAATGGAACCGGAGCCGAGCGATGACCTCAAACTTGAAGAAATTATGATTTCACGGGAGAACTCAGCAGAATCAAGTCCAATGCATGGTTTTGCCCCCGTTGACTTCGACTATCCTATGCAAGTTCCCATTAATATTAACATGAATGAGTTGGAAAAAATGATGCATAATTTATAGATTTTTCATTCATGTAAATTGTAAATTTTGGATCATTTAGCAATCAATAAAATTCCACAAATTCATTCACTCCTTAGTCGTTGTTTTTTATTTTTTTTATTTAATGATTTAAAATTTTAATATCTTCTATAGAAGTGTATATTTAATTTATACATGTGTATATGTTTTTATATATCTTCTATAGAAGTGTATATTTAATGTATACATGTGTATACGTTTATATATCTTCTATAGAAGTGTATATTTAATGTATACATGTGTATATGTTTTATAAATTAGTATATAAGTATATCTATACATATTATAATGTATATATAATGTAATATATTTTATAAGTAGTAGTATATATATTGAATGGTGCGTATACACGTGTATATATCTTCTATAGAAGTGTATATTTAATGTATATATGTGTATATGTATTGTATATTAGAGTGTATATAGTGTATATTGGAGTGTATATAGTGTATATTTGATTTTTTATTTATTTTGTAAACGGGTTTGACCGGTTTTTAACCGGGTTTGACCGGGTTTTAGTGGGTTTGATCGGATTGGGTTAAGTGGGTGCGTATACACGTGTATATATCTTCTATAGAAGTGTATATTTAATGTATACATGTGTATATGTATTGTATATTGGAGTGTATATAGTGTATATTGGAGTGTATATAGTGTATATTTGATTTTTTATTTATTTTTTAAACGGGTTTGACCGGTTTTTAATCGGGTTTGACCTGGTTTTAGTGGGTTTGACTGGATTGGGTTAAGTGGGCCGGTTTCGGGTGGATTTTATTTTTTTTACTGTGCGGCCCGGCCCAATTAAGGCCAAACCCAGCCCGTAACCGGCCCGAAAACCGTGTAGATTGACAAGGCCGGTTCCGGGTTGACCCGGCCCGGCCCGTTAGACATCCATAATTTTCATCATGCATGATGTATTTCATGTCCTGTAATATGTTTCACACTTATCAATCATTTAACAAACATCACATTTCTCACACACCTTATAAGACATGAACACTTCAAATTATTATATAGTTATTTAATCCTCCATTTTTTGTTAAAGTAAAAAGTTACTTAATTATCTTACAATTACCCCATAATTTTAGTTGTTAGATTTATTAAATCCAACTTAATCGCGTGATACATATCTTGCATTCCTCCATTTGACATATATGATGTCATTCACTTTACGAGTTCAATAAATATTCTTATATTTTGAGCACATTATGGTTAAATCTTAAATTGATTTCATTAATTATTGTCACTATGTAATGACGCAGTATGAGGCATGGTAATTGTACATCACTTTATTGAATATAGTCTCTTTCATGTAGTAAAATACTAATCAACTACTCATTATAATCTATAATTAAAAAAATACATTATTGATTCAATAGTGATGATTGATATCTTTTTTAAGTAAAAATAGGATATCATCATTGTTAATATTATGTATACGAGAAAAAATAGATAACAACAAAAATATATACATAAATGAGTGTAAAGTGTCAATTGTATCACACCAGAGTCTTTATTGTTTTTTGATCGAGAACAGTCAAAAAAGAAAAAAAAAAAGGAAAAGATTTGATGAATTAGAGCATTTCGAGCTCACGTTTGAGATCGACTATAGTTTAAATATAGTTATAGACTTATTTGATTTTCCTGTCTATCCTTGAGTTGAATAATTGTAAATTATCCTTCTGACATCCTTATGACTGATAAATTGATTTCGTAATTAATTTCATTCATATAAGTGGTGAACCTTGAATTTGACTAAGTGTCTAGATAAATTGTGTTATAGCATATTTGGTTCATTTTCATCATCCTATTATTAATATTGGTGAGATTTACATATTATGGTATTCGAAGGATCTGATGTAATGCCGGTTTGTATTGCTTACAACTTGATATTTGAGGAATCGGATACCATGCTAATATAGTACATGAACTGAACTCAGCCCCTACAGGTCATCACTATTGGGCATATAAGACCTCTTGATATGTGAGTACGCTTTAATGATGAAGTTGATAATTATGATGTACTATTTCATATTATTTATTCATTGATTTTATATTTTTTTTTTGTATAAGTTTTGTGTCAACTAGAAGTAGCTTAAGATTACTTCTGAAATAACTAGATGAGCGTAGCTTGTTATGTTACAGTTGAGATAATTAACGAGTCTTAGGCTCTCTCCTTGTTATGATTTAACATTGATTGAGATGATAACATGATGATGAAACTAGACTAGTAAATGTATAATTGTATTATTTAGATTACAATAAGAGATTAATTTTGGATGGTAATAAATTATGGTTCAATTACTTGTATGTCTTGATTGCCAATTTCTTTTATTTGATTTATGCTTATATATGATTTTTAAGTTAAGTTGGTCGATGATACCTATCAGTATTAAGTGTTTATATTGATATTATCTGCATTGTGTTGATTCTATTTCCACTCTTTTTTTAATGAGTGTAGATAGCGTTCCAAGGAATGAGACGAGACCTTAAATTTAGTTTGTGACCAACAACTTATTGATCAAATGGTAAGCACTTATCTTTGGGTACCATTGGATCTTCTCATTGATCATATCCACATATTCGGATAATGATATTCCCTTACTAGATTGTTTTTGAGATATTTATTAGGACTTTGATTTTATGATTTTAGAATGTTCTTGTATGGTGCCTTTCAAATCTTGAAGACTATAATAAATAGTTGTGAATTCTGCATTATTATTAATTAGTTTTGAATTTGATTATTATTAAGTTGTTGTTATTGTTATTGTTTAAAAATGACTAAATGATTAGGTTAGTAACTGGGCTAGATGGTTCTCCCACTGTAGGGTTAATGTGGATTTCACTCATGATCATTTGGATCGTGATAAATTAATTAGCTTAAAGGCTCTGTGTAGCTCAAACATAAAATTCTTGTTCCATTTTTAGTATCAAATTCAATCTCATAAACAACAAATTGTCAAATAACACAACCCAAAGAAAGGGAAATAACCATATATTTTATATGACCTATAAGAAAGTTTTAGATATTGTCCAGAGGCTAGTCACTAACAATGGAAAATAGTTCTAATATATAGTATGATATTATCTTTGTCCCATGTTTGGTATAAGGTATTAATTAATCTCAAAAATATTTTATCCCACCAGTAATTCTAAAATAATAAAATTATTATACTATATGAAGGATGATATAAAATAATTTCATGAGATATCCTAACTCATGAAATATCCCAACTTATCTCATATGGTGTATCAAATAACCCATCAGGGTTTTGATAAGAATATAGTAATCTAGTCAAGTATTCATCATGAAGAGCTTTAGTTGAAGTTATTTGTCAGTAATAAGCTAATCATATCACACCTTGGGATATAAAGGAACGACCCAAGAAGAAGAATGGTATTAACATACATATCTATGTAATGTCTCTTGGCGTCTCTTAAAGCTTGATTGTACTATCTCAATTGCACAAGTGTGTAGCAACGATGGCTTTACTAACATTCCATGGACAATCGCTGTAGCATTAATGTCACACTCGTGACTAACCAAGTCCAAAGAGTAAAGTGATACTAATAACACCAATGAACAATATTTTGATTCAGCAACAATTTGATAAAAATATCTTAAAGTAGCGAGGAGCTCCTAAGGCATTATTTCAACGTGTACATCATGACGCCTCAACCTTATGCATGCAAATCCAAAGAGCTATGAACCAATAACCCATCACTACCTCCTTAAATACAATATTTTAACATAACTAATAAGCTGTTCGAAGTTACAACTTTCTATCGCAATCACCTGATCGACAAATGACAAGAATCTACATGATATCTTATGAAATTGAGGAAGACATTATAGGATAAACTTTCTTCATGAAAATAATATTGATACCAATTCTAATAATCTACTAAAACACCTTTATGATAGTGAACAATGGTAGAAATTCAATCAACCAAAAAAATAATAAGTGTTGGGACAATCCAACAAAAGATATGAATTTTTATTGTAAAATACTTTTTGGCATATAAGGTAAATATAACCTGATAAAAAAGGGTGCTTGTTGGAAAATATGTTCCATGAACATATAAAGTTATACGAAGAAGAATACAAAGATGAAAATTTGATAATATGAACATTGAACACAAAATTATGAGGTTTGAAATACGTCCGAAATACTTTACTAAAAATGATATTTGCTCCCTCTCCTCAACAAGATTGCTATGAAATTCTATGAAAATATTTTTAGTGGATAAGACAAGCCTTTGGATTTCTACACCAAGTAAATAGTGAAGATAATCCTATTGGAAGACAAGAATTCTAATACTTGATCTTTTTGAAAGAAAGTAACTTTTAGGGAAATGTTGTAAGAAAGTAAAAATTTAAAAAGGTAGGATATATATAGAAGTGGTGAAAATAAAATATTGAAAGGATAAAACCATTCATCTAATAGACACCTCTTCATCTAAAAGACACCTGTTCACTAAAAAGACATCTCTTTTCATAAAAGACATAACCTTTCACTAAAGGCATCTTTCTATGAAAAAGTTAAAAATTAATTTACTTTATACAAAAATCCAACTATTTTCCACTTGTTTAAATATAAATTAGAACATAAAGATCAAGTCATGTTTACGTATAGAGTAATGTATCTTTCAATTTGAACATCACCTTAGTGCAATGACTCAAGATGCATTTGAAATTCTACGTAGAATAATAGCTTTGCACGTGTTATTCCTTGTGATAACATCGGTGAAACTACACGCATAAACATTTCATTCCTGCTTTCCACTCAACATGCTTAACACTTTTATGTCCACGTGCTATTCAAGATTCATAAACATTTATGAGAGCAACTCCAACTCCCAATCAAAGTGGCACCACTTCTTTATTCATATAGGTGAAGTTCTTTTAGTGTATTTGTCATATTTGAGACACTTGTTCCATGAACTGAACCTCATTAAGAGTATTAGAATTGAACTCTCCAAACTATGCCAACCAGTACTAGTATAACTCTTACTTAAGTATTGAAACATCCATGTATCAATAACTTATTGTTACCCTTTGAACCCATAACTATTCATTTCATAATGCTGGGCAGGGTTGCCATTATTGGTTGACCTAGTTAAGGAGTTTTAATATAATCATACTTGACGATGTCTTTGACAACTTCCTTTTAACAAGTTTAGTAAATGGATTAGTCAAATTCATTTGAATCCACCAATGTGATAGAAGTCATTCTATCTTGAATTAACTTTCTAAAACAATCATGTCAAGAACTTATGCATTTGACTTCTTATTATAGAATCTCTATATATGCTCGACATAGAGTGGCTTGATATCACAAATTGAGTTCATAGTTTGTAAAATCAAATGGATTCTCTAAATAATCCCTCAACCACTCAACACCTTTAATTTTCTTGCTTCAACTAATGCAAGATTTTCTTGATTTCGAGAAATTGTACCTCCTCACAAGGTAAGTATCAATCATATGGTAATTTATTTTTCTCACATTTTTTATGCCAACTTGTATCGATATATTCTTATAAATAGTATGAAATTTAGAGTTTTTCAAACCTCTAGTTCTCTAGAGAAAATCAAAGCTCAACTACTGGCTCTTTCAATGACACTTGTTTACACAAGTTAATAAGCCACGATTTTTCATCATCATGGATTGACTAGATCTAGGATCAAATAGGGTACTGTCCACTTATGTTTAAGTGACTAATTTATTGAGCACTTTTTCAATGTAATGTGATTAACTCAATACATTACCTCCACTATTTTTTTAATCTTGATACAAACATAGTACCAATTTCTCCATAATCCTACAGTATAAATGTGAAAATAAAATTTCCTCATTTTTGTTATGACTTATGTATCAAGTATTATGATCAACAAATCGATAAAACATCACACAGTATCATATGTCCATCAAAATTATAAATTAAAGGAATATTAACTTTCTCAAAAAGTTTATGCTCTTCAAAATATATATTAAAAATGCATATTCTCTAAATCTCAGATTACTTATAACAACTTAAAAATATAGACACGCACTTGTAAAATGTAATATTTCATGTCATTTTTATTAAACTCCACATATGATCTTTATGCAAGAATAATGATCCACAATAATCACACAAGAAAATATTATTCTTAATTATCATGCATTTGAAGATCACACAACAAAAAAACTGCTAAATTATGACAGTTTCTTTATAGGGGTCATAAGAAACCCCCACTACACATTCAATTTGTGGCATTTGTGTCAACCCCCATAAAATAATTTTTCCGTGGCAGTTTAATCGTGGAGGTTGTAAAAAAACTTCACTATACATTCAATTTGTGGCGTGTGCTTGAACCTCCTCAAAATTATTCCATTTGTGGTAATTTTCTTGTGCAGTTTTTTATAGTTGCACTATAACGGAATGATCTCCACGATTTTTTTTAAGTAAACAAGTCATTTATAATCATTATAATGAGTTTAAATGACGTGTTTCGATGTCACCATATTTTTTTTTTCTATTAGTACTAATAGAGATTTTCAAAAAACTCACAATAAAATGTGTACGCTTGATAATAGCTTATATAATTTCAAATCGTCATAAATGCACATTTTATATAGAAAAAAATTCAAACATAGATAATATTTAGGAAAAAAAAATGAGGCGACATAGCTAAAGTTTGCTTAATTATAGGACATAGATATACTTTACTCACTAAATATACAAATTAGAGATTGTATTATGTATATACGAATACAAATTCACTTAGATATTTGAATGATTCCCAAAATTTACTTTGTATACAAATATAAAATTTTGGAGATTTGTAAATAAGCCCCGAAACTAGAGAAAGCCCTATGCCATACCCCCACACCCCACACCCACCTCACCCAAAAAGAAAAAAACTAGAGATCGATATATGATCCTCGAGATATACAAATGTACAAGTACAACGTAAATGTATATTTAGATACTTATTCAAATCATAATTGCAAGTGGCAACTATTTTAAAGATTATCTACGGCTTGTAACTATGACTTATTTTCCATTCCACGTATTTTTCTCTTTTATATAATCTATTATAATTGAATAAGATAATAATTTGGCAGTTTCACTATAAGCAATTAACAATTTTGTGATACAAAATTTTAGATCCTATTTTGCACGTTTTTGAAAATCAATCGTGATTCATAATAATTTTTTAACACTTGAAAGGACTAAATGAGTAAAATATTCAATATCTGAAACATAGATATCCTAAAAATTACATTGAGATTCAAGTTAGAGTTTCAATAGCAAAAAAAAAAACATAGTTGGGATCCTAGTAATGAATACCAATTGCCACTACCTCTATTTCCATCATTATTTCTATTGGAGATCTTCTTGATCCAATTAGTGGATAAGTAACTCATCTTTATAATGAATTTTCGATTTTGACCTTGGAGCTCGAGTCTTACTTTTTGATTCAGAGTATTTTTATGTCAATATGCACATTGTTTGATTTACCTAACCTTCTAGGTACACTTTAAATAGATCTAACACATCTGAAAACTTGATGAAAATAGCCAATGTGAAATGTTCAATTAGTTAATGTCAATTAAGCTACAAATAATTAAATATTTCGAGAGTTAATAATGGGATGTGCTTTCTTAACTGCAATCCAGACATCTAAAACAATTAATCTAAAAATGGACGGAGGGAGGGGGAGGGGGTAACTTAGATAACAACCATGTTCTGATATCCTAAGTAAGTTTTCTTTATTAGATAATTTCATGAACTCTCACGGTCTATTTAGTCATGTACAACTAGAATAAGTTGAGTTTCAAAAATAATTTATTTTAAAATATCCTATAATGTCTCCACTTTTTCACAATCGTACTATCTAATTTTTCATTGAAGTACTCACAATTTTACTACTAGACTATGAAAATAAAATTGTTCATCTATGCTCCTCAATAACATTCATCATACAATCTAGGAGAACCAACAAGAGAATCTTTATGTGTGTATGTGTTATTTCGATAATTATTTACTTAATTATCACACATTTAATTATTGTGTTATTGTTCATTTATATTATAAATAATTAACTCATTTGAATTAATTATATTGCTTGTAATCTCATTCAAATAAATTTGACTTACTGATCTAATAATTATATTTTATATTAAATAATTAATAATTTTATAATTTTGTAATTTTATCTAATTTATGATATTTTGCAACATAATATCAAAAGAATTATTTTAACAATTTTTTTATTTGGTCCTTTATTTTACTTTATTGTTTATTTGGATATTTTTTTTCATTGGTTTCCATATTTTTAGAGAATATACATTGATTATGTTTAGGAAGCAGTATTTTTATTAACTAGTCTAATCGTCGCACGTGCCTCGCATGTGTAACGTTTGATTATTTAAAATTAAATAATTTTTTATATTGCAATAAATTTCAAATCACTTTTCAAAAATTTTTCACTCTTTAATACAATACTGTAAACATAAACATATATATATATATGTGTGTGTGTGTATCACTTTTGTGTTTGTCATATAGTACCTCTTTTGCTTGTTACCACTTGCTAAGAGAGACACATCAATTTGATACATATTTGTGTTATGATTATTTTTTTTTATTTATACTTAAAATCTTTCCTATTTTTAAAGTCAGATCTTTACAAAATCATTGATTACATTCTTATTATGTACTTAAATATATAAAAATCTGGTACTTCTTAAATTTTTCTTATTCTAATAATTTTATATGTATTTCTATATTTTTCAAATCTTCTTGAAATCAATTTTAGTTGATTTGAAATTATTGCACCAATGAAAAAAGTATTAGTTGTCATTAATTGACTTCTAATAAGAATTTTTTTACCATAAATATATTTAATTATTTTTTAACTCTTAAATTTGAAAAAAATAGTATAAGTCGGATGACTCTTAATAAGAAAAAGTTTTACCATAAATATATTTAATTAATTTTTAACTCTTAAATATTAAAAAAAATCAAAAAAGATGATTTTGTCTAAAGTAAGGGCTTTTAATGAAGAGCAAAAAGTTTAAATAATATTTTTAAGGCCTTCACACTTTTAATATATTATAGATATAGATATAAATTATAGATTATAGATTATAGATATAAACATAGACATAGACATAGACATAAACATAGATTATAGATAAGTTAGTTCCATTTCAAAAAGAAATTCTTTATTAAATATTAAAATAAAAGAGAAAAATCAAAAAACAATTAAGATGTCGTAAAAGACAAAAGTGTACATCATCTTTCTAGATTTTAATATTCATTAGGAGGGTAATTAGTAAATTAAAATAAAAATTATGCGCAGCAAAATACCCTCTTCCCTCGCCTTTTCCTTCTCCAAGGGGCACGATTTTCCGTATCCATAATTCTTTAGTTCAACTCCCGTTTTTCATCGTCTTCTCTACATCAAGGCAAAAGTGCAATCGAGATAGTAAAGGTTCATACTTCGTCTTACTCTTTCACTTTTTATTTGATTAAATTGTTCTTTATCTACTTTCTGCTAAAGAATTTATATCTGAGTTCAGTATGTTGTTCGATCTATATTTTCTTATATGTATTAGGTTAGTTTTGTTCGATGCCCTTGTTTTCGAGGTCTGATTGCAAAGCCTACCCTTTTAAGAATTATTGTTGTGGGGGAATATAAGTGATTGCAAAATTTCTTTGATCGATCTTTGTATTTTATAGTTAATTGGGATTTCTGTATTTGGGTTATTATATGGGTTGTACTTCGGATCGTAAACTATAAAGAACAACTCAGTGCATATTTTGACTTAATTGATCATAAATCTTTTGTCTTTGTTGGTTTGGCTGGAATACTTATGTTACTGGTTTATTGAACTTCTATTGGTTTTTAATAGTTGGATATTCAATACTTTTTTGCTGATTTTGGCAAAGTTGTTAGCTTTGAGTTGTTTCGATCTTAATTGATCATAGAAATTTTGCTTTTCTTGTTTTGGAAGGAATAGTCATTTTCTCTAATCAGAATGTTTACTGGGTTCTTAAGCTATAGGTGTTTTTTTGCTCCTGTAGACAGTAGACGAAAGTTTTGACCTTTAGGGGACATACTTATTGATCAATGTTCTTTCATCTTGTTTCGGGGAGTTCTTTTAATTCTATTATCTAAAAGTTCATTGAGTTTTCAGAAACTGAATATTGTTGTGCTCTTTTGACCAAAGTTGTGATCTTTTAGGTGTTTTTATCTTATTAACCAGGATCTTTTGTCTTTCTCGATTTGGGACGAGAACTTGTGTTTCCGTTGTTTGAACATTGATTAGATTTTCAAGAACTTTTTGCAACTTGTGGTCTTAAATATGTCATGACATTTCTATAGTTATAAGTATGTCATTATGTATAAAATGAAAAGTTTGAACTTAAATATGTCATGAACTTAAAATGAAAAGTGGGTTTTACTAATAGTAGCAGCTATCGTTACGTGAAAAAGTTTCTGAAAGAACTTTACATCACAAGAGTAAAGGTTTCTTCTCTCTGTCTGCTGTTACAGTATTACTTGATAAACCAAAAGAAGTTTCTAGAAGAGTTTTATGTTACAAGGGAGAGTATTGTTCTTCTGCTTTCTCCCATGAGAATCACCTTGCATGAATCCTGCTCTCCCCAGAAGTTTGAAACTATCGTTGAATCAACCATGCCTCAATCTCTCCAGTTGGTGGTCGGCCATATGAAAAAGCTGACTCTGTTAATGCCCTTCCTACGAAAATATTTCCCCAAGAAGCATCTCCAGTTATTGAGAAAGTCTAACTTTTCTATTATTTTCGTAAGGGTTGAAGTAAAAGAGAGATACGTTATTGTTAGTTTTGTTTTCCCTTCCCTTTGTAGCCGTGTCCTTCCTCTTAAAGACATTAATTAAAAATGAAATTGTGCTCTTTCTAATAGCTAAGCTTTTAGATGAGATTATCACACATTTTAACCGTATCGTCTTCTATTTGTTTTTTAATTACTTTTTGAGATGTATGCCTCTACAATCTCCTTAACGAGAAATGGAAATATTTGCAGTTCTGGCATGTTTGACTTAAAAGAGTTGTGCTTGGTTGGAGGAAAAGCTGCATGGATGGCCTACCTGGTAAGTGCTAACGAATATGAATATCTTATCTTCGTGCATTTTTTCCCTGGTAAGAAAAGGAAAAGTTTGTTCCTTAATTGTACGTTAAGTGATGAGTTAAATTTCCAGAATATGAAACTATGGCAATTTCTAGGTTAGCATGTATTGTAACATCTATTGACCAGTTGGAATTTTCTTTGCATAAAATTGTCTTGAGTGGGGCATGCTTCTCTTAAGGCTTTCATCCTGCTAACGAATTTTAGAGATTAGCCTCATTTAACTGAGATAGGATTAGTCTCCTTCAGAGATAAGGACCAAATTTCTTAGTCGTACTTCAAGAAAATCCACTCCCAGTTATCCTCCTCATATTTGAGTTAGAGACAAAAGTCTTGGCACTCTTACGGCTTGAGCTCATGAGTTTTCTGTGTAAAATTCTTGCCTTTTATAACTTTATTTTCTATGCAGCATATTATTTGGGCTTTGATGTATTCTTTGATATCTTGATATGTACCCTTCCCACCCTTTCCTTTTCCTATTGTTTCTCTGTCGATTTATATCGTCTTATGTTGGGTTCTATTCCAAATTGTGGAGGCATCATATATCTAAAGTTTGAAGTTCACTGAATTGTTTTTATTTTGAGTCGGGGGTCTGTCGAAAACAACCTCTCTATCTCACATTTGAGGTAGTGGTATGAACTACGCACACTTACCCTCCCCAGGCCCCACTTGGTGGAAATATACTGGGTATGTTATTGTTTAGTAAGAACAATAGTAGTATTAATAATAAGGCAATTCTATATCTTAAAAATTTTCTTCAGGCAGGGTCATCTTAGAGCTAGGTTACGGAGGACATGTGTGATGAGGAGATGGAAACGCTTTAAATTGACCACCCTACCCACTACTGAACTATGGGAGAGGGCAAAACTCCTAGATTCACTGAAGAACATGGGCAACTATGGTTATTAGTCTTTTGCAGATTGATACAATTATTTGGTGATTCCATACTTCAACTTTATTACGCTTTCAAGTAACTTTGATGGCTGGCTGGAATTCTTTATTTAGTTCTAGGTTATCTTTTGAATTGCTAGATGAGCTTATATGATACATCCTTTTGCCAATGAATAAAGTATGCTTGGTGCTTAGATTTTTGGATGCTTTTTGCGTGTAGTTTATTTGACCTTTTCATTGTTCCTTCGTAGCGTTGTTGGCTCAGATTGCATTCTTGCTTACATCTTTTGTTGTTTTGGATTGCCAGAATTTGGTTGAGGAGAAGAATAAGAAAGTGAAGGAGTTGTAAGATAACATTGCTGCAGTCAATTTTACCCCACAAAGAAAAATAGGCAAGATGTTAATGGCTAAATGTAGGACATTGTAGGAGGAAAATAAAGAGATTGGAAACCAGGTTAAAGAAGGACAGGTAGTAAATGATTTTCTTGATGAGCGAAGTGTATAAAATATGCTCTTTCCTATCTTGTTCTCGTCCCTGCCAAGTACTCTTTCAGTCTCTTTTTTCTTTGATTACTATTACATTTAGCTTGGTTTTTGGTTGGATCACTGGATTTTACAATTCAAACTACAATTTTACATCCCAATTCGAATTGGCTTTTCCTTAAGGTTGTATTGTCTTTAAGGTAGTAAATCTGTAAATGCTTGAATTGTTGCAGTGTCAATACATGGGTCCATTCCTAGCAGAGCATAGATAAACCAGCAGGAGCAGGACATAACTGTAACATCCCAATTTTCTGAACCGAAATGTTACACGGTGCTCATGATCCCAAAGCACCACAAGTTAACCCATGACTGATATCTGTACCTGTATACTGCATAATATATCATAAAATTCGGAAACATGAACATGAATGACATAAGCTTCGAACTGAATAAACATCTGATAACAAAATATATGAAAAAGGTATAACAATACCAAAACAAGTCAATACTGAAAATAATGAGATCTGAATATCTAATCTGACATCTAGTCTGAAAGTCTCTAACTGAACTGAATAAGGAGTTGAAGGAACATATCTCCAACTAACTCCATCAAGAAATTGAATAGTAAATATAGCAATAATCATATCATCCTCGAATGAGAAGGACTCACTGCAAACTCTGAACACTGAATGCTACTGTCGATCTGGAGCTCGTGCCTCTGACCTATGGTGTAACATAAGCGAAAGCACCATAGCGCAAATGTGTCAATACGTCTGAATGTATTGAGTATACGAGTGAGGTAGGTTAAATACAAAGGGTTATATGCATGAACAATGCTGACTAATATGAACGTGAGAATACATACATGCATACATAACTGTAACTAATCTCATGGAGATACTGACTACTGAGTCTGAATACTAACAACATGAGTGTACTGATATTGAGATACTGAATAGATGAATGACTATTTTTAATAGTTTGAATTATGAAGAACTGGTCTGGTTGAATGTGTCTGACAGTCCTGAAGCTGAATACTAATATCATGATTTCTGATAACTGATATGACTAATACATGAGTTCAGAAAATTGATATTACTGTGATGATCAGCCTAACCGATGTAACTGATACTAAGTGACTGTATCTAACAGTCTAAGTTCTAATGGAACTATCTGAGTTCTGTTCTACTTGGAGTAACTAAATCTGAGATCAGTCCTATCTAGCGGGTGATCATGAGTATACTGATAATAAGGATGATTTGACTTAGTCTCAGATTAGTCCTATCTAGCGGGTGATCTTTAAATCTAATGATTCTGATACTGATTAATCATATTTGAGATTAGTCCTAGCTAATGGGTGATCTTTAAGTCTATTTACAATGATAAACATTGACTGTATCTAACAGTACTGAATCTGTACTACTGAACTGAGTTGACTGTATTTGAAAGTACTGAATCTGTAACTTAAACTGTGGGATATGTTCATCAAACCGACATGCCCCAAACTAAGCTGACTGGAGTCCAATCTTTGCCCTGACCGAAAGGGTGTCAGTACCGCGCGGTCAGTAAAGACATCTGTTGTGGAGTCAGTCCTAATCTAGCGGGTGACTCCTGGGATCAGTCCTATACATATAAATGTGCTAACGGATGACCCCTAAGTATGTCAGTCCTATCTAACGGGTGACATCTCGTACCTATGCTGGCAACGTAGTTCTGGAACTTAGGGATTGCTTCTAGGGATCTCAGTCCTATTCTAGTAGGTAAGTCCCCATCCCTAGGCTCACTCGGCGCTGAATCTTACTCCCATCTGAAATACACTAAACTAAATAACAGAGATAAACTGAATAACTAAACTGAACTGATTAGCTGAACTGATACTAGTGGTATTGTTTAGCGGAGCTAAACTAAGTTTACCGAATTCCAATGACTAACAAAATGTACTGAGTTCTGAGGACTGATTGAGAGTACTGAAGTTACTGAGATTGACTGTGAATACTGAAGTTACAGACTGCGTACTGAGATCACTGATATTACTGAACTACTGAGACTACTGAGTTTTCCTGAGTTACATGACTGACTGAATTCTATAGATCATGGCTTAACTGAGTATTGTGATAACATGACATGGCTCTAGGCACACAGTTATATTTTTTGGGTACATGTACCCCCAGGACACGATGGAAGAAAACTGACACACATGACCAACTTGATAAGAGTAGAGTCCATAATCCACAATATAATAAATAAGGGATTTCATACTAAGAATGGTTCACAACAATCTATTTCATGGAAGGGAATTTCATACAACATGTATATACTTGCATAGCTTTCAATATCATTCTCATTACATATTACAACCACAATCCATAATATCATAACTTAGGGAATTTCATGAAGTACATGGGTATTCTACATCTTGTACATGAGTGGGTTTTGCAAGTATGCATAGCATAATTTTATAAGACTAGTTCATGAGTAATCCAACAGTGTTCACAAGACACATTATCAACATGTATGAAATTGAATCATATAGGCCTATTATGAATCCTTCACTTAGTCACAATTTAGCTATAATGCATGATTTCTAGTCTCTTAGGTATTTTATCAAATACCTTACATGCACAACTTAGGCATAGGTGTAAATCATACAATTACTCATCATAAATAATCAAGCTTACATGTTTTCAACTCATATGATGTCATAGATTCATATTAACACATAAAGATTATATATTGGCATCATTCAGCACATAAACATGATCAACATTCATAACATGAAAACCATAATATATAGTTTTAGAAAAGGGTTATTGAACTTCATGGACGAATGGAGTCCATGAATTATCTTGGAAAAAGTCTTGAATCTTGTTTTTGAGAGATGAGTTTGATGGAAACCCTAATCTTGTGGTTGAGAGTGTAAGAGAGGGTTTTTAAGATGCTTAACTGAAGAAAAATGGAAAAAATTATGTCTCTTTAGGGTTATAAGTCGTGAAAGATGAAAGAAAAGATCAAAATACCCTTATGAAATAATTTTTCATTTGCTAAAAATCATAGCTGATGACCTTCGTGATAGGACGTCATAAATGTGATAAGCTATCACGAATGTCGTTAGGGCATCACAAATGTGATAAGCTATCATGAATGTCGTCATTTAAGAGCTGGTTTCTGCCTAAGGCTGACGAACTTCGTGATAGGGCATCACAAATGTGATAAGCTATCACGAATATTGTCACACTGTTTCTAGCCTGAGATGCTGGAGTAAAATAGGCATAACTCTTTACTCTGATATCGGATTTAGGCGAAATTGACTATATCAATATCCTTCTCAAGAATTCAATCGGTAAGGAATGTTTTGATTCGTCTGATAGCTGGGAGTTATTTGAAACCTTCATATACATCTAACTTACCCATAAAATTATAAAAGAACCATGATGTACTATGAATGATCTTGGTACATGGCTCTAATATTGGTTTGAATTTTTCGGGATATTACAACAACAATGACAAATGACAGGAAAAATGACATGTACTCCACGCTCTTTGTGCTGATTACTAGTCTATTGATAGACAAAGGAGATACATAACGATGGATAAGATGGGAAGCAACAAAAATATTGTAGCGGAGTTAAACTGTGACCAATTATTATTTTTGAAGTACTAATTTCATATTGTAGTGGTTGAAAACTACCACATAATTTTCTAAGAAAAAGAACTAGTATTTTATTGTGAGATTTATAGAACACCACAGTATTTTTTTTTGTGACATTGTGATCATATTGCGGGGGTTTATAAACTACCACAGTAATTTTTTTTTGAAATATTAATATCATATTGTGAGGGTTCTAAGTTGTCACTTATTAACTTAAAAAAATCCCACAAATTCAAAATTCATTGTGTGGCGGACGTCAGGGAGGTTTTGGAAAGCCGCTACAATATTGCTCGTGGCAAGGCTTATTGTGGCACTTTTCGAAACCGCTACAATTCTTTTTGTTGCGGTCAAAAACCGTCACAAATTGACAAAAAACCTGCCAGAATTTACTCGCATTTTTGTAGTGTCATCACAAAAATCATCTACCCTAGCATTTATGAAAATAAATTCACACAATCACAAGGGTAAAATTTTATATCTAAATATTAAGTAGAGTTAAGAAAGTAGAACCCAATTTATTTCTAATCCATGGCTTCAACATTGTCTTGGTACAACCGTTGGTCGCAATATTTGAACTCCTTAATTGCAATTTTCTTTAAACAAAGAGTGTGTTGCACTACAGATCCTTTCTCATTGCCGGAAAAGAAGTCCCCACCCTACTTGCTATAATATTGAGAGAATGAATCATTTTTATAAAATTTCACTTCGCAAATACCTATGCCACCAACAGACAGGACCGAAAGGTTTTTGCAACACCACTAGACCATGCCTTAAGATGCAATTTATATATCCTTGTAATAGCACATCTCTATAACAAACCATGGCTGATGCAATTAACTTTTAGCTTTTGAAGAAAGTCAAAACCACTGAAAACAAAAAGGAAAATGAATCTATTTTTCCAGCCCTCAGTCAAACATGTGACAGTCATCAAAGAACCTATTCGCAGCCCTCTTCCAACAGTTGTTTCCTTTTTTTTTTTTTTTTTTTTGAATAGAAGAATTCAACTCCAGATTTTGAAAACAATAGCCACAAACGTGACTTCACACTTCTCTGATCTCTATCATATATCAAATCATATTTCTCAATTTGACATTGTGTTCTTCTTCAAGAATATCGTTTTTAGATTGTTGGAAATATGTTCCATGAACATATAAAATTATACGAAGAAGAATACAAAAATAAAAACTTGACAATATGAACATTGAACACAAAATTATGAGGTTTGGAACACATCCGGAACGCTTTTCTAAAAACGATATTTGCTCCCTCTCTTCAACGAGATTGCTATGGGATGCTATGCAAATAGTTTTAGTGAATATAACAAGCCTTTAAATTTTTGCACCAAGAAAATAGTGAAGATAATACTATTGAAAAACAAGAATCCTAATACTTGATCTTTTTGAAAGAAAATAACTCTTAGGGGAATATTGTAAGAAAGTAATAATGTGAAAAGTTTCTCTAAACTTTCTGTTAAGATTTTTTTTTTTTTTTTTGAAATCTCAAAAGGTAGGATATATATAGAAGTGATGAAAATCAAATATTGAAAGGACACAACCATTCATCTAATTCATCTAAAAAATACCTTTTTATTAAAAAGACATCTCTTTTCATAAAAGACACAACCTTTCACTAAAAACATCTTTTCATAATTTCTTTTAAAAATTAATTTATTTTAAACAAAAATCTAACAGTGCTTACCTCACAAAACGCACTCAAACACTGCCACAAAATTAGCAAAACGTTGCAACCTCACTGCCACAGCACCCACAGAGATATACCACAAAATCAATGGGGCATACTATACAAAATGGCGAGCTCACAACATAAACGGAGAAATCCTCTTAAGTGTTGATGCTCTCAATTCAAAAGTTTAACAGAAGTAGGTTCCATATCCATTCTCAGCAATCTCCCTATTTTCTTCAATAATAGACCCAAGATACTTGAAACTTTCTCAATTTAGATGAACAATATATCAACCTCACTTCCACATCAGCCTCATATGTTACGTCACCAAATTTATACTTTAGGTACTCTGTATTAGTCCTGCTCATGAACTTCAATCCATTAGACTGCGGGATCTATCTCTGAACCTCTAACTTAGCATCAACTTCATTGTGAAGCTCGTAAATCAAAATTATGTCATTCGCAAATAATATACATATGACACCTCACCTTGAATTATTATTATTACTAAATAGTAATACATAAGAAGTAGAGTAGAAGTTCAGTGATTAACTTATGAGGATGTTATGGATATGAATATTGATTCAAAGGTTTATTTAATAATAAGAAAAAGAAGTTTTAAGTATTTTGGTCTATTATCTAAGATAATGAAAAAAAGAAACGATGATGTCATAGATCATATTTGGTGCATAGTGAATGAAATGTTTGCTCAAAGCCAAAGGTTTATGTGATTAGAAGGTGTCATCAAAATTTGAAGACAAGTTCTATAGGGTGGTGGTTAGACCATTGTGTTGTATCAAGTGTAATGTTAGCCGATCAAGAACTTTCACGTTCAAAAAGCTGAAAGTTGGGAGATGAGAATGTTAAGGCGGATGTGTGGATACACTAAGAGAGATAAAATAGAAATGAGAATATCCAAAATATAATATAAATAATTTTGATGGAGGATAATATGAAGTAAATGAGACTTACATGGTTTGAGCATGTGAAGAAGAAATGTATGCAGAAGTATGAGAAGTTGACTATGAATGATACATAAGAGATAAAGGTATGACGAAAAAGTATTAGAGAGAAGTTATTAGACATGACATGAAACAACTCCAACTTGCTGATGACACGACCTTAGATAAAATATTATGAAGGAACCAGATTAGGATATAGGAATAGTTGGATTATTGAAGGTTGTCTCAGTTAGTCTTTTATACTAGTAGTCGTAGTATAACACTAGAGTTTCCTGTTATTCCATTTTTTGTTAAAATTTACTATTTTTAGCACTTCAATATCATATTATTTTGTGGTAGTGACTGCTCCATTTTTAGTATGCATTATTGTAACTTTTTAGTAGTTTGTCTTAGTTTTATCATACTAGTTGTTTCTTCTTCCAATCTCCTTTGTAAAATTTTAACTTGAGCCGAAGATTTACTAGAAACAATCTCTATACCTTGTAGGGATAAAGTCTTTATATATACTACTATTAAAGCATGATAGAAAAAATCTTTCGTAATACTATAACAAATTCAACTTTTTATGTTGGTCTTTCAGTACAAGATCGACCCGAGTAAAGCATCATGTTTAGAGTAGTAGGTGTTGATTCATTTATGAAGTCAATTTTGTAAGAAAATTTTTCGTTGTTTTCCATTGTTTGTCATCTTCATTGACCATGGTGCATTCTATTTTTACAAGTTATAACCATATCAAGATATCTTTGTAACAAGAAAAAAATAATTTAAAAATATTTGACTTATCAAATAACAGTACTTCATATAAAATAAAACGAACCAATCGTTGTTATCACGTAATAATATTATGCATCATTAATCAATTGTCATTGAACAAATAATCAAACATTTATTTTTTTGCTTCAAGGAATTAAAATTTGTTTCAAGAAAAAATAAAACGTATATAGTGCATCTTCAAGAGAGATTAATTTTGTAAATAATTAATTTTCTATTTTGAAGGTGCAACTTTTATTTGGCCTATGAATATGAAAATCAAATTTCATTAATCATTCAGCATGTGTTAGGTAATCTTTCATGCATACTTAAATCTAAATAACTTAAACAAGACTAACCGCGTCATTGCACTTAAGCAAATAATGCATTTGCGTTGAGTAAAGGTTGTTTAATCGCATGGTAGCATGATGCATGGACACGTTGCAAGTTAAAAAATAAGAAAACATTCAACAATAATGGAAGAAATATCAATAGCACAAAGAACGAATATGCTAGTGAAGGAAACAACTGCAAAAAATACGCAATCGCTGGTGCCTAATGTAACCTATTTTTTGACCATTTGGTGAGATCAATATGCCAGGAATAAACAACTATATAATTTGTAAAATAAACAAGTAAGCAAATAAACAGTTTAATGATTATTACAAATACGAATAGTTATTCAAACAAAGTTAGTACAAATATTTGCTTAGACCCTAGTTGAACTCTGCAGCAGAGTCGTTGTTTCTGTTTTGTGAGAAAATGACTAAGACTTGTTTGAATTCAATAGTTTTAAAAAAAATATCAAACACTATTAAAAATAGAGTCTCCACTTAATACAAAAGACTAAAATATAAAAAATCCTTTTGAGTTTTTCAGAATTCCAAGTAAGGATTCATATTAACACTTTAAGGAAAGATTTTAAGGCACCTAAAATATCCGCTAACACGTAGTTATCTGATCTATTTGAAAATAACTTTATGACTAACTTGATAAAAATGAGATTGTTTTTTCATGAAAATCTAGTTTAAAATTTTGGAAGAGATTGATAATTAATATTAAATCACATGTAGAAAGAAAGTAAATTTTTTTATAGTTAGTTAACAATCTAGTTAATTGATTGATTCAAAAAATAACTTGAAATAGTGGAAAAACATACATAATTGAACTCAAAGGGAAAATTCAATTACATTGAGATAAAGCAAATCAATGTTAGAGGGATGCAAGTACACAATCAATCAAAATATATATATATATATATATATATATATATATATATATATATATATATATATATATATATATATATATATATATATATATAGCTAGCTATTTATCCTTTTTTCTCATTTTTTGACCTTTTTTTTTTTTTTATTACTTTATTTGTTTAAAAATTTAAAAGTGTCAAATATATTCTCAATTAAAGACAAACATTCAATACAATGAAAGATAAAAAGACATAACTTCAAGATCCATGGTCTTACATTTCAATAAACGGATATTAATGTTAATGAATATACTTAAGTACTCCAATAATGCATGTTTGTTCATTTTCTTTTGGTAGTGCTTCACATGTATAAAACTTTAACAATGTTTTAGATTTGTATTCTTCAACTTCAACCCTTGCTACTATATTATTTTTATAGCAAAACACTGCTTCCTCTAAGCAGTTAATTAGTTAATCATGTAGTAGAACTTTGATGTGATACGTTATCAGTGAAAATCACTCTATTTGACCTCTGCTTATACTAGGATTAGTTGTTGACAAGATTATTGTGCCTTCTACTGGTGGTGTCAACCGAGAAGGGTAATAAAAGTTTCGCTTTTTCTAAACCATTTTGTAAGTACCTTATTAGGTTTAGACATAAGAAAAGAGGGGCACTCTATATTACTGATGGTTATGTCTCAATTGTTATATTTAAGCATGCATATGCAGGTGGATATTTGACAATACTTCAATACTGATTCGTTACATGACGACTTTAGGCTTTGATCCAGAAATAAGGGTCAATTTGCATATTATACTAATAATGAATATAGATTTATTGTATATAGTCTTACCCAACATTTCTACAAGAATCTACTTTTACAACTTAATTAGGTAAAGTTTAGATATTAAACTTCATTCTCATGTTTTGTTTTGGAATCTGTTTTTACAACTTAATTAGGTAAAGTTTAGATATTAAACTTCATTCTCATTTTCTTTGAAAGAAACAAATACATTAGATGCACATAGAAATTAATGTCCATTTCTCTAATTTTATTCATCTATGATAACAAAGTTTTTGTATCTTTTAATTTTCAGTATATTGATAATTTTTATTAATTGTTATAGCTATAATATAAAATATCATTTATAATCGCATGAAGCACGATTACATTCACTAGTGTACAATAATAGGAAATAGATAAAGAAATTGGGATTTATATCTTATAAGGCCCAAACCTATAAAATGGTCCAATTTTAGACTTTGACCCATTTCTTCTTCTGCATCTATCATAATTTCGAGTTGAGCCTTTGAGGCCGAATCTAGCTAGTTAAATTAAGGGCTTTGGCCCATTTCTTTTTTTTGATACCTGTAACAGCTTCTTTTCCTCATGTATATCATATTTGCTCGTTGTACTACTGTACACCTCTTCGTAATAGTCTTTTTTAGACTTAAATTTTGAGGCTAGGACTCAACTAATGATATGGACCTCCTTGGTCAATTAAAAAGTGCAAAGAGAAAAAGTCCATTGGAACTCCAAGTAGACGTCACATGCCAAAAAAAAAAAATAGAAATTATACTATTGAATACATGATTAACCCAAATCAAACATAATGCACAATCATTAGACATGAATAAACGATGACATAATACATATAATACATAAATATGACCCTAAACTTGATATCAAATTATAACATTGACCTTAAACTTTGAGAATGCACAAATAGGACCTTTAACTATTCAAACAACAACAACAACAATAAAAAAAACAACAAACCCAGTGTGTTCTCACAAAGTGGGGTCTGGGGAGGGTAAGATGTACGCATTCCATACCACTACCTCCGAAGAAGTATAGAGGCTATTTTCGATGGATCCTCGATTCAAGATAAGGAATCAGAGACAATGAGATGGATTACATAACAAAATAAACCATAAGGAATAACAAAAGTAAATCAAAGAAATACGAAAATACGAGAGATAGTGCAACACGAAATAAGAAAATAACAACTGAGAAATTATGAATGGGATACCCCCGTATAAGTAACAAATACTTACAGCCATACACACCTATGAACACAGTCCTAGAATTACTAACCCGAAAACACAAGATATCTCTTGCTGGCTAGCTACAACTCATACCCTCCCGCTAGCCTTCTACCCTTATTCGCGACCTCCACACCTTCTTATTTAGAGTCATGTGCTCAGTAAGCTGTAGCTGCTCTATGTAATGTTTGATCACCTCCTTCCATTATTTCTTCGGCCTACCTTTACTCCTCTTGAAGCCATCCAATGCTAGCCTCCCACTCCTACGAATTAGGGCATCTGTGTCCCTCCTCACCACATATCCAAACTATATTAACCTTCCTTTTTACATCTTATCCTCCATCGATACCACTCCTATCTTCTCCCAAATAATCTTATTCCTAACCTTGTCTCTTTTATTAAGCCCACACATCCAACGCAACATACTTATTTCTGCCACCTTCAATTTCTTGATGTGGGAGTGCTTGACTGGCTAACACTCCGTTCCATAGAACATGGCCGGATGGACTGTCACTCTATATAATTTGCCTTTAAGATTAAGGGAAACTTTCTTATCACACAACACTCTCGAGGCGAGTCTCTACTTCATCCAACCTTCTCTAATACGATTAGTGACATTCTCATCAATCTCACCATTCCCCTAGATCATAGACCTAAGATACTTAAACCTATCCTACTTACAAATATCCTGGGAGTCCAACCTCACCACTACATCATCCTCCTACCTCAAGTCACTAAACTTTCATTCTAAATACTTCGTCTTGGACCTTCTCAACCTAAACCCCTTCGACTCAAAGGTTTGCCTCCAAACCTCCAATTTGTCGTTCACGCCCCTCCGCATCTCATCACTTAGCACTACATCCTCCACAAATAGCATGCACCAAGGCACCTCGCTTTGAATACTCATCGTCAACACGCCCTACACCAGTGTAAATAGGAATGGACTAAGATTTGATCCCTGATGCAATCCTATCTCAACCAAAAAGTGGTCAGAGTCTTCTCCTGTCGTCCTCACCCTGGTCGTTCCTCCATCATATATGTCCTTAATAACTTTGACGTATGCCACCAAAACCCTTTTTACCTTCAAGCACCTCCAAAGAACCTCCATCAGTACTTTATCAAACACCTTTTTCAGGTCGATGAACACTAAGTGTAAGTCCTTCTTCTTTTCTTTATACTGCTCTACCAATCTCCTCACCAAATAGATTATCTCTGTCGTCGAGCGACCAGGCATAAACCTAAATTGATTCTCCAAAACAAATGTGATCCTCCTCAATCTCTGCTCAACCACTCTCTCCCAAATCATCATAGTGTAACTCAACAGCTTAATACCCTTATAGTTGTTACAACTCTAAATGTTACCCTTATTTTTATAAAGCGGAATCATCATACTCCAAATCCAATATTTAGGCATTCTCTTCGTCTTGAAAATGCCATTAAACAAATCCGTCAAACACCTTAGACCTACCCCACCCGCATACTTCTAAAAATCTATAGGAATCTCATTCGGCCCATCGCTCTACCCTTCCGTATCTTAAAAATAGCCTCTTTAACCTACTCTATCTTAAAATGCCTACACTAGCTGAAATTACAACTCTCCTCTAAATGCTCCAGCTCCTCTAACAGAAAGCCTCTATCCTCTTCCTCATTTAAAAGTCTATGAAAGTACTACTTCCATATCTTCTTAATGTGAGCATCCTCTACCAGAACACTACCACCCCCCTCTTAATTCACTTCACTTGATCTAGGTCACGACCCTTCTGCTCCCTAGTTTTTTCTAGCCTATACAACCTCCTTTCTCCTTTAACCTAACATACAAGCTCTCAAATACTGCAGACTTGGCAGATGAAACTCCTAACTTAGCCTCTTTCCTAGATACCTTGTAAACCTCCTTATTCACCCGTTTCTCTTCTTTATCTTTACTCTCAATCAACTTAATATATGCTCCCTTCTTAATCTCCACTTTATTCTTCACTTCTTTATTCTACTACCAGTCCCCCTTATACCGACCTGTCCGCCCCCTCAAAACACCCAACCCTTCTCTAGCAGTATCTGTGATACAGATGACCACCCTGTCCTACAAAACATCTATGGCCCCCCTGCACTCTGACACCTCTATACTCGCCACCTTTTTTCCTATCTCTAGTGCACTTTCTGGCGTCAAGCTACCCCACTTAATTCTAGGTCGACCCTTCTCGGCCCATCTCTTCTTGCTTTTCTTGATAGATAAGTCCGTCACTAGAAGCCAGTACTGGGTCAAGAGGTGCTCATTCGAAATGACCTTACAGTCCCCTTCCTAAGCAAAAGAAAGTCAATCTGAGTCTTGGCTATCATGCTTTGAAGGGTAATCAGGTGATCCTCCTTCTTCAAAAATCTTAAATTCACTACCACCAGCCTAAAGGCCCTCATAAAATCCAACAGGGCAGCTTTAATACCTCGTATATTTCTAAGCTAGAAAATAAACCATTGTTCCTATGTATGAAACCTCCTATCTTGTGATTCATATTTGAATACATAACTTATAACGAGTATTCTAGTGAGAAGATAGCTTATGATATGTTAAGAGTGTTCATAAGAGTCACTTACAGTAAGGCAAGCTAAGAGCTTTTGAATCCATCAAGTTTTAGTGTTTAATTTTGCAAGAGTCATTTTTGAAAGAGCATAACTTAATGTATATATGGTATTTAGGCATATTTATACCCACTACTTGTAGAGAATCGAATTAAATTTCCACTAATACCAATTTTACCAAATTCCAACATCCGAGCAAGAAGTTATGGCTTTGCAAAGTAGAGTGCGTTGCCTAACAAATCACCTAAAGGATACTGGAATAGTTATGCCATAAGTTGAGCGATGCACAATCTAATTTATACCATTAGTTATGCGATGCACAACCTAACTTAGGTGATAAGTTGTGGGCCCCACAACCTAGCTTACGTGATAAATTGTGCGCCGTATTTTTATGGCCCAAGAGACGTAAATATGATATTTTTGAGTTATTTTAAGGGTAGAATGGGTATTTCCCACCCCTATATAAGCCTACAACACGGGATTTATCCCTTGATACAAATCAATCCACAAAGATGCCAAAACAGTCCACAAAACGTGAGAAGAACAACCAACACAAAGGGATACAAGATGACAAACACAAAATACATGGATTTGCAAATAATGCAAGGATAAATAGTGATGCCAAGATTATTTAAAGATTAAGAACCAATTATATCTCAAAATTAACCCCTAATGAATGTAATAATCAAAACCATACTCTTACGGTAATCGCCAAGGTAATCGACTCACCTCAAGATCCACTGTTTCCAAGTAAAGAACAATATTGGCTTTTCCAAGCCCTATACTAAGGATGACTTTTCCAAGTCCTAACTAAGACTATACTAAGGTGTTCTACTCTTAAGAGAGAGGATTTCAAGTGTTTCAATCTTTCATCGTTCAACAACTAAAGAGAAAAGACCTAATAAGAGACTCTATATAGCCTAGCTTATTACATAATGGACCAAAATACCCTCAATGAAAAAGGAGGTCATGGGTTATTTCTATAGCATGTGCAATCTCCAAAATACCCTTAATTAAGGGTGTTTCTTCAATGCTCCAAAACCATGGGGTCATGCTTCAAAACTTGTTGTCTCGAATTGGCATCAAATGTAAGCCCCCATGCAATCTTCCACACACGGGCTTGTTTAATGACATGCTCAAAACGGGTCCTCCATGCATGTTATCGTATCCTCGAGGTGATCAAGTCTTGAGCCTCTATGTGTTGGCCTCTAAAGATGTCATCAAAATATAAGATGGCCATTTGTCTCATATCATCCCCAATTCAACCAAAATATAGTCACTTCTTTTAAAATTTTCTCAAGAACAAGTTAGGATTATCAATTGGGGATTTAAATTCAAGAAAATTCCATTGTAAATATTTGTAGAATCACGTACTAAGGTATGCATAGTATTTATTCATAGATTACTTTCATCCATGAAACCCAAGAATTAATTTTTATATTGTGGATTATGATATTCATGTTATGGGTTGATTATGTTCATATGGTTATTGTTGTATGATTCCCAAGTTGGAATATTTATGTGTTTTGATGAAAATATGTTATCATGTGAATCCATAAGAGACTAGAAATTATGTAATATAGCTCAATTGTGATTTATGTGATGGATTCATATTTTATCCTTATGTTCAAATGACTCCCATACTATATATGTGCAATGTAGGTGTTTATTGGAATTCTCATGATGTTAGAGTGTGAAATTTTGACATTGAGTATATGCATTCCTACCATGTACAAGATTATGATAACCATGTACTTTATGAAATCCCCAACTTATTGTATTATGGATTGTTGATGTTGGTCATATATTCAAGAATATCATGCCTTGTCAGTTTCCTTGTATCGAGTCCTGGGGGTACTTGTACTCGATAATTTAGTTATTTGCCTAGAGCCATTGTCATGTTTTCACGATATCCTCAGTCAAGTCATGTTTAGTAGAATTCAGTCAATCATGTTACTCAGGAAAACTCAGTAATCCCAGTAATCTCAAAAAGCTTAGTAACTCAGTAATCTCAGTAGTATTCTATCAATCAACAGAACTTAATGAACTCAGTCGAGTTCAGTTTATTTAATCATGTTTAGTGTATATTCATATGGGAGTACGATTTAGCACCTAGTGAACCCAATGATGAGGACACACACTGACAATTAAGGGTGTGATCCTTAGAATTAATCCTTACATTCTAGAATTATGTAGCCAGAATAAGTTGAGACATCAACACTGACCGTTAGGGTTGATAAGGTGGATAAACACTGTCAGATGAGGGTCCAACCATTCTCTTTTGGGGACACTGCTAGATGAGGGTCACCCAAAGCTTATCTTTACCAGTAGTGCGGTATTGACACCTTTTATAATTGGGGCTACAGATTAGACCCCAACTCAACTATAATGCATTATTTAGGGCATGTCAGTTAAATGACTACTTCCCAGAGTCTTAGTCTCAGTAAAAGAACTCAGATAGTTCTTCAGATTTTAAGATAGTCAAATACAGTCAAATCAGCACAGTACGAAACTCAGCTAGTTCCATCAGAACCTAGACTTTCAGATACAGTCGCTCAGTATTAGTTATATCAGTTACCAATAACTCATGTTATCAGTAATCAGACTCTGTAGTTAGCCATTATGAATTCAGTTACAGTCACTTATTTATACATGTATTCTCATATTAATGTTATACAGTCCATTAGCATTGTTTATGCATTTAAACCCTTTGCATTCAACCTACCTCACATGTATACTAATATATTCAATTGTACTATCGTATTTGTGCTATGGTGTTTTATTATATACCATAAGTTCAGAAGAACAAACTCCAGAGCATTAGTAGCATCCACTTTTAGTAGTCAGAGTTAGCAGTGAGTCCTCATCCTTTTAGGAAATGATCATTACTTTATTTATTCATTACTTAGCTTATTTCAGTAGTTGAAGTTAGTTAGGTACATGTACCATCAACTCTTTGTTCATGCAGTTTAGTTTTAGAGGTTTTTTAGACTACAGTATGTCCAGAAAGTTTTGATTCAATTTGTTTTAGTATTGATATACCGTTCTTTCAGATGTTATGTTTTATAAACTTTGAACCTTTTGTCCATTCACCCTTTATTTCTGCATTTATATAATATATTATGTAGTGTTCAGGTACAGATATCAGTCATGGGTTAGCTTGTGGTCCTTCTGGGTCATGAGTACCGTGTCGCATTTTTGGTACCAAATTCGAGATGTTATAAACTTGGTATCAGAGACTAAGGTTCAATAGCATCCAAGGAAGTCTGAAATCTGAATCTATTAGAGTGTTATACATGAGTGTATTGTATTCCAAATTTATGTGCAAAAGGCTGTAAGATGTTTTAGGAATAATTTCCCTTCTTTCAATATTCATGTCATGCCAGTGAGCATAATATCAAGTTAATCTTTCAGTCTAATCCTTTTCTCTTCCATTTACAGAACATGCCTCCCAATAAGAGAACTGAAAATCAGCCAACCCCTTAGCGCGAAGTCCTTTTGGGCGAACATGTTTCTAATGCAGAGTTCAGAGCTGCATTCACTACTCTTTTAGTGGACAATTTAGCTTTAACCAGGATTCAGGACTTTACCCAAAAGAATTCTCTATCCTTTTTTGGGTCTAAGGCAGATTAGGACCCTTAGGAATTTCTTGATCAAGTTTAGAAGGTTACAGACATCATGGGGTTACTTTTAGTAAGAGTGTTGAGATAGCTGCATATCAGTTGTAAGATGTTGCTTACACTTGGTTCAAGTAGTGAAAGTTAGAGAGGCAGTTGATGTAGGATCCATAAAATAGAAGGAGTTTGTCACCATATTCTTAGATAGATTCTTTCCCCAAGAGATAAGATGAGCTAAGGTGTTAAAATTTATCAACCTCAGGCAGGTAAACATAATGGTGAAAGAGTATTCTCTTAAGTTTACTCAATTAGCTAGATATGCTCCCCATATAGTGGCGGACAGTAGGGCCAAGATAAGTAAGTTTTTTTCTGGGGTGAATGATAGTATGGTCAATGAGTGTAGGTCTGGGATGTTGAATAGTGACATAAACATAGCCAGGCTTATGACCCATGCTCAATAGATAGAAGAGAAAAAAATTAAGATGAGGGAGATGCAGAATAAGAGAGAAAGAACAAGTAGTTTCAACTTTGCTCAGCTTAAATCAGAAGGAGGGAATCATTCTTAATTCTATCCTAAGTCATCTGTTTCATCTCCTTCTTTATCTAGTGCTCTAGTTTCAAAATTTAGAGACAACAATAGAGATAGGGCGCCAGGCTCTATGCTTCTGAAAAGTGTCAACAATGCCCAAACTAATCTTTTTTGTCAGACTTGTGGTAAGAACCACAAGGGTGTTTGCAGAGCTGGAAATGATGTCTATTTTGGATGTGGCAAGCCTGGCCACAGAGTTAGGTATTGTCCCTAGTCAGGTTATCAGGGTCAACAGAACCGTTTCTCAGCCCAGTCTGGTCATCCAAATCAGTAGGGTTCAACTTTTAGTGCTACTAGTGGGCAATGCCCAAATAGACTTTATGCTTTCCAATCCCAGAAAGATCATGAAAATTCTTCTAATATGGTTACTAGTACATTACAAATCATTCAGTTTTATGTTTACGCTTTTCTAGATGCAGAAGCTTCTCTGTCTTTTGTTATTGCTTACATAACAGTTGATTTTGGAGCCAGTCCCAAAATTCTAGCAAATCCCTTTTCAGTCTCTACCCTAGTAGAAAAACTATCATAACTCGGTGGGTATACAGGAACCATCCGATTATGATATTTTCAGAAAGTCCATTCTTCTTAGCAAGAATTATTGCAGTAGGATAATGGCTAGGAGGATTTGAAAAGAATTATGGCATGTCACCTCAACAGAATTAATAGAATTAGAGATAAATGATTTTGATGTCATTCTCGGCATGAATTGGCTTCATTCCTGCTATGCCATAGTCGACTATAGAAATAGAGTTGTCCAGTTCCATTTTTGAATGAACCTGTCCTATAGTGGAGGGGTAGTACTTCATCGTTTAGAGGTCGGCTTGTTTCCTACCTTCAGGTATGGAAAATGATATCTAAAGGATGTGTCTATCATCTTATTTGAATTATGGACACTAGTTCCCAAACTCCCAGTCTTGAATCCGTCCCAGTAGTGAATGAATATTCAGATGTCTTTACCGAAGATCTTCCAAGAATTTCTCCCGAAGGGAAATAGACTTCGACATTAATCTTCTTCCATATACTCAACCTATATCTATTCTGCCATATAGAATGGCGTAAGAAGAACTCAGAGAATCGAAAGTGCAGTTGAAGGATCTCTTAAATAAGGGATTCATCTGACCCGGTACATTTCCATAGGGTGTACCAGTCTTATTCATGCACAAGAAAGATGGTTCTATTAGAATATGCATTGATTACTGTCAGCTCAATAAAGTCATGGTCAAGAACAAGTATCCACTTCCCCGAATTGATGACTTGTTTGACCAACTTTCGGGTTCCAGTTATTTCTCAAACATAGACCTCAGATCAGGCTATCATCAGCTCAGAGTCAGAGAATGTGACATTTTGAAAATAGCCTTCCATACTTGGTATGGTCACTTTGAATTTCTAGTTATGTCCTTTGCTCTTACCAATGCCCCAACAACTTTCATGGACTTGATGAACTGTATGTTTAAAAAGTACTTGGATATATTCGTCATAGTATTCATAGATGATATTCTAGTCTATTCCCGTAGTGAGCGTAATCATACAGACCATCTTAGAATCATACTTCAGACTATCAAAGATCATTAGTTATTTGCCCAATTTAGTAAGTGCGAGTTTTGGCTAAGATCAGTAGCTTTCTTGGTTATATCGTTTCTAGTGATGGCATTAGGGTTGATCCTCAAATGATCAAAGCAGTAAAAAACTGGACCAAACCTATATCTCCATCAGATATCAGAAGTTTCTTAGGTTTGGCTGGCTATTATAGATGGTTTGTTGAGGGATTTTCTTCTATTGCATCCCCTATGTCCAGATTAACTCAGAAAAAACTTAAGTTCTAGTGGTTAGATCCTTAGAAGAAGAGTTTTCAAAAGTTGAAAGCTTAACTCACCTCAACTCCAGTTTTGTCTTTTCCAGATGGTTCAGATGGGTTCATAGTGTATTGTGATGCATCCAGAGTAGGTTTGGGTTGTGTCCTTATGTAACATGGTAAGGTCATAGCCTATGTCTCCAGACAGGTTAAACCTCATGAGAAGAATTATCCGACTCATGATCTTAAGTTAGCAGTTGTAGTATTTACCTTAAAGATTTGGAGGCATTATCTATACGGAGTTCATATAGATGTGTTCGCTGATTATAAGAACCTACAGTATGTCTTTTCCTAGATAGATTTTAATCTTTGTCAGAGAAGGTGGTTAAAGCTCTTGAAAGACTATGACATAAGTGTCCTTTATTATTCAGGAAAGGCCAACGTAGTGTCCGACACTATCAGTAGACTGTCTATGGGTAGTGTTACTCATGTTAAGGACAGTAAAAAGAAGTTAGCTTAGGAAGTCCATCAGCTTACCAGACTAGGTGTTCGCCTAGTCTATACAGAAGATGGTGATATATGGGTTTAGAGTAGTTTACAATCATCTCTAGTTTTTGAGGTGAAAGAAAAGCAAGATAGAGATCCCAACCTTATCAAGTTGAAAGAGTCAGTCAAGGACCAGAAAGTAGAGGTTTTCACCCAAGGGATAGATGGTGTTTTGCATTATCAGGGTCGTCTTGCGTGTTAGGTGTAGATGACTTGAGGCAATGAATTCTTGCATAAGCCCATGGTGTGCGCTACTCTATTCATATAGGGGCCACTAATATGTACCACAACTTGTGGGAGATCTAATGGTGGAGTTTGATGAAGAGAGATGTCGTAGAGTTTATGTCTAAGTGATCTACATATCAACAGGTTAAGATAGAGCATCAAAAGCCTAGTGGGTCTATGCAGGAGTTCACTATTCCTACTTGGAAGTGGAAAGAAGTGAACATGGACTTTGTGACGGGTTTGCCTCGTACTCATCATCAACATGATTCAATTTGTATCATTGTAGATAGAAGTACCAAATTAGCTCATTTTCTCCAGTACATACCTCTTATTCATCCAAGGATTACACCAAACATTACATCAGAGAGTTGGTAATATTAGACAAAATTCTACTATCTATTATCTCAGATAGAGGTACCCAGTTCACCTCTCATTTCTAGAAGGAATTCCAAAAAGGTCTTGGTACCCAAGTTTATCTCAGTACAACCTTCCATCCCAGAAAAATGGTCAAGCAGAAAGGACCATTCAAACATTAGAAGATATGATAAGGGTGTATGAAATTAATTTAAAGGGTAGTTGGGATGAATACTTGCCTTTTATTGAGTTTGCATACAACAACAACTATCATTCTAGTATTCGGATGGCTTCATTCAAAACTCTCTATGGTTGAAGATATAAATCTCTAGTCGGTTGGTTTAAAGTAAGTGAGGCCTCAATTATATAGCCTGACTTAGTATTCGATGCCTTAGAAAAAGTCTAGTTGATCAGAGAAAGACTCCGGGCTGATCAGAGCCTCCAGAAGTCTTATATAGATATGTGCAGAAAGGATCTCGACTTTGAGATTGGTGATTATTTAATCTTAAGATCTCTCCCATGAAGGGAGTGAAGCGATTTGAAAAGAAGGGAAATCTCAGTCCTTGATATGTTGGTCCCTTCAAAATTCTCAATCATTTTGGCAAGGTAGCTTATGAGCTCAATTTTCTTCACATCTAGCCTCGGTTCATCCAGTTTTACATGTCTCTTTGCTCAAAAGTGCATAGGTGACCCAACAGTTATAGTCCCTATTTAGAGCATAGATGTTCAGAACAACCTCTCTTATGAAGTGATTCCAGTCGAAATCTTAGACTATCAGACTCGCAGACTGAGGAAGAAAGAAGTCCCTCAAGTCAAATTTCTTAGGCGAAGTCAGTCCGTTGAGAGAGCTACTTGGGAATAAAAAGGAAATATACGAACCAAGTATACTCACCTCTTATCCGCTAAGTCAGACTCAGCTCAAGGTAATATTTCTCCTTAATTTTTTCAGTTTCATGTTCAAATTTTAGTTGCAATCTTGGTATTCATTTCATGTTCTGATCCCCTTATAAAATTGGTAGTAATTACCATTGCATGTTCAGTCAAGCATTCAAGAGTTAGTTCAGTCAAGTATTCATGTATTAGACATGTATGTTCAATAAATAAGCTCAGCTCATCAATAATTTTAGTTGTGCTTTCATGAGGAATAAGTCAGCCAGATATCCATACATCAGACATGCATATTTAGTATGAGATTTCAGTATACCAGTAGTTCCAGTCATATAGTTATGTTTTAGATATTCATGCTCCATAAGTCAGTTCAGTCCATCGGTAATCTCAGTCTAGTTAGTCACATTCGAGGATGAATGTTTCCAAGAGGGAGATATTGTAATACCCCATATATTTCTAAGCTAGAAAATAAACCATTGTTCCTACGTATTAAACCTCATATGCTATGATTCATATTTGAGTACATGAATTACAATGAGTATCTTAGTGAGAAGAGAGCTTATGATGTGTTAAGAGTGTTCATAAGAGTCACTTAGAGTAAAGCAAGCTAAGAGCTTTTGAATCCATCAAGTTTTAGTATTTGATTTCACCAGATTCATCTTTTAATGAGCATAATTTGATGAATATATGGTATTTTGAAAGATTTAGATCCACCAAATTATATAGAATCGAATTAGCTTTCCAACGATACCAATTTTACCAAAATCCGACACCCGAGCAAGAAGTTATGGCTTTGCAAAGTGGAGTGCGCCGCCTAACAAATCGCCTAAGGCTACTGGAATGGTTATTCCATAAGTTGTGCAATGCACAACCTAACTTATTCCATAAATTGTGTGACGTACAACCTAACTTAGGCGATAAGTTGTGCACCGCACAACCTAGCTTACTTGATAAGTTATGCGCCACCTATCTTATGGCTCAAGTGACGAAAACACCATATTTCTGAGTTATTTTAGGGGTAGAATGGGTATTTCCCACCGCTATATAATCCTGTAACACGGAATTTATCCCTAATTTAACCAAAATATAGTCACTTCTCTTAAAATTATCTTAAGAAAAAGTTAGGGTTCTTAATTGGGGATTCAAATTCAAGAAAATTCCATCAAAAATCTTAATAGAATCATGTACTAAGGTATGTGTAGTGTTCATTCATGGATTCCTTTCATCCATGAAACCCAAGAATCAAGTTTTAAACTATGGATTATGATATTCATGCTATGGGTTGATTATGTTCATGTGGTTGTTGTTGTATGATTCCCAAGTTGGAATCTTTATATGTTTTTATGAAAACATGTTAGCATGTGAGTTGAAAACCATGAATTTTAGTTGGTTATGATATGTTAATTTGGTGATTATGCCATTCCTTAAGTCATGCAACCTAAGTGTTTGATAAAATGCCTAAGAGACTAGAAATTATGTAATATAGCTCAATTGTGATATATGTGATGAATTAATATTTTACCCTTATGGTCAAATGACTCTCATGCTATTGATGTGCAATGTAGATGTTTGTTGGAGTACTCATGATGCTAGAGTATGAAATTTTGACATTGAGTATATGCATTCCTACCATGTATAATATTATGATAACCATGTACTTCATGAAATCCCCTACTTATTGTATTATGGATTGTTGATGTTGATCGTGTATTCAAGAATGTCATACCTTGTCAGTTTCCTACTACTGAGTCCTGGGGGTACTTGTACCTGAAAATTTAGCTGTGTGCCTAGAGCCAGTGTCATGTTTTCATGATATCCTCAATCAACCAATGTTCAGTAGAATTCAATCAGTCATGTGACTCAGGAAAACTCAGTAAACTTAGTAATCCCAGTAATCTCAGAAAGCTCAATAATTCAGTAATCTCAGTAATATTCCGTCAGTCAGCAGAACTTAATGAACTCAGTCTAGTTCAGTTCATTTAATTATGTTCAATGTCTATTCAGATGGGAGTAGGATTTAGCATCGACTGAACCGAAGGATGATGACACACACTAACAGTTGAGGGTGTGTTCCTTAGAAGCAATCCGTATGTTCCAAAACTATGCGGCAATCATAGGTTGAGACATCAACACTGATAGATGAGGATTGATGAGGTAGATAAACATTATCAGATAAGGGTCCCACTATTTTATTTTAGGGACACTTCCAGATGAGGGTCACCCACAACTTGTCTTTACCAATGGTGCGGTGTTGACACCCTTTCCAATTAGGGTTACAGATTGGACCCCAACTTAGCTATAATATGTTATTTGGGGCATGTCTGTTATATGGCTACTTCCCACAGTCTCATTCTCAGTAAAAGAACTTAGATAGTTCTTCAAATTTTAGGACTGTCAGATACAGTTAACTCAGCACAGTATGAAACTCAGCTAGTTCCATCAGAACCTAGACTGTCAGATATAGTTGACCTGTATCAGTAATATCAGTTATCAGTAACTCATATTATCAGTAATCAGACTAAATAGTTAGTACCATCATGAATTTAGTTACAGTCACTTATTCATGCATGTATTCTCACGTTCATGTTATACAGTCAATTAGCATTGTTCAAGCATTGCATTCAGCCTACCTCACACGCATACCAGTACATTCAATCGTACTGACGCATTTACGCTATGGTGTTTTATTCTATATTGTATGTTCAGAAGTACGAGCTCTAGAGCATCAGTAGCATTCCAATTTCAGCAGTCAGAGTTAGCAGTGAGTCCTCATCCTTCGAGGACATGATCATTACTTTATTTCTTCATTACTTAGTTTATTTCAATAGTTGGAGTTAGTTGGGGACATTTGCCATTAACTCCTTATTCAGACAGTTCAATTTTAGAGGCTTTTCAGACTACAGTATGTTCAGACAGTTTTGTTTTAGTTTGTTTTGAAATTGATATACCGTACTCTCAGATGTTATGTTTTATCAGTTTTGAACCTTATGGCCTTTCATCCTTTATTTTTGCATTTATGAAATATATTATGCATTATTTAGGTATAGATATTAGTCATGGGTTAGCTTGTGGTCTTTCGGGGTCATGAGCACAATATAGCGTTCTCAGTACTAGATCAGGGCGTTACAGCAGCTCCCTCACCATTTCTAACACCGAAGCCAAAACCACCATGCATATTATCATAGCCTCCTTGCAATACCCCAATAAACCTATTGAAGTCCCCTGCTATGACAATCTTCTCCGCGCTATTCATGCTTCTCACCACCTCATCCAAATCTTCCCAAAATCTCACCTTTACCTCCTCTTCCAAGCCTATCTGTGGCGCATAAACACTACATACCTGGAATGCAATACCCCTAATGACCAACTTAATCTTCATCAGCCTATCACTGATCCTCTTAACCTCCACCACCTGACCTCTAATCTCCTCATCCACTAAAATGCCGACTCTATTCTGACACCTCCCAGCCCCAAAGTACCAAAGCTTGTACCTATCCACTTCCCTAACCTTAGATCCTACCAACCTAGTCTCCTGAACACACGCAATATTAATCCTCCTCTTCTTAAAATTTTTCACCAACTCTACTGACTTACCCTGAAGGGTTCCAATGTTCCATAACCCTACCCACAACCTATCTACTTTTGTATCTCGTCTCCCTCTAACACCCCTCACCGACCCAGCCCTAGCACCCGACCTATACCCCCACCTACCTCTTTCTTCACCCCCAACACCCTCAGAGATGACCCTAATCCATCATCAACCCCTCTACCAACTACTCAAACACCAAAACAAAGCCCCAAGATGACAACCTAATGGACAAATCAACCTTACAAAAATAGTAAGAAAAGGCACACCTAAAGAACACTATCCGACCTACCAGCTAAAAAAAATGCCACCAAATTCTCTAATAAGCACAACACCCAGTCACCAATGTACTCATAGGAAGTAGGAAATAAGAACTGAAAGAGACAATTAACAAACAACAAGAAATAAACAAGAGACAAACAAGAAACAAACAAGAAGGGAATAAGAAACAAAATATTTCCTCAGCAAAACCTGAACAAATATGACCTCTGATCCTCAGTGGCAAAGCGCATATTATACACTCAAAACTGGGTGCATCAGGCTAAAAATTTGAGCATTCCAACAGTAAAAAAAGGGTAAAATGACTATTATGCCCTTACAAATTCCTTTTTATATATTTAAATGACTTTTCACTATTATTTTTTTCATTATTTTAATCTCAAAGATGAAATTATACTAATAATAAATTAAAAAAATATAGTTTTAATAAAATGTTACTAAATTAACGTTCTTAAAATGTTATTAAAATATTATTAATAAAATATTATTAAATTAACGTTATTAAACTAACATTATTAATTTAACGTTATTAAATTAATGTTATTAAAACATATTAAACTAACGTTACTAAAACGTTATTAATAAAACATTATTAAGGACAATAGTAGTAGTATATTAAATAAACGTTATTAAAATGTTATTAAGGGCAGTAGTTATAGTATATTAAATTACTGTTATTAGAATACTATTAAATTAGAATTATTAAGATGATATTTCTTTTAAATATCGCTATTAATTATTATTATTATTATTATTATTATTAGTCGTAGTAGCAGTTGTAGTAGTAGCATATTGATAGAAGCAATAGTAGTACGTAATATGTAGAAGTAGTAGTAGTAGAATAATAATAATAATAATAATAATAATAATAATAATAATAATAATAATAATAATAATAATAAGCAAAGCGACATTATTTTAACTTATAGAAGTAAAACGACGTCATTTTAATTGAATGACAAAAGTCCCACCATGTCAGCCCTTTAATGACGTGGCACCATATGATTGGATACTTATCCACGTAGGCGCAATTGAGTTACACGTATGGAGGCTGCAAAATCGGAGGTCATATTTGTTCAGGTTTTGGATGTTAAAGATCCTATTGGTGCAATATCAAAGTTTAAGATCAATGATATAATTTGGTGTCAAGTTTAGGGTCATATTTATGTATTAGGCCATAAATAATTTCTATCCTAAATTGACGGTGATTAACCATCAACCAGACCCAACTTCAAGATATTTCGTATAGACATATAAAAGATAGAGAAACTAAGACCATAATTCTAAAATCAAAATACTTTATTCACATGAATCAATTAATATGACATTATATCAAAAGCAATCGAACTCTAAAGGAAGAAGGGAGGAAAATATATTTAAATAGCTTAAATACAAAAATATTAGTTTGAGGCCAAACATGGTAGTATGTACAGTCTACTTAGATAACCTGGCTAGATTATGGCCATTTTCGTCCTCTCCTTGACTATTCATGTTGGATCATAAGTCAAAAGATCATTAAGATTCATTAGTCTAGCGATTCTATACCAAAAAATTTGTAAATGCTTATTTTCAATCAAGATAAAAACAAAATTAGAAAAGAATAGCACCAAAGCAATAGAAAAATCTACGACCAGACAAATATGAATCAACAAGAGAAAAATCCTAATGTATGACTAAGAAAGACAACTTACCCAAATTAGACCAATATTAACATGGTGCAAAAATGAAACACGATACCATGCGTAAATAGCAAAAGAAGAATAATTTAGACATCTTTTCATTCTTAAACATGAACTTAGTTGCAAAGAGCAATCAATCACCACCATCACACCAAAAAAATACTACTCAATATCACAAGAAGACATAAATTTCACACTAATTGAAAAATTCATAACAAAAAAGTACTCGAATTAAAGAGAGACTAAATGCTAACAACAATTACATCACACTCAAAACACTCATCCTCCAACACCAATAATTCCATTCTCACAATCAAATGTGAGATTTACTGCTGACTATAACAAAATTGATAAGCTAAGAGTAAAAGCTATAAACACAGACATCCTTAACATTATGAAAATAGTAATAATAAAACCTAGAAAAAATAGAAATATATAAAGGAGTTTACATCTATTGGTGTGAAAACCATGAACTTTCGTCAAAATTTGACTTCACTACGTCACTGAAAAGGCACTTGAATTTTTAGCCTAGGAATTCAAGCTCAAAGATAAGGATTAAAGAATCCTTAGCATTAGATTTCTTCTTCTATTATAAAATACCACACTTTTTGGGGTTTTTCTCTATCTGACCTCTAATCTTAATACCTAATCAAGAAAGGAGAGGGGTTTATACAGGAACAAAGTTGGAGTCAAGAAATCAACTTGGGGCGATGTGGGACTGGGATTTTAGAGGGTGTTTTGGGAAATTTTTGGAGGGGGAATTCTAATTTGAAAATTGAAATAAGGCTGACAATAAGGAATATGTACTAATTTTAGATTTTTTATGAATTAAGGCTACCAATAAAATTATAGAAAATCAAAATTTCCTCAAGAGCTAATGGAATTTGCCCAAGTATGTACGAACTAGTATGATTTCCTCCCGAATTTTTGGGTTAAAATAATGGAGAGGACACCTAGTCATTCTAAAACATTCTCAGTGATCTTAATTATAACATCTCGTGACTCAATATTTATTTTCGAGGAAAAAGAAAAATAGAAGCAGGGAAAAAAGAAAATTAGGGTTGGGGTTTTGTCGGGGTTGTGCTTGGCTATTATTGCCACTCTATGCTATTGATGTTTGATATTATACATTGTTGTTGTTGTTTCAGTGAAGAAAAGAAGATGGCTTATAAGAATTTAGGCCGGTTCATGGTTTAAAAAGTTTAGGCTGGACTGACGATTTCAAAAAGGTTGAAAACAAGACTATTTGTTAAATAGACAATGAGTTTGGATTTTAGTCAATTGTATTTACATTTTAGTCGATTTAAAAATCAATTGGTAAATTGCTTTAGTATTGTCGCCAAATTGATCTCAGTTATGATCAATTTTGATGAATTGACAAAATATTACCAGAATTTGTAACAAAATAACAATTGATTTAATCCCAAGATTTTTTTAGTAAAATCAAGTAAATAATTATTAATAATCTATTTTAAGAACAAAATATATTTAAATAAAGGCTTATCTGTTTGAATTAATTTTTACCAATAAAACCTATTTTAATCAAAATCCGCTTAAAAATTAGGTGTCAACAACTTTTTCCTCTCTTTGGGTAGGTGAATGCAAGTAACCCTGACAAAGAGAGTTTGATATTTCTAATTTTGTGCGACCACAAATTCGTATATCAAAAGCGATTGCATTTTCACATAAACTTTAAGGGATTATGGATGGACCTCGATATTGTGTTTCCTACTTAATAAGGTTCATGATAATTCAAGCCACTCGTTGTTTAAAAAGTTTGATTTAAAGCCCAATTTTTAAAAAATTTATAAACTATCCTAATTTTAAGATATAGAGATATCAAAAAGCTTGTGAATGGGGAGGTTGGGAAAAGTTGAAATACAGTCAATTTTTCAGCATAGAGCCTAACCTATATATATCCCTAATACGTAGGAAATAAGGCTTCTTGTTCGATGAAATAGGCAGAAAAGATAGTTTTTTATGACGAGATGATCTTTGGCTCAGAATATATGACAAACACTTGATCTGGGGAGAAAAGTCTTGTAATTACCTCTATTACTAAATATGGGTCCCTCACAATCATAATCCCTTATGCTCTTGGTGTACGTTACCGGATTTGAAGAATGGGAAAGTTCCTTCAACTGTGAGTTTAGAAATACCCTAGATGTGAAACTATAATCGACAGTATCCCAAAATACTCTAAATGTGAAACTGTAATCAAAAGTATCCTAAAATATCCATATGCCTTTTGATAGTGGTATGGTTTGATGGTAGTAGAAGTCATTCTTTAGTTCGCGCTCAAAGAGTTTTATTTTCCTCTTTATACTATGTCTCGATTCACTGATAAGAAAATGTTTCATATTGTGTTGTATTCTTTTACAGTCATTCACACCTGTGGATTTGGGGTTAAGTGTTTCATCCTTATTTGATACTTTCAGAAACATCTTAAAAAAATATTGTTATTTGTGAAAGTAGTTCATTATGGAGAGATAACTTTCTTCCCCTCAACTGCATTGTGCTATATCCCTCTTGGCATAACCTTCGTCATGCTCTATGTATGATGCTTTCTTTAATAAATTTATTGATAATCATATGGTTTTGGTTTGATAATTTCATCCTCTTAACAAAATTTAAAACAAGAATGTTAGTAGAAAATGTAATTCATGAAGTGTAGATAGTTCTTTCACCATACCTTTGCATGGATTGATTTTTGTAAAATATAATGCCATCTTCTCTCATACCTTTTCTAGAAGATAAAATTTTTGCTGTAGTAAGAACAACAACTCTTTTGGTTATTGGATATGATGACCCTCTTGGCGATTGACGATTTTTAAAATGGTGATGTCTTTTGAAGCCATCAACCATATTTTGAGTAGAATGATACCTACAATTGTTATATGGCTTTGGTTAAGTCTTGTGAATAATCTGTGTTGACATAACTTACATATATCCTTTGAATTGTAGATCTTCAAGTAATCTTTCACATCATCTGATGTTGGACACTAGGTGGCTTACAAGCATCCTTAAGGTTTCCAACTTTTGGGTAATACCACAAATTATCCAATTGTATAAAAGAGTCAACTTATAGATTTTCCTTAAATTAACAATTTTTGGGTAGTCCTACATATCATCTGACCTTTGATACAATATGGCCTATATATTTACTTTAAAATGTCATTTTAAGGTAATCTTATGCGTGATCAATCTTGGATATGGCACGATTAATAGATAACCTCCAGACTGATAAGTTTTAGAAATCTTGCACATTATTTGATGAGGATATAATTATGGAATATAAATAACCTTTCAACTGTCAACTCTTATGAAATCTTTTACACTATTTAGTTAGGATGTTGTTATGGCCTATAGACGATCCTCTGTTTTCGACCTTGTGGTAACCTCACACTATCCTATCTTGATCAATGTGACTTATAGATAACTTTTGGATTGTCAACTTTTAGGATATCCAATATGTCATCCATCATTAGATAGGAACTTAGACATCCCCTGGACTATATTTTTCTTTAGTTTTATTAAGTGCCAGCCTCTTTTGGCTTTACTTATTATAATAGACTCTTTCGATAATCCACATCATCTTTTCTCAGTATTGACATTGCTTGTCACCCACCTTCATTTTGAATGATGTCATCCTCTTTTGGATTTGACATAATATGATAGCTTCTTTTAGTGATCCACATCATTATCTTTTGTTATTAATATGGCTTTTTCATCCCCATTTGATAGTGACAGGTGTCAACCTTTTTTGGATTTGATGGAATATGATAGCCTTGTTCAATGATCTAAGTTATTTTCTTTATGTGTTGAGGTGGCTTTGCCATCCCTTTTTAGTATTGAAAAGCATCAAATTTTTTTGGATTTGATGCAATATGATAGCCTTTTTTTGTGGTCCATGTCATCCTCTTTTGATATTGATATGGCTTTGTCATCCCCTTTTGGTATTTACAAAAGTCAACCTTTCTTGGATTTGATAATATAATAGCCTCTTTTGGCGATCCATGTCATCCACTTTTGGTATTGAGATGGCTTTATCATATCCTTTAGTATTGACAAGTCAACCTCTTTTAGATTTAATGCAATATGATAGCCTCCTTTGGTGATCCATGTCATCCCCTTTTGGTATTGACATGACTTATTCATCCTCTCTTGGTATTAACAAGTATCAACCTCTTTTTGGATTTGATGCAATATGATAGTCTTTTTGGGGATCTAAATTATCCTCCTTCAGTATTGATATGCCTTTGTAATCTCTCTTCGATATGCACAAGTCTCTACCTCTTTTGGATTTGATGTAATATGATAGCCTCTTTTGGTAATCCATGTCATTCTTTTGCTATATTAATGTGGCTTTTTCATCCCTTTTCATTATTGACAAATATCAACCTCCTTCAGATTTGACACAATATGATAGCATCTTTCAGCGATCTATGCCATCCTCTTTCAGTATTGATATTGCTTTGTCATCCCCTTTCAATATTGATAAGTATCAAATTATTTTGACTTTGATGTAATATGATAACTTCTTCTGGCAATCCATTTCATCCTCTTTCGATGTTAACATGGTTTTTTTATCCCTATTCAGTATTGACAAGCATCAACCTCTTTTGAATTTGACGCAATATGATTGCCTCTTTCAGTAATCCATGTCACCCTCTTTTGATATTGATATTGATTTGTCATTCCTCTTCATAGTTGATAGGTATCAACCTCTTTTGGATTTGACACAATATGATAGTCTCTTTCAGTGATCCATCTAATCCCTCTTTCGATATTAACATGGATTTGTTATCCCTCTTTGATATTGACAAGTATCAACCTCTTTCAGATTTGACAAAATATTATAGACTCTTTTTCCAATCTATTGACGTACTGGGTTATTTATGTGTACTTGTTCTTAAGGTAAATAACTATTAGACACAATGTTTCTTTTGCTAGTGGCTATAGTCAAATTTTGAGAAATCTTTAAAGATAACATTCGCAATATAGATGAATTTATTTGCATACATCATCCTGTTTTGAGGTGATAGCTAAATAAGAAGTCATTTTGGATATAAGTGAATGGTTGAACCCCATTTCTATGGACAACTATAAATACCACTTCAAACATTACATGTTTATTTTGATCCATGATAGATTAGAGAAAGATGCCATTTCTTTTTTTATCAGGTGATCTCTCTAACCGCTTTATTGTGCCAACTCAATTGTTTGTACCATTTGTGAACATCATATGTTAACACCATGATAGGTCAAAGAAGTATATCCTTTCTCTATCCTTATAGTTTGTTTTATTTGATCCCTCTATTGCTTTACTAGACACCATAGTCAGACTTAGAGAAAGTTTTAACGAAAGCATTAATAATATAAATGAGTTTGTCATGCAAACATCATCCTTATTTTTGAGGTAAATGGTTAAACAAGAGTCCATTTTGGATGTAGATAAATGGATGAATTCCATTTTATAGGACAACTACAAATACCGCGTTTAAATATGATATGTTCACTTGTGATCAAGATTTGGTTGAGGATCTAATGAGAAGGTCATTTCTTTCTCCATGTTAGCCAATCAATTTGGCCTCTCCATTATGTTCACTCTGTTACATGTATTTTTACTCAAGGCAAATAGTTAGTTGACACAGTGTCACTTTTGCTAGCAACCACAAACAAACTTAGAGAAAGTTTAAATTGAAACATTCATAACATAGAGAGACTGAATTTTAACGCCATCAACATCCATTTTTCAAAGTGGAATAGAAAAAATAAGAGGTCTTTCAAATGCAAATGAATGACTAAATCTTGTCTCTGTGGAAAACTACAAACCATTTTTGAACATTATATGTTCATTGTGATCCTATTTTTTGTTGGGAATATGAGAAGAATGTCATTGTATACTTTGAATCTATTGAACCCTACACTAGCAATGAGATTATTAACTCTGTACTGTCAGCTCTTTCCCAGTGTCTTGCCTCTTCTTTACCAATTTTGGATGTCAAGGATATGATGAACAATTGAAGCCTTTTGTTGTTCGTCTTAATTTGTAGCACAACCTATATCCATAGAAAACTATTTGTTTTATAAAACTGATCTGTGTTGACCTTCTTCAACTTTCTGCTCCTTTCTTGCCATTCTTTGAGACCTAGTCATATTCGGGCAGTTGTCATCTTCGAATCTTATCTCAACTCCCTTAATCAATTTTTTTGTCACTTTTTAACTCAATGAACGTTCTGGTTCAATGTTTGATATGTCTGTCACTTATAGGTGTACTCTAGAGATCTTTCAGCATTATAGATTGGGCATTTGAAGATGAAATTTCAAAAATCTATTGATAGCTGAGGATTACCTCACTCGAACTTTGTTGTAGTTGAAGATTTCTTTGAATTTGACTCAGATATCTATGTGTTTGGAGTTTTCAGAATTTGAACTCATAATGCCGCTTAGTGGAAATTTTGAGGTCCTTCTTAATTTTTTGCACCAGTTAGACCTCCTAAGGTAAACATTGACTTATTTATTAAAGATTTGACAATCCGCGAGGATCTGAAGATTCTTTCCCAAGATTCTCTATTCTCACTTTACTAGAGGATGATCTTCTTCTTCAAAAATTTTGAGATACCTACTTAAAAATTCTTCCCCAATTTACATTTTCAAGATTTATATAATGTATCCCATTTCAATAGGAATCATGTAAGATGTATAATAAATTTTAACCTCCTAGTGTTGGAGAATTCTCAGCGATTGGACTCAAGAATGAAGCTCTGGTAGAATTTTGAGATCCTCCTTAAAATTTCTGTTAGTTAGATGCTTTGAGACAAGTCTTGAGTTGTAAACTATGTGAGGATATTGAGACCATCCTCAAAATTCTTTTCAATTTCATTCCTTGCTATGACTTTCAATTATGACCGTTGAAGGATGGATCTCCTTTTGAATTCATGACATGACCTGATTCACGAGTCGTGATAGCGCCTACTAAACCCACCAGTAGGTAAGCTAACACATAACCAGGAGCTAAGGAAATGAGTTACTTTGGTAGAAATTCCCGAAAAGGACCACAATAGATAAACACCACAACAAATAACGATGTTCCACAACAGAAAATCAACTATGGATATCAATTCCCATAACCTGGTAATATTAGTACAAAAGCATCTAATTTCGACAATAGAAAATATAACTCAAAGTCTAAATAGTTTTATACATTCATCTCAAATACAAAATAATGAGTAAAGATAGGAGGGAAATGGGTGAATAGAAATCCAAGACGTCAACCTATCTCCTAAATATCAACACAACATGATCTCAACTCAGGGCGACAACTAGTACTCAATTTTGCACCAAAAAGGTATAGAACTGTAGTAGGAGTACCAAAACAACGGGTACTCAGTAGGCATCATATGACTATTGAGCTAAATTATGATATAAAGATGATATAACGTAAGAAAATAACTATAATTCAAGGTACAGAATCGAACCTAAATAGTCTCCATCATTACTGTGCAAAATAACTAATCAAATAGAACAATAATACAACATCTCATATCAAAACGTACCACAACCATCATACACAATGAATAACCGTCTCGAAAGCATAAAGCAACATATATACAATTACAATTTAATAAATGCCAGGTTTAATGCTCATACCATCATTAGATCATAAAGGAAAAGAACTTACCACGGTGTCCCATACCACTAGGAAGTACAACCAAAAGAACACAAAGTAAAAAAAAAAATTCATTACAGCGTCCCATAATGATGTCACCCTAAACTAACCTCCTAAATAAGTATGTTGCAGTCGGTGCCAAATATAGTAACCCAACTAGGTTGGGGTTGAACCCACAGGGAAGATGCTGAATAGTTGCTTAGTTCGATATAATTTAAGAGAAGTACAAAAAAGTAAAAGGGGGATTTTGTATCAATCACAAGTAGTAACCAAAACTTGAGTGCTTTTGAGTTGTAAACAATAGAAGATGAACACTAGGCTTATGTTCCCCTGGCTTCTCAACTCCGTAAATTTCTCTTGTTCAATCCACTTATTCTGATTCTCTACATGTAAAGTCTACAATATAGGTATTTTTAATCGTCTTGAAAACGTGAAGAGAAATCTCACACTTTACTGGTTCAGTCTCAGGGCATCACCTTGTTGCTCCTTGCTACAACCTCAGTTCATTATCACCTTTTGAGATCAAGTGATTATATGAGATGGCAGGGACTATAAGATAGAGGTGAAGCCGAATATTGTCCTAATATTCTTTTCCCAATCACAAACTCCATTGTAAGGATGAATGCAAATACAGACTATCTCAAGCTTCTACTATAACTCAGAGATTAATTATTGAAAAGAAGATTAAGATACATGAATAAACCCTAGAATAAATGAATATCACACTTTCTTTATATAGCTAATCTACCAGGGTTCCCACAACCTAGTCAACGAGACTAGCCGCTCATGTTCATGCAAGATTCCATGATTATAAATCTAGAATACATGTGATTACTTGCACAAATTATCAAATGAATAAACTCCAAAGTCTTGAATTGAATAAATCCTAAATCTCAAAAATAATTTTAAAAATATGTAGAACTATTGTAAGAATATGTAACCTAATAAAAGATAAACCCTAGGGTATTTATAGTATCTCAAAATAACGTAGAAATCCTAATAAAAATGAGAAAGGTAAAGTTATGTCGGCACTCGGTATGACTTGGTCTTCAACTCGTACCGTCATCATATGAGTTGTACTTATGCCTCTCATATTCATTCTAGTGTCTAATCTCCTAAGGATTTAACTTTTTGTTCATTATACGACTTCTGATCACGAGTCATACCTGAGAATATGACTCGTGTCCTTCACTTGTATCCACCTAGGAATTCTGTCTTTCCAATCTTTGAACACTAGTCTACTTACAGTTTCCCTATATAAGTCATACTCATAATTCTGACTCGTACACTTCTGAAACTTTAACTTTGGATGGTAGCTTTAGATTTTATCATACTTACAACTTCTGCGTACAACTCGTATCTTATATAATTGAGTCATATCTTTTACATACGTAGATTCTCAGTTTGTCTTTAGGTTCTGTTGTACTTACGACTTATCCTACGAGTTGTATAGTAAGTTGTTGACTCTTTAGGTGAATCGCATCTTGGTCAAAATTGGTATTTCCATGTCCTTTTCTTTTATTTTCATCCCAACACTACTGTAGACCTTTTTTACTTAAAATAAACAAAAAAGTACATCATATCCACTAAAATTGCCTAAGTACCCACATAACTTCATTGTTTTAAGCAATAAAAGTGTCGTGCTTCCATGACATATCAACACCCTCAACTTAGACTTTTGTGTGTCCTCAGGCAACAAAAATTAAGCTTTATAAATAAACACGATGATTAAATAAAAAGATCATAAGATACCTATGGCAGTGATTTTGAATTCAATTTTCTCATACATTGTTTCCCTCTCCTAAGTTCGCTCTTTAAAAATCAAACTGTGTATAACACTTCGGAACACGACGAGACACGAAAGAATCTAATGATGGCATTACATAAGTTATAGACAACTGGGCATCAACATAATCTACCTCAACCAAACATATTAGTAACCTAACAACATACCCCCCGCGCTCTCACAGTCAATTAAATTCCTTTCACTCAGCTAAGATTTGTCAATTAATTCAGAGGTATAGTAAACAATACTCTCACTCACCAAAAGGTATCACCGGTGTATACAGAAGACCATAAGCTTTCCCATATGCTCTCTTCTTAAGTTTTCAGATAGTCAAAGTGGGATCATTAAGGACTTTATTCAGCTAGTAACTAGGTTAAGAAATGGTATGATATATTTTTTTACTCCAGTAGTTGGACATAGTCGATGTCGGGCCAATGTCAACTAAGATTTACCCTCAAAGTTGAGGGTTTTCTTCTCAATATTCTAGGAGACCACCCTGAGGCCTCCTACAACCTAAACTGCATTCTAGTCATTTGAAGTTATATGCTCTGCAATGCATAAAAAAAACCATTTTGTCCTTCGATCCCAATGTTATCTTGGTAATCTTTCTTATTTCTTCCATCTTACCAAAGCCTGATACTCTGATCCGTATAAAAATCTTCCAATTATACATGGGGAAACGTCTACTCAGACTCCTCAAATAACAAGGAAAGTAATTGGCTCACCACCTTTCCATAACTAATAGTGGGGATACTATGTTTGATGTTCACTCTTGTACGCTTTGTCAAATTCTTGTACCAACACCTCCCTATACTTTCCAGGTGCCCTTATCATCCATTCAAATCCATACTGTCTGAAGCGCTCCTCAAATTTGGTAACTCTCCCATCCCAGTAGTTATCAACCTCCTTTCCAGATATAACACCCGCCTAATATTTCTACCCTAAACCCTGATCAACCCATTGTTAAAAGTCTCTTACATATCGGGGTATCCCTATCATTTAATTATGGGCACCAGGGTAGTGGTAAGTGCAAGTAGGGAATCCTGTTGGTCTATCAGGGTAACATCAAATTGTTCTGTACGATCAATATTCTCAGAACTATATTCTTCTGAGCTTGATTCATCATCCTCATCAGTATCAGAAGGTTGTACTGTGTGAGGAGGTGAAATAATTAGATTTTTTCTTCTTGGGCCCTGTGGAGGTATTTTCTCCAGTGGTATAACCTTTTTCCTATTTCCTTTGTCATCTTTTTGTCTTTTTGGGGTGGAGTTGCCCTTTGTTGAGTCTTTGTATAGCTCCCTACTACTGTTGGATGACACATTAAAGTCAAAACCAGTGGACTCTGAGCTAGTAGCCAGTACCTATTTGTTTCCCTTTTTAGCTTGTTTGGATGAAGATGCGTTCATGGGAGGCATTATACCTGGAAGTACACTATCATTGGTAAGGAAGCAAAGAAAGGAAAACAAAAATTTAAAACTAAAGTTTAGTGGTCATGTTCTATTAAGGGCACGAGTGAGGAGTACTGGTCTTATCAACTGGGTACGACTCGTATGAATGGGTCATATATTTCATAGTGCATGAACAGTTATTAACTTGTCATCTTACGACTCCTCTTAATCAGTAATACTGAGAAGGTACGACTCATTACCAATAGTCGTAAGTTGATCATAAATATTTTATAAAATATTATAACTCTCAGGTGGGTATGACTTTAAGAATACTAGTTGTATGGTATGGATACGACTCGTTTAGGCAAGTCATGTCCATTCTAGAACCTTAACTTTGTTAGGCTTCTATATTGTCAGTGTGTACGAATTCCATTATGACTCATTACCAGTCGGTACCAGTCGTAAGGAGTCTCGTATCCACTGCAACATAGAAGTCCAACTTTAAAGTTTGATACCAAATCAAATTTCCCAATATACCCATCTACTTTATGCATTAATACCCCACATTTTCAGTAAACTAACACACAAAATCAATACCCAAACCACATTTATCCCCCAATTCCTATTTCCTACCTAAAACACATGAACTAGGGTATCAAAATTCAATACAAGTGTAAGTTCGCCTGAAAACCAGTTTAAAGTGTCTCACATTTAGCATTCCTACTTGAAATGTAAAGATATTAGGTCCAAAACTTACTTAGTTTGAGTTAAAGACTAAATTTCTCAATTTCACTTCCTTTTCTCCCGACTTCATGCTTAACTCAAGAAAAATAAGAAATCGAAGCATGTTGATGGTTAAATTAAGTTGTTCACAAGTAAATTTGTGAGTTGAAAGCTTGAAATTAGGGCAAAAATGAAAGTGGGTACGAATTTTGGTTATTGAGTGCTCGTCAAGTACCTTTCTTTTTATTTAAATTTAATTTTTTGGTCAGGTTGACCCACGATATCGACATGGTTTTCTTGGATACGAGTCATGTGTATGACTCATACCAAGTCTTATGGGTCATTCCCTTGAATTATATAGACATGGAACCGTTCCTGGGTTCTGGAGTGGATATGACTTAACATGACGAGTCGTACCTTGAGGGTACGACTTATTCTATGAATTATATCCATTCTAGAAACTTTTTCATTATTTTGAATTTTCTTTCAGGTCCATACGACTCCTACTCATGAGTCGTACCATCTAGATATGACTCATAAAGAGTTCGTATGACCAAAATTTTTTTGATTTGTCTAGTTATTTCCTGTATTCATTAGTCTTGCACACTAAACAAACATATTACCCTATAAATAAATAAGTCATTATAAATCATGGGTTGCCTCCCATGCAGTTCTTAATTTAACGCAATATGATATGGCTAAGTTGGTTACTCATATTTCCCCAACTAGCCTCATGGGTTGCCTCCCACGCAGTAGTGCTTGAGTTAACGTCGTGGCACGGCGTAATTTCCTTGATTACTCAGGATTCACCAAGGTCATTTTTAGAATTACAACAATTTCCTTATTATTTCCCATATAGTGCTTTACTCTTTGCCCATTTACTTTGAACGAGACTTCACCATCCCTTTTTAATTCTAAAGCACCATATGGAAATACACTATGCACATTAAAGGGACCATACTATCTAGACTTCAACTTACCTGGGAATAATCTAAGCCTTGAGTTCTAGAGAAATACCTGGTCACCTTTTTTGAAGATTTTTTCTCTAGTTTTGATCATGATGCAGCTTCATCTTTTTCTTGTAAAGTGCAGAACTTTTATATGTCCGAAGTGGAAATTCATTCATCTTGTTAAATCTTAATTTGGTTGGATCTTGCCACTCAAAATTTAGCTTCTTTAAGGCTATGCTTTATGTTCAAGCTCAATAGGTATGTGACAAGCCTTTCCATACATTAGCTGATAAGGTGAAGCACTAATTGGAGTCTTGAAAATTTTTCAATAAGCCTAATGCATCATTTAATTTTTGTGACCAATCAGTCTTACTATCATTTACTGTCTTTGTGAAGGTGGACTTAATTTAACTATTGGACACTTCAACCTGTCCACTATTTTATGGATGATAAGGTGTTTCCACTTTATGATTCACTCCATACATCTATAGTATACCTCTGAATAGACGATTGCAAAAATGTGACCCCCAATCACTAATTATAGCATGAGGCATGCCAAATTGAGAAAAAAAATACTCTCTTAAAAGAATGCAGTGAATCTACATACTTCATTGTTGGGAAGAACAACTGCTTCCACCCATCCTGAAACATAATCTAGAGCCACTAGTATGTACTTCATGCCAAACAAGCTTATAAAAGGTCCCATGAAATCTATACCCCATACATCAAAAAATTCCAATTCTAGGATAGGAGCCATAGGAAGTTCATGGCCTTTAGATACATTACCTTGTTATTGACATTGAACACAAGTAGAAGAAAAATCATGTACATCTTTGTAGATTGTTTGCCAGTAATAACCATATTGCAAGATTTTATGGGTTGTGCGGGTTCCTCCATGATGACCCCCAACTAGAGAAAAATAAAAATCCTAAAGTATACTCATCATCACCACCTCAAGTATGCATCTACGAATAATACCATCCATATAAATTCTAAATAAATAAGTCTCATCCCAAAAAAAAAATTCCTTATCTCATGCATAAACTTCTTTCTCTGCTGAAATGAAAGATCTTCTGGGATTAGATCGCTTGTTAGATTATATACATAGTTTGCAAACTATGGAATTAGATCTTAGGAAGCTGCTAATATCTGCTCATCTGGAAAACTATCATTAATCTCAAGCCCATCTTCAATATTTTGCGTATCTTCCTCCTCTATTCTAGACAAATGATTTGCAACTTGATTCTTAGTGGCTTATCTGTCCTAGACCTCGAAATCAAATTCTTGTAGAAATAGCACCCACTTAATCAATCTAGGCTTCACAAACTTTTTTCCATCAAGTACCATAATGATGCATGATTAGTGTGCACTATCACCTTGGTCCTAATCAAATAAGATCTAAACTTCTGAAAGGCAAAAACCACTGCTAACAACTCTTGTTCCATCACAGTGTAGTTATTTTGAGAAAAATTTAGTGCCTTTCTATTGTAGTAGATGAAATGAAGGATCTTTTCTTTTTGCTGACTTAGAACAACCCCTAAGGCTAAACCACTAGCACCACACATAATTTCAAATGGCAAGAACCAGTCTTGAGATATAATGATAAGAGCAATCATCAACTTCCCTTTCAGACATTCAAAATCCTTCAAGCATGCTTCTGTAAACTCAAATTTCACCTCTTCCTCAAGAATCCTACTATGTGGGTTGGCTATATTGAATAAATCCTTGATGAAACTCTAATAAAACCCGACATGCCTCAAAATGCTACGAACACCTTTCACAAAAATTGGTGGAGGTAATTTCTCAATTACTTCAATCTTTGCTCTGTCTACCCCAATACCCCTTTTTGAAATTTTGTTCCCAATCACTATACTTTCTTTGACCATAAAATGACACTTTTCCCAATTAAGCACTAAGATGCATTCTTCATACCTTTTATGAGAATTTGCTAAGTAAATAAGGTAGGCGTCAAAAGAATCACCAACAACAGAAAAATCATCCATAAATACTTTGATGGTATGTTTTACCATGTCAGACAAAATTGACATCATACATCTCTAAAATATGGCTGGAGCATTACATAACAGAATGGCAGTCGTCTGTATGTGAAGGTTCCATAAGGACATATGAAAGTGGTATTATCTTGATCTTTAGGTGAAATATTAATCTGGTTATAACCTGAATACCTATTAAGAAAATAGTACCATCCTCTACTCGCTAATCTGTCTAACATTTGGTCCATGAAGGGCAAGGGAAAGTGGTGCTTCTGTGTCTATGCATTCAATTTTCTGTAGTCCATGCATACACTCTATCTTGTGACTGATCTCATTAGTACTAGCTCATTCTTCTCATTAGGCACAACAATAATACTGCCTTTCTTCAGCATACATTGTGCTGGACTTACCTACTTACTATCAAAAATAGGTATGGCTGGGCATAAAATACCAAAAACTAAATTACCGAATCAAACTGAAAAATTTGGTAATTCGGTATTTGGTATGGTATTTGGGTGTAAAATTTAAATATTTCAATATTTGGGATTGGGTTTGGTACAAGATATTAATACCGTTTAGTATTTGGTATTTACCAAATTTTGAGTATGTGTATATATATATATATAAATCCAATCCAATAGACAATAGTACTAGTCATCCCAAAGAATCTTTTGGACTGTGGTAATATATTCATAAAAAGAAATAAAAAGAATACTAAATATGGTTTCTATTAAAGATACTCTTTTAAGTTTAAACGTACATTTGGACATCTCTAACTTTAATATGGTATTACCAAATATTGTACCAAACCAAAGTTTAATTTATCAATTGCCGAACTACTAAACTGATATTTATAAGTATGGTATGTGGTATCTTCAAATACCGATTACCTAATTATCAAACCCAAACTTTGAAAATACCAAACCGAATACCAAATGCCCATCCCTAGGAGAATAGGGTACACCACACCAACATCCAACCATTTGATTATTTCTTTCTTCACCACCTCCTACATAGGAGGATTGAGTCGACGCTGATCCTCTATACTTGGAATATAATATGACTCAAGTTGAATTTTATGATAATGCAAGACCAAGAATAAATCTGTAATCTAAAATAAGTATGGAATCTGAAAGATTGTAAACTGTATAACAAGTAACTTAAAGTTTGTACACTTGGTCAAGCAAACCTAAACTAAGAATACACTGAAATATTGTACTTAGATAGTGAGAGGTATTATCTAACTAATATTCCCAATCTGAGATAATTGGGGTCCAACCTGTAACTCCAGTTGGAAGGGTGTCAGAACCGTGCCACGGTTACTAACATTCGCTATTTGGATCCACTAATCTGATGTCTCAAAGGACTAGGGAGTCATTCTTAATATGGCGGGTGACCCCTAAGAGAGTGTCAGTCCTAAATTGGTGGGTGACATCTCAAAATCCTACGATGGCTATGTAGTTTTGGAACTTAAGGACTGCTACTAAGGACCCACTCCTAACTGGTGGGTGAGCCTTCATTCCTAGGTTTCCTTGGTGCTACATCCTACTCCTAACTGAACTGACACTGGTACTGAACTAAAATAATTCACTTGAATGCTATTACATAACTAATAGTGCTCATCATGAATATAAGTTTCTGAATATACTAATGAGATTCATAGATTAATTGTCTGAGTACTTGAAAAGCTGAATTTATGTAAAAAAACATAAGTATCGGTTATTTACAACCCACTAACACTAAATGGAAGTACTAACAATGCCATATAGAATCTTTAAAACAATAATAGGGGATAATTTTCCAAAACCCAAATCTTAGGCAATTCATCAAACACATGAGAGTTATAAACTTAAGCATGTAAATAGGTAAAGCATGCGAGAATAATATGATCCCAAGACTATAATCATAAATTAGGGATTTAACATGAAGCTTTCAACACTCAAAATATATAATGGCTCATTCCACTTGAAAACACTCATAAACATAACTTGTAGTTGAATTATAAGAGATTCATGGAAATATTTCAACTTAAGCATGAAAACTCATAATTTAAAACCAAAAAAGGCTTCTTGGAATCCATGGGAGAAATAAACAAATGTATGAACATCACTCATACCTCACTAGATGAATTAGTGAAGATTCTAGAGAATTTCTTGAGGTTTTAAGCTTGAAATCCTTGATTCCTTGATAATGGATTAGGATTTATTCTTGAGGTGGAAGATGGTTTTCTTGATAGATTTTATGAATAAAGGGGAAAATTATACCCGAGGACCTAAATTTTATGTTATTGATGAGCTGGGTGAAGTGTAAATGACCTAAATACCCTTAATAATGAGAAACAAAAGTTGGACAAAAAGGAATAGGGTAATGCAGGATCTAGAGCACTGGACTAGAGTGAGCGGTATGGGCCCTGGAGTAGTGCATTAGGGGGTGGGGCTGGGGGTGGGGAGGGTGCAGTACGGGCTCTGGAGCAGTGCAATAGAGGGCGCGATATGGGATTATCCTGGTGATGCTACTTGGATTTCTAATCATTCCTACTCTCATTTGAAAATTCTGAAACTCATCCAAGAATTACTTTTAATTACCCCGATCATGAACCAACTTTAAAATAAATGTTCTGAGGTCTAGAAGGCCAAAAATAAAATCATCAAAGTTTAGGGGCCTTGAAAATGACTAATTCCAAACACTTAGGCTAATTTCTAAGATTTGGACCCCTTAAGCTTGAAATTGAGAGCTGAAATAAGATAAGACTTTTATGGGGTATACAATATATCTGTAACACCCCACATTTTTAGGCTAGAATTTAAATCGTTGTTCCTACACTTATGGATTTGAACCCAATTATTCTATATATATACATGTGTGATTATAAAATATATGATATGGTAATGCCTTCATAAGTTTATTAAGTTTATTGAGGTCATAATACCCTCCTAGCTCAAAGATGAGTTGAGAACGCTTCTATTGATTAAGTTTTAATGAATGATTCAGCTTGTGTCAACTTTAAATGACAATTACTCCTTTTACATAATGAGTTAAGTATCCCACCTTATATAAATTGAAAGGTATTTGAGTATTATTTCCAACACACTTGGTTTTACCTTAATCTGATCTCGGAGCAAAAAGTTATATCCATTTTACTTCAGCATGTCTGTCTATCAACAAGTGACGACCTGAGCTGATAGGCTATCACATATGTGATGAACTATCAACCAAGTCATCAACCCAAACCAAAAACCCATAAAATTAAGATCCTAAGTGATGACCTGAGCTGATAAGCCATCAATTATGTGACGACTTATCAGACCAAGTCATGACCTATGAATAGACTTGATCAACCTCCCCATTAAACGGTTTTGGAGGGGTTTGATCTTTTTCCTCGCCCCCACGACTTAAATCAAGCATTGAAAACTATTAACTGATAAAATATCACTTTATAATCACTCATAATCCTCTCCACTCTCAAGATCAAGGAGAAATTAGGGTTTCCTTCAAGGCAAGAATTCAAGCCTTTGAATCCAAGATTTCCCAACAAAAAGTGTCACGATTAGGGTTTCTCCCCAAGAATCCAAGAATTCAATTCATACTCTTTAAGAAATAAACCAAGAATTTAGTTCCATAATCCAAAAATCTCAAGAAAGCTTTCAAGATTATCTCCTAGGTTTTCAAAGTCAAGTTCTCTACATCAAATCAAGTCTATTAAGGTATGTGGGCTTTATGAGAAAGGATCTTCTTCCATCCTTATGCCTAAAACTAGCTTTTAATTATAAATTTATATGATTTGGAATGTTTATACATGAGTTTTAAACTAGGGTCCATACCCATTATTGCTAATTGCAAGATTATATGTTTTTGAGAGATTTTGAAGTTGAATTACATGTTTATTTCCATATTTTCGTGCTTATTGTAGTAAATTCTAGATTTTCAGATAAATTATCCTTGATTTCATTACCGAGCATGATTATTATGATGTTTTGGCATGAACTTGATGCATGGGTTATTAAGCCCAGGATTATATGTTGATATGACAAGAAAGATGATGCTTTAAGCATTTTATGAGTAGATTATTTTTAATTTTTCAATAAACTTTGATCTTTAGATCTTCAGATAAGTTTTGGATCCACATTAAAGATTTATTATAGATTACAGGAATTAGAATAGCTTTATTTATAAATTGAATCTAAGAAATACACAATTAGTTTTCATAATAAACCACTATACCAGAATTTTAAAGTGGATTTTCAACAGAATGAGCATAGCAAATTAAAGGGAGTAGTATTTAGCATTAAGCAGGAAGTGTGGGATTAGCGTGTCCTATTTTCCAAAGAACTACGTAGCCATCGTAGGTACAGATTATCAGATTATTCCTACTTTTATGTGGATAACAGTTTCAATGTGATCACTTAGCTTAAGTTATACTCCTTGGCAGAGTATGAAAAGTATCCCTATCGTGAGGTTTTCCCCATAGGAGAATGAGATGTTGGACTCCATGTTAGCTCATATAGTTTATATTGGTTAAAAGAACCTCCCTGCAAGTAAAATTAAATAAATAGTTTTTGAGTATTTCCCTACCATTAATGAAAATCTTTGAATGAATTTCCTTCAGATAAAGTATTTTCCCTACAGACTACTAATTTCAGAAAAAAGTAATCTTAACAGAAATGCTTTTAGAAAACTAAGTGTAAAGGCTCATAATTTTATTCAGATTGTGCTTTATAGAAAGATAATAGATACAGATTGATTTTAGCTTTCAGATATAAAAGTGAGCCCTTTCTACAGTTAAGTAATATGATTTACAGAAATAAGACAAGCATAAATTTCAAAACTAGATGTTAAGACTCACTAGATTTACAAAGTATGATTTGTTATTCATGATTACAGATTTCAGTATTTCAGATATTCCAGGTTATGTGAATCATTTACATTTAGAATGCCTTGTTTTAAAAGATTATGATGATGAGATGATGTTTTACTTATGCATTACACCCCCATATACTCAGTACATCATCAAAGTAATGATTCTCATATATGTCTATGTGCTATATTGTCTCATAATGTAGGTACAAGTTATAGTATGCACAGTCAGAATTAGACAGTTACAGATTCCAGCTAGTAGATTATGAGTCCTACTTTGGGGACTTTAGTTAGATGTTATTTATGTACTTTACTTTCTTACTTATATGTATTGATTAGTAATAGTTGGAGTCGCATCCCAGATATCTATAGTCTGTGAAGTAGAGGCTTTATAGATGTCAGTTAGAGTCAATCATGTAATTTTAATCCTCTTTTCAGACTTAATCAGAATGTGCAATTATATCAGAATTGTATTTTTTTTTATATATTCCATCATTATTATGTTTCCGCACAGTAAACTCAATTATCTTATACATATTTAGTAAGTTTCTTAATAGTATGCCAGTTCATGGGTTAGCTTGGGATCACTTGTGGTCCTAAGCACCGTGTGATGTCTCGGGACCATTTTTGAGGCATTACAAAATTGGTATTAGAGAACAAGGTTCAAGTATCCCAGGGTGTCTATGAAGCCATGTCAAGTAGAGTCTTGTGGAATGGTACAGACACGTCTATACTTTTCTTTAAGAAGCTACAAGACATTTAAGAAAAATTTCCCCTCTTTCCTACTCTAGATCGTGCAGTAAATTTGTTCGATCATAATCTCTTATCTATTAATGTGTTATCCAAAAATTCCTTATATATGACTTATTCTTGAGATTACACAATTAGCAAGTTCCAATTTCCTCCCCAGATAATGCTTTCAGATTTGCTACCAGAAGTTTCAGAAGTCACACAAATGTCTTGAGAGGGCCTCTCTAGTGTGTTATAAGTCCCTTAAGCTTAAATTTAGGTCCTCATTATTATAATTCATTTAGTTAAGAAAGAGTAAGATATGCATTTAGTTTCCTCATTAACCCTTCAATATAGATAGTGCTCATAAGAGGAGATAGGATGAACCTAGATTGTTGAATAGAATTTGTATTGAGTAATATTTCAACTTGGAGTGCTATGATTCATAAGTAGTAGAACCTTCTTATAGTTATATAAATGGGTATAGAAGTGTAGTGACAAGAAAAAAGGGAATGACAATTGAAAGATGATAACGCTCAATCTACAGCTCTCGTAGGAGTGTAAAGCGGTCGTTAGCAAATATAGAACCCAACCTGGGTTGGGTGTCGATCCCACAGGAAATAGCTTGGCCAACAAGTAAGCAAAATTACTAAACTTTTGGTGCAAGTCTCGAAAAAGGGGGGAGTCTTGTCTTGCAAGTAATGTAAACAAAGTATTAAAGTAAAAGCTGAAAATAAAAAGAAAGAATATTACGTAAGTTGTAAACAATGAGAATTAAAGCATTGGGGTTATGTCCACCTTCTGAGGAATACGTCTCTATTGGCTATGAGTGTGTGTGCTTATAGAGAATTGTATTCGATGGTAAATCCAGGCATCTTTTGACCTATTCGAGGATTATTTCACTTTAACTCTTTCGAGCTTAATGGTACAAATTCTCCAAAAGGTTAATCCAGTTATGACACTAACTTTTTAATAGGGGATGAGACCCTACTACCTTGACATTATCTCTTTTCCAGACAAATAACCTTTCTTTCGAACAAGTTAAATGTTATACTGGCGTATTCTTGCATTTGCAACCACAAAGAATTTAGATTAAGATGAAGAGAATAATGATATAAGCAGCATATGTATCACGAAATCACAAACTCACAGCAATAGATAGTATCTCATACGGCTTCCATAACCCCAACAGAGAAGTTTAGTTACCCATGATTGCGAAGGAGATCACGATTGACATTGTTGTTATACCACAATATTGATTAATTTCGTGTAGCTCAAGTGGTAGGCATTTTAGGCATGAATTCCTAGGCAAAGTAACGATTCTCTTGTTGCGGAAATTAAGAATAGATGAATAGAAGAAGAAAATTAATGGAAAGATTAGAATAGTTGTAGAATTATTTGTAGTGTAGAATAAGAGAGGAGTGAATTGTAGTAGAATGTATAAAAATCTCTAGCATGATAGGGTATTTATAATACCCATATCCTATTCCTACTAAGATAATGAAATATCTAACCAAATCCTACTAAGCTAATGAAATACTTAACCCAATTGTACTAGGTTAATGTAGCATTCTCCTAATCCAAATAAACTAATGAAATACTTAACGCAATTGTACTAGGTTAATGTATCATTATCCAAATCCAACTAAGTTACTGCAAGTCCCCAAAGTCTTCAGAAATGTTGTTTTAGCCCGGGACAGATTTTCCATGCATCACTTTTGGTCCTTTAGGCGTCCAAGCTCCCTTTCCTTCCTTTGTGAGCTTTCTTTGGCATAAAGTAAGCCATAAAATGCTGAATTCTACATCATTTATGCCTGAAACTTTGCTAATCATGTTCGTTAGCTCACTTATAGGAAAAAGGACTAAAAGTGCATGAAATATATAATTTGTTCTCTAAATATGACACAAATATGGGCAAAATATATTGATATAGGCGCGTAATATCGCCTATCATCAATAGAAAGTATAGAGATAAACTTATGTAAGTTATCAAGTTATGTTAAGGTGATATCTCCTTGTGTGTTAGTATAAGGGAAAGGTAGAGACGGAGTTATTAGTTAAGATGGATTGTTGGATGTTTTAAGTACGGAAAGAGTTATTGATGGTATTTATTATATTGAAAAGTATAGGATATTAATGAAGTTTTTGGTGGTTTAATATCATTAATTTAGTCTTTCCTTGAGGTTACAAAAAGGAGTTTATGTGAAACTTATAGAGCTATCATAGTAACTTAGGTGTATAGAAGGGTAAATAGCAATGATGTGTAGAATAAGGATGTTTTAATGGATTGTAAATAAGATAGACAATGTGATTATGATCGATTATTATTGTTATGAAGTTCTAGTTGACTAGTGTTTCTTGATGTTTTATTTTGTAGCCTCCAAGAGAGAATTGTATGTAAGATGAGTTTTTTTAAATCAAGTTTAGCGCTAGGCATTAAATTTGAATAGTGGATCATCTTCAAGGTGGGTGAAATAATTTCTTGGTTAGTGTGGCTAGTTGTATGAAAGTGGTCTAATAGTCTTAAACAGTGCACATAAGAGTTTAAGTTCAGTTATTCCTAATTAAGTATAATTTTGTAAGTATGATGTTGCGTATGTTGGAGTAAGTTTTGAGATGTGATATTAGTAGACTATAAAGAAAGTTAGTACAGTTCAGTAAGAGTTTGGAGATATCTATGTTAAGTTTTAGAATATAAGTTTGTTAGTGTTTAAGTTATATGATGATTTTGGAGCTATAGAAATCTAAGAATTGAATCTTAGAAGGAAGTATTAGTAGTGGGTTTCACACTTTAAGGTGTATCCTTTTAGGCTAAGTTTATTATTTATGAGTATTATTATACCCTAGACTCTAGAGTAAAGGGATTGCAGTTTAGATTAGAGTTAGTAAATGGTTTCATAGACTTAGAATGTCAGCTTTAATCTAAAGGGGAGATGGAAGAGTGAAGAACCAAATAAAGTTTTGAGAATTAGATTGTGTTATATGTCAACAAGAGTTGAGATGAGATAGTGATCCATTCTACTCTAGAGTATTCCTTGGATTTAAGTTGTTTTCATATCGTATTCATGTCATACGTGATAGATCCATGCCAAAGGCCAATGATTACACACTTCATGTGTACTCAAGTCGATTCTCAACTTCTAGTAAGTAAGTAACAGCTTCATTCTATGATTCGAGTTATCCATCATAAATCAATGAACTGCATCATATGTTGAATGTTTGAACTCATGTTTCAGAGTATGATCAATGCTCAGAAATACATGATCCAAGTGAATTTTGTGTATGCAATGTATGTCCTCAGTTTTGACCTCTGTAATAAATCCATACCTTTGACTTTCTATTTCTCAGGCCTCAGTTAGGTGTCAAAGTTATGTATAGAATTGTTTCGTGCTTCAGGACTCCTTGTTAGTTCCCATGATTTATGTCAGTTAAAAGAACCTCCCTTATAGTAAAAGTAAATAAATAGTATTTTAGTATTTCCCTACTAGTAATGAAAATCTTTGAAAGAATTTCCGTCAGATAATGTATTTTTCCTACAGACTACCAATTCCAGAACAAAGTAATCTTAACAGAAAAGATTTTAGAAAACTAAGTGTAAAGGCTCAAAAATTTTATTCAGATTATGCTTTACAGAAAGATAATAGATACAAATTTCATCTTTCAAATTTTAGATATAAGAGTGAGTCCTTTCTACACCTAGACTGTATGATTTACAGAAAGAACACAAGCATAACTTTTAGAACTAAATGTTATGACTCACTAGATTTACAAGGTATGATTTGTTATTCATGATTATAGATTTCAGTATTTCAGATATTCCAGCTTATGTGAGTCATTTATATTTAGCATGCATTGTTTTGCAAATTATGATGATGACATGATGTTTTACTTATGCATTTCACCCATATACTCAGTACATCCTCAAATTATTGAACCACATATATTTATATGTGTTACATTGTCTCATAATGTAGGTACAAGTTGTAGTATGTACAGTTAGAATCAGAGAGCTGCAGATTCCATCCAGTAGATGATGAGTCCTCCTACTTTGGGGAATTTAGTTAGATGTTATTTATGTACTTTACTTTCTTACTCATATGTATTGATTAGTGATAGTTGGAGTTGCATCCTTGCTATCTATAGTCAGTATAGTAGAGGCTTCATAGGTGTCGGTTAGAGTCAGTCATGTAATTTAAGTCCCTCTTTTCAGACTTTATCAGAATGTACAATTGTATCAGTATTGTATTTTTCATAGATTCCATCATTATTATATTTACACATAGTAAACTCAGTCATTTTATACATATTTAGTCAGTTTCTTAATAGTATGCTAGTTCATGGGTTAGCTTGGGATCACTTGTGGTCCTAAGCACCGTGTGATGTCTCGGGACCATTTTTGAGGTATTACAATATCCCCCTTGGGAATATTCATTCTCAAATGAGATTGTCTTTGCTGAGAGCACTAATGTAAATGAGATCATATACTGAATATGCATGACTAGAACATGATTACATAAATAATTCTAAAACTTGATACATGAACTTAACAGAATGTATGAAATGACATGAGATAGATTACATAGCTGACACTGGGAATGGAAGAGAGACAATCAGAAGAAAATTATTACCTCAAGCTGATTTTGAGTTTGTGGAGAAAAGGTGAGGGTACTTGGTTTGGTTATCTGCTTCTGCTTCCCAAGTGGCTCCTTCAATAAACTAATCCCGCCAAAGAACTTTGATCAAGGGAACTTCTTTGTTCCTTAGTTTATGAATATGATGATCTAGAATCTCAACTGGAATTTCTTTAAAAGAAAGCCTATCTTGAAAACCTGTACTTTATAAAGGAATAGCAATAACTAAATCACCAATACACTTCTTTAATAGGGAAACATGGAATACTGGATGCACTAACGCCAAATTGACATGCAACTAAGCTCATAAGCTATCTTCCCAAAATGACTCAAGATCTTATATGCGATAACATAATAGGGTCTAAGTTTCCCCTTTTTGCAGAATCTCTTCACTCACTTCATGGGTGAGATTTTTAAATAAACCAAATCACCAACCCTAAACTTAAGATCTCTTCTCTTTCCATTTTCATAGGATTTTGGATGGCTTTAGGCTATTTTTAGCCTCTCTCTAACCAATTGAACTTTCTCCATCACATCAAACACTACATCTGACCCTATCAAAGCATCTTCACCTGCCATAAAACAACCAATAGGAGATCTATATCTTCTTTCATAAATCTCCTTAAACGAATCTATCTGAATAATGAAGTGGTAGTTGTTGTTATAGGAAAACTCAATCAAAAGTAAAAGATCATATCAACTACCTCTAAATTCAATAACACATTCTCACAATATGCCTTCTGAGGTCTGAATGGTCCTCTCTTCGTGACCATCTATTTGAGGATAAAAAGTTTTACTGAGATGAACTTGGGTACCAAGACTATTTTCAAAAGCCTTTCAAAAGTGAGAGGTAAAATGAGTACCTCTATCTGATATGATAGACAAAAGAATCCCATGCAAACTAACCAACTCCCTAACGTAGAGCCTGGCATAATCCTTGGCTAAGTAAGAAGTATGAACTGGTAAGAATAAGCTGATTTGGTCAGTCTATCTACAATAGCCCATATCGAATCATGCGGACGATGTGCATGAGGTAATCTTGTCATAAAATCCATATTCACCACCTGCCACTTCCAAGTGGGGATATTGAACTCCTATAATATGCCACTAGGCCTTTGGTGTTCAACCGTAACCTGCTAATAATTAGAACACTTAGCTACAAACTCTGCAAAATCCTTCTTCATACCATTCCACCAACAGATTTCCTATAAGCCATGATACATTCTAGTGGTTCCTGGATAGATTGAGTATCGCGCACCATGCACTTTTGCAAGTATTTATTGTCTTAAGTCATCAACACACGAAACACATAATCTACCCTAACATAGAAGTACACCATATCCCACTTGGGAGAAAACCTCCACCTTTTGATATCTAACTGCCTCCTTCAACTTAACCAAACTAGGGTCTCTGTCTTTCTTTTCATTAACTTTTGAAAACAAAGAAGATTCTAAACTATTCTGAACCCATACACTACCTTCAGCTGAGTCAACTAACTGAACACCTAATCTAGCAAGCTGATGAACCTCACTAACTAACATCTTCTTATCCTCTTTAAGATGGGCAACACTGCCCATAGACAATCTACGAAGGGAATCTACCACTACATTGGCCTTACCCAAATAATACAACACACTTATATCATAATTCTTTAACAACTCAAGCTATCTTCTCTGATGGAGATTCAAATTTTCTTATGAGAATGTATACTGCAGGTTTTTGTGATCCATGAACATATCAATATGAACTCCATAAAGGTAATGTTTCCATATCTTCAAACCAAACATAATAGCTTCCAACTCAAGATCATGGGTAGGATAATTCTTTTTATGGGGTTTAAGCTATCTAGAGGCATAGTCTATGACCTTACCTCTCTACATCAATACACAACCAAGACTAGAGGCATAGTCTATGACATTACCTCTCTACATCAATACACAACCAAGACCAACTCTTGAAGTATCACAGTAAACTTCAAACTCATCTAAACCATCTGTCAAAGTCAATACTGGAGCAAAAGTGAGTTGAGTCTTCAGCTCTTGAAAACTCTTCTCGCAAGAATCTGACCAATGAAACTTGACTTTATTCTTAGTCAATCGAGACATGGGGGATGCAATAGAAGAAAAATCTTCAACAAACCATCTGTAATAGCCAGCCAACCCCAAGAAACCCCGAATATCTGATGGAGAGATGGGTCTGGGCCAGTTACACATTGCTTTAGTCTTTTGAGAGTCAACCCTAGTGCTATCATAAAAAATAATATGGTCGAGGAAATATACCGATCTTAGCCAAAATTTTCACTTATTGAATTTGGTGAACAACTGATGAGCTCTAAGTGTCTGCAATACAATTCTCAGGTGGTCTGCATGATCATTCACATTACGAGAATAAACAAGAATATCATTAATAAAGACTATGATAAACATGTCAAAGTAAAACTTAAAAATTTTGTTCATCAAGTCCATGAAAGTTGCAGGGGCATTCATTAGTCCAAAAGACATAACTAGAAATTCGAAGTGGCCATACCAAATTCTGAAGGTTGTCTTCAGAATATCACTTTCTCTGACTTAAGATGATGATAGTCAGATCTGAGGTCTATCTTAGAGAAATAACTGGCACCCTGAAGTTAGTCGAATAGGTCATCAATCCTAGGGAGTGTATACTTATTCTTGCTTTTGACTTTGTTCAACTTATGGTAATCGATGCACATTCTGAGAGAACAATTTTTCTTACACATGAAAAGGACTGGAGCACCCCATAGGGATACACTGGGCCTGATGAAACCCTTGTCTAGGAGATATTTTGACTCCTTAAGGTCAGTTGGAGCTATTTGGTAAGGTGGAATAGAGATAGGATGGGTATCTGGAAGGAGATCTATTCCAAAGTCAATTTTCCTTTTGAAAGGAACTCCAGGAAGATCTTTAGGGAACATATGTGAAAATTCCCTTACTAATGAAACCAACTCAAGACTGGAAGTCTCAAAACTAGAGTCTTTGGCTTGAACAAGATGGTAAATGCACCCCTTAGATATCATTTTTCTTTCCATAAGATAAGAAACAATTTGACCCCTAAGCACTAAAGTACTACCCCTCCATTCAATAATTGGTTCATTAGGAAACTAAAACTGGACAACTCTATTTCTGTAATCAATTGAGGCATAACATAAATGGAGCTAATCCACACTGAGAATGACATCAAAATCAGTTATCTTTAGCACTAAGAGGTTAACTGAAGTGGCTTTTTGGGATACTGTGATCGGGAAGTTCCTGTATACCTGCCTAAATATAATAGATACTCCTATCAGAGTACACACCGCGAAGGGTTCTAGTAATGTTTTAGGACTGACACTGAAGTTGATGGCTATATAAAGAGTTATAAAGGAGATTGAAGCTATAGGGTCTAATAAAGCATAAAAATGGATATGAAAGACCTATAACATACTCATAACTATGTCAGCAGAAATTTCCTGATCCTATCAATACTGGAGTACATGCAATTTGTTCTGGTGCTGACCATTGGTGGAACTGGAAGTGGGGCTATGTTTAGTCAGGCGACCTACTGAAGCTGATGACAAATTGGACTGACCCTGTTAGTATAAATCCTTTCCCCTCTGAGCAACTACTGGACACTCTCTAACCCTATGGCCTATCTTTCCATACCCAAAACACATATCACTACAAGCCTTACATACACCGTGATAATTCCTACCATATTTTTCAGAAAGCGTATTGGTACGACCACTGTTCATGCTACTCTATGACTTAGAGCTTGGTTCTCTATCGCGACTTTCAATCCTGAACTTTGGCACTGGCGTACTTGCTGAAGATGAAGCTGGAGCTAAGAATTTTTGATTGAACTGAGAATCGTTACTACTAACTGAGTGAACTAAGCGAGTATTCCTTCACACTCATATTACCTTGCATCAAGTTGATAAACTCCTATACCTTAGTATCCCTCAAATCTAAAGGAAAGAAGTTGTCTAAGAAATTTGTGGAAAACTCTTCCCACTCTACAGGCCTAACCTCAATGCCCCTATCCTGTTTCCGCTGCTTACACCAGGTGTGAGCTATATCCTGTAACTGGTATACAGCCAACTCTCCATTCTCACTAGAAGTGACAGCCATGATATTTATCGCTTTATAAACCATATCAAAAAACTCCTACAAATCCTTCTCAGAATTGGTTCCCAAAAAAAGAGGGATTCATTTGGGTAAAATCCCAAATCCTAGTTGTAGTTGTATTTTGCACTGGATTAGCTTGGGAAAGATCCTGTTGGTTGATCTGAGCATCTACAAAGTGATACAAGGTAGTCAAAGCAGCTCAGAATTCATCATGAGATGCATGCTCATTGAGGGGATCTTTCTGAATAGGTAGTGGTGCTGGTTGGTTCTCGTTTCTTCTTCCGTTGTTTCTTTTGGAAGGCATTGTCTATAAACAGAATAAAGGATGAGTTAGACAAAAAGTTTAAATAGATCTCATGCTCATTCGAATGATATGAATACTGAAAAAAGGTAAATTTTTCCTCAAATATCTCGTAACCGTTTGTCCATAAGTGTGGCTAGGGGTGGGCATATTTTGGTTTAAATCAAAAAAACTGAAAAACCAAACCAAAATTTAATTTTGATTTTGGTTTTTCATTTTTACGGTTCGGATTCGGTTTGTAATTTTAAAATTTTGGTTTTTCAGTTCGATTTTAAAAAAAAACGGTTAAACTAAAAAGCTAAATTTTATAAATATATAAATAATATATATATAGATATTATTATATATATAATATATATAATATAATATTATATTATATATGTAGATATATATTTATATAATATTTAGTAATTCACATTCACAATTAACATTTAATAGCAAATTCGCATACGCCGCAGACTGTTTATAGATTGTTTTAGTGACTCAAATATTTTATGAACTATTTGGTGACTTGGGACTTTTTTATGGACTATTTATGCAAGGTTATATTATATGTAATGATAAATTGCGTTATGTATTATGTTAAGCTTATGATTACTTCATTTCGTTTTATCCATGTTGAGTTATTTATATTTGGAAATGAAAAACAGGTTTGAAAACAATATTTTTTCTAAAAAAAAACATCAATTTTAAATACTCAGTTATGAAAAGAGAGACTAACTACTTTAATATTTCAAACCGAAATAAAAATCCAAAATAACCAAACCAAATTTGTAAAAATTGAACCAAATTGAATTTATTTTAGTTTGGTTATGGATGTCATTTTTGTCAATATGAAAATTGATAAACCGAACCGATATTAAACAATCAGACCGAACCGAACCAAACCGAACGCCCACCCCTAAGTGTGGCATGATTTACACCTATGCAAAAGACTTTACTTAATGCAGCTTTTAAACTCCCTAGGATACTTTAACACTCTAGGCTCTGATACCAAGTTTTATCATGACTCGAGGCTACCTCCTAGTCGTGACAACGGTACTTACGGTCACAAGTGACCATAAGCTAACCCATGAGCTGATACATGCTTTTAGAACTGAATAAAATATGAACACAACACATGTACGAAAGATAACTGAGAAGGTAATGTATATCTGAATACTGAAATACGAATCATCTAAAACAACTGATAAGAACTAAAAGTAACTAACTGACTGTCTAACTGTTTTGTCTGAATGTCTAAAATCCTCTAAATTGACTGAGGATTTGATGGGATAGACCCCCCAACTAACTCCAAATGACTAAAATGAAATACTAAAATAATTGAATAATCATAACATGTCCTTAATGGATGATAACTCACCACTATATTTGATGGATTATGCTGAGCTGTCTAACTGTAGTTGGGAAATTGTACGTCCAAACCTATTATATAAGACATCATAGAACAAAGAAGAGTATGCTGTTAGTCCTTTGAATGTAATGGTATATGAGATGAGTTTAGGCTTGATATACATGGGGTACTGTGTATATGAAATAATGACTAACTAGATAACATAAGATAACTGATATGAATGCATGGAAACTGTGACACCTGAGAATGCAAGACTAAGCATAAATCTCTAATCTGAAATAAGTCTAAAAGCTAAAAGAATTTAAACTGTATAACTGAAAGTCTATGCTTTTGGTCAAGCAAACCTGAACTTAGAATACACTGAAATATTATACTGAGACTATGGTAGGTATCATCTAATAGACATCCCCTAATCTGCGCTAATTGTGGATCTACCTGTAACCCTAATTAGAAGAGTCTCAGTACCGTGCTACAGGTATTAATACTAGCTATGTGGATCCACTAATCTAATATCCCAAAGGACTAGGGAGTCATCCCTAAACTGGCGGGTGACCCCTAAGAGAATGTCAGTCCTAAACTAGCAGATGACATCTCAATATCCTACTCTGGCTATGTAGTTCTGGAACCTAGGGATTGCTACTAAGGATCTAGTCTTAACTGGCGGGTAAGCCCCCATGCCTAGGTTGGCTCGATGCTAAATCCTACTTTTAACTAAACTGACACTAGTAATGAACTAAAATAAACTCAACTGAATGCTATTACATAACTGATAGTTCTCATCATGAATATGAATGTCTGAGAATATTGATAAGATTCATGGATTAACTTTGGAGTACTTGAAAAGCTAATTTATGTAAAACACATAAGTGTCGGGTGTTCGCAACCCACCAATACTGAATGGAAGTACTAGCAATGCCATATAAAAGCTTTAAAACCATAATAGGGGATTATTGTTCAAAACCTAAAACTTAGGCAATTCATCAAACACATGAGTCATGAACTTAAGCATGGGGATAGATAAAGCATACGAGAATAAAATGATCACAAGAATAAAATCATAAATTAGGGATTTAACGTGATCATTCAATATTCAAAATATGTAATGGCTTATTCCACATGAAAACACTCATAAACATAACTTGTAATTGAGTTAATAAGATATTCATGGAGATATTTCAACTTAAATATGAAAACTCAGAATTTAAAACCAAAAAGGGCTTCTTGAACTCCATGGGTGAAAAGAACCCATGGATGAACATCACACATACCTCACTGGATGAATTCATGAAGATTATAGAGAAATTCTTAAAGTTTAAAGCTTGAACGCCTTGATTCCTTGAGAATGGGTTAAGGTTTGTTCTTGAGGTGGAAGATGGTTTTCCTGAGACATTTTATGAATAAAGGGGAAAAAATTGCTCCTTGGGGACCTAAATTTCATATTATGGATGAATTGGATGAAGGGAAAATGACCTAAATGCCTTTAAATGATGAGGAACAAAAGCTGGACAAAAAGAGGAGGGGGCAACGCGTGCTCTAAAAAACACCGGATAAGAGTGAATGGTGTGGGCCCTAGATAAATGCATTGGGGGCACGACGCGGGCTCTAAAGCGGTGCACTGGAGGGCACGATGTGGGCTTATCCCGGTGATGCTATTGTTTTGGATACCCAAACATGCCTTTACATTCATCTGAAAATTTCAAAACTCACCCGAGACATACTTTTAACTACCCCAATCATGAACCAACTCTAAAATCAACATTCCAAGGCCGGGAAGGTAAAAATTAAAATCATCAAAGTTTAGGGGCCTTGGAAATAAGTAAGTCCCAACACTTAGGCTTATTTCTAAGATTTGGGATCCTTAAGCATGCAATTAAGAGCTAAAATAAGCTAAGACTTTTATGGGGTATTACATTATGGTATGAATAAATATCCATGCGCACTCCATATAGATAATGAAGCTAAATCTTCAAAGAAAAAACCACAACTCTAGATCATGAATATAGTAATTCTTCACATGAACCTTAAGCTACCTGATGCATCACAAAACACATAAAAAACATGAGTACCCTAGGATAAAGTCAAAAAAGGTGTAGAAGTTAAATTATTCTTCAATTTCTCAAAACTACCTTCACAAGAATAGCACAATAGAAACTTAACCTCTTTCTAAGTCAACTTCGTCAATAAAGCACCACTGGATGTGAAACTCTCTCTACAAACTTTCTATTGTACCCAACCAATCTCAAGAAGCTCCTAATATTTATTAAAGTGATGGGTCTAGGCCACTTCTTAACTGCCTCAACTTTTTATGGATCCACTTTTATCCCCTCGATAAAAATGACATACCCAAGAAAGGTCACAATGCCTAGCCAAACTTCAGACTTAGAATTTTGCATATAATTTCTGGTCCTTAAGATTCTGCAACATAATTCAGAGGTGATTGACATGATCCTTCTTACTTTTATAGTACACCAAGATGTCATCAATGAAAATTATAACAAACAAATCCAAAAACTACCTGAAAACCCAATTCATAAGATTTGTGAATACAGCTAGAGCATTAGTCAATCCAAATTACATCACTAAAAACTTATAATGGCCATAATGGGTTTGGAACGCAGTCTTAGGAATATCAACCTCCCAAATTTTCAATTGATAATAGCCCGAACATAGATCAGTCTTAGCAAAACACCTATCACCCTAAAGTTGATCTAAAAGGTCATCTTCCTAAGAAGAGGGTACTTATTTTTCTCGGTTACCTTATTCAACTGATGATAGTCTATACACATCCAAGGTGACCTATCTTTCTTTCACAGTAAAAGTACAGAAGCACCCCGCTAAAAACACTAGGATGAATGAATCTTTTATCAAGAAGATCTTTCAATTGCTTCTTTAATTTGAGTTCAGTTGGAGTCATCCTACAAAGAGGAATAAAAATAGGATGGGAATTTGTTAGAATATCAACCCCAACATTTGTCTCCCTATCAGGAGGAATTCTAAGAAGATCATCAGGAAAAACTTTGGGAAATTCATTAACTACAGAGTCAGATTGCAAAAAACGACTTTTAGAATTAGAATCTTTAACCTGAACTAGATTATATAAATATCCTTCTGGAAATCAATTTTTGAGCTCTCAAATATGAGATAAACCTCCCATTGGTTACTAAGGAACTCCCCTCTTATTCAATCACCGATTCATTACGGAAATGGAAACTGATATTTCGGGTCCAGTAATCTAGATAAGCATAGAATGAATGAAGTCAATCTATCCCTAAGATCACATTAAAATCCACCATATCAAGTTCTATCAAATCCATCAATGTTTCCCTATGAAAGATGGGAATTCATAACCCTTATATATTTTTCTAACAATAATAAAATCACCCACCGGACTAGAAATAGAAAAGGGATTGGAAATACTTTTGGGATCAAAACCAACGTATACGGCCATATAAGGGGTAAAATAATTTAGGGTAGAACCCGAATCATGGGAAAAGAGTTGTAACATACCAATAAAAACATCTGGGTATTCCTTAGATTTCTAATGAGTAGCAAGAGCATCGATACAATTCTTGCCATTACGGTACCTGAAGTGGCGCCATTAGGGGTAGGGGTTAAAAAAGTGGTAATCGAGACCTTATTAGTTCCAGTGGAAACCCTGGATAAAGGATAATATCGTTGCATATGACCAATTTGACAATAATTATAGTACTAATTTCTCTCATCCTCATAACACCTATAGTAAAACTGCCCATAAAAACAACAAGGAGGGTAAGGTGGGGCTGACTGAGCTCCACTAGCCTGAGACTGGGCACCCTATTTCTTAGGATTATTGCTATCCTAAAAAGTAAGATCACCTAAAGGAATAGGAAAATAAGCACTGGCAGACAAATATGAATTTCCCTAATGTTTCTTCTTAGTCTACTACCTACCAATTCTTTAACTATTATGTCTCTCTCCCATCCCTATCTTCTTCTTCTTTTATCCCTTAACCTATTGAGTAAAACCACCAACCTAGATATTTCCATATTATTATTCAATAAAGAAGCCTTACACTTTAACACCAAATCACAGGACAAAGCAAAAGCAAATTTCTTTTTCCGGGACTCATATTAAACACCAATTCTGGAGCATAATGGAACAACTGCTAGAATTTCAGAGCATACTTCTTAACACTCATCCTTACCTCTTTATCTTAAGAAACTCTTCAACCTTAACTTTCCTCAACTCCTGAGGAAAGAAGTGATCAAGAAAAGCACTTGAAAAGTCACCCCACACTACCTATTTAACATCATCATCCCTTATCTCTTTCGACTCCTTATACCATGATAAGTGACATCCTTAAACCCTTGACGATTCTCCTTAACATTATAGCTATAATGATTGAGGGATTCAACCTCATAAACTAGCCAACCTTGATGAACTCAGATAAACTAACAGCAGAACCAATATGATCAGAGTAACGACATTACGATGCCGCCAGTTCAGAAAACATATGAATAGACTAACTGAACTCCACATCAGAGGTATCTCTATGAGGCGACTAAGCATAAGTGTCACTAGCCTAGGAAGCCTGAAGAGGACTAATAGAGACTAGTGGAACCCCTGGTGGAGTGGTACAGTCAAGAGCAGGGACCCTAGACTAGGTCTACACTCCATAAATAGGGAGAGTTCCCTTCATATTTACCTCAGGTAGGGCAGAGGTTCAATTAGTGTTTCTACAACCATCAGATATTTGGGAGGCATGACATATATTGCGATCAACTTAGGATTTAGGGAAGTTTCATGACAACTAAAATCTATAGCCCAAAATAGAATACAAGAAAGGGGAACATTCCTAAATGCCTTATATCCCCCTCCTTATAAGTGTGTTGCACTACATACTCATATAAAGGACTTTACAAGACATGACTTTGTGGACACCCAACGACACTGAACCGTGCTCTAATACTAAGATTGTCATGACCCTAATCTAGGCATGGTTGTGATGGGTAGTCTCAACCCCACCATAGGCCAAAGATAACCCCGTTAGCCTTACCTCATGAGTACATAAATATAATCAGTGGATGTCAACTAAAATAATAATAAAGATAGATAAGTCAAATGATAATTCTAAGAATCCAAACAAAAAAGCAACCCACACTTGTCAGCAAAAGCATCTAAACTAGAATACCACTTGAGTCGGTACATGCCCTGACTATAACCAAAAGAATCTAAAAGAAATACTAAAATAACAAACAAATAGTGAAATGATCAGGCCTTCCGAAAGATGGAAACTCATCACTTGATGGAAAATCTACAGGATTATTCAACCACTTAGTGTTGCACAGGAGAAACAGAAAAGTCCTCAGACCCTACATCAAATGTGTGGCATCAAGGGTCAGTCAGTGGGACGAGCAATCAAATGTAACTTAGGAAAAGGAATAAAATAATACCAATTCCAAAACCAGTTAAAAACATATGCAAAATATATATGCATATATATATATATATGTATATAAATATATATGTATATATATGGACAAGGGTCATGAGTATGAGATTTTAAACCACTAGCCTGAACAGTGTTGCTCGCTCTATCCTAAAGGAATCCATGGGCTATATGGGTATAGCTCATCTGCTGGAAGGCCCCAGTGCATGTTAACCACATGAACCAAGAGAAAAATTAAGTGAATACTAAAGATACCAAGGCCAAAGCCTGCATAATATATATGTAATGTTGTAATACTTTAAAAATCTAAACAAATATTAGCGTCGTGTTTCTAGCTCATGCATAGTATATTATAATTCTTTGATAGTTTTATGAGTTAGTTTGAGGTATATTAAGGCCCCAAATAACTCCCATCTTGTAGACGAATCAAAATAATCCTTATTGATTGAATTTTTTTTAAGAATATTGCTTTAGTCAACTTCAAATTAGCATATCTTCTGATCTATTGAGAGTTTTACATCTCAAAACCTACCAAGTTGTGGGAAATTTAATTAGCTTTGTAACGATACCAATTTTCTCAATTTTGATACTCAGGTTGAAAGTTATGGTACTTTTAGTGAAATTTGTAGCTCAAAACGAGTAGCACCGCATCGCGGTGAAGCCAAAAATGATGTTCGTTCTTTTCCAATGTACCATCATGATAAGCACTATGTCACACCAATGAGCCATTTCACAATTATTTATTTTCAGTGATGCTCCGCCGATCGGCACCGCATCGCGCCAAAATGCTAGTTTAGACTTGTCATTTTAAGTAGGATAACGCGATAGCACCACATCACGCCGTTGGAAAAAATGGGGATTTTCTTTTTTCTAGTAGCCTGACGTGATTGTACCGTATCGCACGGGATGTCAAAATTGACATTTCCAGTTTCCAATTTTGAGTTTTAACTTTCCCAAGGGACTTTAAGTCTTTTCTTCACCTTATTTAGTCCAAACACGGGATTTTAGTTCCTAAATACCATTTTTATACCACTTTTAACAATTTTTCCCAAATTGAAATCACCTTCTCTTAAAATAATAAACCCTAGCATCCATAATTAAAGAACAGATTTTGAGAATTCCCCATTAATTCTCACAAATTCATCAACCCAGGAAAGTATTCATCCATGGATCCTTCCATCTATGGAGTTTAAGTATCCTCTTTTAAATCTAAATTTGTGATATTTACAAGTTATTATGATTTTAAATTGTGATTTTAACCATGAACTCCCATGAATTACAATCCTATATCATGTTTACATGAAATTGTTGTTGTTTATCAGACCCCGTATGTTCTAATGTTGTTATTCACTGATTTAAATCATGATTAAGTGTTATTAATAACGAAATCATGTTATTACTCCAATTGTCATACTATTTCCATTATTATCTTATACAATGTATATCAAATGTTTGATAAAATGCCTACAAGAATGAATACTTGACAAAAGCTTCATGTTATGTCCTCCCAGCTTAAGTACTATTTTACTATTATTGTAATCAAGTCCTGAGGGTTATGAATATCCAAAAACTTAGTTGTTTACTTAGTATCAGTATCTTCAGATTAGTTTTAGAATATATAATGAGCATTATCAGTTCATTCAATTATCACAATCAGTTAAACTTAGAACAATTTCAATCATTTGAGTCAGTTCAGTAGAGAGTAGGATATAGCACCGAGCGAACCTAGGGATGGGGCTCACCTGCCAGTTGAGGGTGTAACCTTTAGTAGCAGTCCCCATATTCCATAACTACGTAGACAGTTTAGGTTGAGATCTTAACCTACTAGTTGAGGGTTAATCTTATACGGGTACCTACCAGTTAAGGGTAACCCTTAGTCCTTCGGGATAGTACTTTAGTGGAACCACATAACCAGTGTTAGTGACCGTGGCATGGTAATGACACCCTACCAACTGCAGTCACAGGTTGCTCCCTAAATTTCTCATTGGGGCATGTTGGTTAGATAATAGCTCCCATAGCCTCAGTCCAGAATTAGTTCAGTAATTTAGTTTTAGTTGCTTGACCATAGCATATAGATATCAGTGATTCAGTTATCATATTCCAGTATTTAAGTATCTATAGATTATATTCAGAATATGTTATATTCTTAGTCATGCATCCTCAGTATTTACAAATTTCATGCATTCACAGTATTTACAGATTTCATGCATCCTCAGTATTTATAGATTTCATGTGTTCTGTTTAGTATTTCATGTAATTTATTTATTCAGTTAGTTATTATTCATGCACATGAAACCATGCATATCAGCCTACCTCATTTAGCATACCAGTACATTTAAAGTACTGATTGCATACTCTTTTCTTGCGCTATGATGTATTATATCATAGGATCGAACGCTCAGTTCCCGAATCGCATATAGACTTCCCAGATTATCAGCCATAGCAGTGGTGAGTCCTCATATTTTGAGAACATAATTTATTCATCTCAGATTTCTTTATCAGTTTCAGTCATTTACATTCAGTCGGAGTTATTTGGGGGGTTTGTACCATCTGTTCCTCAGTCAATCAGTATAGGCTTTTCATACTAGTACAAACAGTTAGTCAGTTTTCAGTTGTCATTGTCATACATCTTTTCAGTATTATCAATTTTTTTATAGATTTTATCAGATTTATTATTTAAAACCTTATGGCATTTCTTAGTTAAATTCAGCATAAGATCTTTTGTTATCAGTTTTATTCAGTGCTCACAGTAGGTACCAGCTCATAGGTTAGCTTGTGGTCCCTCGAGACTGTAAACATCGTATGGCACCTAAGGTGTACTCTCGGGGTGTTACAAATGTGTACACCAAAAACACGGTCATATAGACTCCAACCCCAGCAAATGTGGTTTCCAGTGTTGACCCCCACAGGACCTACACCTTCAGGTGAGCTACACAACTCCCTTTAACCCAAATTAAAATAGTTTGCACATAGCCCAACCATTAACCTAGGAGTCATTTATTATGACATTTACCAACTTGGTATCATCATATCAATATTCTTGCATGCTAATTCAATTATGTAAAACTAGTCTATATAACCAAACTAACTCCCATGTTCCATTTACAATTCAAGTCATGGCCATAAAGGCCATCCAAAAACCATATATATTCATGTATCCTTTAATGCAATAAAATGGGTTCAAAATATAAGTTCGATCTTGCAATTATCCATATTCAATATCAAATTTACAAAGTTAGCTGAGGTTAATGTCATTATCAAACCAAAAATTCCATCAATTTGGAAAAACCCATGTCCCCCTTCTAACTATTAAAATAATGCACCAATTTAGTCCTAAAAATTATCAATTAAAGCATGAATAATCAATTTAAATCATGGGACAAGTAATTCAAATAATAACAATCAAAACCCCTTAATCCAATTTCAAACCCAACAACTAAAATATATGAATATTGATTAAATAAATGTCACAATGTACAAATAAAAGTTAGGGATGAGCAACGTGCTTGAAATACATAAGAAATTGAAGACAAATTAAAGTTTGGAGCCCAGAGTAGTAAATTCTTGAAAAACCCTTGAACTTTCTTGGATTGGGAGTTAAAGAAGAAAATAGTAGGGTTTGATCTTTGAAAACTGAAGGAAAAGGGTTGATTTTATGTTTAAAATTCGTGCAAGGGGTGACAAAACCAAAATCCCCTCACCCCAAGTGAAAAAAATAAAAACTAAACGTTTTAACACAGCAATGTAGCCGCCAATATCATGGAGGTTAGCCTTCATGCCATGTTGCTATCGTGGAGCTCCAGTGGCGTGGCACACCACTATCGTGGAGGCACACTGCCTCATAGTTCCAAAGTAGCCCCGAACTCCAACAAAAACTTTCTCAAAACACCCTTTTAACATCCCTAAACATAATTCATGTCAAAAATTGACACTATGCATGTGGGAGGATCAAAAATAAAATTGTTGAAATTTAGTGTGGTCTTACAGTTACGATCAATTTTGATGAATTGGCTAAGCTGAATAAGAATTTGAAATAAATTAATAATCGATTCAATCCCAAGCTTCTTGATTTAACCAAATTAAATAAATATTTCTCAAATGAATCTATATTTAAGAACAAAATACATTTATTCAAGGCTTGCCCGTTTGAACTAATTTTCAAGACAAGTCTCAATTAAAATTGATTTTTTTGATAAAATAATTATGTAAGTACTAAAATTATACGATTCCATATATGTAACAATAAAAATGTGTAATTTCTACTTAAAATAACAGAATCAAGCCCAAATAGTTATTTGAAATATTTACTCGAATAAAATAAGTATCTCGATTTTATTTAAAACTATACAAACACAAAACTAAACTAAATTGTAGAGGACAAAAATTAGATGTCAACAGCAGGTGGGGTGATGGCAAAGATTTTAGAGACTCGAGGGGTTATTATCATGATATAAACTTTCAATCTTTGAGAAGTAACCAGTAAGTGAAAAGAGACAATGACTATGCTACATGGACTAAAATAATGTGTACCAAGAAGAATCGACCTAGTGATAAGAGAAACAGACTCCATGCTTCTTGACATAGCTATCAATGATAACTGGAACATCCCTTGAACAATAAATATTTTTGTAAGTACGATCCAAAAATTAGTTGAAAAGTAGAGTTTACCATCCAACATTGTCTTTGAGAAGCGAATCAATCAACTGATAAGCTTGGCACAATGATTAGTTACACAATAAATGCAAATCATATCTTTATAATCCTTTTGCTAACCTTCATAGACAAATTAGAGGCCTTGTAAATTTAGATAGAAAGAATTTATCCACTTTTAAATTAAAAATAATAAAATATGGTATTCTTATCTTTGAACACCATTAACCAACTTAGTCGATAGTCCTTCACGGGCTTTTGTTTAGGCTCACTCTTTTACTAAGTTCTTATCAAGCACCAAATACAAATTTGATATACCAAAATTCAAATAATGCATTTCACTCATATCAATGTAAAGCCGATTTAAATTTTAAAAATATAATATAATTTATTAGTAGTAAAATAAAATATACTGGATTTGTTGTTGTTGTTGTAGTAGTAAAATAAATGGACTTGAGAAGATTTATACGAGAGTATATTTTTCTTCTTCCTTCGACAGACATAAAACAGACGCATGAACTATTCATTAATGTCCTTGACAAAGATGAGAACCCAAGAATTAATATGATCCTTGTATTTGATTGATTTTCATTCAAGAATAAACTTTTTCTAAGAGTCATGGATAAGGTCTTTAATCTCTTTTTTTGGGTCACTTTCTTTTATGATTTTGAGAAAAATCGGGCTCATGATACTTGTTTCCACTAAAGTTATTTTAGTTCTCATTAATTGTTGCCCTGAAATTTGGTCTTCAATAAATGTTAATTCTGAATCCCTAGTGACTTTTCATTTCTTTCTTTAGATTAGTATTTATTGATTGTTTTTCATAAATAATTAATAAAAGATAGTTATTTATTTTTCTGCTTAAAGTTTTTGCATAGTCAACTATCCTTTATGGAGATATTTTTTATAATAGTAGTGCCAGCTCTACTATAATACATCTTGATTAATTTCATGAGATACCTGCTACCTCTCGCTAGTAATAAATACTAGTTATCTGTGTCCATCAAAGCTAGAATAGATAGAAAGGAATCACTTAGTGTCTTTTTAATCTTTAAAGGAGTGATTGAACTTTAAGAGAAACTGATTTCTCTCTTTTGAACTTGGTTCTTTCTCATGCTATTTAGTGAGAATAATCATAAATTGCAATTGAGAGAATATAATTTTTGTAAGATTATTTTATTCTCCAATTACACAAAGAATAGATTTATATAGACAAAAACACTATTTTTTTAATGTGTAAAAATTAAGTTATAATGAGTTATTTATAGAAGGAGGATGATTGTGCAAGTGTGATACTACATATTCAGATCCTCTCTTATACATGTTACACATGTAGTAGCTGTCTAATCACATGCATATATGATAAGTGTCTAACATGCATAACCTACTTTATGCATTTTCTACAAGGCATAACACCTTGCGTGTGTGATACATTTGCATCATCATGGGGCATGTCATGTCATGCGATATGTTTCATGCTTATCATTCATGTTAACAAGTATACATTTTTCAGCCACTTTATTTTACAAGAATAACTCCAAATAAGTAAATAGATATTCAATTTTTCATTTTTCATCGAAGTGAAAAGTTACTCAATTACCTTAAAATTATCCTATAATTTTAGTTGTTTAATTTATTAAATCCTCCTTAATTACATGGGACATATATTTTACATTCTCCCACATGACACACACAATGTTATTCACTTAATGAATTTGATAAACATTCTTACATTATGTGTGCATTATTCTTAAATTTTTTAATTTAATTTCATTAATTGTTATCATCAATTAACGAATCAGTATGAGCTATGGTGATTGTATGTCACGTTATTTGATATAGTCGCTTTCATGTTTTTCAATACTAATCAACTACTCAACAAAACCTATAATTAAAAAATTAATTATTGATCTAATGATGATGATTAAAATATCTTTTTTTATGTAAGAATATGTTATCATCATTCTTAATATTATACATACTAAAGAAAATAGGTAACAAAAAAATATATAAAAATAAGTTCAATGTGTCAATTGTATCACACCAGAGTCTTTTCTGGTTTTAAATCGAAAATAGTCAAAAATGGCAAGAAAAGGGAGAACTTTGGGAAATTAAAACAATTCAAACGAACATTTAACCTAGGTTACTGTTTAAATGTAGTTATAGACTTAACTTGATTTTCGTGCCTACCCATGAGTTGAATATTTATAAATTATCCTTTAAATATCCTTGTGATTAGTGAATAGATTTGGTAACTGATATCATTCATATAAGTGATGAATCTTGAATGTGACTAAGTGTCTAGATAAATAGTGTTATGGCATATTTGGTGCATTTTCATCATGTTATTATTGATATTGGTTGAGATGTTTACATATTTTGATATTTGAAATATTGGACATAATTCCGCTTACAAGTTGATATTTGATGGATCAGTGTATGACCCCAAACTTTTTTAGGTTAAATTCGTTCCTAGAATATTAAGGGATATCTTCGAAAATGAATAATATTTGTTTCATATATAATTTTTCAGATTTAAACTTTCTATTGTGTGGAAATTTGAATAAACTTTCCATCAATATCAAATTTGTCCAATTCCGACACTCGTCTGACGAGTTAGAGCATTTTTAAGTTGGCAGTGTACCACCTAGGCAGTCACAACATCACAGAGGTGGTTAAATTCATAATTGTCATTTTCCAGTGGACCTCCGCGATATTGGCGCATCGTGGAGAGGTCTATTTTCTCATTTGTCAATTTCCAGTAGTTCAATGTTGTAGTGGCGCGTCGCACCGAAGGCCAAAATGACATATCTATGGGGCACCGCGATGGGGGCGTGTCGCGTTGAAGTTCCAGGTCTCAATTTTCAAAATCCAGTTGGACAACACGATAGCTCCGCATCATGGAGACCCCTAATTTCCCAGTCGTCAAATTCCAGTGAGCCACCACAATAGTCGTGCATCGCAGTGGCCTATTAAATTGGGACCCCAGTTTATTTTTCAGTTTCATTTAGGGATTTAAAAAGGGTATTTTGGACAATTACCAAGCCCCCAATTCCATCCAAACACAAGATTTAAGACTATTACAAGAATTTTATGCTTATATTCATCAAAGTTTCTCTCAAGCGAAACCTTAAGCTTCAACATTCAACTTCAAGAATCCCCAAGATTTCACCTTTCTTTTTCCAAATCAATTCAAGATATAAAGTTCTCAATTCAAGAATTCCAAGAATCATCATTCAAGAGCACAAAAAGGATCCCAAAAGAAAACTTGTTCATCTAGTTCATCATCCAAAGTATGTGGGGTTCTGAACAAGCATAAACCTTTCATCCTTGTGCCAAAACTTAATTTTTAGTGAATATTCTATGATTTACCATGAAATTTAAGTTAGGGTTGATACCTAAATCCCATTATTTTAGTGTATGATATTTAAAGCTCCAATTGCAAGAAATTTACATATATTCAAGTTTGTAATTTTAAGATTCGTATTATGAGTTATATACCATTATCTTAACTGAGATTGTTGAAAGCTTTTAATATGATTACTGAGTACTAAGTTTAAATTTAACTATTGATGAATTAAAGCTTTATACTTTGACTCCTAATACTATTGATGATTTTATGATGAGATTATGATCTCAAGTCCTATTGAAAAGTTTTAATTAGTGCTTTCAAAAGAAAAGATTGATATTTTGATCCTAAGCTAAGATAGGAACCCAAATTATTCATACGATTTATGATTTAAAACAAAAAGAACCATAACTGGTTTTAATTACGAACCCTTGTTCTATTTTAAGGTGGATTTACTAAAAGTTCTGAGCAGTAAGTATGGGATTATTATTTAGCACCGAGTTGGGTATGATTCCAAGGTCTCATGGCCCAGAACTATGATCCATCATAGGTTTTAAACGCCCAGAGTGGGCTAAGATAGTGATCACTTAAGTTAAGATTCTATTCTGATGGCAAGGATAGAATAGATCTCCCCACCGTGGGCAAGATGTTGGACTCCATGTCAGCTCACGTGGTTTATGCCGGTTAGAAGAAGCTCCCAAACTTCCAAGATTTCCAAACCTCCCAAATCTTCTAAGTTTCAAAAGAAAAGAATGATAGAAAAGATTTTTTAAGACTAAGTTTTATGACTCACGAGATTTACAAGTATGATTTGTTATACATGATTTTTTATTTCGGTATTTTAGATAATCAAGCTTATATGAGTCATATAAATCCATCATGAATTTACTTTCTAGTTATGATGATGTCTTACTTATGCATTTCACCCTCATATACTTAGTATATCCTAAAAGTGCTAATCCACATATATGTCTATATGCTACATTATCTTATAATGTAGGTTTAGGTGCTTAGTATCAGCAGCGTGAGTAGTTCGAGCATCTCTATCTATGCTGCCACTATTGGTGAGTCCTCATGATTCGAGGGCCTACTCCTTCAGATTTCCAGCTTTCATAGTAATTGATTTATTGTTTTAAGTTTAGTTTGATTCAGTTGGGGGTCTATCCGAAAGACTCTCTAGTTCCTTAGCAGTAGAGGCTTGTCAGACTACAAGTTTATTTATAGACTTTCAGTATTTTCTATTCAGATAGAATATTCAATTTATCCAGTGTAGTTTTGGTATAATATAATATTATTTCTTGACTAGATAATTCATCATGCCTACAACTATCTCTATCTGCTATTAACTCATGCTCTTTTATGATAGAATATACCTCCTCGCAGAGTTAATGCCCATAGGAATGATAATCAGCCACCTTAGCATGTTGATCCCCTGATTAAGAATGTGTCTCATGCTGAATTTTAGGCTGTCTTTCAGGTATTAGCCCAAGCTGTGACCGCTAATGTTCAAGCCAATAATCAGGTTGTAGTATTGCACCAATAAGGTGGTGATTTAGTAGCATCCAAACTTTGTGACTTTATGAGGATGAATCTGCCCAAATTCTTGGGGTCAAATATTTATATCTTGATGAGGTAAAAAATATCACCCAAGTTATGTATGTCATTGGAGAGGAGAGCATAGAATTAGCTTTGTATAGGTTGAAAGATATTGCTTATGATTGGGTTTTCATGAGGAAGAAAGGTAGAAGTAAGGGTGCAACTCCCATAGTTTCAGGATGCTTTCCTAAATAGATTATTTCCGCGTCAGTTGTGAAAAGCCAAGGTTAAAGAGTTCATGAACCTGAGGCAGGACTCAATGAATATGAAAGAGTACTGCATTAAGTTCAACCAGTTATCTAAGTATGCTCCCGATTTGATAGCTGAAAATAGATCAAGTATGAGTAAGTTCATTGCTGGAGTGTCAAGATTGGTAGTTAAGGAGTGTAGGAATGCCATGCTTATTAGAAATATGGACCTTGCTAAATTGATGACTCATGCCTAAAAAATTGAGGCTAAAATGTTGAAGGAAAGAAAGGGGGGAAATAAGAAGGCTAGAACTGGGCTGTTTGAGTATAGTCAGTCAAGTTCTGTAGGGGAAATCGCTTGCAGTTTCAGAGTCACCCGCCATTTCCAGCACCGTCGCCATCTAGTGCTCCCGCTCCTAGAGGTAGACAAGAGCATTGGGGTAAGTCTTCTATGTCTAGATCCCAAAATAGTGTGAGTAGTAAGCCCAATTATCCTCCACGTACTAAGTATGGTAGAACACATTCTGGTGAGTGCTTGGCTGGACAAAATGGTTGTTTTGGTTATGGCATATTATGTCATGGAATTAGAGAGTGTCCATATGCTAAATAGGAAACAGATATGTTCGTCCTCAGACAGGGGCTATTAGTGCACCAGCTCCTTCAGCTCGCCCAGCCTCTCCTTAGGGTGCATCATCCAGTACCGGTAGCGATCAGTGCTAGAATCAGTTCTATACTTTACCATCCAGCCAGGAGTAGTATAGCTTCCCAGATGTTATTACTGGTATACTTAGTGCCTTTTGATTTTGATGTTTACGTATTGTTGGACCCTGGGTCTAGTTTATGTTATGTGACCCCTCTAGTTGTAGTTAATTTTGAGATGAGTTCCGAAAAAATCCCTGAGTAATTCTTAGTTTCTACACAAGTAGGTGAATTAGTTGTTGCCAAAAGGACCTATAGAAAGTTTCCCATAACTGTCCTTCATAAGATCATGTTACCATATTTAATAGAGTTAGATATGGTTGACTTTGATCTTATCCTTAGTATGGATTGGATCCATTCTTATTATGCATCGATATATTGTCGCACCCGAGTGGGAAAGATTCAATTTCCAAATGAGCCAGCCTTTGAGTGGAGAGGTAATTCAGTGTCTCACAAGAGTCATTTCATATCCTATCTTAAATCCAAAAAGTTAATCTCCAAAGGGTGCATCTATTATCTAGTTCAAGTTAAAGACACTAAGTTTGAGACTCCAATAATTCAGTCAGTCAGTATAGTTAGTGAGTTTCCAAATATTTTTCTCGAAGATCCGTCAGGACTACCTCCTGATAAGAAAATAGAATTTGGAATTAATCTTATTACTGATACTTAGCCTATTTCCATTCCTCCATATCGTATGGCTCCCACCGAGCTTAAAGAGATAAAAGAGAAACTCAAAGATCTTTTAGATAAAGGTTTCATAAGGCCTAGTATTCTTCATGGGGCGCTCCCATCCTATTCGTGTGAAAGAAAGATGGTTCCTTGCGTATGTTTATTGACTATTGTCAGCTGAATAAAGTCAGAGTTAATAACAAATACCCTCTCCCTAGAATTAATAATTTATTTTACCAACTCCAAGGTGCAAGTTATTTCTCAAAGATAGACCTTAGATCTGGCTATCATCAGCAAAAAGTAAGGGAATGCGATATTTTGAAGACAGATTTCAGGACCCGTTATGGTTATTTTAAGTTTCTAGTCACGTCCTTTGGACTAACCAATGCCTCAGCAATTTTCATGGACTAGATAAACTGAGTGTTCAAACAGTATATGGATATGTTTGTCATAGTCTTTAACGATGATATTCTTGTCTACTCCTATAGTGAAGGTAATCATGCAGACCATCTTAGAATTGCGTTGCAAACTCTTAGAGATCACCAGTTGTTCGCCAAATTTAGAAAATATGAATTTTACCAAAGATCCGTTGCTTTCCTCGGTCATATTATTTCCAGTGAGGGTATTTGAGTTGATCCCCAAAAGACAGAGTGGTATGAAACTGGCCTAGACCTATTTCTCCATCAGATATTAGGAGTTTCTTGGGTTTAACTAGCTATTACAGATATTTTATTGAGGGGCTTTTATCCGTTGTCTCCTATGATACGATTGACTAAAAAAAAGGTTATGTTTCAGTGGTCAGATTCCTGCGAGAAGAGTTTTCAAGAGTTGTAGACTCGACTAACTTCAACACCAGTCTTAGCATTACCTGATGGTATGGATGGTTTTGTTGTGTATTATGATGCCTCTAGAGTTGGGTTGGGTTGTGTTTGGATGCAAAGAGTTAAGGTCATAGCCTATGCCTCTAGACAGCTTAAGCCTCATGAACAAAATTACCCAACCCATGATCTTGAATTAGCTGTTGTTGTGTTTGCTTTGAAAATTTGGACACATTATCTTTATGGGGTGCACGTTGATGCATTCACGGATCACAAAAGTCTATAGTGTGTGTTTACGTAGAGAGAATAAAATCTTCATCTGAGAAAGTGGCTAGAATTGTTGAAAGATTGTGACATAAGCATTTTGTATCATCCGGGCCAGTCCAATGTAGTAGCAGATGCCCTTAGTAGATTTTCTATGGGCAGTGTTGCACATATGGAGGCTGATAAGAAAGAGTTCACTCAGGAAGTGCACCATTTGGCTAGATTTGGTGTTACATTAGTTGGTTCAACTGAAGGGAATGTATAGGTTCAGAGTACTTCCAAATCTTCCCTAGTTTTGGGAGTGAAGGAAAAACAAGATCAGGATCCCATCTTAGTTAGGTTAAAGGAGTCAGTTAGAGATAAGAAATTAGAGGTTTTCTCCCAAGGGGAGATGGCATGTTGAGATACCAAAGTAGACTGTGTATACCATGTGTAGATGAGTTAAGATAGCAGATTATGGCTGAGGCACATGGTGCGCGTTACTCCATTCATCCTGGTTCTACTAAAATGTATCAAGATTTTCGAGAAATCTATTGGTGTAGTGGTAAGAAGAGAGATATAACGGAGTTTGTACCAAAGTATGCAACCTATTAATAGGTTAAGGTAGAGCACTAAAGTCCTGGTGGTGTTTTGCAAGAATTAAGTATTCCTACTTAGAAGTGGGAAGAGGTAAACATGGATTTTGTGACCGGTTTACCCCATTTGCATCATCATCATGATTCGATTTGGTTTCTTTCCACTTTATATGTCCTATATGGGTAAATATTATGCTAAGTTATATATCTGAGAGTTGGTTAGGTTGCATGGAGTTCCCTTATCGATTATATCAGATAGGGGTACTCAGTTTACCTCTCAAATTTGGAAATCTTTTCAGAAGGGTCTTGGTACCCAAGTTCATCTTAGTTCTGCTTTCCATCCACAGACTCATGGTTAGGCAGAGAAGATTATTCAGAAAATAGAAGATATATTTAGAGGGTGTATACTTGATTTTAGGGGTAGTTGGGATGAGCATTTTTCGTTGATTGAGTTTACCTACAACAACAATTATCATGCTAGCATTCAGATGGCTCCATTTGAGGAACTTTATGGGAGGAGATGTAGTTCACCTATCAAATGGTTTGATGTGGATGAGACCACATTGTTAAGGCTAGATATGGTGTTAGAAGCTATAGAGAAAGTACAGTTGATTCGAGAGAGGTTAAAAATAGCTCAGAGTCATCAGAAATCATATCCATATGTGAGGAGAAGAGATCTTGAGTTTAAAGTTGGTGATTTAGTTTATTTGAAATTTTCACTCATGAAGGGGGTGAAGAGATTGGCAAGAAAGAGAAACTTAGTCCCCGTTATATAGGTCCTTTCCAAATTTTGAGTCGTATTAGGAAAGTAGCATATGAGCTTGAGTTTCCTACAGATTTATCGTCCGTACATCCGGTATTCCATGTGTCTTTGTTAAAGAAGTGTATTAGTGATTCAACGGTCGTAGTACCTTTAGAAAGCACAAAAATTCATGATAGCCTCTCTTATGAAGAGACTCCAGTTGAGGTCCTTGACCGTCATATTCATAAACTAAGGAACAAAAAAGTTCCTTTGGTCAAAATTCTTTCACGAAACCAATCCATTGAGGGAGCGACTAAGAAAGAATAAGCAGATATGCAGATCAAGTACCCTCATCTTTTCATTGCAGATTCAGATTCAGCACAAGGTAAAAAGTTTCCTCAGATCATCTCTTTTCATTCTAAGTTTTAGCTTTATATAGCCATTCATTCGGCAGCTCTTGCGTTTGAAAATCAATTTAGTCATGCTTTCATTTATGCATGCCAGTTATAGCCTCAGTTTCCTGCATCTCAGTTTTGCTAGCCACATTCGAGGACAAATGTTTTCAAGGGAAAGATATTGTAATGCCCCAAACCTTTCTAGCTTAAATTTGTTCCTAGAATGTTAAGGGATATCTTCCAAAATTAATAATATTTGTTTCATACACGGTTTTCCAGATTTCAACTTTTCATTGTATTAGAAATTGAATAAGCTTTCCATCAATACCAAATTTACCCAATTTCGACTCTCGATTGATAAGTTAGAGCATTTTTAGGTTGGCAGTGTACCACCTGGGCAGTCACCGCATTGCGGAGGTGGTTAAATTCATAATCATCATTTTCTAGTGGACCTCCAAGATATTGTCACGTTGTGGAGAGGTCCATTTTCCTATTTTTCAATTTCTAGTTATCCAATGCTATAGTGGTGCATCGTGTCGAAGGATAAAATGGTATCTCTCTAGGGCACCTCGATGGTGGTGCATCACGTTAAAGTTCCATGTCCCAATTATCAAAATCTAGTAGGACAACATGATAGCTCCGCATCACAGAGACCCCCAACTTCTCAATTGTCAAATACTAGTGAGCCACCGCAATAGTGGCATATCGCGGTGGCCCATTATATCGGGACCCCAGTTTATTTTTGTAGTTTCATTTAGGAGTTTAAAATGGGTACTTTGGACTATTCCCAAGCCCAAAATTTCTTCCAAACACAATATTTAAGCCTATTACAAGAATTTTATCCTTATATTCATCAAAGTTTCAGTCAGGCAAAACCCTAAGCTTCAACATTCAACTTCAAGAATCCTCAAGATTTCACCATTCTTTTCCCAAATCAATTCAAGATTAAAAGTTCCCAATTCAAGAATTCAAAGAATCATCATTCAAGAGCACAAATAGAATCCCAAAATCAAACTTGTTCATCTAGTTCATCATCCAAGGTATGTGGGGTTATGAACAAAGATAAACCTTTTATCCTTATGCCCAAAACTTAATTTTGGTTTCAATTTTACTGAATATTCTATCATGTTCCATGAAATTTAAGTAAGGGTTGATACCCATATCCTCATTATTTTAGTTTATAACATTATTAGGATATTTAAGGCTCCAATTACAAGAAATTTACATATATTCATGTTTGCAATTGTAAAATTTGTATTATGAGTTATATACCATTATCTAGACTGAGATTGTTGAAATATTTTAAGATGATTATTGAGCATGATGTTTAAATTTAATTATTGATGAATTAAAGCTTTATACTTTGAGTCCTAAGTACTATTAATGATTTTATAATGAAATTATGATCTCAAGTCCTATTGAAGAGTTTTGATTTGTGCTTTCAAAAGCAAAGATTGATATTTTGATCCTAAGCTAAGATAGGAACCCACATTATTCATACAATTTCTGATTTAAAATAAACAGGACCATAATTTGTTTTAGTTACGAACCCTTATGCTATTTTAAGGTGGATTTCCTATAAGTTCTAAGCACTAAGTATAGGAGTATTATTTAGCAGCGAATTGGGTATGATTCCAAGGACTCATGGCCCAGAACTATAAGCCATCATAGGTTTTAAATACCAAGAGTGATCTAAGATAGTGATCACTTAAGTTATGATTTTATTCTAATGGCATGGATAGAATATCTCTCCCCAACGTGAGCAAGACATTGGACTCCATGCCAGCTCACGTGGTTTATGTTGGTTAGAAGAAGCTCTCAAAGTTCCAGAGCTCCCAAAGCTACTAATTTTTGAAAGAAAAGAATGATAGAGAAGCTTTTCTAAGACTACGTGTTATGACTCACTAGATTTACAATTAGGATTTGTTATACATGATTTTATATTTTGGTATTTTAGATAATCAAGCTTATGTGAGTCATATACATCTAGCATACTTTTACTTTCTAATTATGATGATTTCTTACTTTTGCATTACACCCTCATATACTCAGTACATCATCAATGTGTTGATCCACATATATGTCTATATGCTACATTATCTTATAATGTAGGTGCAGGTGCTCAGTATCAGCAGCGTGAGTAATTCGAGCATCTCTATCTACGCTCCTAATGTTGGTGAGTCCTCATGATTCGAGGGCCTACTTTTTCAAATTTCCAGCTTTCATAGTATTTGATTTATTGTTTTAAGTTTAGTTTTAGTCAGTTAGGGGTCTGTCCCGATGACTCTCTAGTTCCTTAGAAGTAGAGGCTTGTTGGACTACAAGTTTATTTATAGACTTTCTGTATTTTCTATTTATACAGTGTCTTTAGTTTATTTAGTCTAGTTTTGGTATAATACAACATTATTTCTTGACTAGCTTATTTTGAAGTAAGGTTCATACCTAGTACTACTCATAGCCTTGAGCACCGTGTGATATCTCGGAATTAGATTTTGGGGCATTACAAACTTTATTTCAAAGCCTAAGGTTTAAAGATTCCTAGAGTATCGGACAAGCCACGTTACGTAAAGTCTTGATCATGTGTGTGAAGCATGCCACATCTGTGAACAAGAGGCGATGGAACATTTTAGGAAAATCATCTCCTTCTTACATAGTTTATCATGCCTACAACTATATCTATTTGCTATTAACTCATGCTCTTTCATGACAAAATATGCCTCTTCCTAGAGCTAATGTCCATAGGAATGATAATTGGCCACCCCAGGAATGATAATTAGCCACCCCAGCCTGTTGATCCCGTGAATGAGAATGTGTTTAATGCTGAATTTGAGGATACCTTTCAAGTATTAGCCCAAGCTGTGACCGCTAATGTTCAATCCAATAATCAGGCTACAGTTTTGCATCAACAAAGTGGTGATTTAGTAGCAACCAGAGTTTGTGAATTTATGAGGATGAATCTGCCCATATTCTTTGGGTCAAAAGTAGTTGAGGACCCCTAATTGTACTAAAGAGAAGAGCCTAGAATTATCTTTATATAGGTTGAAAGATGTTGCTTATGATTGGTCTGTCATGTGGAAAAAAGGTAAAAATGAGGGTGCAACTCCCATGAGTTGGCAGATGTTTTAGGATACTTTCCTAGACAGGTTCTTTCCACTTCAGTTGAGAGAAGCCAAGGTTTAAGAATTCATGAACCTAAGGCAGGGCTCAATGACTATGAAAGAGTACTGCCTTAAGTTCAACTAGTTATCTAAGTATGCTCTTGAGTTGATAGCTGACAATAGATTTAGTATGAGTAGGTTTGTTACTGGAGTGTCAATATTGGTAGTCAAGGAGTGTATGACTTCCATGCTTATCAGAGATATAGACCTTGCTAGATTGTTGACTCATGCCCAACAGATTGAGGTAGAAAAGTTGAAGGGAAGAGAGAGAGAAAATAAGAAGGTTAGAACTGGGTAGTTTGAGTATGGTTTGTCAAGGTCTGTAGGGGAAATCGCTCATAATTTTAGAGTTGTCCTTCTTTGCCAGCACCATTGTCGACTAGTACTCCCACTCCCAGAAGTAAACAGGAGCAGTGGGGTAAGTCTACTATGTCTAGATCCCAGAATAGTATGAATGGTAAGCCCAATTATCCTTCATGTACTAAGTATGGTAGAACACATCCTAGTAAGTTCTTGGATGGACAGAAGGGTTGTTTTGGTTATGGCATATTGTGTCATGGAATTAGAGAGTGTCCATATACTAAGTAGGGAAATAGAGATATTCATTTTCGGACAGGGGCTACTAGTGCACCAGCTCCTGCAGCTCGACCAGCCTCTCCCTAGGGCGCATTATCCAAAATCGGTACCGGTCAGTGTCAGGATCGGTTCTATGATTTACCAAACTACCAGGAGTAGGAGAGTTATCTAGATGTTGTTACTGGTATAGTTAATACCTTTCATTTTGATGTTTACATACTGTTGGACTCTGGGTTGAGCTTCTCTTATGTTACCCCTCTAGTTGCAGTTAATTTTAAGATTAGTTCTGAAAAGAGCCTCGAGCCTTTCGTAGTTTCGACACCAGTAGGTGAGTCAGTTATTGCCAAAAGGATCTATAGAAAACGTCCCATAACTGTCCTTCATAAGATCATTTTAGCAGACTTAATAGAGTTAGATATGGTTGACTTTGATCTTATCCTTGGTATGGATTGGCTCCATTGTTATTATGAATTAATAGATTGTAGCACCCGAGTGTGAAAGATTTAATTTTTGGATGAGCCAACCTTTGAGTGGAGAGGTAATTCAGTGTCTCCCAAGAGTCATTATATATCTTATCTTAAAGCCAAAAAAGTTAATCTCCAAAGGGTTCTCCAAAGGATGCATCTATTATCTAGTTTGAGTCTACGACACTAAGTCTAAGACTCCAATAGTTCAGTCAGTCAGCATAGTTAGTGAGTTTTCGGATGTTTTTCTTGAAGATATGCCAGGACTACCTCCCGATAAGGAAATAGAATTCAAAATTGATCTTCTTTCTGATACTTAACCTATTTTTATTCCTCCATATTATTTGGCTCCCAACGACCTTAAAGATTAGACAAATAAACACGAAGATCTTTTAGATAAAGGTTTCATAAGGCCTAGTGTTTCTCCATGGTGTGCTCCTGTCCTATTCATGTGAAAGAAAGATGGTTCCTTGTGTATGTGCATTGACTATCGTCAGCTGAATAAAGTCAGAGTCTAGAACAAATGCTCTCTCTCTAGAATTGATGACTTATTTGACCAACTTCAAGGTGCAAGTTATTTATAAAAAATAGACCTTAGATCCGGCTATCATCAATATAAAGTAAGGGAATGTAATATTCTAAAGACAGACTTCAGGACCCGTTATGGTTAGTTTGAGTTTCTAGTAATGTCCTTCGGACTAACCAATTCCCCAGCAGCTTTCATGGACTAGATGAACTGAGTGTTATATATTTTTTATAGTCTTTAATAATGATATTCTTGTCTACTCCCATAGTGAGGGTGATCATACAGATCATGTTAGAATTGTGTTGCAAACTCTTAGAGATCAAAAGTTATTCCCAAAATTTAGAAAATATGAATTTTGCCTAAGATCCGTTGCTTTCCTCGATCATATTATTTCCTGTGAGGGTATTAGAGTTGAACCCCAAAAGACAAAAGCCGTATGAAACTGTCCTAGACCTATTTCTCCATCAGATATTAGGTGTTTCTTGGGTTTAACTAGCTATTACAGATATTTTATTGAGGGGTTTTATTCATTGTGTCTCCTATGATACGATTGACTCAAAAGAAGGTTATGTTTCAGTGGTCAGATTCCTGCGAGAAGAGTTTTCATGAGTTGTAGACTCGACTAACTTCAACCCCAATCTTAGCATTACCTGATGGTATGGATGGTTTTGTTGTGTATTGTGATGCCTCTAGAGTTGGGTTGGGTTATGTTTGGATGCAAAGAGGTAAGGTCATAGCCTATGCCTCTGGACAGCTTAAGCCTCATGAACAAAATTACCCAACCCATTATCTTGAATTAGCTGTTGTTGTGTTTGCTTTGAAAATTGGAGACATTATATTTATGGGGTGCACGTTGATGTGTTTATAGATCACAAAAGTCTATAGTATGTGTTTATGAAGAGAGAATTAAATCTCCCTCTGAGAAGGTGGCTACAATTGTTGAACAAGATTAGGATCCTGTCTTTGTTAGGTTAAAAGAGTCAGTTAGAGATCAGAAATTAGAGGTTTTCTCCTAAGGGGGAGATGGCATGTTGAGATACCAAATTAGACTATATATACCATGTGAGAATAGTTAAGACAACATATTATGGACAAGGGGCATGGTGTGTGTTACTCCATTCATCCTGGTGCTATTAAAATATACCAAGATTGTCAATAAATCTATTGGTGTAGTGGTATGAAGAGATATAGCAGAGTTTGTACCAAAGTATTCAACTTATCAACAGGTTAAGGTAGATCACCAAAGGTGTATTGGTGTTTTGCAAGAGTTTAGTATTTCTACTTAGAAGTGGGAAGAGGTAAACATGGATTTTGTGATGGGTTTACCCCATCCCCATCATCATCATGATTCGATTTGGGTTATTGTGGATAGATTGACTAAGTCAGCACATTTCTTGCCACTTCATGTGTCTTATACGGGTAAATATTATGCTAAGTTGTATATCTGAGAGTTGGTTAGGTTGCATGGAGTTCCCTTATCGATTATCTCAGATAAGAATACTCAGTTTACCTCTCAAATTTGGAAAGCTTTTCAAAGGGGTCTTTGTACCTAAGTTCATCTTAGTTCAAATTTCCATCCGCAGACTCATGGTCAAGCGGAGAGGATCATTCAGGCAATAAAAGATATATTGAGAGCGTGTGTACTTGATTTGAAGGTTAGTTGGGATGAGCATTTATTTTGAATGAGTTTGCCTACAACAACAGTTATCATGCTAGCATTCAGATGGCTTCATTTGAGGAAATTTATGGGAGGATATGTAGTTCACCTATCAAATGGTTTGATGTGGACGAGGCTACGTTGTTAGGGCCAGATATGATGTTAGAAGCTAAGAAAGTACAACTTATTCGAGAGAGGTTGAAAATAGCTCAGAGTCGTCAGAAATCATATGCATATGTGAGGAGAAGAGATCTTGAGTTTAAAGTTAGTGATTTAGTTTATTTAATAGTTTCACCGATGAAGGGGGTGAAGAAATTTGGCAAGAAAGGGAAACTTAGTCCCCTTTATATAAGTCCTTTCCATATTTTGGGCCGTGTTGGGAAGGTGGCATATGAGCTTGAGTTTTCTGTAGATTTATCATTCGTACATTCGGTATTCCATGTGTATTTGTTAAAGAAGTCTATTAGTGATCCAGCGGTCGTAGTACCCTTGAAAGCTCAAAGATTCATGATAGCCTTTCTTATGAAGAGATTCCAGTTCAGATCCTTGACCATCAGATTCATAGACTAAGGAACAAAGAAGTTCTCTTGATCAAAGTTGTTTCATGAAACCAATCCGTTGAGGGAGCCACATGGAAAGCAGAAGTAGATATACAAATCAAGTACCCTTATCTTTTCACTGTATATTTAGATTTTGCTCAAGGTAAAAAGTTTTCTAAGATCATCTCTTTTAATTCCAAGTTTTAGCTTTATATAGCCATTCATTCTGTAGTTATTGCATTTGAAAATCAGTTTAGTCATGCTTTTAGTTATGCATTCCAGTTGTAGCTTCAGTTTCCAGCATCTCAGCTTAGCTAGCCACATTCGAGGAAAAATGTTTCCAAGAAAGAGATATTGTAATACCCTAAACTTTACTAGCTTAAATTCGTTCCTAGAATGTTAAGTGATATCTTCCAAAATGAATGATATTTGTTTCATATAGAATTTCCAGATTTCAACTTTTCATTGTATTGAAAATTGAATAAGCTTTCCATCGATACTAAATTCGCCCAATTTCGACTCTCGGTTGATGAGTTAGAGCATTTTTAAGTTGGCAGTGTACCACCTGGGCAGTCACTACATCGCAGAGGTGGTTAAATTCATTATTGTCATTTTCCAGTGGACCTCCACGATATTGGAGCATCACGGAGAGGTCCATTTTCCCATTTTTCAATTTCTAGTAGTCCAACGCTATAGTGGCGCATCGTGCCGAAGGCCAAAATAGCATCTCTATAGGGCACCACAATGGTGGCGCATCACATTGAACTTCCAGGTCCCAATTTTCAAAATCTAGTGGGACAAAGTGATAGCTCCTCATCGCAGAGACCCCCAATTTCTCAATTGTAAAATACCAGTGAGCCACCGCGATAGTGGTACATCGCAGTGGTCCATTAAATCAGGACCCCAGTTTATTTTTTCAATTTGATTTTGGAGTTTAAAATGGTATTTTGGACATTTCCTAAGCCCCCAATTTCTTCCAAAAACAATACTTAATCCTATTAAAAGCATTTTATACTTATATTCATCAAAGTTTCTCTCAAGCAAAATCCTAAGCTTCAACATTCAACTTCAAGAATCCCCAAGATTTCACCATTCTTTTATAAAATCAATTCAAGATTCAAAGTTCCCAATTCAAGAATTCAAAGAATCATCATTCAGAGCACAAATAGAATCCCAAAAGCAAACTTGTTTATCTAGTTCAACATCTATGGTAAGTGGGATTTTGAACAAGGATAAACCTTTCATCCTTGTGCCCAAAACTTAATTTTGGTTTCAATTTTACTGAATATTCTATCATTTCCCATGAAATTTAAGTTAGGGTTGATACCCAAATCCTCATTATTTTAGTTTATGACATTGTTATGATATTTAAGGCTCCAATTTAAGAAATTTACATATATTAATGTTTGCAATTATAGTATTTATATTATGAGTTATATACCGTTATCTTGACTGAGCATTTAGGGGTTGGTTAATTAAAGGTTTCTTCTCCGTAATTGAGAATATTCTAGGCATGTTACTATTTCCCAACTATTATTTTGTTAAAAGCATATGTTTTAAGGTATTATTCATGTGATTTTGATGTTTGTTTTGGAATATGGGTTGAGTATTTTGAATGTTTGTTTTTGAACAATGTTTCCCATGGTTTACATATGTTTGTTCATGCTTTAATTATGTTTTTGAGACTGTAGGGTGCATGGGTATGGCGAATAAACAAGGGAATTGTGATTTCCCTCAATTTTTGAATACTAACCATTGAAGTGATAATGACTCCATCCCCATATTTTGAAATTGGTTTTGAATATGAAAAATGTGCACATTGAACTACTCTTGAACTATCGCATAATGTGAAAAGTTAATGAAGCATAATGATTTTTAATTGAACCTTATAGGATTGTGTAATTCCCGAAGCCAATGTATAATTGAAACAAAAAGGCTGTGATTTTCCCCTAAATGATGATAATTGGTTTGGCATATTGATGTTACCTTGCAAGTGAAGTTGGTATGAAGATACCAATAGTATATGCCTAAATGTCTGCCCACTAGAAGCACTAGAAGTGGCACCCTGCTGAGATAGGCAGCCAGATTGAACTGGTGGATGGTTATGTTGACTCTACGAACCCACCTGAGTACATTCTCTTATATTATGTCCTTGCTTAGAACACTTGAAACATAAATTGTTGCTAGCCTTGCATACACCCTAATGGTTTCTGCCATATTTTTGGCAAAGAGGATTTGTTCAAGCACTCCTCACACTACCCTAAGATTTAGAGCCTGGCGCCCTATCCTTATTATTATTCTTGAGTTTGGGAATCAGTACACTAGCTAAAGACGGAGTTGGGATAGAAGATTTTGGGCTAAACTGAGGACAGTTACCACCTCCTGACTTTGGTTGAGCAAAGCTCAAGCTACCCGTTCTAGCCTTGTTTTTCTATCTCTTTTTCCTTAGTCTTATGTTCCTCAATCTATTGATCATGGACCATCAACCTAGATAAGTCTATCTCCTTAATCAGCATTATGGTCCTACACTTCTTTACCACACTGTCGATAGCCCAGACATGAACTTTCCCATCTTAGACTTGCTATCAGCTACCACATGAGGATCATACCTATCCAACTTAGTAAATTTGAGGGAATACTCTTTCACACTCATATTGCCCTGCTTTAGGTTGATGAACTCTAACACCTTAGCCTCTCTCAACTCTAATGGAAAGAACCTATCTAAGAAGGTGGTAGCAAACTCCTCTCATTCTATAGGCCCTGCATATGTGCCTCTATCTACATTTCACTACTTAAACCATGTATGAGCTATATCTTGCAGCTGATAGGTAGCTAACTCAGCACTCTCACTAGTAGTTAACCCCATAATATATGTTACCTTCGGCACCATGTCAAGGAATTCTTGTGGGTTCTCTTCAAAATTAGACCCTAAAAATAATAGAGGGTTCATTTAGGTAAAGTCTTAAATTCTAGATGTAACAATAATGGCCACTTGGTTAGCCTGATCAGCAGCTGGTTAAACATTCTGAGCTATCGTAGAATGGGCTAGAGTTGTGAAAGCTGCTCTGAATTCTACATAAGAAACATGCTTGTTCAGGGGATATTCCCAAATGGGCAGAGGTGTTGGCTGGTTCCCAGTTTTTCTTTCGTTGATCTTTCTGGGAGGCATATTCTGTAAACTAAAGGGAAAGTTGGATTAGACAAAGATTTTAACTTGATCTCATGCTTATTCATAAGATATGAACACTGAAAGAAGGGAAATTTTCCTAAAAACACCTCATATCCTGTTATCCATAAGTGTGGCACACAACACACCCATGCACAAGACTCTACTTGACAAAGCTTTCACAATCCTTAGGAAACTTCAGAACCATAGGCTTTGACACCATGTTTGTAATTACCCAAGACTACATCCTAATTATCAGACGGTGCTTACAATCCCGAGGAACCATAAGCTAACCCAAGAATGGTACCTGCTATGAGCACTGAATTATAATCATGAAAAACATATGCGGAAGTAAAACTAAAAATGCCATAAGATTCATAAAATTGAATCACTACTGAGTAGATCTATAGAATACCTGCTAATTGAAAGTGTCTAAAAACCTGTAACATCTAAAATAAATGAGTTGAAAGGATAGGCACTAACTAACTCCTGTTACTACCTAATAGCAACTTAAAAACTGAAATACTGTAAATGATAAAATAACTAAATAATTTTCACGTCCTCGATGTATAAGGACTTACTACTATATCTACGGCAGATAGATTGATCTTACTAGGTGCGGTCAGGAATCTGAGCATCCGAACCTATGATATGAGACATCATAGCACAAAGAAAGAGTATGCGTCCGTACTTTAAATGTACTGATATGCTAGGTAAAGTTAGGTTGATATGTATGGGTTCATGTGCATGAGTATAATAACTAAATATCATGAAATAACTGTATGAGAGGATATGCAAGACTAGGACTACTATAAGTACTGAATGTGCAATACCAATCATAAATCATCTATCTGAATTAATCTAAAGTTGATGTACTGAGTTTCGGATAACTGAATAATTGATAACTGTAAGTCATGATCGTGTAAAATTGAATTGAGTTCTGTACTGAATACTGAATACTGGATACTGATTGCTAAATACTAAAATTATAGCTGTAGGAGTTATTATCTAACCGACATACCCCAATTATTGACTGATTTGGGGTCTAAGCTGTAACCTTAGTTGTAAGGGTGTTAGCACCATGCCATGAGTTACCAAAATGAGTTGGGTAAACCCTAATATAGCAGGAAGACTCATGAGATGTATATGATTATGTCAACCCTAGCCTGGTAGGAAGACTATTTACCCTATGCTGGCTACGTAGTTCTGTAACACAGGAACTACAACACAGGGACTGCTACTAAGTGTCAAACCCTCTGTTGGTAGGAATTCCCCTATCCTAGGGTTTGCTCTATGATGAATCCTACTCTTAATTAAATCCACACTGAATTGATCACTAAACTATACTAGGCTTGACTGAACTGACACTTGACTACATTAACTAACTGAGTGATCTCGCTCATGGTATAACTAAATTCATTCTATAGACTCTGGAAAACTAGACAACAACTAAATTTTTGGTATTAAATACCTTCAGGAGTCGATTTCATAGATAATGGAACCATATCTTAACCTTAAAAGCATCACACTTAAGTTATCATGCACAACTCCATCTTATAGACATTTTGTCAAACTCTTAGGATACATAATTTTTGTACATGAGAATGATTAATATATGATTATCATAACTACGACATTCAACACTAAAATTGAAGGATTTAACATGAGGGTTACATAAATCAACAAACATTCTAGTTAATTCACATGAAACTCAAAATATTTTTTACTTGAAATCCCACACAACAACACATACATGAACACAATTCTATTCATAAATGTAAATCATAATCTAAGTTTTAAAGAAAGATTCTTGAACTCCAAGTGTGGAAGGAACCCAAGCATGAACACCTAAACATACCTTAATTAATGAATTTATGGGAATTGTTGGTGATTTCTTGGAACTTGATGTTAGACTTGATGAACTAGGGTTTTACACTTGAGAGAATTTGTGAGATAATGAGTGAATTTGCCTTATCAAAGGCAAAATTTTGTGTTAAGAATGAAATATATGAGGTTAAAATGACCTAATTACCCCTGCAAACTGTAACTTAATACATAAAATGTGCCCAGTGACACGATAGGCAACACACCGTATCGATGGTAATTATACAATTGTCGATGCACTGTGTCGATGGTGACAATGCAATGCATCCTGATCGCATTGACTTATTGTTTTGGTCATCCAAACATGCCTTAAATGATATATGAAAATTCTAAAACTCACCCAAAATGACCAATAAATAACCCTGATCATGAATCAATTTAAAAATCAGCAATTTAAGACTGGGAAGATTGAAAATAAAACCATTGAAATATTGAGGCCAAGAATAAGACTAAGTGTTAATATTTGGCTGAAATTTTCTAAGTCTGGGACCTCTTTTGGCATGCTATATGGGGATTAAACGGGCTAGGACTTTATGGGTCTTACATCATCTCTTAGTATTGAGTTAAAGAAGAAATAGATTTTGCACCCTATCTTGATGTAGATCAAGGATGATGTGGGTCACCATAAGGTGATGGATTTTGAGATTGGTAGTGATGGTATCTTGAGGTACCAAGGCAGGTTATGTGTTCTAGATGTTGATCGATTGTGAGAGAGGATTTTGGAGAAAGCTCATTAGTTGAGGTACACTGTTCATCTTGGTTTGATAAAGATGTATCATGACATAAGAGAAATTTATTGATGGAATAACTTGAAGAAAGATGTGGCCAATTTTATGCTAAGTGTTTAGTTTGTCAGCAAATGAAGGTTGATCACTTATGGCCTGGTGGTTTATCTTAAGAGATTGAATTTCTCGTATAGAAATAGGAAGTGATTAATATGGATTTCATTACTAGTCTTCCGCGGTCCTATCACTAGTATGATTCTATTTGGGTTATCACGGATAGGATGACTAAGTCCGCTCACTTCTTTCCAATGAGGACTAATTATTCCATAAAGGATTACACTAAGCTCTTTATTAAGAAGATCATAAAGTTATATGGTGCTCCAATTTCTGTCATATCTGATTGAGGTACTCAATTCTCATCTCACTGTTTACGTTTCATTCAGTGAGGTTTGAGGACTAAGGTAAACCTTAGAACCACTTTTCACCCTCAGATAGATGAAAAAGCAAAGAGAACGATTCAGAGTTTGGAAAATATGTCGAGGTCTTATGTGATAGATTTTGGTGGTAGTTCGGTTGGATATTTTCCTCTTGTTGATTTTACATATAATAATAGTTATCACTAGAGTATTGGGATGGATCTATTTGAGGCTTTGTATGGTAGGATATGTAGGTCTCTTATTGGGTGGTTCAAGGTTGGTGAGAATAGGTTGTATGGTCCCGACATGGCTCACCAAGCTATGGAGAAGGTAAAGGTAATTCAGGATAGGTTTAAGACTACCCAAATCTCCACAAGTCCTAGGTGGATGTAAGGAAAAAATACTTGGAGTTTGATGTGGTTGATTATGTATTCTTAAATATGTCTCCCATAAAGGGTTTTATACGATTTGGAAAGAAGGAAAAGCTCAATCCTTGGTATGTTGACCCCTTTTGTATTTTTAGGCAAGTGGGTAATATGGATTATAAGTTGGAATTGCCTTTGAGTTTGGTCTCTATTCATCTCGTCTTCCATGTATTAATGTTGAAAAAGTGTGTAGGCAATCCTTCCGTGGTCGTTCTTTTAGAAAGTGTGGGTGTCTCGGATTCCATATCCTATCAGATAGTCCCAGTTGAGATTTTAGATTGGCAAGTTCACCAATTGCTATCAAAGGAATTAGCTTCGGTAAAGGTTCTGTGGAGGAACCATAGGCATGAAAAAGCTACTTGGGAAGCCGGAAAGGACAAATATTAAGTACCCATTCTTGTTTCTCGCTTCAGAAAATCGTTCATGAGGTATGTGTATTCCTTACCATATTTTTCTTCTGCCTTTGTAAAAAGTAAGTGTGGTTGTGTTTGGAGTCAAATCCTACTAATGAATGCCTTGTCTCATCATTCGGTGATGAATGATCCTAAGGGGCATGATGTAACACCCCAGATTTTTTGGTCCTTGAAATTTATAAAATTTTATCCTTACTTTCCTAACTACGACTCTCCTTATGAGTCGTAGGAAGTTTTTACGATTAATAAGGACCCAAATTGTAGTCTGACTAGTGTGTGTAGATAAGTTATCTGTTCTGAGTACGAGTGGCTCCCAATGAGTCGTATGGACTCATTACGAGTCACAATGTCCCACCCGTAGTTAAAGTTTCAATCTATGTATGCAAACTGATAAAATGTCCAAGTTTTTTGGAGAATGGAAGCTCACCACTTTACTACCAACGACCGACAAACTAAGCTAACCCACCTAACACCGTGCAAAAAAATTAGAGGTATCTCTGGTGCCTTCATCACGTGGGGATACAATATCTGGAGATAGTTGGTGGGTTTAAGACTAGCATGTAACTCAGGGATAGGGAATAAAATATAGCTAAGTCAAATCCAATTCAAAACCATATGGACATTGTCATATACATACATAAATAATATTCCAAGAAAGGGAACAAGGCTAAGAATGGACTTTAAAACTTTATCCTGGATCGTCTAGATCATCCATCATACTATAAGAAGGCACCTACAGGCTATATGGGTCCATCTCTTCCCTAGATGAATGGTCCCTAGTGCATATAGCCGCACAAACCAGAGGATCTACATATGCACCATGGGGGACTCGAACCTCCCAACATACTAAGGTAACTGAAGCACCTAATAATTTAATATAATATGAGGGACTTAGACCACCCAATCATATAATAATAATGAGGACTCGAACCACCCAATCATTTAGACCCCCGCATCGGTAATTGTGATTTATAGTATTGGTCCCTCGGGACATTAACTTTCATGTCTCAGCTACACAACCCTCATTAAAGCCTAATTAAATTGTTTATCACACATTCTCATTCATTGAACCATGATACATATTTAGGCATACACTATTGGTATCTTCATACCAACTACACTTGCAAGGTAACACCAACATGACAAACCAATTATCATCATTTAGGGGAAAATCACATCCGTCTTGGTTTAATTATACATTAGCTTAAGGTTCAATTCAAAATCATTATAATTTATTAACTTTTCACATTATGTGATAGTTCAAGAGTAGTTCAATGTGCATACTTTTCATATTCAAAATTAATTTCAAAATATAGGGTTAAGGTCATTATCACTTCAATGGCCAATATTCACTAATTGGGGAAAATCACAATCCCCTATTTTATTCATCATAACCATTCACCCCATAAATTTAAAACCATAATTAAAGCATGAACAAATATATTTAAACCATATGAAATATTATTTAAAATCAAACATTCAAAACCCTCAACCCATGTTCCAAAACCAACATCAAAACCACATGAATAATACTTTAAAACACATGCTTTTAACAAAATCATTGGGAAAGAGTAACATGCCTGAAAGATTCTCATTTTTTGAGAAAAAAACACCTTGTATTAACCCTAGATGCTCAACCTTGAGAAAACCCTAACTTGCTTTGCTTGAAGAAATTTGAGAGAGTAAAGATAATTTTTAATTTGTTAAAGTATTGAAATAATGCACCAAAGACATTTTATAGACGTGGGGTATAATTTGGTAAAGAGGGAAATGTCAAAAGTTCCCTCAACTTAAAAGCTGAAAAATTATCGCCAGTGAATATGGGTCACATTGCTACTCATAACGACTGGTTATGACTCATAACCATGAGTCATCTTTAAGATAGTTTCATTAGGCACACCTACTATTGGCCCTACGACTTACATCATACAACTCGTTAGGGGACCCTACAACTCATTAGGTCCTAGTCGTAACCATAACGACAACACTAAGAGTTTACATTATCATTAATATTGTTATTTTCATTGTCAGGGTCGGGGCATGTCTAGACACTTTATTGATTTTAGTTTTTTTAGAAGGCTTTATGGATTACTGTGGAATTGGGTAATGATATTGGTTGGTCATTTTTGGTCATACTGATTATCGGTTATAGATATGTCTAAAATTCTTTGATCTTATCTTATATTATCTTGTTACATATTTGAGATTCATCTGCTGTTAGGAGTATTGTGTTATGTTTGGTTAGGTGCAGGGGGTGGTCTCTAGTCCTTGTTGGACTTAGGATACTCGTCACAGTCAACCCTGCTTCAGGTCATGACTAGGATAAACTAGATTTTTAGTAGTGGATGATGTAATGATTTGAGATTATGATAAAATATGTGAAATATGTGTTTCATATATTTTTTCCCTCTCATAGTTGCATTATAGTATTTTTGGTGTGTGGGGTTGATTGGCATAATTCCCAATACATTTTGGTACCATTTGTGCGATATTGTGGTTTTTAGAGGCTTCGGGAGCCTAATTATGGACTTTTGTAGTTATGTTTTGATCTATGTGATGGGTGGCTAAACAGACTACACTAGTAGATCTGAAACATTGATTTTAGGGTGGCAAAAAGTTTGGTGTGGTTTATGGCTTTTAAATCTCATTTCGACACTAGATGTGGAAAATTGTGACTTCAGTTTTTGGGGGTCAACTTTGTGAAAACAATGTCTTTTCAAAAATTTGATATCTTAATTGAGTTTGGAGCATTGAATTTAGCTTTGTTACATATTTCATTTGCATAAATCATATTCCGAATGAATCTCGAGGCCTTGGCGGAAACTTTGAAGAATTTTTAAGTCTCAATTGTTTTCTAGTGCATGTGCGATCGCACCACTTGAGTGGTGATTGCAAAAGTGTGGTAGAGAGGGAAGTGAGATCGATACACCTCCTCCTACTTCCAAGGTGTGCGATTGCACACCTGGGTGTGTGATTGCAGCATCTGATCACCTGAAATAGATATAAATAGACCCCTTAGGTCATGAATTAGCTCATTATTCACCATGTCTCTTTACACCTAAACCCAAAAATAGTGTGAGAACTTAAATGTAAGGCTTGTGGGTGCTTGGGAAGCTAGATTAACTTTTATTTATTGATTCTCTTACAGATTTAAGGTTAGAATTCACCTTTTTCTTAGTGAATCTCTTGATTAATTGCTCAATACTCAAAAATCTTAGGGATTGATTTTAAAGCTCAATTTCACTCCTTTTTTACTTTAATAATGTTCCTAATCCTATAATTACTTATTTTTCTTTGATTTCATCTTCGAAACAACCTCAATTCTTGATTTTAAATGGACTTCAAAGGTTTTACCAGTAAAGTGTAAAAATAATTTTTCTTCAATTTGAACCTTATTTTTAACTCAATTTGACTTAGGTTTTCAGTTTTAAGTTCCCAAAGTTATAGGGAATAGGCTTTTAAAATAAAGTTACAATTTTTCCCTTTTTTTAAAAAACTATTTTTCAAGGTCTGTTTTGACCTCGACCCAATAGTAGGTAATATGGGTATAGTTGGATTTGTTTTGATGAGTGGATTCTATATTTCTTGGTTTTATTTAATTTTGGTATCGTTGGAGAGAAGTAAGGTCAAGGGTTGAAGCATTGCAGACCGATTTTCAACCTTGAGGTAGGTTATAGCTTAACTCTTTCAGACCAGGCTGGGTATTTAATTTGAATTAGAAATGTATGTTAAGAGGATGGAAACTATTCATGAAATTGGCTATCTTAATGTTTTGTGCTCGTGTAGGGGCCTATATGTGATGTAATTATTAATTTTGGGATATTATATAATATGCGAGATCATATAGGGTCCTATGTGATGTGGATAGCTTGAAATACATGTAAATAATTATATTATGTGGATGAAATTCCTAATATGGTACCATTGGTGTAATTTTCTATATTCATACTATATTGTCATGTAAATCATATGGAATTTCATGGATGGTGGAAATAATGAGTGAATGTTGGCTCAGAAAGTTGTGGAATATATCATTTTGGATGGTTGTGGAAATATAACATTGTGGTTGGTTGTGGAAATACATCATGTGGTTGGTTGTGGAAATATTAATTGTGATTTGTTGTGACCATCACATCCTTATGTCATACTTATTCATGAAACATTGGTACCACTGTGACAACTTCTGAGAAACACTATAAACACCTTTTAAAACCCTTCTCGAGGGATGTACCAAGAAGGAGATATTGTGACATCTTATAAAACCCTCCTTGAGGGATGCACAAGGGAAAATATATAAAATATGGATTGTATAGGGGTTGAAGAACCCCCCATGGGTTCCATATCGAGAGGCTTTATTCCAAGGGTGTATATGGAGGTTGTCCGATGACCTTGTGTATCATCATCATTATTATTATTGTGTGTACTTTGTTATCATTGTGATGTGATTATACTTCTTCTTTGACTAATTTACCTATCTAATTATTCTTTCTCCTTATAATTGTACTCGATGATCTTGTATATATATCGTCCTTCCATATACTACTTGTATGTGGTATATTTTACACTTTTGTCTTTTTTGTGTTTGTTGCAAAATATGTTATATATATTAGAACTGTTGTGCAAGTAGCATGGGCTATCGTTGTGGGACATTTTCTAATTGTAGGTGACATGTCCTTAGGGTGTATTTTTTATGTCTTATTTTCTATTTTCCTTGGTCGGCCTGTGATACCTACTGACTACAAGTGGACCGTACTCACTCCTATTGTACTCTTCTAGTTCATATTCAAGTTCGGGTGTACCTCACGTTGCTTGATTTGAGATATTGTTGGAGCTTTCAAGGTAGTGGTTGATTTTCAGGCATCTGGATGTCTTCTTTTCTCTTTACCTATCATTAGACTGTCTTTACTAGTTTCAAAGACCGATTTATAACTATTGGATTTCTTATTTATTTCTTTTGGATTTGAGTTGTACTAGATATGTTCTTATATTTTTGACATTAGGTTTTGGGAGATATGGTTGCATTGTGGTTTATGTTTCTTTCCATAATTGTTATACTTATATGGTTCATATTTGTTCTAGCAGCCTTACCTTAGGGGTATTTCTGTCTTTTCCTCTTTATATATCATGACCTTTGAATTTGGGTCGTAACACGTAGAGTTCAACATCTTACCCACGTTGAGGATAGGTATCCTACCCTTTCCATCGATATAGAACCTTAACTTAGAGTGTTCACTAAAATTAGCCTCTTGGAGCAAGGAGACAATCTCTGGCGAGTCCCCTTAAACCTATAGTGGCACATAGTTTCTAGGAAATAGGATGGGCTAAACCCATATTCCCCTCTCGCTAATAAATACTACTCCCAAAATATACACTCGTATACTCATACTGATGAAATTCACCTTAAAATGGCATATGGTCTTATAAAACTAAAAACCAACTATGTTTTCCTTGCTGAAATCATGCTCATTAAGAAACTTGTGAATTTCATTCTTTATCTGGATCATAAGATCAAAATAGATACTTTATTTATGTTGTAATACTTTGTAACTTGAATTAGAAAGTTTGAACATGTTGTAAACTAATTCAGTCATGCTAAATCATATATACTTCTTCTAACTAGTGAAATTTCATATCAGAATACCAAAACTCAATGCATAAAATCACATTTATGGATAAAGCGTAAGTAAACATGAAAAATCTTGTGCTAAATAAAGCTTAACTCATTAGAAAATATCATAATCATAAAGCATAAGAAAAGTGGGTATGAACCCTAGTAAATCAATTCTTTATATTCAAGTAAAAATTAAAATTTTGGGCACAATACGGAAGAATACTTGTTCAAATTCCAATATTTAAAATTGATGAATTTTCTTGAGAGGAAGTTGAATTAGAAACCTGAAATCTTGAATTTTGGAGAAGAATTTCTCTTTTGGAATTCGTAAAAGTTTTGGAGTAGGTGAATCATGTGTAATGACTTGTGAGGGTGGGAAATCGTGTTTTGTACTTTTATGGGATTAATTTGGAGGTAAAAGACCAAAACTCCCTAGAAAATTAGAAGAAAAAAAATTGAAAATTGGCATTTCTGGGTCCTTAGGCATGGTACGCCCTTATCATGAAAGCCAGTTAGTGTGGAACTCCCTTATCGTATTTGGCCATTGGTTTTCATGACAGGGTATGCCATGCTATCATGACACGCCCTTAACACGGGCCCTAACTATTTCAGGGTCCCAAAATATCCCAAAATTCATTCCAAATATTCTAAAACATTTTCTGATTGTCCCGTTAGAATTCCTTATCATTATTCAACCAAAAATATTATCATAAAAAATGTAAGAGATACAAAAATAAAATCATTAAAATCCTGGGATCTAACATTATCTCTCTCTTGGGACCATTCATCCTCGAATGAAGGTTGGGATGGAGAAAGACCTATCTCATGGGTTTGTTAGTCTGAGATATGAAGCTTATCTTACTTTAAATTTGAAATCATTCACCTTAAACATGAACTTACAATGAAATGACTCACTACACATGAGCTTCATAGGGTATGAATAAGGATATCGATGAGTAGATTAGCGTAGAAGGGATTTTTATCTCAAACTGATAGTATGCTAGAATTAAATAGGTGATGATATTGTCTCATCATATATATATCTTCTTTCATGTCACTCCTTTAATTGATTGATTCCTCTATAGAACTTTCACTGAAGCTACTTACTTATTTCTTAATCTTCGTACTTGTCGATCAAGGATTTCAACTGGAATCTCCTCATATGACAAACTATCTTTCACTCTAATACTCTCTATGAGAACTACCAAAGATTGGTTTCTAATGTACGTATTCAACATTGACACAAGAAAGATTGGATGAACGACGATAATTCTGACAGAAGATCTAACTCATAAGTAGCCTCTCCAACATATACTATAATTTCATAAGGACCAATATATCCAGGACTGACCTTTCCTTTTCTTCCAAATCTTATCTCCCCTTTTATGGGTGATACCTTTAAAAACACCCAATCACCTACCTCAAACTTTAGTTCTCTCCTTCTTACATCTCCATATGATTTCTAATGACTTTGAGTGATTTTCAACCTCTCACGAATCAACTAAACCTTCTTAATAGCTTTGAGAATAGAATCCATCCCAACCATGGTTCCTTTACCAACCTAAAACCCGCCTATAGGTGATCTACACCTATGCTCATACAAGGCCTCGAAAGGAGCCATCTGAATACTAGTGTGTGATGATATCTAAACAACAACTCCTATCAAATGATGAAATGGTTTCTATAAAAATGTAGTAACCCAACATAGGCCAGGGTCAAATCCTAAGAGAACATATGGAAATGCAAATTTTAGAAGTTGTAGTCGGCGGGTAGAAAAGAAAAGTAAATGAGGGGTTTTGATTTAGTAATCTCGAGCAAGTAACTATACTAACTTCGGTTGTAATCAACAATAGATGAACACTAGGATTGTGTTCCTCCTGGATTCTCAACTCTGTATGCTTATCATGTTTTTTTGAACAAACCTGATACTTTGCATACAGAATTGATAAGTTATGTACCTTTTGCAGTCTTTTGGACGAGCATAAGGATTTTACCCTTTTACCTTTTGAGTCTTAGGATGTCGCCTTACTAAACCTTTTCTTGATCCTTGTTAACTATTACCTTTTGAGTTTCTAGTTATTAGATGAAACCTAACCATCTTACTAAGATAGAACCTAGAAGCTTGGATCGACAGTTAAACTCCAAATTGTTGTTGTCTTTATGTTTTTCTAGTCACTACTCCTCTTTTGGAGTAAGAAACAATATCTAGGTGGGATCCTAATGTGTGAACCCATTAATAAAACTATTATAATGAAGATAATGTAATACATGCATAGGTATTGGTTAAGAACAATGAAAGCACTTTCCCCATTTCGTCAATCCACAAGGGTTTCACAATCCTAGCTATGAGTTTTAGCTGCTCATTCTTGTAAAGAAATAAATTACATTCATAGTCGAAATCATAGATGAAATCATAATGATAAGAAGTAATAAAAACCACAACCGTAACTGAATTAATCAACCAAAGTCAATACAAGAAAATCCAAAGATCAAAATCTGATCTTGGAATCAAAAGATATTTGTGATTATCAAAAATATGTAACTCCTACTAAAAAACACATTAAGGGTATTTATAGTACATGAGGCAACCCTAAAACCAAAGTTTGAACAAAATAAGAGAAAACAGGGTCAATGGCCATATGTGGTCCATACTTGAGGCCTGGCACTGGGAGTAGGTAGTACCTGCAATCCTAAACCTGGGCCAAGGTACAAACTATAGGTGCCAGATGAAAAATTCTTATAAGTTCAGCTCTTGGGATTTTGTATTTTTGGCACTTTCTTTACCTACCTGCGGTCCGTAGCTTGACTTAGTAGGTGTCGGGATTCATCTTTTTAGCTCTTCTTTAATTTTCAAACATGCTTTGATCACGATCAAGTTGGAAAGTGTCTCAAACATCTATAATTTCTCCAAACATAGCAAAAAACACCTTTTTCACTTTTTTCATGAACTTATCATCCAAAACATGATTTCCTGCAAAACATACCCAAAAAACATCATATCTAACAAAATAACCTCAAAAACTTGTATTTTTCCTTATTTTAAGGGTCGAAAGTGTTATATTTCAATAGCACATTGGTGTGGTAATTGTTGTTATAGGCAAACTCACTATAGGTAGATGAAGTCAATCACACATGCTCTCAACATGTGTTTTAAAGTTTGAATGGTACGCTCGACCTAACCATTTGTTTGTGGATGGAAAGTAGTACTAAGCTTTAAATTTGTACCAAGTCCTTTTTGAAATAACTGCCAAAACTACAAAGTAAACTGATTACCTCAGTCTAAAGTAATCGACAAGGGAATCCCATATAGCCTTACTAACTCATAAACATATAAATTAGCATAACATTTTGTTGTACCTGAGGTATTAACTAGTAAGAAATAATTGACTTGGTCATTCGATCCAGGATGACCCAAATTAAATCATGCTGACATCTGGTGCAAGGAAGTTCCATAATGAAATCCATTTTAATGACCTCCAACTTCCAAGTAGAGATATTGATCCTGGTCCATGATGCTCTACTTTCTATAATGACCCTTTAGGTTATTTTTGATATTTTCTTTTATTTTTATTGTTAGAGCTTTTCCATAGTTTCTTTAAGTAATTTATGACTTGTTAGGACTTACATCTCGATTACCAAGCAGTTCATTTACTTTTTAGATCCAACTCTTTGTTTAGAATTGTTTGCTAGTTCCAAATAGCAACTGAGCAAAACTCTAGTAAAACAATATTTAATGCAAATCCTGACTGTGCTAGTTGATCTAAAATATCAAGTTTAGTCTAGGTAGACCTTTGGTTCAGGTCCCGAGGCACCCGATCTCATTTCAATCTATTGGTCAAAAAGTTGAGAAAATGAAATATGAGTGTGGGATCCACATTTGGTTGAAATGACCTATAATTAAAAATCCAAGTATAGCATTGAGTCTAGAACATCAAATTTAGTGTGGTTACATAGTTCATTTACGTATATGATATTTTAAATGAATCTCGAGAGGAGGGTGGAGACATGAAAAATGTTTCCAAATCTCATCTGCATTTAGGTGAAACGATAATTTCCAACCAAAGGTTGTAATTTTAGTATCCTTGGCATTGAATAGGGTACAATCGTGGTGTCCTATTGCGATTGCGACTCTAATAGCAGGCGGAGGTAATGCGATCACATACCTATTGGTTATGATATCGACTGTCGATTCCCTCGACTAGGTATAAATTGAGATATTTTTCATGATTTTGGGCATTATTCATCTTTTCCCTTGAGTGATAAATCCTAAAATAGTGTTTAGCTTAAAATTGAAGTTTTTTGGTGATTAAGAAGCTTGGGTAACATTTATTTCGTTATTATCATCCTATTTAAGGTAAGAATTCACCCTTTTCTTTGTAAAACTTCTTAATTAATTGCTCAAAAATCCAAAATCCTTGGTGCTTGATTTTAGCTCCAATTTAGCTTAGTTTTCACCTATTTTTAGGGTAATAATTCCTTAAGCTTGTATGAAATGTTGGGTCGGCTTTCAAAATGCAATTTTTGTAAGTGGGACCAACATGGGGTTTTGATGTCATTTTTGGAACCAAACCACAATGGTGCAATATGGTATTGATGAGTAGAATGTGTTTTTGATAGCTTAGCATCTTGAGGAGGCTTCTCAGAAGGGAAAAGTAAAGGTTTAGTCATTCGTTGAGGTTTCTTTGGCATCGAGGTATTCTAGGTTTATCCCTTGTTAGATTGAGATATGTCATAGTATTCTTATGATATTATGTTGTATTTGGGATGGGTTTAGTTATTATCTTGATAAAATGCGAGACATGGGTTTAGTTGGACCGTTTAGGCTAATTTGAAACTATAGAGATGAATTACTTAGCTTGTTGCCTTGAACTTTAGTGCATTAGACTTCATTACCCATGTTAACATGGGAATGCCTTAGTTTGCTCTAAGTTAAGTAAAATGCCCTAGCTAATCATGGTTAGAATAAGTTTGGCCTTAGTTGCTTACTCTAATGAAGGTTTTCTTAGTTCTATTGGACTTAGTTAAAGTTCTTGGGTAGGATCTATACCTTAGGGATAATTGTGGCTTTCTATACATCTAAGAGTAGATTTATATACTTTATCCAAGTTTGGGATAGAAATTCAACTTAGAATGTATTTCAGGGATTTAGAAGTAGGCTCTTTGACCTGCCTTAAGTCAAATTGATGATTGTTCTATTGAATCCCTTTATACTCTTATTAAATGGCTATAGAATTCCCGTTTTAGGCAATATTGAGAAACCTTGGTACTTTTTGGTCATGATAAATGATGTTAGAACTAATTCCTAAATGATTTTTCCATATGTATGATTTCTTGGTTAGGATGATGATAATCCATTGATTCGGCTACCAAATGTATTATTGAATGAGCTCTTGACTCTGATACTATCTAAGCCATAAATTATGTTATGAACTATGCTATGAATAGACCATAGATTATACCATAGATTAGCTATTGCTCAAGCTATTGATAAACTATCTTTATGCAAATGATTGGCCATTGAATAGGCTATTAATGAGTCATTGCTCATGATATTTCTTATGATTATGATCATGCAAAGATATTATACTAAAAACTATTCTATAAAACATTCCTAATGATGATATTAGAAATTGTGCCATGAATTATGTTAGAAGTCATTCTTATTGATTATATGGTAAATTATGCTATTAGTTATGCTTTAAATCAAAATGTTTGATTATATGAATACTCATGTTATAGATTGGGACACCTACAATAGTGATATTGATACCTGTTAAGGCTAGAGGATACCATGATGATATGATAATATGATGATACCCTGCAAGGGTAGAGGATATTAAGATGAATGATGATACCCGGTAAGTTTGACAGATATTATGATGATACCTAACAAGGTCGTAGGATATTATGATGATATGGTTTTGTTATTAAGGATGCTGGTTATAGTCCAAAAGTGTTAAATACTTGTAAAGTGGTATAGTTGATGATTAGTGCGAAATATGGATTAGTGGTGGATTTTTGTTTAAGTGGCTAATAATGACTAGTTGATAAATGAGGTTCAGTTGGCTATGATGATTAGTAATAAATGATGACTGGTAATAAATAAAGCTAGTTGAATAATTGATGGTTACCTAACAAAGGGTTATTAGCGGTTATGTGGTGAATAGTTGTTTAAGTGATGAATAGAGTTTTTATGATGACTAGTAGTTAAATGGACTAGTTAATAGAGATAGTTAGTGAATAAATGGTGACTAGATACTATCGATGCTAATTATGTTTAATAATGGTAGCATTATGGAAATGCAGGCATTTTGTGAAATATTGATAAACGATCATTTGATGAAAATAATGAAATAATGGTTGAATAATGAAGAAGGTTAGTTATAATATTTGTTCATTGCTTTATTCTTATATTGAATATACTCTCCAATCGTATGTGAGGCTGTGACGAATTCTTTATCTTTCTTTACCAATTACCATTTGGGAGCCAATTTTGTAAGTCATGGTTACTTGAGCTAATGCTTTATGATACGTTATCATTCTGAATTGTTTACTTATTATGCACTATGATATTGGCATATGTTGATGCCTTTTGTTATCTTGTTATTAAGGTTTAATTACTTATTATGTACAACGATGTTGGAGATGATTTATGTTTGTTTTTGTACCTTGACTTAGTTTATGTTATTTTGCACTTTATCATACATATATCATGATTTAGATTAGTCGGCCGATAATGCCTACTAAGTACCCATTGTTTTGGTACTCATACTATACTTCTGTACCTTTTTGGTATAGATCCAAGTAGTACTTTCCATCATAGATCGAGGTTTATGTGGTGACTGATTTTTGGAGATAGGATGAGCTCTTGGATTTTTAGCTACCTGTTTCCCTCTATTTTATATTTTTAGTCTTTTGTTTTGAGACAGATGTATTGATTATTCTATACTTTTGATTTGTATTAATACTATTAGATGCTCTTGAACGGGCTCTAAAGGTTGAGGGATTGGTATCTTGTATTGACTAATTTTATCTATCTAGAACACTTTATTTATTTATATATTTTGTGTTTGAATTTCACCTGTAATGGATATTTCCTACCAATTAACCCATTGTATTAGCTTCGAGTTATGACTTTGCCTTACCTACTGGCAAGATTTAGTAGGTTCCATCATGACTCGTAAATTATATCATGATAAAATTGGTATTAGAGCCATGGTTTACCGATATTGTTAGTGCAAGAGCAAGTATCTAGTAGAGTCTTGTGATCAGAATAATGACGTCTGTTTCTTATATTTGAGAGTCTATGGGACATTCATAGGAGTTCTTCACTTTTGTCAGTCATATTGTGCAAAATGTCTGAGTCGGTTTGTAGAAGTATTCCCTTAACTTTACCCTTCTACAAATGGCCAGGACATGTTCAACTTCTCCAAGAGATGAGGGTCCAGAGATTAGGCCTAGGGATCTTTCTCATGTTCGTGGACAACTTAGAGGTAATAGATAGCCGCGTGATGTGTCCCCAGCTAAGGGCCAGGATAAGTTGCCTTCCTTGGGTCCTACTCTCGCTCCTAAGCAAGAGATTATTTCGCCTAAGCCAATGATAGGCCAGGGACCAGCCTAGGATCCACCAAGGTTTATTTCTTAGTAGGTGCTCAAAGATGCTTTGGTTTAGCTTTTGGGTTTAGTTAGTAGTGCACCATCTGATATTGTACAGTCTACAAATTAGATTGGTACAAAGAGAGGGCGCAACTTGTAGATGGTAGGGTTGAGGTTCCTCTTGCACCGATAGTTGCTTAGCCGGTAGTTTCCCAGCTAATGGTTTCTTAACCTGCTATATCTTTAAAGGAACAAAAGATGTTGGGGAGATTCTTACAATTGGCTTCACCTAGGTTTTCTGGTTCTCCGGATGAGGATACATATGAGTTCCTAATTTCTTTTGAGGATAGGCTCTATAATTTATGACTTGTTAAGACTCGTGCTTTGGATTACACTAAATTTTAGTTGGACTTGGTAGCCCGACAATTGTGGAGAGCTTATATAGATTCTAGACCAATTAGATCTTCTTCTGTATCATGTATTCAGTTCTTTGAGATATTCTTAAAGAAGTATATGCTTCGCAGCCTTAGAAATCGTTTATGGATTAGTTTTCTAGATTGGAGCAGGGCTCCATGATAGTTGTAGAGTATGAGGCTCATTGTCACGAGTTGGATAGGCATGCGACTTTTATTCTGGATACTAAGTATAAAAGGGTTTGATGCTTTGTTAGAGGGTTGAGACTTCCCATTCGTACACAGGTGAACCTTAACACCACTTTCTACCCTAAAATAGATGGGCAAATATAGCATACTATTTAGACTTATGAGGATATTATAAGGCCTGTGTGATTGATTTTAAAGAGAGTTGGGTTGATTATTTTCCTCATATTGAGCTTATGTATAAAAATAGTTATCATTCAACAATTCAAATGGCCGATTTTAAGGCTTTTTATGGTAGGAGGTGCAGGTCTCCTATTAGATGGTTTGAGGTTGGTGAGACTAGATTGTTTGGTCCTAACTTGATTCACCAAGACATAAAGAAGGTAAAAGTGATTAGAGAAAGAATTAAGACTGCTCAAAGTCATCAAAAGTTTTATTCAGATGTAAGGCAAAGAGAATTGGAGTTCAAAGTAAATGATTGGGTGTTCTTGAAAGTGTCTTCTACGAAAGAAGTCATGATTTCGGAAGAAGAGGAAGCTCAGTCCTCGTTACATTGGTCCATATTCGATCTTGACCACAATTAGGAATATTGCGTATGATTTGAATTAGCCTACAAGTTTGGGTTTTATTCATCCCATATTTCACGTGTCTATGCTGAAAAAAGAGTATAGGTGAGCCTTCTCTAATAGTGCCTATTAAGGATGTTGGTGTTATGGATTTCTTATCTTGTGAGGAATTCCCAGATGGGATATTGGATAGGAAAGCTCGTATATTAAGGAACAAGGATATAGCTTCGGTGAAAGTCCTTTGGAGAAACCAAAAGGTAGAAGAGGCTACATAGGAAGTTGTGGAAGATACAAAGTCCAAATACCATTCTTGTTCCCCATGTTTGATAAAATTACTTAAGTTATGAGTTGTGTTTTCATCTTGTCATTTTCTGAGTTTATCATTTAATTATGGTGTATTCTTGCTATTCTTGTGCTAAAAGTGTCCTAACTCATCATTCGATCCTAAGGAGGGATAATGTAAGACCCTTAAAATTTTCATTAGTTTATTTTTGACCTTTTCATATTTCACTTGAATTGTGTTTAGGGATATTAAAAGGGTAATTTGGTAAGGCTTTGGAATTTTTAAAAAGGGTTCAGGGCAATTTTGGTACTTTGACGTGGTAAGCCTCTGAGTTTTTTCCATGTCGTGGAGGTGACACTCCATGCTATTATGTACAGATGTGGTTTGGTTGGTTATTAGTTGACTCTTATCTTTCATAGAGTTACTTATTCATATTTATTACTATTTAATTGGCTTCCATATTTGTTATTATTATTATTATTATTATTATTATTTTGTTCTCATGTGGTTAGAATATGGGGGTGGTATCGGGTCCATGGTGGACTTGAGATACCCATCACAGCTAGGCCCTAGTTTGGACCATGATAATCTTGGTATCAAATTTAGGTTTAGAGTCATTGGGTGTCAACGAGTCATAATTAGTAGAGTCCTTTTTATAGGTGTGTATCGTGCCACACTATAAGGAAGAGGCTACAAGGCATTTTGGAATGTTTCTCTTTTATGTGTTCTATTTCCGGGCTATAGAGTCTAGTTTTATGAAACTTCTCTAACTCCTAGCTTCCTCATATTTAAGATCATGCCTCACTGAAGATCTAATTTTCGTAGAAACTCTATTGTGAACTCTATTCTACTGAGGATAATGTGGAGGGGACTTGCCGTGTGTATGGAGTGTAGCCCCGATCTAGGGTCCCTTTTCATGCTTGTGCTTCTCGATATAGAGTTCCACCTATCCACACTAGTCCTCATCGGGATTCTTAGGGTGGTGATTCTTATGACCAGCCACCTCAGGAGGTTATCTCTAATCTTGAGTTCCATCGGTTTATTTATTTTCTTACTTAGTTGGTGTCATTTCAGTCTTATCAGTCAGATCGTGATGGTTTTATAGCTCCTTCAGCTGAGGTCACTCGAGTTGGACAGTTTATGAGGTTGAATCCCCCAACCTTTATAGGTTCTATGGTTGAGGAGGATCCTCATGGATTTGTAGATGAGATAGAGAAGAATTTTAAGGTGATGCGTGATACTGATTCTGAAGGTGTAGTATTTGTTATATCTCAGCTAAAAGATGTAGCTTATCAATGGTATGAGAAGTGAGAGCAATTAAAGGGTGATGATGTAGAGTTGGTACTATGGGATGAGTTTTCGGGTGCATTTATTAATCACTTATTTCCTTAGGAGTTAAGGGGATATAAGGCTGAGGAGTTTGTTAATTTGAAGTAGGGTAAGATGAGTGTGAAGGAGTATGCACTGAAATTTCAGGAGTTAGCTTGATATGCTCCTGAGTTGATATCTAGCTAGAGATCCAAGATGGGGAAGTTTGCTCTTGGGTTTTCCCATGACATGGTATTGAAGTGTAAGGTTGAAACGATAAACAATGATACGGATATCTCCAAGCTTGTGGTTTATATGTAGAAGGTTAAGGATGAGAAGTAGAAATAGGATGAGATTGGGGAGAGGTAGAGCAAGAAGTTCAAGTATTCAGAGCAGGGTGGGGGTCAGTAGAATAGTAGGAGAGATGGCAGACAATGGACCAAGAAGAAGAATTGGGACAATTCTTATTCGTTTGTTAGTGCTCCTTATCCTAAGCCTTCATTCGATCGTCGTTCTTAGTCTAGTGGTGGTTCTAAAGGCACAAAGTGTCCAGTATCAGGCTAATGGAGCTTATTCAGTCCCACCTTATCCTTTGTGTCATTTTTGTGGGCAGATTCATCGTGGTTATTATGAGGAGATGAGGAATCGGTGCTATAATTATAGATAGCTAGGTCACTTACAGCGTAATTATCTTTTAGCTAGAGTTGCCACTGGGCTAATAAAGATCTGATTGCCACATCTTCATCTCCTGCACCAAAGGGTGCTACTTCTGGTATCGGCACTATCCAAAATTGTCTCTATGCACTTGCTACTCACCAGGAATCTGAGGTATCTCCAGATGTTGTTACTAGTATGTTAGAAATCTCCTATCGTGATGTGTATTATTTGCTTGACCCGAGGACTACCCATTCTTATGTGACCACCCCTTATGTGGATGTGCATTTTGGTTTTGGTCCCAAAAGTACTTTTGACCCCTTTTTTATGTCTACCTTGATGGATGATTCTATTATGGCTAGAAAAAATATATAGGGTTTGTGTGGTGTCTATCTTTTATAGGGAGACATTGGTGGATTTGATAGAGTTGGATATGGTAGATTTTGATGTTATCTTAGGGGTGGATTTGCTTCATTCGTGTTATGCTTCTCTGTATTGTAGGACCTGAAAGGTCAGTTTTTACTTTCCTAATGAGCTAGTATTAAAATGGGAAGGGAGCTCCTTAATACCTAAGGGGTGGTTCATTTCCTATATTAGAGCCCAGAAATTGGTTTCTAAAGGGTGTCTATATCATATAGTTCAGGTTAAGGATTCTGACTCTGAAAGTCCTTTGTATTTTATCACCGTGGTTAATGAATTTCCTGAAATGTTTCCCGATGATCTTCATGGGATTCCTCTTCTTCCAAAAACTCATCCTATTTCTATTCCTTCATATAGAATGGCTCTAACTGAGTAAATAGAGCTAAAGGAGCTGTTAAAAAATCAGCTTGATAAAGGGTTCGTTTGCCCTAGCATTTCTCCATAGGGTTCTCCTATACCTTTTGTGCATAAGAAAGATGGGTCTCTTTGGATGTGTATAGAGTATCATCAATTGAATAAGGTTACAGTGAAGAATAAGTACCCTCTTCCTAGGATTTATGATCTTTTTGACAAGATTTAGGGTGCCAGATGCTTCTCAAAGATTGATCCTCATTATAGCTATCATCAATTGAAAATTTGGGAGGTTAATGTTCCGAATACTTCTTTCCAAACCCGGTATGGTCACTATGAGTTTCTGGTTATGTCATTTTGGTTAACTAATACTCTGGCTGCATTCATGGATCTTATGAATTAGGTTTTTAGGAAGATTTTGGACTTGTTTATAATTGTCTTCATTGATGACATCCTGGTGTATTCTAAGAGTGAGAAGGATCATGCCAGTCACCTCTGAATTGTTTTGAAGACCCTTAAGGATTAGAAGTTGTATGCTAAGTTTTCTAAGTGTGACTTTTGGTTGAATGATGTGACTTTTCTTGGTCATGTTGTTTCTAATGAGGGGATCAAGGTGGATCCACAAAAATTTATGGTAGTGAAGAAAGAGCCTAGACCCATGACTCTGACCGATATTAGGAGCTTTTGGGGCTTGGACGGGTATTATAGGAGGTTTGTAAAAAGTTTCTCTTCTATTGTTGTTCCACTGACAAGATTGACTCAAAAGAAGGTTAAGTTTTTATGGTCCAATGCTTGTGACGATAGCTTTAAGAAGTTGAAGAATAAATTGACTTTTGTGCCAGTTTTGACCCTCCCCGAGGGTACTGATGGTTTTTTTCTATTTTGTGATACATTCCATGTGGGACTGGGTTGTGTTTTGATACAGCGTGGTAAAGTGGTGGCCTATGCTTCTAGGAAACTTAAGGTATATGAAAGGAACTATTTGACTCATGATATAGAGTTGGCGGTTGGTATTTGCTATGAAGATTTGACGTCATTACCTGTTTGGGGTGCATGTGGATATCTATTTGGATATTAAGAGATTGCAGTATGTGTTCACTAAGAAAAAGTTAAATCTTACGCAAAGGAGGTGACTTGTGTTGCTTAAGGATTATGACATGATCCTTCACTACCATCCAAGTAAAGCTAACGTTGTTGCTGATGCTCTTAGCAGGTTATCTATTAGAAACTTATCCCATGTTGATGAGGAGAAAAGAGGATTAGCGAAGGACATTGAAGATGGGGCAGTTGTTGTTGTCACACTCCTTTTTTTTTTTACCAAAATGATATTATTTTAAGTTCCAAAAGGGTTTTTGTTATTTAATGACAAAAGATAAAGTTTGTTTCGAAAAGGACTTTTAACAATCAAAACTTAGAGTCTCCACTTGGCATAAATCTAGTACGCCATGTCACCTTTGGAAATCCTTTTCCAAAAAATGATTATCACTCTTTTAAACTTATCCGTGGACAGAGATTCTAGTTAAGGAATTCTATTAACCGAGGGGGAGGTGTTAGGCATCCCTCAGTCTCATAGTTCCACCATGGTCGCTCTGTAGAGTATATCGGCTAGCATGACAGTATGAAATGTATAAACCAAACAAAACACACAACAAGAAAACAAAAAATCAAACAAACAAAACCAAAAAATAGAATCTAGTCCAATTTATTACAAACCAAAATAAAAATACTAAAATGAAAACTTAATCTATTCTAATTACCATAACTATACTTTACCCGATGAACCGAGCCTTGATAATGAATCTCCTTTGCGTACATGATACTTTTGGATCATTCCCCGGTGAATAAATACAATTTTTCTTGGGGAATTCCCCGGCCAAAAAGGTACAAGAAATTCAAATTCGATGAAATAAAAGTCAATCAACACATTCAAACCCTAAACAATCCACAATCCTAAATTATACATACCCGACCTAGGATTTTCCTATTAAATTTTCGATCTAAGGCATCATACTATCAGATTTGATAAATTAGCACTTCTTTCAAATCATCCAATTAATCAACTCAAACCAATATGTTCTTTTATCAATTTCAATCACCACCCTATGTTTCATCTTCAATCATCGATTAAACAAGTCTCAATTATAAATTCAAAGTTTCTCCTTTCGAGTTTTCAAAATCCAAATCAAGCATCAGTGGGCATATACACCGCAAGTAATCAAAACATGCTAAGCACACCAGTTAACAAAATCACATAAAAATTAAAGGGAGAGAAGAAAGAATTGGTTCTCAAATGCTTTCAATTGGAATAATCCTTACAACTAAACAGCGTCCAATACCTCGAATGAGACCTTAACCAACGAACAAATTTGGCTTTGATATAGACCTTTTGTTTTGGTTTTCACCAACCTAAACCAAAAATCACGAAACAATAAGACCCATACACAATTTCATATGGAACGTCACTACGTCATTAGTTCTCTAGCGATGGTAGGTTCTGGGTTGGTTTTCGGTGGATATGGTCGTTTTATTGTGGGTTCGATCGGCTTTTGTTGGGTTTCTGGTAGTGGGTGGAGGTATTAGATTTGCGGTCTTCTTTGGAAAAAATTGACTATGAAATCTATTTTCTGGTGACACTTCACCAAAAAATCTAAGCCAATGGTGAAATACTCCTCTCCCCTCTGTTCTCACTCCCGTTTTCTCTCTTTTCTTCCTATTTCTCATTGTTTTTTCCTAGATTTTGTTGTTTCTCTGCCGTGTTCTCATCTCTCTCTGTTCTCTGTTCACCAATTTTTCTTCTCTCTCTCAATTCTCTACTTGTTTCTATCTCTCTATCCTCTTCCCTGATGGTGTAATGGAGTATCACTGTTCCCCTTTGACTCCCTTCTCTATCCTCTTCTCTGTGTGTTTTGGTGTGTATGTGAGAATTTTTAGAGAGTATTATGTGTGTGTGTTCAGTGGAAATAGAGGAGTATATGTATTGTATTCTTGTGGTGTCTCTGTGTCACAGCCCAAACTAGGGCCTAGACATAATGGGCGATCCCAAGCCCAACCAGGACCGGGAAACGCCTCCGCTACCCAACCCAACCACCAAACGCATACCTTTAGTCGGCTGAATTCTAAACATATAAAAAGATAGTGTATTTATCCATGTGGTGACTCTGGGATAAGTCTATAACCGATACCAACACAACCAAGTCTATCCACCCCATAACCAACCAAACTAATATGGAAACTATAAATCAAAATCATATAGAATAATAATCCAAAGTATTTATATATATATATATATATATATGTATATATATATATATGACATAAACAATCCATAACATACCCCAAGTCCACAGTTGTCCATACAAAGCCTCTAGACCAACCAAAGAGTACCTAGCCGGACATGCCCACGACCGTAGCCAAAAACCAAAGTTTATGGAGGACAAGAAATATGTAAAGTAAACCATGACATGAAATAGATGCCTTTCGAACTTTGAAAGATCGCTACTTCAATCCAACATTGAATGTACCTGAATCCTATCACTAAGCAAGAGGAGTAGAATAGTTGGTTGCTGCAAAGTGTGGGTATACCTTTGCCAGTAGATGGATTAGTGGGTGAATAGTAGCAAACACTCATGATAGGGATAAAATAATGCCATTTACAAAACCAAATAAAACTATCCATATGCATACAACCATACATATATATAAGTGTCGGTAAAAGGAACAGGGTTTAGCATGCCTTTAAAACCTTTTACCTAGGTTATTTAACTTTGCCTTTTAACCACACCCATAGGTCGTATGGGTTCAGCTTCCCCGGCTGAAAGAGTCCCAGTGTGTGTGGCCGCCCGACTAGGAAATACCCTATGGGATGACTAGTACATCCCTCCAATATAAAACATGACACTCGCACGTGGTTATCAAAGACCCCTCATATCGGCAAATATAAGTTTCTAGTTTTGGTTTCCCCGAAACCTCCACCTTCCGTGACATAGTTACACATCCCTCCGTTAATTACCAAATTAAAAACCATGTCCAAACAATCCAATTACCATTTATTACCAAGGCAAATTATTAGTGGTATTGTCATACCAGCAATACTTACAAGATTTATCCATAGCCAAACCATTTAGGTTAAGGGGACATTCAAGTGCCCTTTTTGTTTACCATATTAACCTCTTGGGAGACAACCATGTCCTCCACAAGCTTAACCAATTAGCCTTTAACCTTTGTAAACCATTTAAACCAACTCCATTAATGCATTCACTTGGGAGATTTCCACCACAAGGTTTTTAAAATACACAAACCATAACCACCAAAACATTAACCTTTAAACCATTCCAAACAATTTAACACCATGCCAAACATTTATAGAATTTATATCATTTAAACCATTTAAAACATACAAAAAAATTCAAAATCCTTTAAGGTTACACTACCAAACCAAAAAATACAAGAGTTCCAATGAAAGTTTAACAATAGAGTAAAAACATTCTTTGGGGCATTTTATCAAACATGCTGAGGGCACGCCTTGACCAAGACCAAAACCAACATATAAATCACCATAATTAGGGTTACTCAAGACCCCTTTAGTTAAACCATAACCAACAACCAAACACGTATGCAAACCAACAACAACAACAACAAACCCAGTGTATTCCCACCTAGTGGGGTCTGGGGGGGTAAGATGTATGCAGTCCATACCTCTGCCTCTAAAGAAGTAGAAAGGTTGTTTCCGATAGACCCCCGGCTCAAGACACGAGACACCACACAAATGCATAGTAAAGCACAGAACAGAATTTCATAACATAAATACGGCACCCATAAGTAATAGAAAACAGAGGCAAGCACCCAGATTCGTAATAAAACATGGAACACGGAATCATAACAAGAATAATACCCCCACCAAGTAATTCCCTACACTAGCGACCCAAACTGGCCCTAGTCTTCTGCCCTAATTTGCGACCTCCATACCTTCCTATCTAGGGTCATGTCCTCAGTGAGCTGTAAATGCTCCATGTCCCGCCTAATCACCTCACCCCAGTACTTTTTCGGCCTACCCCTACCCCACCTAAAACCATCCAACGCTAGCCTCTCACACCTATGAACCTGGGCATCTATGCCCCTCCTTTTCAGTGTCCGAACCATCTCAATCGGACATCCCGCATCTTGCACTCCACTGGAGTCACACCAACCTTCTCCCTGATAGTCTCATTCCTAACTCTATCCCCGCTAGTCAGCCCACACATCCAGCGCAACATCCGTATTTCCGCCAACTTTATTTTTTTAGATGTGGGAGTTCTTAACTGGCCAACACTCCACACCATACAACATGGTCGGACGGACTACCACCTTGTAGAATTTGACTTTAAGCTTGGGCGGCACCTTTTTATCGCGCAACACCCTCGACACGAGCTTCCACTTCATCCATCCTGCCCCAATACGATGCTAGACATCCTCATCAATCTCGCTGTTACCCTGGATCACGGACCTGAGATACTTAAAACTATCCCTCTTGCATACCTCCTGTGATTCCAGCTTCACTACCACCTCATTCTCAAGCCTCACTTCATTAAACTTGCATTCCAAATACTCTGTCTTGCTCCTTCTCAACCTGAACCCTTTAGACGCAAGAGTTTGTCTCCACACCTCTAATTTGTCATTCACACCCCCTCGAGTCTCGTCAATCAGAACTACATCATCTGCAAAAAGCATACACCAAGGCATCTCCATTTGAATATGCCGCATCAACACATCCATCACCAAAGCAAACAAAAAGGGGCTAAGAGTAGATCCCTGATGCAATTCTGTCAAGACAGTGAAATGCTCTGAGTCTCCTCCCGCTGTCCTCACCTGAGTTTTCGGTCCATCATACATATCCTTAATTGCTATGATATATGCCTGCGGGACTCCACTCACCTCCAAGCATCTCCAAAGCACCTCCCTGGGGACTTTTTCGTATTCCTTCTCCAGGTCGATAAACACCATGTTCAGGTCCTTTTTCCTTTCCCTATACTATTCCACCAACCTCTGTACTAGGTGAATTGCCTCCATCGTCGAGCAGCTAGGCATAATCCAAATTTGTTTTCCGAAATAGACGCTATCCGTCTCATCCTCACCTCGACCACTCTCTCCCAAATCTTCATAGAGTGACTCAATAACTTAATCCCTCTATAGTTATTGCAACTGGATGTCACCCTTGTTCTTTTAGAGAGGGATGATGGTACTCCACCTCCATGCCTCGAGCATCTTTGCCGTCTTGAAGATTTCGTTGAATAATTCAGTCAACCACCTTACACCAGCCTCTCCAACGAACATCCAAAACTCCACCGGTATCTCATTCGGCCCCGTCGTCCAACCCCTCCGCATCCCACGAACAGCCTCTGTAACCTCTTCTACCTTAAAACATCTATAATAACTAAAATCCCGACCCTCCTCTGAGTGCTCTAGTTCCCCTAACACAATAGCTCTATCCCCTTCGTCATTCAAGAGCCTATGAAAGTACAACTGCCATCTACTCTTAATGTGGTCGTACTCCACCAACACTTTACCGTCCTCTCCCTTGATGCATCTCACCTGGTCGAGGTCAGCCTCTCCCTAGCCTTAGTGAGTCTAAACAACTTTTTCTCCCCTCCTTTCCCCTGTAACCCTACATACAAGCTCTCAAGAGCGGCCATCTTTGTTGCCATGACTGCTGACTTAGCCTCCCTCCTAGCTAGCTTGTACTCTTTCCTGTTTACCTGTTTCTCTTCTTCGTCCTTACTCTCAACCAACTTAGCATACGCCCCTTTCTTGGTCCCCACTTTCTTCTCCACCTCTTCGTTTTACCACCAATCCCCCCGATGATGCCCGGACCGGCCCCTAGAAACACCCAACACCTCCCTTGCATTATCTCTGATGCACCTAGCCGCCCTATCCCACACCCTCATTCAAGCTAACTTCTCCCCTATCTCCCACGCCTTCACTGGCGTCAAGCCACCCCACTTAATTCTAGGTCTACCCTGCTTACTCCTCCTCTTTCTATTCTTCTTTATGCCCAAATCCATCACCAAGAGCCTATGCTGGGTCGAAAGATTCTCACTCGGGATGACCTTACAGTCCCTACACAACACCCTATCCCCTTTCCTCAGCAACAGAAAGTCAATCTGGGTCTTGGCTATCGCGCTTCGAATGGTGATCAGGTGATCGTCCTTCTTCGAGAAGCCCGAGTTCACCACCACCAGCCCAAATGACCTCGCAAACTCCAATAGAGTAGCCCCCTCTTCATTTCTCTCCCTAAAACCAAAACCACTATACACATCACCAAAGCCTCCCGGTAGCGCCCCGATGTGGCCGTTGAAATCTCCTGCTACAACAATTTTCTCCGAGCTAGGCACGCCTCTCACTACCTCCTCCAAAGCCTCCCAAAACCGCATCTTCTTCTCCCCCTCCGAGACCACTTGCGGCGCATAAGCACTACACACATTCAGGGTAAACCCCCGAATGACCAACTTAATAGTCATCAACCTATAATTGATCCTCTTCACCTCTACTACTTGGCCTCTAAGCTCTTTATCTACTAAGATGCCAACTCCATTCCTACGCCTCTCGCTCCCAGAGTACCACAGCTTGTAACCATCCACATCCCTAGCCTTAGACCCTACCTACTTGGTCTCTTGAACACAAGCGATATTGATCCTCCTCTTCCTAAGAATCTTCACAAGCTCTATGGACTTACCCTGAAGGGTCCCTATATTCCAAGACCCAACCCTCAGCCTACCATCACTATCCACACGCGCTCTCTACCACCCTTGTGGCCAAACCTTGGCCTCCCTCCCACTCCCTCCCTTTCCTCATCCCCCGCCCCCACAACGGCCCCATGCCCCAACCCCCTCGAACATGACCCTATCCAACCATTACCTCCCACAGCCACTACTACAAGAAAATAAATAAATGAGGAAATATAAAAAAATATAATCAAAGGCAAGAACGACCCCAGCAACAGTTACAACAGACAACAGCAACAGCAACAACAGACAACAGACAATATCAACCACAGATAACAGACAATATCAACAAATCAAAAGCAGATAACCCAATCAAAAGCAGTGCAGTGCAAGAAACGACCACAGCAACAGCAACAACAGGCAACAGACTATATCCACAAATCAAATGCAAGTCACAAACACGTATGCAAACCATTATCAAAAATATGTAAAAACATAGTTTAAACCAATACCAAACCATATATATAAACACCCTCAACAATATTTCAAAATCCACCATTATAGATTCATAAACCAATGTTTAAAACACCATACACATGCCTTTATTTTGAAATAACAATGAGGGAAAGACTACATACCTTATACAATAAGATTCTAAAGAAATATATGACTCTTGAGCCTCTTTGAAGAACACAAGAGAAACCCTAGCCTCCAATCTTCCCAAAGAGTGTTTTAGAGGATATTTGAAGTGTTATGATCCTTTTATATGTGTTATGGAAAGCCATATAAGGTCATGTAATGTGAGGAAAATAGGTTTTAGGAGTAGGTAATTTCCAAACTACCCTTGACTAAAAAATTAAAATAATTCACATCCAGGGGTAAGATTTCCACCTTACCTTTTGTATTCAAGGGTACGAGTGGTACCTCAACTTGTATCCAACCTTGCCAAGACCTTACCTACTGTTTTCTATACGACTTACCTTCCCAAACTCATACCTATGGGTAAGAGTGGTAACCCTAACCATATCCACCAACCGTATAGTAGACAGATTATACTAGACAACACATATATGCACTATACGACTTGCCCTATACCACTCGTAAGATCCCATACAAGTCTTACCCATATGAGCCATACCTTGGGCAGTACCTAATCCATCCTTACTGTCTAGGGTATGATTGGTCCACCTAGATTCCCTACAACTCATAACTAAGGGTACAAGTGACTCCCTTGAATCGTACAAAGTCAAAAAAGATCCAAACTTTGGAAATTTTCAAGTGTCCAAATCCTAGGATGTTTCAATCTCCCCCAATAAGAACATTCATCCTCAAATGACGGGTAAGGGTAAGAACAATAACGGGGTAGTATACCAACACCCATCAAACTTCACTCCAACCAAAATGGAGGACAAGAACCCAAACCAAGATGAGAAGATTACCACATACTCCAAGCACAATTCATACCCCATCACTTCTATTCTGACCCCTAGCTAATTTAGAAAAAAAAATATGCAAGTGGAACCATTCCTCACCCTTAACCAAGCTAGAAAATAAAGATGTGTTTGAAGAACACACACCTTAAGCACGCATTTCTGGAACAAACAACCAACGCAAACACTTGGACTTACATGTCCACTTCCATATCATAAATGGCTTTCTAGGCTTTTAGCTCCACCGTGGAACCATTAATGAAGCCACACCTTTTTTTCACAACTGGCAAACTTATCAATCCAAGATTCCCCTTTAAAGAACAAAAAATTTGAGATAATCTACCCAAAGGAACCAATCAAACCTTACCCCAACACAAACACATAGAATACCGAATGAATGGACTCATGCTAGAGAGTTAGTCCAATCCAACTTAGAATTTACCAAGACACAACACTTCAAGAGATTGAGTCTAACTATACACCACCACTTCCATGTTTAATCATATTCAAAACAAAAAGAAGTCAACCTAGGACATCGGGCTTTACTCCTTACCTCTATCCTAAAACACTACTTTACTTCCATCACATTATTATATGAAAACCACTAGTAAAGAACATAGACCAACAATGTCCAACCATTACAACCAAAACCCCTAACCTATTATTCAACAATCAAATTCAATACAACTATTATTCCATAACAAAAATTGGTAAAACCATGCCTCACCAAACCTCTTCGCTACCCAACACAACTATGGGTATATCTACCAATCACAATATCAAGGCTACCGCTCATACACCCGCAGTATAATCTATCCATCAAAAGATCTGACACCCTTTATAAATTTACAAAGGATTTTCACAACCTATCACCAAGTATGTATGCTAGTGACACTTGGTTTTCCAATACCAAAATCTAATCCACCCAAATACTACCTAGAGCCTAGCGAAGACATTCAAAACTATTAGACTAATCTGACTCTAAGGTTTTCCAATTAGGACAAAACCGTTCAAAATCAAACTATGGCCACCAAGGCCTTTCAAAATTATTTGAATCCAACCAAAACTATTTCATGTTCCCTGAACCATTTAGGCATTGCAAAAGATTTAAAAATAGTCAAACCATATGAAAAAATTATATTCAATGACAAATTTCTAAAATAATTTATGGAAATGTAATTTTCCAAAAGCAAAACCAAGTAATTAGGGAATCCATAGTACCCTAAAATTTATTTACCATTCCCATATATCCCACAATATTAATAAACATAAATAAAACTTGAATAATGCATCATAATCCATGGAGAATCAATTAAATGAGTATCCATGTCAAAACCCTCAATTTGTGCCAACACCCATTTTCAAAACCATGAATTTTAATAACCAGTTTCATGCAAACCATAAAGTACAAGTATAGGGACAAAGATACCTGCAGGCTCCATGATCAAACTTATCCAATGACTAGACCCTAAATCTATAAGTTCAACCTAAACTCCCAGCCTATATGGCACAACTTTAGTACTATTGTATTCCTCAAGTCATTAACCTCAACTAACCTATCGATTTACCCCTACAATTCCCGTATTGCTATGCCTGAGCTAACATACTCCCTTTACCAAAAATAAGCATTTAGGTTCCAGCCTAAGATACACTAACCACAATGCACTACTAGCAAAGTACCCTCATAGAATATACATAAGCATGGTCCACCCTTGAAAGAGGATAGTCCAAAGTCCTCAATCACCCACCAACAACCTATCCATTCCCGCGGAGCCCATTCCCCTTATGCATGCAAGAAAAAAATACTTCACAGGAAAAAAACATTATAACTGATGAAACCTACATCTAAGAGATCACTTAAATACCCCTTTGGCTCCATTAACTTCACCAAAACCATTCTATCAAGAAAGAATATAATTTGGAATATTTCTTGAAACAAGACCAATACCAAACCAATCGCCTCATTAGAAATACACCATGAGGATTGTAGAAGGATACCCTTTTGGAGATAAATCTCTGAGCTCTAAGATATGATATAACCTTCCCCTTAATAACTAGGCAATAAAACCATCCTCCTATTCAATAATCAACTTGCCAAGGGCCTAAAGACAACCTTATCACAGGTCTAATAATCTAATAATGAATACCACAAGTGTAACCAACCCATTCATGAAGGACATTGAAATCCACCACATCCGTGTTAAATAAATCCATCAAGACCTATTTACCACCAACAGATACCACACACCCCCATAAACTCTTTTGACAACTGTAGAGTCACCTATTAGGGCAGAAATAGACAGAGAAAAGGGTTCAAAATAACCTTGGGACCAAAACTAGAACACACAACCACCAATGGGGTGACAAAAAAGTGAAGACCCTAAACCAAGTAAACCATACACACCACCAAGAAAGGAGTTCCCAAATACAAATATCGCCATCAATAGATGCCTCAGACTACCAAAGAATAGTGAAGTTATTGAGATGATCCCAACCCAAGTCTGACCCTGAAGTAGCACTCTTGATATCCTATTTTCCCAAGTGGTAATACTTATGGGATATGGCCCAAATGACCACCACTAAATCACCAATTCCTCTCTTTCATGAACAACTATGGTGCGACTGACCAAAAGATTTATAAAAAGGATAGGATGATATGGATTGGGCTTCAATATCCCAAAATTAGACACCTTATGTCCTAGAACCATTACCGAATCCAAAAACACCTGCCTCCAAATAGATTCAGATAAGAAGCACAAACCATGAAATATGAGTCAGGACTCACCCAATTCCCTATCTTGGACTAGATCCATCTATGTTGTCCTCAAGTGGTACAGGTAAGTTTCCACAGACTTTAGATCATTGAGAGGACATGATCAAAAAGATGAACCAAAGCAGATTTAGAGAAGATTTCAAGACCTTAGACTTCATAGCCCAAAAGTAGAACAACCAAGAAAGTGACAAAATCCTAAATCCCTTGTAGCCTCCAAATTATAAGTGTGGTGCATGACACACCCATAATAAAGACTCTACTCGACATGGTTTTGTGGATACCTCATGAAACTGAAACCTAAGCTTTGATACAAACTTGTCATAGCCTGAACCAGGGCCTAGATATAATGGGCAATCCCAAGTCCATCCAGGACTGAGAACCGCCCCCGTTACTCAACCTAACTACCAAACACATATCTTGAGTAGTTTATATTCCAAACATATAACAAGATTAGAATATTTATCCATGAGGTGACTCTAGGATAAGTCTATAACCGAGACAAACCCAACCAAGTAAAACTTGAAACTATTAAAGGAAAATCTTTTATAGTTTTCTTTTATAGTTGTATATGAAACACCTACTATAATAACGAGTGAAGAAAATCTTTTTTCAATTTTTTTAAATAAGATCACCAAACCTTAGAAGGGCTGCCTACGTATCTCACTCCCGAGAAAGGAGAATCAGGTGTGTGCTTTCCAATATTGAACAATTAAGGATTAAATAACAAACTGAACCTTGACTTAAGAGACACTCCCAAAGACAGATGATAAAAAAGGTTAATAAAACCTTTTTGGGGTTTTCCAATTTGTCACTTAACATAAAACTGACACCAAAAATTATGAAAGGAAAATCTTTTTAGTATTTTTGTTATATGAATGTACTAAACTTCTACCATTTTTTTGAATTTTTCTTTTATGAAAAGCTCCTATTGGAAAAATCTTTCTTTGAAATTTTTGAACTATGAATCCTTGCTAAAGGAAACAAAGGCAAAATATTTTTGATGTTTTTATTTTTTGGAAAATGAGTGCAAAAGGTAAAATAAAAACTTTTTTTAAAATTTTTGCATCATGGAAAACAAACTCTAAAGAACTCTTAAAAAACTACGAAACTTTTTTTTGACTCATTTTTCTTTTCTCTTTTTTCTACCTTTTCTTTAATTCTAGTACATGTTTTTCTCCAAATCAACCCGTTAAATGACCCTGTTACCCTCAAAGATGCAACAATAAGTACATAGGGATGCTTCAGGGTGAGTCTCCTACAAAGGACTAAGTGGGTCCTGCTAGGTCTCAATATGATGAAGATAAGTATGACCTAAAGGCTGACCTACGCTAGGGTTCACTAACAAGGCTGTTTGGGGGAACATATGGTTGATGGTGACTGGAATAGATTTCCACCCACTCAATAACAACTGACGGCTCTCCCTCCTAAAATAAAGGTGACTTAACTAGAGGTTGTGTACATAGCGTCTACTATGGGACTTATTGCAAAAGAAATAACTAGGGTTATGCATATGATGCCATATAAAAAGAGGTAACACATAAGGGAAAACTGTAAACACATAGCATGAAGGCACTCAAAAATGATAAAATAAATACAAATAATAACATAAACAATATTTATGCACCCATAATGTCCTAAGTCAATACAACTCAAAAATTAGCTCAAATTCTAAAAAATCTCCAGTAGAGTCACCAAATATGTCACACCCCTTTTTTACCAAAACAATATTATTTCAAGTTCAAAAAAGGGTTTTATTATTAAGTGACAAAAGATAAGGTTTGTTTCGAAAGGACTTTTAACAATCAAAACATAGAGTCGCCACTTGGCATAAATCTGGTGTGCCAAGTCACCTTTGAAAATCCTTTTTCGAAAATGATTTTGACTTTTTTAAACTAATCCACTAATAAAGATTTTGGATAAGGAATTTTATTGACCGAGGGAAAGGTGTTAGGAATCCCTTGATTTCGTGGTTCAACCGCGGTCACTCTATAGAGTATATCGGCTAGCATGACACTATGAAATGTATAAATCAAATAAAACACATAACAAGAAAACAAACAATCAAACAAACAAAACCAAAAAATAGTGTCTAGTCTAATTTATTATAAACCAAAATAAAAATACTGAAATGAAAACCAAAACTATTCTAAGGCATCGAATACCAAGTCAGGTCCTATCACCGAGGCCTCACAAACTTCGAAACAACTGACTAGAGATCTACATCTCCTACCGTAGAGAGCTTCAAATGGAGCCATTCAAATACTGGAATGATAGCTATTGTTGTATGGAAACTTAATCAAAGGCAAATAGACATCCCAACTACCTTTTAAATCAAATGCATATGCCCTTAGCATATCTTTTAGGCTCTGAATGGCCCTTTCTTCTTGACCATCTATCTGAGGATAAAAGGTTGTACTAAGATAACCAACACCCTTTTGGAACACTTTCTAGAAATAAGACGTAAAATAGATACCTCTGTCCAAAATAATAGATAATGGAATACCGTTAATATGACCAACTCCCTGATGTAGAGTTTGGCGTAATCCTCGGCTGAATAAAAGGTATGAACTGGAAGAAAATGGGCTGATTTGATCATTCTATCTACAATGACCCAAACTGAATCATGCTAGCAACGAGTATGGGGCGAACCCATCACAAAGTCCATGTTCACTTATTCCCACTTCCATGTAGGAATATTGAACTCTTGCATAGACCCACTAGGCTTTTGATGCTTTATCTTAACCTACTAACATGTAGAGCACTTAACCATAAAGTCTACAATATCACTCTTCATCCCACTCCACTAATAGATCTCCTGCATTTCATGGTACATCTTTGTGTCCCCTAGATCAATAGAGTATCGCACACCATGCATTTCTGCAAGAATTCGCTGCCTTAAGTCATCTACACCTAGAATACAGAGACAACCCTGACAATGCAATACACTATCTCCCCATTGGGAGAAAACCTCTACTTCCTGGTCCTTAACTAACTCATTCAACTTGACTAAACTGGTGTCTCTATTTTTCTTTTCTTTCACCTTAGAAACTAGAGATGATTCTAAACTACTCTGAACCCATATGTCACATACCTCTGAATCGACTATGTAAATGCCTATTCTGGAAAGCTAATGGACTTTCTGAGCTAACTTTTTCTTACTGTCCTCAACATGAGTAACACTTTCCATAGAAAGTCTACTGAGAGCTTCGGCCACTATATTGGCCTTGCTCGGATGATAAAGGAAACTCATGTCATAATCTTTCAAGAGCTCTAACCACCTTCTCTGACAAATATTAATATATTTTTGAGAAAAGACATACTGAAGGCTCTTATTAGTGGTGAACATATCTACATGAACTCCATATAAGTAATGCCTCTGAATATTTAAGGAAAAAACCATGGCTGCTAAATCAATATCATGAGTAGGATAATTCTTCTCATGGGGTTTAAATTGTCTAGAGGTGTAGGCTATGACCTTACCATGTTGCATGAGGACACAACCCAAATCTACTCTGGATGCATCATAGTACACTAAAAACCCATCTGGACCATCTGGAAGAGCTAAGACTGGGTGAGGTAAGGTGAGTCTTTAACTCCTGTGAGCTCTTCTCCTAAGGATCTGACCACTAAAACTTGACTTTCTTCTAAGACAATCTGGACATAGGGGATGCAATATATAAAAATCCTTCAACAAACCGTCTGTAATAGCCAGCCAAATCCAAGAAACTCCTGATGTCTGATGGAGAGACAGGTCTGGGCTAGTTTCTTACTGCTTTAATCTTTTGAGGATCTACTCTAATGCCTTAACCAAAAATGATATGGCCAAGGAATGCTACTGACCTTAGCCAAAATTTGCACCTACTAAATTTGGCAAATAACTAATAATTTCTAAGAGTTTAAAGTATAATTCTGAGATAGTCTACATGATTACGCTCAATATGAGAATAGACCATAATATCATCAATAAAGACTATGATGAACATGTCCAAGTACTACTTAAACACACGGTTTATCAAGTCCATGAAAGTTGTTGGGGCATTGGTAAGACCAAAGGATATAACTAGGAATTCAAAGGGATTATACCGGGTACGGAAGGCTATTTTTGGAATATCACATTCTCTGACTCTGAGATGATGATAGCTAGATCTGAGGTCTATCTTAGAGAAATATGTAGCACCCTTAAGTTGGTCAAATAAGTCATCAATTCTGGGAAGTGGATACTTGTTCTTGACCGTGACTTTATTGAGTTAACGTTAATCTATACACATTCTGAGAGAACCGTCTTTCTTACGCATGAATAAGACTGGTGTGCCCTAGGGGACACACTGGGTCTGATGAATCCCTTATCTAAGAGATCCTTCAACTGCTCTTTCAGTTCTTTGAGTTCTGCTAGTGCCATTCTGTATGGCAGAATAGATATAGGCTGAGTATCTGGAAGAAGGTCAATGTTGAAGTCTATTTCCCTTTCGAGAGGAATTCCTAAAAGATCTTCAAGAAAGACATATGAATATTCATTCACGACTGGGACTAAATCAAGGATTGGAGTTTCAAAACTAGTGTCCTTAACTTGAACAAGGTGATAGACGCATCCCCTAGATATTACTTTCTATGCTCAAAGGTAGGAAATAAGCTGGCCTCTGAAAGCTGAAGTACTACCCCTCTACTCTTGGACAATTTTATTTTTGTAGTCGACTGTGGCATAGCAGGAATGAAGCCAATCCAGGTCGGGAATGACATCAAAATCAATCATCTCTAATTTGACTAAGTCTGCTAAGGTGACTTTCTGAAATATCATAACCAGACAGTTTCTGTATATCTGTCGGTCTATGATGGTTTTACCCACTGGGGTAGAGACTGAAAGGGACTCTGCTAGAATTTTAGGACTGATTTTAAAATCAAATGGTATATAGGGAGTGACAAAATACAAGGAAGCTCCTGGATCTATCAAAGCATAAATCTGTACATAAAAGATCTATAATGTACCAGTAACTACATCAGGAGAATTTTCCTAATCTTGCTTGGACTGGAGAGAATAGAGTCTATTTAGGCGTTGCCCACTAGTAGCACTAGAAGTGGCACCCTATTGATTTAGGTGACTGGACTGAACTGAGGAACAGTTCTATTGACCTTGATAACCTGAATGGGGACAATCTCTGACTCTGTGTCCTGGCTTACCATATCCGACATAGATATCGCTACCAGCTCTGCAAGCACCCTTGTGGTTCTTACTATAAGTTTGACAAAGGGGATTAGTTTGGGCATTGTTGACACTGCCCTAAGAATTAGAGCCTAGTGCCCATCTTTATTTCCATCCCTGAAATTAGGAGATGGAGCACTGGCCGAAGAAGAAGCTGGAACTGATGACTTAGAATAGAACTGAGAGTGGTTTACTCCTTCTGATTTGGGCTGAGAAAAGTTGAAACTACCTATCTTTGGTCTCTTATTCAGTTTCTACATCATCTTAACCTTTTGATCTTCTATCTGCTAAGCATGATTCATAATCCTGGCTAAAGTCATGTCAATATTTAACATTGCATACCTACACTCGTTGACCACACTATCGTTCACCCCAGAAACAAACTTACTCATCTTGGCCCTACTATTTGAAGACACATGACAAGAATATCTAGAAAATTGAGTAAAGTTAAGAGAATACTCTTTCACCATTATGTTGCCCTGCCTGAGGCTGATGAATTCTAATATCTTAGCCTTTTTTAGCTATTGGGGAAAGAATTTATCTAAGAATGCAGTGATAAAATCCTCCCACTCAATAGTCCCTACATCATCAGGCCTTTTTAATTTCCACTATTTAAACCAAGTGTGGGCAATATCCTACAACTGGTATGTAGCTAGCTCAACACTCTCGATAGGAGTAACCCCCATGATAATTATAACCTTCTGAACATGATCGATAAATTCCTTAGGGTTCTCATCTGACTTAGACCCGAGAAGGAATGGAGGATTCATTTAGGTAAAGTCCTGAATCCTGGTTGTAGCTGAATTAGCCACTGGGTTGGCTAGAATGACAGCTGGTCATTCATTCTAAGCAGCAACTGGCTGAGCAAGAGAAGTGAATCCAGCTCTGAACTCTGCATGAGAAACATATTTGCCCAAAGGTTCTTTGAGTTGAGGGGATGATTGATTTTCATTTCTTTTTTTAGGAGGCATGTTTTGTATAAGAAAGGGGGAAATGGACCAGACTAAGAGATTGACTTGAGATTATGCTCACTGGCACGACATGAATGCTGAAAGAAGGGAAAATTGTTCCTAAAACATCTTATAGCCTCTTGTACATAAATATGGTGCGCAAACACCCATGTACAAGACTTTACTAGATGCGGCTTTTAGACTTCCTAGGATACTATTGAACCTTAGGCTATGATACCAAGATTGTAACGCCCCAAATCTATTACTCAAAATGCTACACGATGCTCACGACCCCAAAGGACCACAATCTAACCTATGGCTGATATTTGTACCTCTACACTGTATAACATACTAAATATAATACAGAAATGAAGGTTGAAAAGCCATAAGGTTTAAAACTACATACTGATAAAATATAACATCTGAGTGGGGTAATAGAATACCTAAAACTGAAATACTGTCTGAACAAACTGTAGTTTGAAAAACCTCTAAAAAATAACTATCTAGATAAGGAGTTGATAGGATATATCCCCAACTAACACCAACTTATAAATTAATTAATCAGATAATAAATAAATGATTATGTCCTCAAAAGATAAGGACTCACTTTTAACTCTGACTGCTAAGACTGGAGTGATACTGATGCTCTGAAGCTCGTGTTTCTGAACCAATGGTATAAGACACTATAGCGCAAATGTATCAGTACTTTAAATATACTGGTATGCATGGAAGGTAGGTTGTATGCTGGGGTTCATATGCATGAACAATACTGGCTAACTACCTAATATGAATGTTAGAATACATGCATGAATACGTCGTAACTATATCTGAGATCATGATATCATAAATTTACTAATAACTACCATGACTGATAACTGAATTCTGATGACTGATATAACTGATAACATGACTGACTGTATCTGATAGTACTGAATCTGATGGAACTAGTTGAGTTCTGTACTATTTTGAGTTGATTGTATCTAACAGTCCTATATTCTGTAGAACTATCTGAGTTCTATTACTGAGGCTGAATAATTGTATCTGACAGTCTTGATTCTATAACTGAAACTGTGGGAAGTAGTTATCCAACTGACATGCCCCTAATACGACATTATGGCTGAGTTAAGGTCCAATCTGTAACCTCAATTGAAAGGGTGTTAATACCGCACTACTGTAAGGACAATATATGAGTGACCCTTATTTGACAGTGTCCCCAAAAGAGAATGGTAGGGCTTTCATCTGACAGTTCTTATCCACCTCATCAACCCTCATCTGACAGTGTTGATGTCTCAACCTATGTTGGCTACATAGTTCTAGAATGCAAGGATGACTTTTAAGAATCACACCCTCATCTAAAATTGTGTGTTCCCATCCTTAGGTTCACTCGGTGCTAATTCTTACTCCCATTTGAATAGACACTAATCATGGATTACTGAACTGAACTGGATTGAATTAACTGAGTTTTATTGACTGATAGAATAGTATTGAGATTACTGTATTACTAAGCTTTCCTAAGTAACAAGACTGACAGAGTTCTATGGATCATGGATTAACTGAGGATATTGTGGAAACCTGATACGGACTCTAGGCATACAACTATATTTTTTAAGTATAAGTACCCCCAGGACTCGATAGAAGAAAACTGACAAAGCATGACTTTCTTGAGTACAGGACTAAGATCAATAATATATAATCCATTGGCTAAGACATTTCATCAAACGCTTGACATACATAACTTATACATGAAAGGAGATTTCATATTATCATATTAGCATGGCACTTTTCCTTAACATAGGCATTTATTCAAACATGGGGGAGCATGCTATGGTTATACAATCATCAACACATCTAATAATCAAGGAGACATCAATCAACTAGTAAATTGAAGGGTTTATCATAAATACCGTGTAATTCCTCACATACTAGAATCAATTTTTGTAATTAATAGTCTATAACATAGAATAAAACCAAACAACAATATGAACATCACTTTTCAATTCAATCAAATCATGAACATTCCTAAATATACAAATCTTTGATTTTGAAAAGAGATTCTTGAACTTCATGGGTGAAAGAGACCCATGAATCAACACATAACATACCCTAGTTCTTGATTTAGTAAAGATTGATGGAGAGACTTTCTTGAAATAGAATCCCCAATTAAAACCCTAGCTTGTTCCTGAGAGAAAATTGAGAGAAACTAATATATTATAGGTTCCAAATAGTTGAATCTCGTGTTAAAGGTCTTAAATAGGGGTGAGAAATTGACCCTTTTAACCTTGTATGCTTCTTTTAAATTGGTGAAAATTTCCCAACCTGGACCATTGGCACGATGCAGCGGTATTGTGTCGTGCCATTGGAATTTGATAATTGGTTAATAGGGAAATAGCTCAATGTGGAGCCATCGCGTTGCGAATTTATTTGTGACCTAAAAGTTTGGTGCGATGCAGAGAAATCACGCTGGGACATTGAATAAAGGACAATTGCCATTTTATCTTATGGCGTGACACTTCACTAACCAATATGGCATTGTTTTACAATGGGGACTTGAAGTAGTCATAACTTCTTATCCGATTATCGGATTTAGACAAATTTTATATCGATGGAAAGATTATTGAATTTCCCACATGACAAAAAGTTAAAATCTTTAAAATTTTCCATGGAATAAAAATCATTAAATTTAGAATCTAATACTTAACCTTCTTTAGACAAAATTAGTTAGGAAACTTAGGGGTATTACAGTTTGAGGTTGGTGAGACTAGGTTGTTTGGGCCTGACTTAGTTCACCAAGCCATGAACATGGTAAAAGTGATTATAGAAAGACTTAAGACTACTCAAAGTCATCAAAAGTCTTGTGCAGATGTAAGATAAAGATAATTGGAGTTCAAAGTGAATGATTGGTGTGCTTGAAGGTGTCCCCGATGAAAAGAGTCATAAGATTTTGGAAAAAGGGAAAACTCAGTCCCTATTACATTGGTCCATACCCGATATTGAGAAGAATTTGGAATATTATGTATGGGTTGGATTTTCCTGTGATTTTGGATTCTATTCATCCCATATTTTATGTGTCTATGCTAAAAAAGTATGTGGGTGATCCTTCTTTTATAGTGTCTATTGAGGATGTTAGTGTTACGATTTCTTATCTTGAGAGAAAGACCCAATTAAGATATTGGGTAGGAAATTTCATATATTAAGTACAAATGATGTATCTTCAGTGAAGGTCCTTTGGAGAAACCAAAAGGTAGAATAGGCTACATGGGAAGCTGAGGAAGATACGAAGTCTAAATACCCATTCTTGTTCCTCGAGTTGGATGAAAGTGCTTAAGTTATGAGTTGTGATTTCATGTTGTCATTTTTTGAGTTTGTCATTTAATTCTGGTGTATTCTTGTTATTCTCATACTAAAAGTATCCTAACTCATCATTCGAGGAAGAATAATCCTAAGGGCGGATAATATGAGACCTTTAAAATTTTCATCATTTTATTTTTTACCTTCTCGTGTTTGATTGTGTTTAGGGATGTTAAAAGGGTAATATAGAAAGGTTTTAGAATTTTCAAAAAGGATTGGGGGCAATTTTTGAACATTGATACAGTGAACCTCCTCATTTTTGCCATGTCACAGAGGTTACCCTCCACGATATTGGTGTGGCATGAAGGATAACCTCCGCAATATTGGTGTCTCACGCCAAGGTGAAAAATTCATGAAGTTTTGTTTTTATTCACTTGTAATTAGGGGTTTTTGGTCTTTTCACCTTTTCCACAATATTTAAATACAAAATAGTCTCATTCCCATCAATTTTCAAAGATTAAATCCCCGTATTTTACCCTCAAACACAAAACCTAAAAATGTTCAAGGATTTCAACGTGTATTCATCATCCGGGATCCAAACTTAAAATTGATTATAAATTCTTGTGTGTTTCTGGTATCTCTTCTCCAAACTTTAATTTTACATTGTGGCATTTATTTGATTTATTTCTATATGATTTAAGTTGTGGGTTTGAAATTGGGTTGAGAGGGTTTGGTTTTTATTGATTTAATTACTTCTCCCATGATTTATATTGATTATTCACGCTTTAAATTAGTGTTTTAGGGAGCAAATTGGTACTTTAATTAATGGTTGGAATGGGAAACATGGGTTTTCCTAAATTGGATGAATTTTGGCTTGGAATTGCATGAACATCAACCCACATATGAATTTGATTTAAATTTTAGAAAATTGCATAGTTTAACTTATTTTTTAACTCAATGTGTTTTATTAAAGGATAAATGGTTATTTAAATGGATTTGGATGGCCTTGGTGTCCATAGATTGGATTTTAATAGAACTTGGGGGTCAGTGTGGTTGTGTGAATTGATTTAGCATGTACGATTTAGCTTGAAAGTGTATTGGTATTATAATATCAAGTGGTTAATTCCATAATGAATGACTCTCAGGTTAATGGTTGGAATCATATTCTAAATGGTTTTAATTTGGGCTTAAAGGGGGTTATGTAGCTCGTCGTGGAAGGTAGAGGTCCCAGAGGGACCGATACTAAAAATAATATTTACTAACGTGGGGGTGTTTATGACTGTGTGCATAGTTCACACATTACATTTTTTTTGGAATGGTTAGAGCCTCGACGGCTTAGGCCTTTCCTCGGATTTCTTTAATTTATGCAGCTAATATGCACTAGGGCCCTTTCAACAGGGAGAGTTGAACCTATATAGCCCGTGGGTGCCTTTAGGACCGTTAAAACTACACAATCTAAGATAATAAGTTTCTAAGCTCATTCTTATACCTTGTTCCCTATCCCGACATCTTATATATGTATATATGAATATGTAAAAGTGGTTTTGGCTGATTTTATACATGGCATTTATCTTATCACTTTCCTTGAGCTACATGCCAGTGCTCATGCTGCTAACTATCCTAAGATGCTACATTGTTTCATAATGTACGGTTTGAGATATTTTTTTACCCTTGTGCAGTGTTAGGTGGATTAGCACGTTCGTCAAGTAGTTGTGAAGTAGTGAGCCTCTATCCTTCGAAATGCCCTACCATTTGCATATTTCCCTTTTTAACACAGTTTTTTTGTATTTTTTTTGTCATGGTTAGGGGCATGTCCCGACCTATTTTGTATATTGATTTTAGTGGCTTTTGTAGACCAATGTGGCTTGTTTAGATATTCATTGACTCTTAGCTTTCATAGAGTTATTTATTCATTTTTACTACTATTTAATTTGTTGTTGTTATTATTATGTTGTGCTCATGAGGATAGGTAATGGGGTGGTCTCCGGTCCATGGTGGACTTGAGATACCCGTCACAGGCAGACCCTGGTTTAGGTTGTGATATGTTCATCTTTTCGTTATTATAGTCATAGTGATTACTTTGGGTCAGTCAAATTTTTTGGTTTGAATTCAGCGCCTATTTTTTGTTACTTATGGACTTTTTGGTCACTATTTGCAAGAGTTCCCTAGTCATGGGGAGATTATTGTTTTAGTTCAGAGTGTTCTTCTTATTAGAGAAGTTTATCCCTCAGCTAAAGGTGGTTCTCGAGGTCACAAGGGTGGTTTTTAAGGTACTCTAGAAGGTTCTCAGGCAGGTAGGACATGAGGTCGGTAAGGTGTCCAGCCAAGTTGTGAGTGTGGTCAATTGTATGCAATACCTGCTAGACTCGGGGCTAAAATTTTTAATGTTGTTTTTATAGGTATGATTTTGGTATGCCACCAGTCGGCCCTTACTTTATTTGATCTGGGATGCATTTATTTTTATATGTTTGTTTAAAATGCAACATGGTTAGAGTTGTCTTATGATTTCTTAGACATTTAATTGCACATATCTACTTTAATGGGTTATTCTTTAGTAGTAGATTGAGTGTTTAGATCATGTGTTGCGAATGTTAATGATGTTGATACTTATACTGACCTTATTATTCATGATATTATGAATTTTGATGTGATTCTGGGCATGGACTGGTTATCCCACTATCATGTGGTCATGGATTATTTTGCCAAAAACTGTTACCTTAGCCATGCCCAGAGTACCTCCAGTCGTGTGGTAAGGAGCGGTTAGCCGGGAGCCGACGGGTATTATTTCTTATGTTTATGCTAGGAGACTTATTTTGAGGGGTTGTGAGTCTTACCTCGCTTATATTTATGATACTAGTGTGGAGAGTCCATGTGTTCCCTACCGACTAGCCTGGTATTCCCCCAATTCATGAGATTGTGTTTGCTATTTATATTGAGCCTGGGACCTGACCTATTTTTATGGAACCTAACCATATGAATTATTCCAAGCTTAAGGAGCTAAATTCTCATCTTCAGGATCTCCTTGGTAAGGGTTTATTAGACCGAGTATGTCCCCTTAGTGATCTCTGGTATTGTTTGTGAAGAACAAAGATGGTGAAGAACTATTATCCTATGCCTCACATTGATGATTTGTTCAACCAACTTTAGGGAGCGGTAATGTTTTCTAAGATTGATTCAATATCTGGTTACCATCAATGTAGGATTTGGGTTGAGGATATCCCGAAGACACCATTCATGACTCATTAAGGTCATTACGAGTTCTTTTCATTTGGCTTGAATAAGGCCCCAGCATCATTCATCTTCTTGATGAACTGTGTATTCATACCTTATTTGGATTCCTTTGTGATTGTGTTCATCGACGACATCCTGGTGTATTCGAGAAGTAGAGAAAAGCATGTGCAGCATTTGAGGATTGTGCTCCAGACTTTGAGTCTAAGGATGGTATTATAGTAGACCCAACTAAGTTTAAGGTAAATTGCGATTGGGCTAGACCTACATCTCCGACTGAGGTTCGTAGTGTTATTGGTTTGGCCAGTTATTATAGATGTTTCGTCAAGGTTTTTGCTACTATTTTATCCCCTATGACCAGATTGACTCATAGGAAGGTTCCTTTTTTATTGTCTGAGAAGTGTCAGTCGAGTTTTGATAGCACAAGTATTTCCTTACTTTGAGCTCCTATTTTAGCTCTTTTTGTTGAGGGTGAGGGATTCACCGTGTTTTGTGATACGCTTGGTGTTGGTCTAGGTTGGGTATTGATGCAGTAGGGTCGTGTTATACTTATGCTTCTAGACAGCTCAAGTTGCACAAGCTTAACTACACCACTCATAATTTGGAGTTGGCGGTGGTAGTTTTCACGCTTAATATTTGGAGGCATTATCTCTATGGTGTGCATTGTGAAATTTTGACCGATTATCGCAGCCTTCAGCATATTATAACCTAGAGGGGGCTTAATACTAGAAAACATAGATGGATAGAATTGCTTAAGGATTTTGATATTTTAATCTTGTATTATTTGGACAAGGCAAATGTGGTAGTAGATGCCTTGAGTCGGAAGGCAGTCAATAGGTTGTTGGCACGAGATATTCAGTCCTTAGCTAACTTGATATTTTTCCTTGATATTTCAGATCGTAGGAGGATTATGGCTAGTATGGAGGCAAGGTCCTCATTATTTGAGAAAATTTGAGATCGTCAGGTTAAGGATAGTAATCTTTGATTCCTTTGTTATCAGGAGTTGAATGGTGAATCCAAGAGGAACACCATAAATTCTGAGGGTGTCTTGAGATTTGATGGTCGTATTTTTGTTCTGTAGATCGATAACTCAATATAGTTGATCTTGCATGAGACTCATAGCTCTAGATATTCTATTCACCCCGACACAGCCAAGATGTATAGAGAATTAAGGCAATATTATTAGTGGAGTGGTATGAAGAGAGATATGTCAGACTTTATAGCTCATTCTCTATGTTGTCAGTAGGTAAAGGTCGAGAATCGGTGACCAGGTGGATTAACCCAGAGGTTACCCATTCCTGAGTGAAAATAGGAATGGATTACCCTGGATTTTATTAGTAATTTGCCTCGCACTTCCCGTTGTTCCAATGGTATTTAGGTCATTGGAGATTATTTGACCAAGTCAGCATATTTCATTCCTATTTAGATACCCTTTAGTTCTAAGAGATTGTCCCATATCTATGTTCAGGAGAAAGTCCATTTGCATGGTGTGTCCATTCCAATTATTTCAGATTGTGTTTCTATGTTCACCTTGAGATTTTTGATGGCTTTTTAGGAGGAGTTAGGTAACCAGGTGGATTTGAGTACAGCCTTTCATTTGCAAATAGATGGACATTCTGAGCAGACTATTCAGGTCCTTGAGGACATGTTCTTATCCTATGTTAAGGATTTTGAAGTCCAGTGGAGCCAACACTTAGTCTTAGCAGAGTTTACTTATAATAACAACTATCATTCGAGTATTGAGATACGCTTTTTGAGGCTTTGTATGTGTAATACCCCGTTATTCCCCTAGCTTAAACTCATCCCAAAAATTAAATGTCAATAATTAGATTTTAGAATAAATAATGTTTAATTTAAGTGGAATTCTATAGATTTGAAATTTCCGTGACGTAGGAAATTGAATAAGATTTCCAACAATATAAGATTCACCTAAATCAGATAACCGGGTAAGAATATATGGCTATTTTAAGTCTCAGTCGTAAAATACCACATTTGGACCCTTAGCGCATCGCGGAGCAGTGTTAAATTCCTAATTTTCATTTTCCAGTGGTACTCCATGATATTAGTACATCGCGGAGAGGGCTAATTTCTCGGTGGTCAATTTCTAGAAGTCTAGCGCAATAATGGCGTGTCACGCCATGTGCCAAAATGGCATTACAAAGGGGCACTGCGATGATCCTGTGTCACTGAGTCTACCCAGTTCCCAGTTTGCATTTTTTAGTGGCACATAGCGCCAAGGCCAAAAATCGGGGCCCCGGGTCATTTTTTCAGTTTTGTTCAAAAGTTAAAACGGGGTATTTTGGAATTTTCCCCAACCCCCAATCCGTCCAAACACGAGACTAAAGCCTTTTTAGAAGCATTATATGCTAAGTTTCATCAAAATTACTCTCATCCAAAACCATAGGCTTCAACATTCATCTCCAAAAAACTCAAGATTCCACCATCCTTTCTCCAAATTGATTGAAGATGTAAGATCCCTAGACCAAGAGCTTCAAGAATCTTCATTCAAGAGTGTGAATAGAGTCTCAAAAGGCAAACTTTTGCATCTATTTTATCATCTAAGGTATGTGGGGCTTCAACAAGGACAATCATTTCGTCCTTGTGTCCAAAACTTGTTTCTATTTGCAAAGATACATGATTTTATAAGTTTTCCTTTGAATTTGAAGTTGGGTTTCTACCCCATATTTCTATTCACGAGATTATGAGATTTTCAATGCTGTAAAAGTTGAATTACATATGTATGAATATATTTTTATGCACATGGCTGAAATTTCCAGATTTTATGATGTATTATAAATGTTTGTATTATCAAGCATGAATTTTGAGATGTTTTATCATAAGATTTAAACATGGGTTACTAAGCCCTATTTAAGATTGTTATTTTTAGAATTGTTGTGCTTTAATCACCCCATGATTAGATTATTTTGAGATTATTGAGAAAAAATTGTCCTTTTTGTCACAATATGTTGAAATCCACTTTGTGAATTGAGATTATAGATTTTACAGTTGGTTTCATTATAAACCATGAGTTTATTTTAAAGTAGATTTTCTTGAGATTGTGAGCATGAGATTAGGGGTAGTATTTAGCACCAAGATAGGTAATTTACTACGATTTATACCCCAGAACTACGTGCCAATGTGGGATTTAAATTATTCCCACTTCTACGTGGATGACTGAGATTGTGATCACTGAGATAAGATTGTTCTATTTTGATGGCAAGGGTAGAACAGCCCTAACCTTATGGAGGATAGTAGTGGGACACCATGGATGCTCGCATAGTGTACATGTCGGTTAGAATAACCTCCCAAGTAGATGTCCCCCACTCTTAAAATAGTTTTTGAGATAAAGTATTTACTACGTAGAATGAGCTTCAGATTTCATCTAACTTACACAATTTAAGAACAAAAAGAGATTACATATTTTTAGAACAAAGTGTAATGACTCACAAGATTCAGAATTTATACATTACTATTTATGATTTCAGATTTCAGTATTTCAAATTTACTCAAGCTATGTGAGTCATTTACATTTAGCATGCATGATTTATAAACTGTGATGATATTATTTACCTATTGCATACACCCACATATACTCAGTACATCATCAAAGTACTAATCTACATATATGTCTATGTGCTACATTGTCTCATAATATAGGTAAAGGTGCTCAGTCTCTGCAGCGACAGTGATTTTTGAGCACTTATCTACATCCCTGCTGTTGTTGAGTCCTCATAGTTTTGAGGGCTTAGTTATTCAGATTTCCAAGTTACTTGTAGATATGTTTTTACTTATTTCAGACAGTTAAATCAGTTGAGGCCTATCCTAGTTACTCTCTAGATTCAGATAGTAGAGGCTTATCGGACTGTTAGATTTAGATTTAGACCTTTGAGTTGGTATTTAGATTTTTTAGCTTTTGTTTAATACTATTAGATATATTCAGATAGATTTTCACATTTTATCATGATTTATACTTATGTTTCCATATGTTGAGATTTAGATGTGTTAGAAGGCAGCCAGGGTTAGCTCAGGGCTACTTGTAGTTTGGAGCACCGTGTGTTATCCCAGGAAATAGATTTTAGGGTGTTACAAACTTGGTATCAAAGCCTAAAGTTTAGAGAGTCTTAGGGAGTCAGACAAGCCATGTTATATAGAGTCTTGATCATCGGGTGAAGCGCGGCACATCTATGAGCAAGAGGCTATAAAGCATTTAGGAAAATATTTTTTTTCTTTCATAATCCATCATCCTTATAGTTGTCTCTATCTACTATTAACTCATGCTCTTTTAAGACAGAATATGCCTCCTCGCAGAGCTAATGCCAGTAGAAACGATAACTAACTACCTCAGCACGCAGATCTTTTGAATGAGAATGTGTCACATGCAGAGTTTTGAGCATCTTTTCAGGCGCTAGCCCAAGCTGTGACAGCTAATGTTTATGGTAATCATCAGGTTGTAGTCCCACCTTAGCAGGATGGGGATTTAGTTGCAGCCAAAATTTGAGACTTTATAAGAATGAACCCGCCAGAATTCTTTGGGTCAAAACAAGGTGAGGACCTATAGCTATATCTTGATGAGGTAAAGAAAATCAACTGAATTATGAATATTTCTAAAGAGGAATTGGCATCCTATAGGCTGTAGGATATTGCTTATGATTGGGTGGTGATGTGGAAGAAGAGTAGAGGGGAGAATACAGCTCCCATGACTTAGAAGATATTTTAGGATGCGTTCTTAGAAAAATTCTTCCCACTTGAGATGAAGGAAGAAAAGATAGAATAGTTCATGAATCTGAGGCAGGGTTCTAAAACAGTGAAGGGGTATTGCCTCAAGTTCAACCAGTTGTCTAAGTATGCCCCTGACTTTTGTAACTGGTGTGTCCAGGTAATTGGTGAAGGAGTGTAGGAATGTTATCCTCAATAGAGATATGGACTTTTCTAGATTGATGAAGTATGCTTAATAGATTGAGGCAGAAAAGAGGAAGAAAAGAGAGAGGGTAAATAAGAGGGCTAGGACAGGGCAGTTTAATCATAGTCAAAACAGGTCTAGAGGAGGAAATCGTTTTTAGTTTTAGAATTGCTCATCTATGCCTGCACCTTCTTTATCCAGTGCTTTTACACCAAATAAAAAAAAACAAGAGCGGTGGGGTAAGTCTTCTAGTTTTAGATCTCAAAGTACTGTGGGTGGTAGGCCTAATCATTCCCCATGTGCTAAGTGTGGTACGGATCATCAAGGTAAATATTTGTGGGGTCAGAAAGGTTGTTATGGTTATAACCAGGAGGGTCACGGTATTAGAGATTGCTTGTATGCTAGGCAGGGAAATAGAGATGTTCGCCCCCAGACTCAGGCTAACAATGCACAAGCTCCTTTAGGGTGCATAGCTCCTCCTCAGGGAGCATCATCTAGTACTATTATCGTCCAGTGCCAGAATAGGTTCTATGCTTTACCATTAACCAGGAGCAGAAAGATTCACCTGATGTTGTTACTGGTTTTCTTCCTGTCTTTTATTTTGATGTGTATGTGCTGCTAAACCCCGGGTTGAGTTTTTGTTATGTGACCCCATTATTTGCTATGAATTTTGTGATAAACACTGAGAATATTCCCGAGCCTTTCTTGGTTTCTACCCAGTAGGTAAGTCAGTTGTTGCCAAACAAATTTATAAAGAGTGTCCTATCATTGTCCTTCACAAAGTCATGTTAGAAAACTTGAAAGAGTTAGATATGGTTGACTTTGATCTTATTCTTGGTATGTATCGGCTCCATTCATATTATGCTTCTATAGATTGTCGCACCCGAGTGGTGAAGTTTCAATTTCCAGATGATCTAATCTTTGAGTGGTCCAGTAATCTAATGTCTCCCAAGAGTCATTTTATATCTTATCTTAAGGCTAGAAAGTTGATATCCAAAGGTTGCATTTATCATCTAGTTCAAGTTAAAGACACTAAGTTTGAGACTCCAACAGATCAGTCAGTTGATGTAGTGAATGAGTTTCCTAATGTTTTTCCAGAAGATCTCCTAGGAGTACCTCCCGAAAAGGAGATAGAATTTTGTATTGAACTTCTTCCAGATACTCAGCCTATCTCTATCCCTCCTTATTGTATGGCTCCCACAGAGCTTAAGGATCTAAAGAAGCAACTCAAAGTTCTTTTAGATAAAGGTTTCATAAGGCCTAGTATTTCTATATGGGGTACTCCCATCTTATTCATACGAAAGAAAGATAGTTCTTTGTGCATGTGTATTGACTATCGTCAGCTAAATAAGGTTACAGACAAGAACAAATACCCTCTTCCTAGAATTGATGACTTGTTTGATCATTGCAAGGTGCAAGTTATTTCTCAAAGATAGACCTTAGATCCGACTATCACCAGCTTAAAGTTAGGGAATGTGATATTTCAAATACAGCCTTTAGAACCCGCTATGGTTATTTTGAGTTTCTAGTCATGTGTTTTGGGCTAACCAATACTCCAGCAGCTTTCATGGACCTCATGAATCGAATGTTCAAGCAGTACGTAGATATGTTTGTCATAATGTTCATAAATGATATCCTCGTATACTCCCGTAGTGAGGATGACCATGTAGATCATCTTAGAATTGTCTTGAAACTCTTAGAGATCACCAATTGTTCACTAAATTCATCAAGTGTGAATTTTTTCTAAGATCTATAGCGTTTCTTTGTCATAATATTTCCACCGATGGCATTAGAGTTGATACCTAAAAGATAGAAACTGTAAGAAAATAGCCTAGACCTATCTTTCTGTCAGGCAGAAGGAGTTTCTTGGCCTTAGCTTGCTATTACCGTCATTTTGTTAAAGTTTTCTCATCTATTACATCTCATATGTCCAGATTGATCCAAAAAAAAGTTAAGTTCTAATGTTCAGATTCCTGCGAGAAGAGTTTTCAGAAGTTGAAGACTCGACTCACTTCAGCCATAGTTCTAGCATTACCTGATGGTATAGATGGATTATTTGTGTATTTTAATGCCTCTAGAGTTGGTTTGGATTGTGTGTAGATGTAGAGAGATAAGGACATAGCCTATGCCTCTAGAAGTTGAAGCCTCATGAGAAGAATTATCCAACCCATGATCTGGAATTAGTTGTTGTGGTATTTTTCTTGAAAATCTGTAGACACTATCTATATGGTGTTCATGTTGATGTGTTCACGGACTACAAAAGTTTACAGTATGTATTAACCTAGAGAGAGTTGAACCTTCTTCAGATAAGGTAGTTAGAGTTGTTGAAGGACTATGATATGAGTGTGTTGAACTATCCGGGCAACACCAATGTAGTGGAAGACGTCCTTAGAAGATTGTCTATGGGCAGTGTTGCTCATGTGGAGAAAGATAATAAAAAATTAGCTCAAGAAGTTCATCGTTTGGCTAGGTTAGGTGTTAGGTTGGTTGATTCAGCTAAAGGTAATGTTTGGGTTCAGAGTAGTTCTAAATCTTCCATAGTTTCAGAAGTGAAGGAAAAGCAAGATATGGATTCTAGCTTGGTCAAACTGAAGCAATCAGTTAAAGACAAAAAGGTAAAGGTTTTCTCCCAAGAGGTAGATGGTGTGCTGAGATACCAAAGTAGATTGTGTATGCCTTATGTTGATGATTTGAGGAAGAGAATTATGGTAGAAGCACATGGTGCACATTATTCTATTCATCCAGGTGCTACCAAGATGTACCACAACTTGCGGTAGATCTATTGGTAGAATGGTATGAAAAGAGATGTAGCGGAGTTTGTATCTAAATGTGTAACTTTTCAAGAGGTTAAGGTAGAGCACCAAAGACCTGGTGGTACGTTTCAAGATTTTGGTATCCACACTTGGAAGTGGGAAGAGGTGAATATTAAATTTGTGACTAGTTTACCCCAATCACGTCGTCATCATGATTTGATTTGGGTTATTGTAGACAGATTGACTAAGTCGGTGCATTTCTTGCTAGTTCATGCATCTATATAGCTGAAGATTATGCTAAGTTGTATATTCGAGAGTTAGTCAGATTGCATGCAGTCCATTATCTATCATCTCAGATAGGGGTACTCAGTTTACTTTCCAGTTTTGGAAAGATTTTCAGAAGGTCCTTGGTAAAGTTCATCTCAATTTTTCCTTTCATCCTCAGATAGATAGGCAAGCATAGAGGACTATTCAGACTTTAGAAGATATGTTGAGGGCATATGCTCTTGATTTTAAGGGTAGTTGGGATGAGCATTTGCCATTGATTGAGTTTGCTTATAATAATTGTTATCATGCTAGCATACAGATGTCTCCATTTGAAGCTCTTTATGGGAGGAGATGTAAATCACCCATAGGTTGGTTCGAAATGGGTGAGGCCACTTCGCTTGGGACTGATTCCGTGCTCGAAGCTCTAGAGAAAGTTAAGTTGATTAGAGAAAGATTAAAAATAGCTCAGAGTCATTAGAAATCCTATGCAGATGTGAGAAGAAGGGACCTCGAGTTTGAAGTTAGAGATTTTGTGTATCTGAAGATTTCACCCATGAAAGGGATGAAGAGATTTGGCAAAAAGGGGAAGCTTAATGGCCGATATGTTGTCCCTTATAGAAATTTGAGTGGTGGGAAAGTAGCTTATGAGATTGAGTTGCCCGCAGACTTGTCAGCAGTTCATCCTGTATTCCATGTTTCTATGGTTAATAAGAGTATCGGTGACTCAACTTTTGTAGATCCTTTAGAAAGCTCAAATATTAATAACAGCCTTTCGTACGAAAAGATTCTAGTTGAGATTTTAGATCATCAGATCTGTAGACTAAGGAACAAAGAAGTTCTCTTGGTCAAAGTTCTTTGGCGTAATCAGTCAGTTGAGGGTGCCACTTGGGAAGCAGAAGAAGAAGCAGACATGCGAGCCAAGTACCCTCACCTCTTCTCCACAACCTCAAATTTAGCCGAAGGTAATACTTTTCCTTAATTCAACCTTTTTCTAATCACAGATTCAGCTATATAATTGTCCTTATGTAAGTTCATGCACTCTCAGATTTCTCAGAAGCTCAAAATGACTTAGATATTCAGTTCATTTCAGTGGTGCATTCTATCTTATGCTCTTAGATTCCTCAGAATTTTCATCTTAGCTAACCACATTCGAGGACGAATGTTCCCAAGGGGGAGATATTATAATACCTCACTACTTCCCTAGCTTAAACTCATCCCAAAGAAAAATGTCAAGGATTAGATTTTAGAATAAATGATGTTTAATTTAAGTTGAATTGTTTAGATTTGAACTTTTTGTGACGTAGGAAATTGAATAAGTTTTCCATCAATATAAGATTCACCTAAATTCGATAACCGGGTAAGAAGTTATAGCTATTTTTAGTCCCAGTCATAAAACACCATCATTTGTACCCTTAGCGCATCGCGGAGCAGTGTTAATTCCTAATTGTAATTTTTCAATGGCCCTCTATGATATTGACGCATTGCGAAGAGGGTCAATTTTCCGTTGGTCAATTTCTAGAGGTCCAGTGCGATAACGGCGCGTCGCGCCATGTACCAAAATAGCATTACAAAGGGGCACCACGATGACCCCATGTCGCGGAGTCTGCCCAATTCCCAGTTGTCATTTTCCAGTAGATTGGCTCAATTGTGGAGCATCGCGCCAAGGCCAAAAATCGAGGGCCCAGTTTATTTTTCCAGTTTCGTTCAGAAGTTGAAGGAGGGTATTTTGGACTTTTTCCCAACCCCCAATTCGTCCAAACGCGAGATTAAAGCCTTTTTAGAAGCATTATATGCTAAGTTTCATCAAAATTACTCTCATCCAAAACCCTAGGCTTCAACATTCATCTCCAAGAAACTAAAGATTCCGACATCCTTTCTCCAAATTGATTCAAGATTTAAGATCCCTAGACCAAGCGCTTCAAGAATCTTTATTCAAGAGTTTGAATAGTCTCAAAAAGCAAGTTTTTGCATCTAATTCATCATCTAAGGCATGTGGGGATTCAACAAGGACAATCATTTCGTCCTTGTGCCAAAAACTTGTTTCTATTTGCAAAGAGACATGATTTTATACGTTTTCCTAGGAAATTGAAGTTGGGTTTATACCCCATATGGATATTCATGAGGTTATGAGATTTTTAATGCATTAGAAGTTGAATTACATGAGTATGAATATATTTTTATGCACATTGTAGAAATTTTCAGATTTTATGATGAATTATAAATGTTGGTGTTCTCAAGCATGAATTTTGAGATGTTTTATCATACAATTTAAACATGGGTTATTAAGCCCTATTTAAGATTGTTATTTTGAGAATTGTTGTGCTATAAGCACCTCATGATTAGATTATTTTGAGATTATTGAGAAAAATTTGACCTTTTGTTCACAATAGATTGAAATCCACTTTGCAAATTGAAATTATAGATTTTACGGTTGGTTTCATTATAAACCATGAGATTATTTTAAAGTGGATTTTCTATAGATTTTAAGCATGAGATTGGGGGTAGTATTTAGCACCGTAATAGGTATGTTACTATGGTTTCATAACCCAGAACTATGTGTCAATGAAGGATTTAGATTATTCCCACTTCTACGTGGATGGCTGATATTATGATCACTAGGATAAGATTGTTCTATTCCGTTGGCAAGGGTAGAACAACCCTAACCTTATGGGGGCTAGTCGTGGGACACCATGGATGCTCACATGGTGTTTATGTCGGTTAGAAGAACCTACCAAGTAGATGTCCCCCACTCATAAAATAGCTTTTGAGATAAAGTATTTACAATGTAGAATGAGCTACAAATTTTATCTAACTTACATAATTTGAGAACAAAAAGAGAATACATATTTTTAGAACTAAGTTTAATGACTCACAAGATTCAGAATATACACATTACTATTTATGATTTTAGATTTCAGCATTTCAAATTTACTCAAGCTATGTGAGTCATTTACGTTTAGCATGTATGATTTATAAACTGTAATGATATTATTTACTTATTACATACACCCCCATATACTTAGTACATCATCAAAGTACTGATCCACATATATTTCTATGTGCTACATTGTCTCATAATATAGGTACAGGTGCTCAGTCTCAGTAGTGACAGTGATTTTTAAGCATCTTATCTATATCCCTGCAGTTGGTGAGTCCTCATAGTTTTGAGAGCTTAGTTATTTAGAATTCAAAGTTACTAGTAGATATGTCTTTACTCATTTCAGATAGTTGATTCAGCTGGGGCCTGACCCAGTGACTCTCTAGATTCAGATAGTAGAGGCTTGTCAGACTGTTCGATGCAGATTTAGACCTATGAGTTAGTATTCAGATTATTCAGCTTTTGTTTAATCAAATTGATGAGATTAGTACTATCAGATATATTCAGATAGATTTTCTCATTTTATTATGATTTATACTAATATTTCCCTATGTTGAGATTTCGATGTGTTAAAAGGCAGCCAGGGTTAGCTCAAGACTACTTGTAGTTCAGAGCATCATGTGGCATCCCAGGAAATAGATTTTGGGGCATTACAAACTTTATATCAAATCCTAAGGTTTAGAGAGTCCTAGGGAGTCAATCAAGTCGCGTTACATTAAGTCTTGATTATCGGTGTGAAGCGCACCATATTTATGAGCAAGAGACTATGGAGCATTTTAGGAAAATTCTCTTTTTCTTTCATAATCCATCGTGCTTACAGCTGTCTCTATCTGCTATTAACTCATGCTCTATTATGAAAGAATATCCTCCTCACAGAGCTAATGATTGTAGAAATCATAACCAACTACCTCAGCCCGCAGATTCTTTAAATAAGAATATGTCATATGCAGAGTTTCAGGCAGCTTTTCAGGACCTAGCCCAAGCTGTGATACCTAATATTCAAAGTAATCGTCTGGCTACAGTCCTACTTCAGCAGGGTGGGGATTTAGCCGCAGCCAGAATTGGAGACTTTATGAGAATAAACCCGCCAAAATTCTTTAGGTCAAAAGCAGGTGAGGACCCATAGCTATATCTTGATGAGGTGAAGAAGATCAACCAAATTATGCATATTTCTAAAGAGAAAAGTGTAGAATTGGAATCCTATAGGCTGGAGGATGTTACTTACGATTGGTGATGATGTGGAAGAAGAATAGAGGGGAGAATACAGCTCCTATGACTTGGAAGATATTTTAGGATGCGTTCCTAGAAAAATGCTTCCCACTTGAGATAAGGGAAGCGAAGATACAAGAGTTCATGAATTTGAGGTAGGACTCCATGACAGTGAAGGGGTATTGCCTCAAGTTTAACCAGTTGTCTATGTATTCCCCTAACTTTTGTGATCGGTGTATCTAGGCTAGTGGTTAAGGAGTGTAGGACTACTATGCTCAATAGACATACGGACCTTTCTAGATTGATGATGCAGGCTCAGTAGATTAAGGTAGAAAAAATAAAGGAAAGAGAGAGTAGTAAAGAGGGATAAGATAGGGTAGTTTCATCATGTTCAGAACAAGTCTGGAGGAGAAAATTATTTGCAATTTCAAAATCACTCATCTATGCCTACACCTTCTTCAGCCAGTACTCCTACACCCAGAAATAGGCAAGAGCAATAAGGTAAGTCTTTTATATCCAGTCTCAGAGTAGTATGGGTGGTAGGCCCAGTCATCCCCCATGTGCTAAGTATGGTAAGGATCATCGAGGTAAATATTTATAGGGTCAGAAAGGTTATTATAGTTGTGGACAAGAGGGTCACAGTATTAGAGATTGCAAGTATGCTAGGCAGGAAAATATAGATGTTCATCCCCAGACTCAGGCAAATAGTACACCAGCTCCTTTAGGTCGCCCAGCTCCTCTTCAGGGCACATCATCTAGTACTGGCAGTTAGTGCCAGAACAGGTTCTATGTTTTACCATCACGCCAGGAGCAGGAAGATTCACCTGATTTTGTTACTGGTATGCTTCATGTTTTTCATTTTTATGTGTATGTGTTGCTAGACCTCGGGTAGAGTTTCTCTTATGTGACCCCGTTAGTTACAGTGAATTTTGAGATAAACTCTGAGAAGATTCCTAAATATTTCTTGGTTTCCAAACAAATTTATAAAAAGTGTCTTATCATTGTCTTTCACAAAGTCATGTTAGCAGACTTGATAGAGTTAGATATAGTTGACTTTGATCTTATTCTTGATATGGATTGGCTCCATTCCTGTTATGATTTTATAGATTATAGCACCCGAGTGGTGAAGTTTTAATTTCCAGATGAGCCAATCTTTGAGCGGTCTGGTAATTCAGTGTCTCCCAAGATTTATTTTATATCTTATCTTAAGGCTAGAAAGTTGATATCCAAAGGTTGTATTTATCATTTAGCTTAAGTTAAAGACACTAAGTCAGAGACGCCAATAGTTCAGTCAGTTAATGTAGTGTATGAGTTTTCTGATATTTTCCCTGAAGATCTCCCAGAGGTACCTCCCGAAAGGGAGATAGAATTCGGTATTGACCTTCTTCTAAATACTCAGCCTATCTCTGTCCTTCCTTATCGTATTTATCCCACAGAGCTTAAGATTTGAAAGAGCAACTCAATGATCTTTTAGATAATGGTTTTATAAGGCTAAGTATTTCTCCATGGGGCGCTTCCATTCTATTCGTGCGAAAGAAAGATGGTTCTTTGCGTATGTGCATTGACTATCGTCAGCTAAATAAGGTCACAGTTAAGAACAAATACCCTCTTCCTAGAATTGAAGACCTATTTGATCAATTGCAAGGAGAAAGTTATTTCTCAAAATTACACCTTAGATCTAGCTATCACCATCTTAAAGTTAGGGAATGTGATATTCCAAAGATAGCCTTTAGAACCCGCTATGGTCATTTTGAGTTTCAAGTCATGTATTTAAGCCTAACCAATGCTCCAGTAGCTTTCATGGACCTCATGAATTGAGTGTTCAAGTAGTACCTAGATATACTTTTCATAGTGTTCATAGATGATATCCTCGTATACTCCCATAGTGAGGACGACCATGTAAATCATCATAGAATTGTCTTGCTAACTCTTAGAGATCACCAATTGTTCGCCAAATTCAGCAAGTGTGAATTTTGGCAAAGATTGGTAGCCTTGCTAGGTCATATTATTTTTGCCAATGGCTTTAGAGTTGATCCCCAAAAGACAAAAGTTGTAAGAAATTAGCCTAGACCTATCTCTCCGTCAGACATTAGGAGTTTCTTGGGTTTAGCTGTCTATTACCACTTATTTGTTGAAGGTTCATCATCTATTGTATCTCCTATGTCTAGATTGACCCTAAAAAAAGTTAAGTTCTAATGGTCAAATTCCTGCGAGAAAAGTTTTCAGGAGTTAAAGACTCGACTCACTACAGCCCTAGTTCTAGCATTACCTGATGGTACAGATGGCTTTGTTGTGTATTTTGATGCCTCTAAAGTTGGTTTGGGTTATGTGTTGATGCAGAGAGGTAAGGTCATAGCCTATGCCTCTAAACAGTTGAAGCCCCTTGAGAAGAATTGCACAACCTATGATTTGGAATTAGATATTGTGGTATTTTTCTTGAAAATCTGTAGACACCGTCTATATGATGTTCATGTTGATGTGTTCACGAACCATAAAAGTTTGCAGTATGTGTTCACCCAGAGGGAGTTAAACCTTCATTAAAGAAGGTGGTTAGAGTTGTTTAAGGATTATAATATAAGTGTGTTGTACTATCTGGGGAAGGCCAATATAGTGAAAGACGCCCTTAGTAGATTGCCTATGGGCAGTGTTGCTCATGTGGAGAATGATAAGAAAGAATTAGCTCAAGAAGTTCATAGTTTGTCTAGGTTGGGTATTAGTTAGTTGATTCAGTTGAAGGTAATGTTTGGGTTCAGAGTATTTCTGAATCTTCCTTAGTTTTGAAAGTGAAGGAAAAGCAAGATATGGATTCTAGCTTGGTCAAACTGAAGGAGTCAGTGAAAGGCCAAAAGGTAGAGGTTTTCTCCCAATGGGGAGATGGTGTGTTGAGATACCAAAGTAGATAGTGTGTGCCTTGTGCTGATGATTATAGGTAGAGAATTATGGCAGAAGCACATGGTGTATGTTATTCTATTCATCCAGGTCCTACCAAGATGCACTGCAACTTATGGGAGATCTCTTGATGAAATGGTACGAAGAAGGACATAGTGAAGTTCATAGCTAAATGAGTAACTTTTAATAGGTTAAGGTAGACCACTAAAGACCTGGTGGTATGTTGCAAGAGTTCGGTATCCGCACTTGTAAGTGGGAAGAGGTGAATATGGATTTTATGACTGATTTAGACCAATCGGGTCATCATCATAATTCAATTTGGGTTATTGTAGACAGATTGACTAAGTCAAATCATTTTTTGCCAGTTCATACGTCCTATACAGCTGAAGATTATGCTAAGTTGTATATTCGAGAGTTAATCAGATTGCATAGAGTTTCCTTGTCTATCATCTCGGATAGGGGTACTCAATTTACTTCCCATTTCTAGAAAGCTTTTTAAAAGGGTCTTGGTAATGTTCATCTCAATTTCTCCTTTCATCCTTAGACAGATGGTCAAACATAGAGGATCATTCAGACTTTAGAAGATATGTTGAGGGCATGTGTTCATGATTTCAAGGGAAGTTGGGATGAGCATTTGCCATTGATTGAGTTTGCTTATAATAGCAATTATCATGCTAGCACAGATGGCTCCATTTGAAGATCTTTATGGGAGGAGATGTAGATCACCCATAGGTTGGTTTGAAGTTGGTGAGGCTGTTTGGGCCTAATTCAGTGTTCGGAGCTATGAAGAAAGTTAAGCTAATTAAAAAGAGATTAAAAATAGCCCAGAGTTGTCAAAAATACTACGTAGATATGAGAAGAAGGGACCTCAAGTTTGAAGTTGGTGATTTAGTGTATCTGAAGATTTCACCCATGAAAAGGGTGAAGAGATTTGGCAAAAAGGGAAAGCTTAGTTCCCGATATGTTTGCCCTTATTGAATTCTGAGTCGTGGTGGGAAAGTAGCTTATGAGATTGAGTTACCCGCAGACTTGTCAGCAGTTCATCCTGTATTCGACATCTCTATGCTTAAGAAGAGTATTGGTGACTCCACCATTGTAGCTCTTTTAGAAAGCTCAGATATTTGGAACAGTCTTTCCTACGAAGAGATTCCAGTTGAGATTTTAGATCATTAGATTTGTAGGCTAAGGAACAAAGAAGTTTCCTTGGTCAAAGTTCTTTGGCAGAATTAGTCCGTTGAGGGTGCCACTTGGGAAGCAAAAGCACACATGCGAGCCAAGTACCCTCACCTCTTGTCTGTAACCTCAGATTTAGCCAAAGTTAATACTCTATCTTAATTCAGTTCTTTCTAATCATAGATTCAACTATATATTTTTCTTCATTTAAGTTCATGCACTATTAGTTTTCTCAGAAGGTCAGAATGATTTAGATTTAGATATTCAATTCATTTCAGTGCTGCATTCTATCTTATGCTCTCAGATTCCTCAGAATTTTCAGCTTAGCTAGCCACATTCGTCCGAAGATATTGCAATACCCCACTATTTTCCTAGCTTAAACTCGTCCCAAAAAAATGTCAAGGATTAGATTTTAGACTAAATGATGTTAAATTTAAGTGGAATTCTTTAGATTTGAACTTTCCGTGACGTAGAAAATAGAATAATCTTTCTAACTATATAAGATTTGCCTAAATCCGATAACTGGGTGAGACATTATAGCTATTTTAAGTCCCAGTCGTAAAACACCGTCATTTGGACCCTTAGCACATCGCGGAGCAGTGTTAATTCATAATTTTCATTCTCCAGTGGCCCTCCACAATAGTGGTGCATTTCGGAGAAGGCTAATTTCCCTTTGGTCAATTTCCAAAGGTCCAGCGCGATAACGGTGCATCGCTCTATGTGCCAAAATGGCATTCCAAAAGTGCACCGTGATGACCCCGCTTTGCAAAGTCTGACATATTCCCAATTGGCATTTTCCAGTGGCTTGGCGCGATTGTGGCGCATCGCGCCAAGGCCAAAAATTGGGGCCCCAGTTCATTTTTCCAATTTCGTTCAGAAGTTAAAAGGGGATATTTTGGACTTTTCTCCAACCCCCAATCCATCCAAACACTAGGTTAAAGCCTTTTTAGAAGCATTATATGCTAAGTTTCAACAAAATTACTTTCATCCAAAACCCTAGGCTTCAACATTCATCTCCAAGAAACTCAAGATTCCACCATCCTTTCTCAAAATTAATTTAATATTTAAGATCCCTAGACTAAGAGCTTCAAGAATCTTCATTCAAGAGTGTGAATAGAGTCTCAAAAAAGAAGATTTTGCATCTAATTCATCATCTAAGGTATGTGGAATTTGAACAACGACAATCATTTCGTCCTTGTGCCCAAAAGTTGTTTTTATTTACAAAAATACATGATTTAATACGTTTTTCTATGAATTTGAAGTTGGGTTTATACCCTATATTGCTATTCATGAGATTATGATATTTTCAATGCTTTAGAAGTTGAATTACATAAGTATGAATATATTTTTAGGCACATTGCTGAAATTTCCTGATTTTATGATGAATTATAAATGTTTGTATTATCAAGCATGAATTTTGAGATGTTTTATCATAAGATTTAAACATGGGTCACCAAGCCCCATTTAAATTATTGTGCTATAAGCACTCCATTATTAGATTATTTTGTGATTATTGAGAAAGATTTAGTCTTTTGGTCACAATAGATTGAAATCTACTATGCAAATTGAGATTATAGATTTTACAGTTGGTTTCATTATAAACCATGAGATTATTTTAAAGTGCATTTTCTTGAGATTTTGAGCATGAGATTGGGAGTAGTATTTAGCACCGAGATGGGTATTTTACTACGGTTTCATACCCCAGAACTACGTACCAACTAGGATTTAGATTATTTCCACTTCTACATGGATGACTGAGACTGTGATCACTGAGATGAGATTGTTCTATTCCAATGGCAAGGGTAGAACAGTCCTAACCTTACAGGGGATAGTCGTGGGACACCATGTATGCTCACATGGTGTACATATCGATTAGAAGAACCTCCCAAGTAAATGTCCCCCACTCTTAAAATAGCTTTTGAGATAAAGTATTTACTACGCAGAATGAGCTTCAGATTTCATCTAACTTACATGATTTGAGAACAAAAAGAGAATACAGATTCTTAGAACTAAGTTTAATGACTTACAAGATTCAGAATATATACATTACTATTTATGATTTTAGATTTCAGTATTTCAGATTTACTCGAGCTATGTGAGTCATTTACGTTTAGTATGCATGATATATAAACTGTGATGATATTATTTACTTATTGCATACACCCCTATATACTAGTACATCATCAAAGTACTGATCCACATCTATGTCTATGTGCTACATTGTCTCATAATATAAGTACATGTACTCAGTCTCAGCAGCGACAGTAATTTTCGAGCATCTTATCTCCATCCCTGCAGTTGGTGAGTCCTTATATTTTTTAGGGCTTAGTTATTCAGATTTCCAAGTTACTAGTAGATATGTCTTTACTCACTTCAGATAGTTGAGTCAGCTGGGTCCTGTCCCAGTGACTCTCTAGATTCAAATAGTAGAGGCTTGTCGGATTGTTAGATTCAGATTTAGACCTTTAAGTTATTATTCAGATTTTTCAGCTTTTATTTAATCAGATTTATGAGATTAGTACTATCAGATATATTCAGATAGATTTTCGTATTTCATCATAATTTATACTTATATTTCCCTATGTTGATATTCAGATGTGTTAGAAGGCATCCAGGGTTAGCTTAGGGCTACTTGTCGTTCGAAGCACTGTTTGGCATCCCAAGAAATAGATTTTAAGGTGTTTTAGTATGGTAGGAGATGTCATTCTTTGATAGGATGGTTTGATACTTCTGAGATTAAGCCTGTCGAATAAATTTACTCAGGATTCGTTGGATATAGTTCGGTTGATTTAGGATAGGTTGAGAGCAGCTCAGACTAGGCAGAAGGCCTGTGTAGATGATAGGTTTTGGGAATTGAGGTTTGGAGTTGGTGATTAGAGTGTTCTTGTATATATCACCCATAAAGGGTGTGATAAGGTTCGGGAGAAAGGGCAAGCTCAGTCCTAGATATATTGGCCCTTTTTATATTCTTCATATAACTGAGATAGCCTATGAGGTAGATCTACCCCTATATTTTATAGTTGTTCATCAGGTTTTCCATGTCTCCATGTTGTAGTGATATATTCCTGATCTATTTCATGTGCATATAGAAGACTTAGTCTAGTTGGATAAGCGTTTGACCTTTATAAAGGAACCGGTGCTCATTTAGGCTTGTGGTGTCAGGAAATTATGCACTAGGGATATTCCTATAGTTAAGTTCAATGGAGGTACCATCTATTAATGATGATACTTAGGAGATCGAGATCGAGATACAGGCCCAGTATCTTCACCTGTTCTAGACTCCAGGTACATCTTAATCTTTAACTTTTAGGGATAAAAGTTCTTTTAGTAGTAGAGATTGTAATGGCCCTTTAGGTAATTTTCCATATTTTAACTTATTTTTGTCGTTAGACCTTTTACATAGTAGCCTCAAGTCATTTATGACTTGTTGGGACTGACAGTTTGATTATCAGGCAATTCGTTTGATTTTTATAGCCAATTTCCTATTTAGAAGTCTTTATGATTCCAAATGGTAGCCAGGCAAAAACTCCAGCAAAATAATCTTGAATGCAAATTTTGTCTGGGCCACAACTCTAGCATGCCAATTTTAGGCTAGGTAGACCTTTGTATCGGGTCCCGAGGCACCTGGGCCCATTTCGACCTATTACTCAAAAAGTTGAAAAAATGAAATATGGGTGTAGGACCTATATTTGGTCAAAACGGACTCGGATGGAAAATTTGAGGGCGCCATTAAGTATAGAACATCAAATTTAGTATGGTTACATAATTTATTTGCGCATACAGGATTTTGAATGAATCTCGAAAGGTTGGCGGAGTTGGAAGTCTCAACTATTTTCTGGTGCAGAGGCGATTGCAAGCCAAGGGCCACAATCGTGGCATCCTTGGAAAGGAAGATGGTGCAATCTAGTGACCTATCGCAATCGTGACTTCGATGACATAAGGGAAGAAGTGCAATTGAACATCTGCCGATCACGATAGCGACTATGAGCCTTTGGACTTTGTATAATTCCACGATTTTGGGCATTATTCATATTTCCCCTTGAGAGCTAAACCCTAAAATAGTGTCTTAGCTTAAAATAGAAGATTGTTCGTGATTAAAAAGCTTGGGTAACTTTTGTTATCATGATTATCATTTGATTTAAGGTAAGAATTCACCTTTATCTTGGTGAAATTTCTTGATTGCTCAAAACCCCAAAATCCTTAGGGCTTGTTTTTAGCCCCAATTTAGCTTGGTTTTCACCTATTTTTTTGGTTAATGATTTCTTGATCTTGTGGGAATGTTGGGTCGATTTCAGAAATGCAATTTTTATAAGAGGGACCCACATGGGGTTTTATGTTATATTTGGACCCAAAGCACAATGGTGCAACATGGGTATCGATAATCTCTTATTAATTGGTAAAATATATTTTTTGATAGCTTGGCATCTAGATGAGGCTTCTCGAAAGGAAAAAGCAAAGGTTTAGCGGTTCGTTGAGCTTTCTTTGGCATTGAGGTAAGCTAGGTTTATACCTTGTTAGATTGAGCTATGTCATAGTACTCTTATAATATTATGTTGGATTTGGAATAGATATAGGTGTTGGATTGATGAAATGTGATACTTGGGTTTAGTTGGACCATTTAGGCTAAACTGAACCATAGAGTTGAATTACTTAGATTGTTGCCTTGAGCCTTAGTGCATTAGACTTCATTACTCATGTTAGCATGAGAATACCGTAGTTTGCTCTAAGTAAAATGCACCAGTTAATCATGCTTAGGGTAAGTTTGGCCTTAGTTTCTTACACTAATGAAGGTTGTCTTAGTTCCATTAGACTTAGTTAAAGTGCTTGAGTAGGATTTCTACCTTAGGGCTAATTGTGGCTTGCTATCCATCTAAGAGTGGATTTAGATACCTTAGCCTAGTTCAGGGTAGCAATTTTAGGGATTTGTAAGTAGGATCTTTGCCCCATCTTAAGTCAAAATTGATGATTGTTCTCTTGAATCCCTTAGTACGCTTATTAAATGCCTAGAGAATGCTCTTTTTAGGCAATATTGAGGAACCTTGGTACTTGTTGGTCATGATGAATGACGTTAGAAGTAATGCCTAAACAATTATACCATATGTATGATTTTTTGGTTAGGCTTATGATGAGCCATTGATTATGCTATTGGTCTGCTGAATATACTATTGAATGAGCCCTTCACTATGATGTTGTCTAAGCTATAAATTATGTTATGGACTATTCAATGAATAGGCTATAGATTGTGTCATGGATTAGCTATTGTTCAAGATATTGATAAACTATCTTTTATGCTAATGATAGGCTATTAAGGAGTCATTGCTCATGATATTGCTTATGATTATGATCATTCTAAGATATTATGCCAGAAAACATTCCTAATGATGATATTAGCAATTGTTCCATGAATTATGTTAGAAGTCATGCTTATTGATTATATGAGAAATTATGTTATTAGTTACGCTTGAAATTATATTGTTTGATTATATGAATACTCATGGTATTGACTTTGCCATCTACTTCAATGATATTGATACCCAGTAAGGCCGGAGGATGATATGATGATACTCGGCAAGGCCGGGGGATATTATGATGATATAATGATACTCAACAAGGCGGAGGATATTATCATGGTATGTGATACTTGGATAAGATGGAGGATATTATGATGATATGATGATACCCTACAAGGCCAGAAGGTATTATGATGATATGATGATACCCGACAAAGTTGGAGGATATTGTGATTATATATACCCGACAAGGCCGGAGGATGATCATGATGATGCATTGATACCCGGCAAGGACGGAGGATGATTATATTAATGTGCCCATGTGTACATATATCGGTTCGAGTCTGGCTATGCCTTATGTATGGAAATTATATGCTTATATGTAATTTGGGTATGGTTTTGTTATTAGGGATACCGTTATAGTCCGAAAGTGATAAATGTTTGGAAAGTGGTATAGTTAATGATTAGTGCAAAATATGGATTAGTGGTGGATATTTATTTAGTGGCTAATAATGATTAGTTGATAAATGAGGTTTAGTTCGTAATGATGATTAGTAGTAAATGATGATTGGTAATAAATAATGCTAGTTGATAATTGATGGTTACCTAACAAATGGTGATAAGTGGTTATGTGGTCAATAGTTGCTTAAGTATGACTAGAGTTTATATGATGACTAATAGTTAAATAGACTAGCTAATAGAGATAGTTAGCTAATAAATGGTGACTACTGAGTATCGATAATAAGTATGTTTAATGATGGTAGCATTATGGAAATACGGACATTTTGTGAATGTTGGTAAATAACTGCTTTATGATAATCATGGAATGATGGTTGAATGACGAAAAAGGTTAGTTATAATATTTTTATTGCTTTGTTCTTATCTTGAGTGTACTCTCCAGTCGTATGGGAGTCTCTAACGAGTTTGTTATTTTTCTACACCAATTGGTGTATGGGAGCCAATTTTGTAAGTTGTGGTTACTTGTGTTAATGCCTTATGATAGTTATCATTCCGAATTGTTTACTTATCATGCATGACGATATTGGCATGTGTTGATGCCTTATGTTATCTTGTTATTATGGTTTAATTACTTATTATGTACATCGATGTTGGAGATGATTTAGGTATGTTTCTGTACGTTGAATTAGTTTATGTTGTCTTGCATTTTATCGTACTTATATAATGATTTAGCTCAGTCGGTCAATAATGCCTATTGAGTACCATTGTTTTAGTACTAATACTATAATTTTGTACCTTTTTGGTACAGATTCGAGTACTAGTTGCCATCATTTATCGATGTTCATGTAGTGATTGATTTTTGGAGATAGGGTGAGCTCTTGGAGTTCGAGTGCCCATTTGACTCTATATTTTATTTTCAGTCTTTTATTTCGAGATAGATGTATGAACTATTCTAGACTTTTGAGTTGTATTGATACTGTTAGATGCTCTTGTAGTGGGTCTACCAATTCATGGGATTGGTATTTTGTATTGACTGTTTCTATCTATCTAGAACACTTTATTTATTTATATATTATGTTCTTGAATTTCGTCTATGATGGGCATTTTCTACTGAAGTAACCCATTGTGTTAGCTTTGGGTTATGGTTTTGGATTACCTACTAAAGGAATTTAGTAGGTGCCATCATGACTCATAAATCAGGTCATGACACTTTCACTTGTTGACAATTGGGACACTTAGCCACAAACTCTATTACGTTTCTCTTCATTCCATTCCACCAATAAACTTCTCACATGTCGTGGTACATCTTGGTAGCCTAGGGTGAATTAAGTACTTAGATCTATGAGTTTCTGCTAATATACCCCCTCTCAACCTATAAACATTGGGAACACATAATCAACCCTCATAGCGGAGGACTCTATATACCTCTTGGGAGAAGACCTCTATAACGCCCTGAAAAATGGGTCCCGGAGCGTCACATGGTGCTTGAGGCTATGAGTAGCCCCAAGCTAACCCTTTGAGCCATTTTCATTTAGTTCAACACAAATCAACAGGGTGTCCATAAATAACCCTCAAATATCAACAGAGTAATCATCATCCAAGAATAAAAAAAATTCAGAAAGATAAAAAATAAGACTTATTAGTCAACTCCCAACATCTATACTAGTCTAACTAGCCTCTAAGAAAATCAATAAAACCAGGGAACCATTGAGACATGCCCCAACTGACTCATACTCAGTTATCAAATGTAAACGATTTTGTGAAACCAACATTAGACATCACATCCTCGGAATATGAGGACTCACCACAACAGAGGATGTAGAACAGCGTGCCCGAAGAATCACTGTCAAACCTGGAACTGAGCACCTGCAGCCCACATCCAAAGATGTGGGTTAGTACCAAGGAAAGGAACTGAGTATATAGGGTGTATGCAGTTTTATAAACATCATCATCATAAATATTTATAAGAAATATGCAGGATGTATAAAAGACTCACATAGCCCAAACATCATTTAAATCTTTTGAAAGAATAACTTTCACAATTCCACTTTCAAATCACTTCACCATTCACCATAGACACAAGGAAACACACACATACTGGGAGATCCTATAACCGACATAAATCATGTGAGCTACATGGAGTCTAACGTACAACCCACGTTGGGGAGAGTCATCATATCCTTGCCATCGAGTAGGACTATCGTTATCAAATCTACACAAACTAGTGATCACTATATAAATTAGCCTCAGGCTCACTCTTACGGGGGCATGTAGTTCTAGGGAAGTAAGGTCGCTTTATACCTCCCACTAGGTGCTAAAGATTTCTCCCGAACTTAGCTCAGATCATTTTAAAGACAATCCACAATAAAACAATTTTAGTAATATATAAATATACATTGGGAGACATCATGCTTCCCATATATCAAAATCAACCACGCTGTGGATTTCTTTCACACTCGAGTTCAAAACAACTCCATTAAGACCAAAAGGTCAAATCATTCAAAATATCTCAAATATTCAACATCAAAGTGCTTATAACACACACTTTCTCAAAAAAACACAATTTCCAATGTGGATTCACGACCCAAATATCAAAATCATGATAAATATCGTTCAAGATTCATGCTTTATATCTCCACACACGTAAATTCATATTTCAAAATCTTAAACATCAAGATTTCATAATAATCATCATAAGATATGGGTTCATGTTTCAAATTCATAAAAATCAAATAAAAATCATGCCTTTATAAAGAAAATTACTTTTGGGCACAAGAACGAAACAGAGTTCTTGTTGAAAAACCCCGCATACCTTGAATGATGAACTTTAGATCAATACTCATTTTTGAGATGTTAATTGTGCCTTTGAATGATGGTTCTTGGATTTCTTGAACTAGGAACTTTGAATCTTGAATAAATTTGCAGAATTAATGGTGAACTTTGGAGGTTCTTGAAGTTCTTGAACTAGGATATCTTGAATAAATTTGCAGAATTAATGGTGAACTTTGAAGGTTCTTGAAGTTGGATGTAGGAGCTTAGGTTTTTCTTTTTGAGGGAATTTGATGAAATATAACATATAATGCTTCTAATAGGCTTTAATATAGGGTTCTGGATAGATTTTAGGTGAGGGGGGATGACCAAAACGCCCCTAAAAATCAAATAATTCTTGAATCTGTCCTTTGATGGACTGTTTTGATAGTCTGGAGTAGATCAACCATAATGTTTTACTCCAATATCTAAATTGGATGACACTAATTTCATTAAAAAGAGGAATCTCATATATTTCTATTGATATACAACATCTCACCTAGATCATTGTGTATGAGGAGTTATGATCATTTGAAGTTGACCTAAAAATTTGCTTTTGATAGGCTGAAGTAGATCGACCATAACTTTTTGCTCCGATAGAAAAATTGGATAAAACTAATTTCGTTGGAAATAGGACTCGTATAAGTTTCCATTGATATCTAGTAAATCACCCAAATTATTATGTACAAGGAGTTATGATCATTTAAAGTTGGAGCAAAAATACACCAGGCCTCAGTACTTTTTCCTGCACGTTTTACTGTTCCGAATAAGCTGCTAAGATGGTGGACTGGGTCAGAGGGTGAGCATCTCTACTTTTTTGTTAGCAAGAGGGCATTCCTTGATTCCATGGCCTGTCTTACCAAAACCATAACAACTATCTGTACCCATTAGACACTCATCCAATAACTCTTATCACACTTCTTGCAAGCAGGAAAAACATGTCTCCCAAAAATACTACTCTGAGATCCAAAAATTGATGCCCTACGCATTACTCCTGCTTAATTCTAGATGTGGGGGTACTGGATAAGGATGGTTCATGTGTTGATGAATGGCTCTGAAACTAAGCATAATTTCTCTTCCTTACTTTTATTGACTGTACTCAAATTTTCGGTCCTAGAAGTCTTGTTTCCCTCTTCTTTCCTTTAGTTTTTTTATCCTCAATCTGATGAACATAAGCCATCAATCAAAAATATCCATATACCTAATCAACGTGGAAGTCCTACACTCCTTGATTACCAAGTCCGACACTCTAGTGACAAATTTACTTATACGAGCATTAGAATCTGGCAACAACTTTGGTGCATACTTAGCCAGCTGGGTAAACTTGAGGCAATATTCCTTCACCTACATAGAGTCTGCCTTAGGTTCATAAGCTCTTCTACCTTAGCCTCTCTCATCTTACAAGGAAAGAACCTATCTATAAAGTTGTTTGGAATATATTTCAACTCATAGGAGTTGCATTCTACCTATATCTTTTAATTGATAAAAAACCAATTCGACATTTTCTTCTTCTGTAACATGCATAATCTGAGTAATTTTCTTCAACTTATCAATGAAAAACTATGGATCCCCATTCACTTCGACCCAAAGAACTCAGGTGGATTCATTCTCATGAATTTTTAAACTTTGGATGCAGCTAAGTTACCATTATGCTAAATTGGGATTCATGTTGGCTGAATGTTGATTACTCTGAGCATTTTCATTCACAGCCTGAGCTAACACTTATAAAGCAACCCGAAAGAAAGCATGGGGGACATTTTCATTCAAAAAGGTTTGTAGGTGGTGGTGGGGCTGGTTATTCTCCATTTCTGTAGGCATAAGCTCTATAAGGAGGCATTCTTTATCACATAAAAGCACGAATTAGAAAATATAGAGATAACTTCAAAAACGATAGAGATCATGAAAGAAGGGGTGGTTCTTAATACGTCTCATAGCCTCTCGTTCATAAGCATGGAGCGCTTCACACCTATGATTAAGACTCTACATAATGTGGCTTGTCAGACTCCTTATGACTCTTAAAAACCTTAGGATTTGATACCAAGTTTGTAAATCCTGAAGTTACCTCCTGGATGCTACACAATGCTAAGGGCTACAAGTAGCCCCACAACTAACCTATGGTACTCACTCAGCACTGAATAAGGACATTTTGTGTAAACATAAGCTGAAACTTTAACTCATAAACTAAACTACACTTGAATATAAATATCAGTAAAACAAAATAAACCAAATCACAACTGAAAGTCTAAATACCCACAAAAAATAATCTGACGGGTTCTGACAAGCCTCTAACTAAACTGAAGAGCCACTGGGACAAACCCCAGCTGACCCAAAAGTATACATAAAGTCTAAAATTCTACTAATTTAATAATCCTCTAAAGTAACCATAATCTTGTCCCCCAAAGCATAAGGACTCACCTACAGACAGAATGTAGGAAGTGGTGATCACGTCTACTTGTACTACTAAGGACGAACACCAGAACCTATATTAGAAAACAATGTAACCACATAGACATATGCAGTCAGTACTAATGGAATGTACTGAGTATATGGGTGTGAATGAAATAAGTAAAATTTCCATGAGTTATAAACTATAACACACATGCTAAGTGTAAATAGGCTCACCTTGATCATGACTAAAATTGAAAGGAAAATTATCTTAAAATATGAATAGTAAAGCATAATCAAAAAATCTGATTTAGTATGAACACAAATCATAAAGCAACAACTGAGTGGAGCTTGTGAGATAGATACACTTAGCTTCTAAAATCTTATTTACTTTTCTTATGGGAGATTCTTATAACCGACATAAACCATGTGAGCTATCATGGAGTCCAACATCTTACCCATATTGAGATAGTTATTCTACCCTTACCATAGGTATAGAACCTTAACTTAAAGTGATCACTAAATTTAACCCCTTGGGGCAAGGATACACTCTATAGAAAGGTCCCTTAAACTTATGGTGGCACACAGTTTTTAGGAAATAGGATGTGCTAAATCCACATTTCCCTCTCAGTGTTAAATACTACTCCCAAAAATGCATACTTGTATGCTTATAATTATGAAATTCACCTTAAAATAGCATATAGGTTTATATAACTAAAAAACAACTATATTTTTCTTGCTTAAATCATTCACATAAAGAAACTTGTGAATTTCATGATTTATCTAGGATCATAAGATCAAAACTGAAACTTTATTTATGTTGTAATACTTTGTAACTTGAACTAGTAAGCTTGAACTTCTTGTAATCTGAGTAATGCTAAATCATATATATTTCTTCCAACTAGTGGAATTTCATGCTAGATTACCAAAACTTAATGCATAAGAACACTTTCATGGATAAAACATAAGTATACATGAAATATTGTGCTAAATAAAACTTAGCTCATCAGGAAACATCATGATCTTAAAGCATAAGAAAAATGGGTATAAAACCTAGTAAATTAATTATTTAAAGTCAAGTAAAAATAAATCCTTTAGGCACAAAGATGGAAGAATATCCTTTTTCAAATCCTACATACCTGAACTTGATGAATTTTCTTAAGAGAAACTTGAATTGAAAACATGAAATCTTGAATTTTGGAGGAGAATTCCCTTTTTGGTATTCTTGAGAGTTTGGAGGAGATGAATCGTGTTTAATGACTTGTGAGGGTGAGGAAACGGGGTTTGGTACTATTATGGAATTAATTTGGAGGTAAAAGACCAAAAAGACCTAAAAATAGATGAAAAAATAAAAATTGGTATTTCTGTGCCCTTGGTATGGCACGCTCTTATCACGGAAGTCAGACGACGTGGTACACACTTATTGTGCTAGGTTAACTTTTCACGACAGGGTTTGTCATGCCTCCGTAGCACGCCTTTAACACGTTCCCTCACTGTTTTGAGGTTCCAAAACATCTCGAAATGTGTTCTAAAAATTTTGAAACACTTCCTAATAGTTTCGTTAACATTTCTTATTATTATTCAACCCACAAATCGTAATAAAACATATAAGAGATACCAAGATAAAATTGTTGAAATCTTGGGGTCTAACACCTTTCTCTTTCAGTTTGAGCAACCTTTAGCACCCTTGTTGCACCTCTTTCTCCCCAACATTAGGTGTTGCAGTAGAAGTTGGGCTTGTACTTGGCCCTATTGCAGAAGATGAAGTTGGGCTAGGATTTTACATCTGCAATAGGTTCACCTCTAGGATATTTTTTTATTCTTACCCTCATTACGGTAAGTGCTAGATAACATCCCAATCTCCTTCTTTGACAATTTCTAATTTTCTTATTGGTTTCACCTTGCTCTTTCTTTCTATTCTTCTCAGTCTAACCTGACATCTTTCTAACAAGAGATGGCATAACAAAGATGCTTTGAAATTCTGGCCACATCTCTACATTCAAAACTTCTCGAATAAAATAGTTGTATGTGTTTATGAAGGTTTTTTTCTTGTACGTGAGAGATGTAATTAACTAGTTCCAACCTTTTATGGTGTAGAGCAGTTATTGCATAAGGACAAGGGATACCTTTTAACATCCATGCTTTATAGCTAAAATATTTTCTGGAGAGATCTATAATATACCTATATCCTCTATCAAGCACCTCATACCCCTGTAATAAAATTTTATTCAATGTTGCCTTTCATAGACTAAACTGTATTATCATTTAAAACTTTCGTGGCCATTAGAGGAATGTCACTGGTCCAAGTTTCACAAATATCCCTCATTTGTCCTACTCTTTTCATTATTTTTACCTTTATATCTTTTAACATTATAATAATTGTCTTGTGTCTTATTCCTAATAATTGTCTTTACTCACAAAAATAACTGTACTTTTGAGACTTCCTTCAGAAAAAACATACAAACCAATACACTTGCTACAACTAGTCAAGTGAGACTTATTCATTACATCAAAACATATGCAAAAGTCTTGAAACATTTTTCTACCATTTTCAAATATTTCAACATAAAGCTTAACTCTACATTTAATACCTAGATTTGATCTTAACAACTCATTCCTGTAATCTAAAATACTCTCTCAAATTCAAGATTATAATCATCCATTTGTTCTACAATCACCTTGTTCTTAGCTCTCTCACACATTATTCTTCAAACATGTAAATTCAACTTTTTCTTAATAAGAAACTAAAATTCAAATGTTCTAATGTTTGATTATTCCTTTATCCTCTCATTATAATGGTTGGCTAAAATTTTGGTATTGCAAAGTTTGTTCCTATTAGTAGGATCGCACTTGTGAACTGAATTGTGGGTCTTTACAAAAAAATTCATGGTCCTAAAATCAAAGCTAGCATATAGAAGCCATGAAAAAATAATTTTACATCTACTCCTCACCCTTGTAGGTTCATTAACATACTTTTCAATTGCAACATGTTCAACAATAACATACTATGTAACAACAAATCTAAATTTATTAACACTTTAAAAAGTAATTCCTAATTCCGACACAACTTTTGGATACTCTAAATCATACACAACTCTATTTACCTTTTTCTTTCTTCTAACCTTAACTCTCTGTTCAATTTGTTCAACCTTCTTTTCTTCATGAGTTATATCTTCTAAATAAGTTTCAAAACTGAAAACTTTATCTAATGGATAATATGGTTCATCAACAGCTAACTTACCCTCCAAACTACTTTTATCACCACCTGCAGATTCATTATAGCCAATATTTGGCCTTTTTTTTTTCAGTTTATAGGTTAACATGTTTAGGAATTACTGGTCTTTCTTCATTCTCTTTTATTCATTTTTTCTTCCCTAAGAACTTTTAACTCTTCATCCACAGATTGATCCACATCACTCTCAACCTCTACACATCTATCAATTAATTATATATCTAAATCTAGATATAATCCAACCCTTTTAGTCTCACTCCTATTTAGGAAGATTCGACAATTGTAAGACCAGTAGAAAGCGGGACACGAGTAGGAGGAGGAGGAGAAGAGACAAAGACAATAGAAAAAGTGGCATGAGCATTAAGAGAAGGGATATGAATTGTAGGAGGAAGAATAGAAGCAGGAGAAGGATGGGCAATAGATAGGGTAGTTGAATCTGTAGAAAGTTGGACAATAGGAGGGGCAACTTTACTACTTTTAGATGCCTCATCAATGCTCTCAATATCTTAGCCATTATTTTATCAAAAGGCACACTATCTTTATCAAAAGACACATCATCTTTATCAAAAGAGACACCACTTTCTCCCTCCAATTGACTTACATATTCCAATAAATATGGGGTTAAAAGAGGATCAATAACTATGTGATACGAAAAAGCTTTCAAAATATCTCCATTATACAAACATTGTGAAATTTCAATGTATCCTGGTTTGACCTAATTTCTATTAAAATAGAACTCTTAGGCAGTCTCACATATAATAAACATTGTCCCGGGTCATATCCTAAATACGTCACATAATTCCTAAGTTCAAAATAAGACAGCTTGTCTATATTAACATACAAAAATTCAGTAATTTGTTCACCAACATATGTTTTTTCTTTTTCTCCCTTCACTTTTTCCTTCCCTTTACGCTTGTTAAGAACTCCACCATGATAAACTCTCAAAGTGACCAATTGAAAATTTATTTTAACAACGTAAAAGCATTGACCACGAAGACATAATAAAGTAAGATTCTTTTCATCAATCAAAATTACATCACATGCCACACGAACAAATTAAACATACTATGCTACAACTGATGTGTCACAACTTATTTTATTATGCATTGAAGTATATACACAAACTTTAACACATTAATTTTGAAAATAAATTAAAGATGAAAAAAATGTAACTCAAATCGCAGAAAAAAATACATATTATGCGATAACTATAAGTGTCGCAAGTTATTTTATTATATATTGGAGCATATACACAAATTTTAATACGTTGATTTTGAAGATAAATTAAAAATGAGAAAAAAATCAAGCTCAAATCGCAAGAGAAAAAATAAAATTTTGAAATATTGGGATGGGGCCAACCTTTGAAATGAAAACCCTAGCTCAAATCAATAACTTAGCTTGTAATCCTAGCTTCAAAATCAATTGAAACTCAACTTGTAACTTTTGATTTCGACGTAACCATTACTTATAATTGGGAACAAAAACAAAGATGAGATTAAGATTTTAGGAGCAACAGAGGTTGAATTTTTTGTTGTGAACAATGAAACACTCAGAAAATTAGTTCTTCATTTATTCCATCGGGTAGATTGGATGAATTTAATTTTGTTCCTTGGAGATAGTGATTTAAGTTTTATATTTTGTGGTGTATCGATTTACATTCTATCGGGTTGGATGGAGTTAGGGTCAAGTATTTTGGGTTGGGTTGGATTAGAGTGAAATGTTTCGGGTTGGGGATAATTTCAATGGGCATGGGTTAATTAAATAGATTGAGTAATAATTTTAAAATAAAATAATTTCATTAAACACATGTATCACTAGAGGGCGAGTGTCCTTCACTACACTCGATAAATTTAGGAATGAGTGTCGCATGGGTAAATAGATTTACTTTCATATAGTAGATGTATGTAATAAATCACTTTAATAATTTAAGTGTGTCATCGATTTTTCAAATATAATAAGCTATAATTTAGGACGATTCTAATGTATTTTCCTTTTATAAAATATTTCCTTTAATTATATAAAACAAAATATGTAAAGCATCGAGAAATCTCAATAATTTAATTGATTAATTATCTAAACTTTCAAAGTAACAATTCGATTCCCATTTTGTAATCCACTCCCCATTCCCCTTCCCCTGCCCCAATTAAAAATAAAAATAAAAATGTAAAACATCGTTCTCTTGTATTCATTATACTTTGCCTCACATCACATGGTATTTGGTTAAAATATTCGGGTTTGGGGATTAAACCATCCATTTGTTCTTCCATAACTCACCGCACCGCCAGCTGCTGAATCGTTTTCCCGACCCGAAATGGTCTCCCTCATCTGATCTAGGTTTTCATATCTGTGGATCTCGCTATTCTAGGGTTCTTCTGACAGATCCAATTGGTTTTTCTGATTGCGTATGTCAAATTCTCGGGTTGATTTGATCTACGATCTACACTTTATTGAATAAGCATAATTGCAAAATGCCTGTGAAAGTAGCGAGTGCGTCGATACGGGATCGGACTCAGGAGTTTCAGAGTATAGCTGATAGGTTAAAGAAGTCTTTCTCTTCTGTTCACAATGGGCCCATTAGCAGCAGCGCTACTAATACTGGTTCTAGATCGGAGGAACAGAGGAATACTATTGCTATGCAATCAGAGTTCAATCGAAGAGCTTCGAAAATTGGTTTTGGAATACATCAAACCTCTCAGAAACTTGCAAAGCTAGCAAAATGTAAGTCAATATTATTTGTGTTCGAGAGGAGGAAAATTGCAATTATAATGTGTCTAGATAGAGGGATGGCTCTGGCTCAGCGGTAAGCTTGCTTACCGTGGTGTGCCAGGGTCGGGGGTTCGAAACGCCCCTCCAGCAAAATCTGGAGTGAGGGACCTCCCGACTCCTATGGAGTAGGTATTAACCGGGTCGTCCTTCCTCATAATGTGTCTAGATACTCACATACTTTTCGTTTAATTTTGGAATAATCTATCTTGTATTAAGAATTCATTGTATGTCCCATTTGTTTGTGAGAATTTTTCACATTGCGGGTACCAAGCCAGATAATGAAGGAGGGTAGCTCAGTAGATGTATGTCGGAAACCTAACTAAAAGTAGTCAAACTATACCTTTCGCCCACCCCAACTACCAGAGCAGTCAAATGAGTCAGTTGATAAGCTATCTGATCAAAATCTATGTATGTGTAGGGGAATTTTTGTCCTTAGAAACAAAAAAGGTTCGTCAAATGAGTCAGTTAATACGGTACTTTTGATTTTTGGTGAGTATGCGGAAATTGTTCTCTTATGTATGTTCTTTTATTTTCTCTGTTCACTTGTTCATAGAGAATTAGGAAATGAGAAATGAAATTCATATTTTAAATTGATGTCTATATTAATTGTAGCTCAGTAGATGTTGAGGCATAGTTTTATAGTTTCTTGTTGTTCTATGTTCCATTTAGTTCTTGGCCATCTTTAATAGGAACAATCAATTTGGAATGGGGAGTCATCATTTTTTTTTTTTTTTTTTCAAATACAGAACACTTGAGGTTATGTAGAAAAGAGATTCCAAAACACTCACTTGGTGGGATCTTCTAAGCGGGCTGATCTTGTCTGAAAAGGTTTTCGTTGTTATAGCTTCGGTCCTGGGTATAAAGTTTCTACTCCAAGTTCTCAGTTCAGGACTTATTGATTGAAGTTTGGATTTGGTTTCTATTATTAGAAATCTTCTTCTAGTATTTGGGGTGTCTTCTCATTTTCATGCAAACTGTAGATTACTAATGAATTTTAGCTGAAATATCGGAGTTCAGATCTAATTTTCTGCTCTCCTTTTCGAAATTCTTTTTATATTTGCAGTGGCCCATGTATATGTCTTGTGGCCCATGTATATGTCTTGTAGTTAAGTTGATAACCACCCAGAACCCGAACTGATAATGAAGCAAACCTGACCAATTTGATAGCTTATTAGTTCTAGTTTCGGTCCTCAAATGTAGACACTGAAACCCAATTAACTTGAAGCCGATCTATCCCTAATTGATTTGTTAGATAAACACCCTTAATCAGAGCAAAAAGTCACTAGGTAATTTCTTCTTGTTTGTTTAAGTCTGAGTATAGATAGGTTATCTGGTATGGTGGTACTTATGATGGTGGAAGGTAGTAGATAACCGGGTGGAATAGTCGAGGTGCGTGTAAGCGGGCCTGGTGCCACCATTATTCCTGGTGCCACCATTATTCTAAAAAACATGTGTAAGAGTGAAAATCTGGTAAATGACGAAGTTTTTCTCTTGGAATCTTCCATTTTTACGCATTTGGTAAGCACTAGAGTTGTGGAAAAAACAGCTAAGAGCTTTCCCAGGGGAAAAGATTTCTTCCAACTTAAGTCCCATTAAACTTGCCTGATTTTGAAGTTAGTTGTTTCTTCTAATATGACTTCTCATTTTCTTGTCCAAATTCTTTCAGTGATGATTAAATAGTAGTTGTTTCTTTATCAAAAAAATAAAGTACTCTGAAGAATGGAGTTCTTTATCCCATTGTGCTTTTGATGTTAATCATTTTATTTTTCTGTTTCTGGGGTTGCCTTTACCATAATGGTTCTGACTTTGCTATCTTTCTTTTACTCCTTGGGTTTTCATTTTAGCCATTTCGGTATGTTTTGACTATTTTCAAATCTTAATCATTTGCCTTCGTATTCAGAAACCATATTCATGCCTAATTTTATTTGGAATTTCTATGCTTTAAGACATTCCTTTGCCTTTTGAAGTGACAAAGCCATCAATTTGCGCTTACCAGACTACACAGTTCCCTTTCAGGCCCCAGTTGTGACCTCCCTTTGTGTTTTCTCACCATGGGGGTTCTTGGGGCAGTTCGGTTTGTTTAATCTAGTGTATAATGGATCTAAGTATGGTCCTCTGCCTTTATAAATTCATGTAATAGGAAATATAGTTGCAAACTTGGGCAACTGATCTTTTTTTGGATGCCAAGGAGGTTTGACGAATGAGTTGCTGAATCTAACCATCTTCTCAAGTCGTACAAGGACCATAATGGCTTTTCTTGTTCAAGTTTATGTTTAATACTGTGGTATCTCCTTGGACTTCCTTGTGCCTGCAAACCTGACCGTTTATGCTTTGGTTTCTTCTCGAACTGTAATAGAGGAGATGCAAACTGTAGACACTATATGTTGACCCGTATTTTAATTTTTTACATATTATGTGGTTTATACCAGGACTTGTTGGCTCTTTGACACTTATTTGCTATTATAATCGGGTCCAAGGCTTCTTATATTTATCTGATAGCAGTATATGTCTGATTGCAGTGGCAAAAAGGACTTCTGTTTTTGATGATCCGACTACAGAAATCCAAGATCTGACTGCAGTTATCAAGCAAGATATTACAGCACTTAACTCTGCTGTAGTAGATCTCCAGCTTCACTCTAATGCTCGTAATGAAAGTGGTAATAGCGATACCACTAGTCACTCGACCACTGTTGTAGATGACTTGAAGAACAGACTGATGACTGCCACAAAGGAGTTTAAAGAAGTACTCACCATGAGGACAGAGGTGAGACCAGCAGGATACTAATTATATCTTCCTTGTTAGCCTGTTTCTTACTTAAATAGGTCTTTCATGAGTCTCAATTTACTGAAGGCTTCTATTTACTATTATTTGTGCATGTTGTGTCCAACTTTTGTCGTTAACAGTACAAAAATACACTTCATCGTGGTCATTTACATTTTGTTGGATTTCTGTTTCAGAATATGAAGGTTCATGAGAACAGAAGACAGATTTTTTCTTCATCGGCTACCAAAGAAGCTTCAAATCCGTTTATGCGCCAACGTCCACTAGCTTCAAGGAATACTGCTAGTACATCAGCCAGCCCTCCTCCTTGGGCTAATGATTCAGCTTCTTCTTCTCAGTTATTTCCAAGGTGAGGAAGAATCTCTTTTCCACTGTTGTAGTAGTTCATACCTCACAGGGCTGCTATCACTTAACGTATGCTTGATTAGCTGCCATGAATATTTTTTTTTTTTTTGTAATTTTGGGGATGCCTTGCTATATTTTTATTACAATGATTTTACCTAATTCAAAAAGAATAGGTGAATTACCTTATCAAAAAAAAAAAAAAAGAATAGATGAAATTTAAGGAGTCTGTTCTTCTTTCCAACCTTTGCATTTGGTATCTTGACATGATTACTGATCTATCCATGTTGATGACAAAAAGAAATTACAAATGATCCATTAGGAGAGATAACTCTTCCTCTCATGGGAATAACCATTTGTTCAGTATATGGACTAATCTATCTCCCCGAGTTAACTACTGGATATTCCAAATAATAACTTCTCCGAGCATGGTCCACAATAATACTAAGTACCTTTATTTTTTACTATTTATCTAATCCATTACTAAATCCAAAATTTTCTTAACCCCTTTCTTCCACGAAACTTGTATTCTTGAATTCCTGATATTGAATAGGACCTGCACCTTGTTCGCACGAATGCTGTATGGTAACATTTCTATTGTCGGAAGTTTCTAATTATACACAACAACAACAAACCTAGTGTGTTCCCACAAAGTGGGGTTTGGGGAGGGTAAGATGTACGCAATCCATACCGCTACCTCCGAAGAAGTAGAGAGGTTGTTTCCGATAGACCCCCGGCTAAGTTTCTAATTATATATGGTTAAAAGAATGATTGGGGGATGATCCCCTGGGAAGTTTGGTTTCACATCACCTTTTGTTTAAAAAATCATGAGAAATTCGATGGGCACTCTCCGACCCTTTACCCACTCTTCCCCATGCCTCTCCCCCACTAATACACACTATTCTTTCTTCATCTGTGTCCTCCCCTGGGGCCCCTTCTATTATTCATATTATTTTTAGTTCATTATTTCATTATTTATCTTCTATCAGTATAGTAAAATTGGCATGTTCACACTTTTTTGACATATTACTTACTGTAACTGCCTGTATTGGAATGTTGTGCACAATTCTTTTCGTCTTGCTGTTTTTGTTGGTTATCTATTTGATCTTATTTTAGCATCCATCTCTCCCCCTCTTTTAATTCTAGCCAGATTTGTATTATTTCAATAAATTTATAATTTTAGCCACAATTTTTTGTAAATTGGTACAAATTGGTCAAATAGTAATATATATGTTAGAAAATAATTGATGGACCAGTAAATTTGGAGGAGCATTCACCGTACTTATAATGGCAGGAAAAACAAATATGACAATACTTTGTGATGGTTATTAAGTGTACGAAGTAACAAATAGCAATGTAGTATAAAGTTAATGTAGTTAACAAAATAGAGGCAGCGGTGGTGCTGTTTGTGCTATGGTCAATAAAGATGACAGCACCATGAACTATGATGCCCTCTAAGGTCCAAACGAAGTAGCTGAGGGACATGGGAAGGGGGAACACGAGTTGTCGTCAGTGGAGGTATGTTTTTGTAGGATTTGAAATAAATGCATGTCACTGGTGGAAGTTTTTAGTGCCAGCATGTTCTAGCTTTCTCCGGCTACTAGTGATGTAGAATCAAAAAGAATTAAGATGTTAGATCAGTGATTTTAATTATGAAACTTTAGTGTGCTTTCCCCACTCCTTTTCTCCCAAAGAAATACTTCAATTCACAATATTGCTTTTACCACAAAAAAGGCACAAACATTGCCTTGTTCTATTCTCGTTTCTGCTTAGTCGAAGGACCTATGTGAACCTAAAGACTAGTTTTGTTGGTGTTGAAGGTGTTACAAAGCAAGTTGGACCTAAAATCATAGATAGGAAGTTATTTGGAGAGATCTACAATCTCTTAAAATCCATGAAGACTTGGCAAAAAATAGAGTATAATGGAAGAAAAAGATCCCCAACTAGTTTAGTTTAAAGTTAAATCTTGCTGGTACAGTCAAATTAGTCCAACATTTTCCAAGGTTTTTCTTATTGTGTTTGGAGATTTTTGTGCAAGTAGAGAATGCAGAGAGCTTTTAAGGTTATAAAACCTGAGTTTATAGAATATTGGAATGAGATGGGTCTCTGAATGGACAATGTGGATTCATACGTCTTTTTTTTGGAAAGGGTAACTTGTATTTCATATCCAAAAAGTCTCTGCACGATCAAGCAGGCCATGGCGAAGTGTTTCATTCACAAAATAGGATTGCGGGGAATCCTACGTACAACTACTAACTTACAAATTGTCCAAGAAATCTACAAAAACTGCTATCTCCCCCATTCGATCCTGTTTACACCAAAAATTAAAAAAAAGATTGAGGCAGTTGATCTTAATTTTGTGGATGGGGTTGCTTTTGTTCTGGAAATGTCCGAGGTTCCTCTCTTTCCATAGTATGCTGGAATTCTCTGCCACCAATCTTCCTCTGGCCCTCTTCTTCCAATACTCTTCCACTTCTTCAAAAGTTTCAGAGTTCTTGTCGTTGCCCAATTCATCCCCAACATACTAAAGAACGTTCTTCAAATGTGGTCTGACCCCAACTAGCTTGGGATTGAGTTTTAGTTGAAAGTCACATGGTCATGGACTTCTTTAATAAGTTAAATAATGTTACTAATGTTTGGAAACACCCTTATATGTGAGAAGCCAAGCAGTATGTCAAAAAGTAAAAATTTGTAGCAAAATATGATTTTCTGCAAAAATACATCCAACTATCTCTATACAAATAAGAATTTTATGGGTGCACGAAAAAAAAAACAGACGCGAGAAGCTTTTCCTCTGATGTACAAAATAATTTATATGTTAGCATCCTTGTCTACTTCTACTTATCCAAAAACTAACGTCCTTTTCTACTTTTCTTTGTCCAAACTGTAATGATTATCTGGAAAGAAATAACTAGTATAAACCAGATTCTGTTCTACATCTGTTTTCATGCTCAGCTTTTGTTTTTTAAAGTATCAGTAAGTTTTTCCCTCCTAATTCTTTCTTGTAGGAAGCAAGGGGATGGAGACACACAGCCATTGCTGCAGGAGCAGCAGCAGCAGCAGCAGATAGTTCCATTGCAAGACAGTTACATGCAGAGTAGAGCGGAAGCTCTTCAAAATGTTGAGTCTACGATCCATGAGCTGGGCAGCATTTTTAATCAGCTTGCTACCTTGGTTTCTCAGCAAGGAGAGGTTGCAATCAGGTTTGTGTGACAATTGTTGTAGGCTTGTAGCGCTCAAAAAATAAAAGGATGTGGGAGATAATATTACAGCAACAACAACAATAATAATAAGGGTCCCTAATAATAATAGTACAAATACCGGTACTGCTACTATTACTACTAATAATAATAATGAAAGGATTTAGGAGATCTCAGTGCTTTGTATTTTACGTAGACGTCTTTGTACGACCAGTAGACACCACACCAATGTAGTCTCCTAGTGGAAAAGTTTAATATACGATGACAACTGATGGACTGTTTGTTTGTTAATTTCTTATAAACTAATCAATAGATTTGACTTGATCACTCTGATCAGTAATTTGAGGTCTCCTCTTGTTGATGTTCTATTTTATATGGTAAAAGTTGATTTTTAACCTTAACATTACTTCCGGAGTGATAACATGAAGGATCAAATTTACCAATAAAAAAACCATTAAGGATCAAATTTGGGATCAGATCATGCATCCACCATCCACTAGTTATAAGGATTTAGAAGCCTAGTCTCTATATTATTTCATATTTGTGGTTCAGGGGACGAGTTAATTCTTCTCAGTTCTTATAACTAATAATTCCAGGGGTCTATCGGAAACAACCTCTCTACTACTTTGGAGGTAGTGGTGTGGTCTGTGTACATCTTACCCTCTCCAGACCTCACTTTGTGGGAATACACTGGGTTTGTTGTTGTTGTTATTGTCTTATAAATAATAATTGGTAATCCTTCCTATTTGTTGACCCCGACTCGGTAAGGGGAGGAAATGTATAGGGTTGATAAGTATATTCAAATTCGTAGGTTTATTTGATCAAGGGAATAACATGCCATTGTTGTAAATTCTATGTTAAATTGAGCTTGTGAAGTTTTTTAAGGGTCATTAACATGACACACATATCTACTTGTGGTTAACATAGAATGTGATGCGTGTACTCTCAATGAATCCCCACCATCTCATTTATTTAATTCCTCTTTCTTTTGTGGTATGTAGTGTAGTGTTTGGCACACATCTTTTAATTTACAAGTCAATTTTTTGTACATTATCAAATTTGCATTAGATGTCATAAATGATCTTCAATATGATGTTTGTGCTATCAGCATGTAAGGATTTACTGTGCTTTATCCCTAACTTGGTTAGTAAAAAATCTGAAAGTTGATGAAATATCTTATACTTATTGGTGCCTTCCACTTTAAGTTTGTTGTTTATCTTGTTGTCACCCTGTAGTGTGTAAAAACCCTGTACTGCCTGATTGTTGACATGAAACTGTTATATACGATTTTGTTCAATATGTAGCGTGGGTAACACATTCTTTTAACAGGAAAGTAATATCTTGGTTTCCATCACAGGATTGATGAGAACATGGATGACACACTAGCAAATGTGGAAGGAGCACAAGGGGCTTTGCTCAAGTACCTCAATAGCATCTCGTCAAATCGGTGGCTAATGATTAAGATATTCTTTGTGTTGATTTTCTTCCTTATGATTTTCTTATTTTTTGTGGCATAGTGAAAAATGGCAACATTCAACAAAGTGTGATGTAGAAATACAAATAATCGTGTATTTTAGATAAGTTGCTCCGTCCCCTTGTGACATTACTGTTGTTTCAAAAGTTCTAATTTGGTACCAAACCCATTTTGAGGCGTCTTTTCACCCTTGTCTTCCCGAACAAGGGAAAATTATCCCGGTATAAATACTGTATTATTTTATACGTTGTTTGGTTATTATTTGGATTCTGTATAGTTAGTACCTGGTATCAAAAGCTTGTATTATTTTATGCTCCGTTTGGATGACATTTGGATTCTGTATTAGTTAATACCACATTTTATACAAGCCATTGTATTGTTTTATTCAATGTGGAATAACAATACATTGGTTAATTAGTCTTAAAACAGACCAAAAGATGTCACGACTCGGTATGACTGGATTCTACCTTTTAAAAATGGTCTGGACATTTAGAAATATATTGTTTTTCGAAATTAAATCGAAAGTATCCTTGGAAATTTTGAAGATCCAAATGAAGGCCCTCCGGAAGAAACTAACGAGTATGGCAACACTTGAGCAGTTTTACCTAGTGTAATTTCATAAGTTGTACCTAGTGTAATTTTATAAGTCTACAAATGAGATCAGGGGAGTGTTGTGTGTACGTGGAGAGGCTATTTTGAATAAATTCTCGTGTAAATTTACTGCAAAAAAAATGGTGGAACTAACGGATTCCACAAAAAGAGAATATTTTCTCAAAATAGTTCAAAAACACATCACCAATTCATAAATTCTCATGTAAATTTACTGCCAAAAAAAATGGTGGAACTAACGGATTCCACAAAAAGAGAATATTTTCTCAAAATAGTTCAAAAACACATCACCAATTCCTTCAACAGAAAGGGAATAAGTATATTCTCGAACTATTATAAATGGTATGTAAATATCCTCTGTCATACTTTGTGCACATATATTTCTCTACTGTGAATGAAATGATACGCACACTAACGAAATAATTTTGTACATATATGTCCCTCACACTAACGGGATAATTTTCCTTTGTCTGGGAAAGTTTTTGTATAATTCAAGGATATTAACCTCTTTTTTTCTTTTCTAACGGACCCTTTTCTTTCCGTTAATGAAATGATACGTATATGCCCTTTCATTAATATACCAATCGTTTGAGATAAGCCTAAATAATCATTAAATAGGTGGACACAACTAACCTCTTCTTTTCTTTTTTTAACGTTAACAAAAGAAACTTTATTAAGTCTTCGGGTCCTATCTTCTCATAATGATTGTACTGAGTACTAATAGAATGTTGTTTACTTGTAAGAAAAAGTTTCAAGACTTTGCATAGAATGATCAGACATTTTATTAGATATAATAAGACTAAAGTGTCCATCGGTTGTTTATATATGGTAATTTGAGTAAGAAGTAAGTTTGTGAAATGTTGTCATACAATGTAGTAAAGATAGTTGATAGTGTTTCCTCAAGGACAGTGTGTCATGTAATGTAGAAGAGGACAATTTTATACGCAATTACTTGCAGAAAGTTTTGTGTGGATACGAATGGACACAGTTCTATCCCCTAACAGATTGGGGTCTCTTGTGAAATAGATTGGGGTGCAAACAAAATGCTGCTGAGGCTCGAGAGAGAGAGATTTTGTTGCAATCGAAATGACCAAATGTCAAGCCAAAGCTAATACGTAAATTTTGAACAATGATAAATCAAATGATAGAAGGAAAAAGAACACAAGAAAATAATTTAACATGATTTAATTAATTGACCTATGTATATGAGATGAAATAAATAATCTACTAGTATAAGAGAGAGTTTAAAAATTATATCCAAACAAAAAAAAAAAAAAAATCTCCAAAACAAGACTCTCCATCGACCGAATTATATTGTACTCCTTTGTCCAACAATAGTTATTCACTGTTGACTTGACACACATTAAAATTACAATAGTTATTTATTGTTGACTTGACACATGTTAAAATACAATAAACAAAATGGATAATTTTACTAGATCATTCTTTGAATATAATAAATTTTAGGAAAAAAAGGTAAAATTTATCCCTCTTTTTTGAAAAATTAGTTAAATATACTCTTCATTATACTTTGGAGTCAAATTTATCATCATACTTTGGGGTCAAATTTACTCATTTACTTTGAAAAATTGGCTAAATATATCCTTCGTCATATTTTGGGGCTAAATTTATCCTCGATTTTGTACTTTGGAGTCGAATTTATTCTCGTTATTAAGAAATTTTTCACATGTACCCCTCCTTTAATAGAAAAGCCGTCAACATTAAATGCCTCATTTTTTATAATAAAACACACCCTAGTTTAACCCACCCGACTCGAGCCATAAAAAAGACAAACAAATATGCCTCCTCACTTTTGTTGGTCAAATATTTTCAACGAGATTAAGCCACTGGATATTTATCTGTGTGTAGCTTATAAAAAATGAATATGCATCTGTCTAAACACAAACAAATATATATATGCAAACACAAATAAATATACCCCTCTCTCAATTGATGGATCTGCATCAGTGTAGAGCTAATGAAAAATAACACTTACTAGTCAAATGCAACAAATTAGACCCACTGAATATTTTTCTGGATGATTGAGTTCAGAGGTCTTCCATGTACAAACTATGATATCTCTTTATTCTTATGTCTTTATATATAATTTAGATCTACATAAATTTTTTATCATGTCATTTGCTTAGAAAACTTATCTACGAATTCTAGAATTTAGATGCACATATTTTGAAATTTGAACATAACTAAATACGGGTAGAGTTAAACATTTTCTATAGTTTCATGCTTCTACGTTATCTCATCCATTTTACTTTTTGTTTATTTGTAAACAACCTACTAGTGTTGCATATTAAAAGAAAGTATATTTGTTTATTGAAAAAATTAGATGAACAAAACTGAGGAAAGAATGTATTTGTTTGTGTATTTTTCGAGTCAGGTCAAGTTAGATTAAGGTGTTTTCTTTTTTAAAAAAATGGGTTATTAACATTGATTTGAGTTTTTTTGTTACGGGAAGGGTACAGGTAAAAAGTTTCTTAATAATGAGGCTAAATATGATACCAAAATATGACATCGAGGGTAAATTTGGCTCCTAAGTATGACAAAGGGTATATTTAGCTAATTTTTCAAAGTAAAGATAAATTTAACCCCAAAATATGACAATGATGACAAATTTGACCTCAAAGTATGACATGAATGATAAATTTGACTCCAAAATATGAGAAAAGACATATTTAGTGAATTTTTCAAAGTAGGTGGTAAATTTGACCATTTTTTCTAAAATTTTATGACTTAGAAAATTTACGAGTGATGAATAGTATTTTATAATAAGGATAAAATAAGTGGAAATGAGTTTTATCCATTGATTTTTTAAACTGAATAAGTATTGTTGAACAGCTAAAAATAGTATGAAAAAAGAGCCTAATATCTTTAATATTAGAGTTGACTCTAAAATAACCTTCGCTAACCTGTTGGCTTTAAAATATCCCTCCATTCACCTTTAAGACCCAACTTATCCTTACCATTAACGGACTTAATTTAAACCTTAATTAAAAGTTTCATTTATTACGTGAAAGCTTTCTAGTGAATGAAGATTAAATTAATTAAAATGTTATTATCCCTTATAACTCAATTCGAATCTAACTTAAATCTACCCCACCGGCCTGCTAATTCAAGACGTATTAAACTCTATGAATCATTTATGCTTGAGTCTGATAACCCTCACGATTTGGATTCAAAACTGACCACACCACATAAAAGTCCCTCTTGGTTTCTCTTGTTCGATGTTCAATGCACAGTGGACATTGGCACATACTAATCATAATAGACTAATGCTCAAGGATAAATTAAATGCTTCGTGCTTACTCATTTAGGTGTACGCGTCTTGCACGTGTATCTTATTTTAATGAGTTCAAATATTATACTAAATATGATGTTTGTTTAAATAATAAACATTAATATAATAATTAAGTTCAAGATTTTTTGAGTAGGTAAAGATGGAGAATTTATTTATTAACCTAACATTTACCAAAAATATTTATAAAAGGCGCTCGACATTCATCTACCATATGTAAACTGCAATAAACCAATATAATGATAGAAACATTAAAACAATACAATTAAATCTAATCTTTACACACAATAATTTTCTCAAAGTCATCTGACACTCATTTGCCACCAGTAAATTATAATAAAATAATACGACAATAGCGATATCAAAATAATACAACTAAACCTAATCTTTACATTAGAAAAATTCTCAAAACAGAGATATTAAAACAATACAATTAAACCTAATCTTTACCTAAAACAATTACTCAAAGCCGACCAACATTTATCTACCACTTGTAAATTACAACAAAATAATACAATAAAAGAGATATCAAAACAATACAATTAAACTTAAAGTCTACACACAAAAATTCCTCAAATCCGATCGACATTCAACTACAAAATGCAAACTACCACAAAATAATAAACTAATAAAGATACTAAGACAATACAATTAAACTTAACCTTTACCTAAAAAAAAGTTCATCAAAGTGGACCGATATTCATCTACCATCTGTAAATTAAAATAAAACAATAAGATAATAAAGATATCAAAACGATACAATTAAACCTAACCTTTACACAAGAAATTCTTCAAAGCCCCGATATTCATCTACGACCTGTAAATTAAAACAAAATAATAAAATAGCGATCACAAAACTTCGATTTTGATGAAAATAATTCTCGTTTGAGAGAAAATTTTGACCCTAAAGAATGAATTGAATGAAAACAAAGAAGATACATATATACACACGTTGAATTCCATTATGTTGACAAGAAAAATGAAGAAGTTGAGGGATAGAAAATCAAGCATCCATCAATCTAGACCTACAACCGAATCAAGTTAGAAGAGAATTAATCATATTCTCCCAATAGGCAAAAATATTAACCTTAATTGATCAAAGTATCGCCACAAAGTTAAAAAATCGAGAGAGCATCAAATTGAAAAAAATACTCCATAAGAACATACATAATTCAATGAATATAAATATTACATGACATACTTACAACAGTGTTAAGATGCATATAACAAAGCATCAACCTCAACTTTCGTGACAAAGCAAAAACAAATAAACATACATAAATGTGAAATAGACCATACAAATATTGAGAGTTATATTAATTAACTTGGAAAAAAATAAACAAAGATGCAAATGACTTGTAATTTCATCGAGTTGATAAAAATAAGTGTAAGCAAACCTATTTACGAAGGAAAACGATATTACAACAAGTTACCTGAGGCAATTTTAAATGCCAAAGCATTTAACGTGCTGAATTTAAGATTAAAATGCCCTCGACAGTGTAATAGAGTTTACATCTTTGCTAGAGTTTCACCTCTATAATGCACTTTTGGACGAGGAATTTATGCAAGCTCTATGCAATTTAGAGGTTTTTGTGTTTGCAGTACTTTGATGGACTTACAGTTTTCAAGTTGGTGATGCTTCTTTACGCCAATCGTAAAAGGTAAACCTGGATTTTTTCCCTTCTAGACTCCAATTAGTTAAAATAACTGCTTGCAAAGCCCTTAAGAGTTTGTTCCTCAATGGCGTGGCCATGACCTAAAATTTAACTTACAAATTCAAGAGATACATATCATATTATGTATATTTATTTATAAAAGTATTTTTTTTATAGACTTCTATTTTAGGAGTAATTTTTCTAGTTGAACTGTAGAAAGAAAAATATTAATTAATTATCCTTCCTATTTTAAGAGTCTCATATATTTAAGGATTTAGTTAATATGATAAAAAATAATTAAATAATAAATTGAAGAAAATAGTGAAAAAACAGTTTTATCTAAATAAGAATTTTTAATGAAGGATAAAAAGTTCAAATCACTTTTCTAAGGGTTTTTAGACTTTTAATACATTATTATTATTATATAGATGTAGAACTACTTCTTTGCTTTGCTTGAACATCGTTGCGTTACCGTTAAACTCACAGTTTAATCTAGTCATTAGCATTAAATCCAATAAAACATACTCTTAATAAAAATAACTACTTAAAAGAATTATCGTGTCAGAAGTTTCAGGTCCATCCACCCTTGACAGAATTCTACTCCATGCTGGAGTGAAACAAAACCAAGTGAATATTAGAATTTTATACTTATATATGTATAAGGGAGGATATCAAAATTTGATAGTCCTCTTAATGGCATTATATTAATTTTAATTTTTTAAAATCCTTTAAATTGAGACATGTGTTGATAAATTATTTTTCTTCTCTAAAATTATGCCATGTAAGTGATAATTAGAGTAATTTTAATTTTTTTTAAAATCCTCTAAAATTATGACATGTGATTGATAAATTACTTTTTTCCTCTAAAATTGTGACATGTAGTTGATAAAATTACTTTTTCTCCTTCAAAATTGTTGCATATTGATTAAATTTTTTTTTTCTCCTCTAAAATTGTGATATATAATTGATAAAATTACTTTTTTTCTCACATTTCATTTTATGTCATTGGTATATCATGATTATGATAAACTACTCTATTTATTGAGTTTATATTTATATTTATATTTTTTTAATTATTTAACTAATTGATAATCCTCTCAAAAGATCTTATTAGACACATATTACTATTTTACGTGTTTTCAAGAATTTAACTTATTTATTACTATTTTTTTGATGCACTTTACTTTATGTTCATTTTATATATTATCAACAACTACTCTTTTATGAGTAAGTAAAAAATATATTAATAAAGTATTTAAAAACGATAAGAACTTTTATATAACAATCGGGATTGAGGAGAACTTTTTTTCGTTGCATGTACATTTCATAACTCTTTTTCATTTTTCTTACTATTTTTATAAATATGGTAGTCCTCACTATGCCATTATGATAATTTTTATTTTCTTAAAATACAATAAAATTGAGATATGTGGATGGTAAATAACCTTTTTCCTTTAAAATTTTGACCTGTAGTTGATAAACTTATGGTAATTTTTTTTTTTTAAAAAACCCTAAAATTGTGATTTGTGGTTGGTGAATTACCTTTTTCCATTAAAATTGTGACATATAGTTGATTAAATTACTTTCCCACTTCTAAAATTGTGACATGTTGATAAAATTATTTTTTCTCCTCTGAAATTGTGACATGTAGTTGATAAAACTATTTTTTTCACACATTTCATTTCTTATTACTTGGATGTTTACAACCGGTATATCATAATATGAGAAATTATTTTATTTATTGAGTTTATCTTTGTATTTTAGATAAATTACATGTTGTTTAATTAAATCAATTGAGAAGTATAAATATTTAATATCTAATCATTCATTTTATCTATTAAATTACTTACATTTCATTACTTTATTAATGCACCTTCCAATAACATTATTTGTATAAAATTTTGACAATAGTTGCTCGATGACAAAATTAAAAAAGATTTTTTAAAAATATCTCCAGCATCTTGATATATCTTCAAATAATTAAAAAAAATCTATAAAAATTAATATTATACACATATTTCTACTTTACGTATGTTCAAAGATTTATCTTACTTGTTACTCCCTCCGTTTCATAATAAATGAATTATTGAATTTTGGCACATAGATTAAGGAAAAACATTAAAGACATAAATTTAACACAACTTTTCATTTTTACCCCAAAAAAGAAAAAGTTAACCTTGTAATACTTTTTCAAAAGTACCCAACAATTCACTTATTTCGAAACGGAGAGAGTATTATTTTTTGTTGCACTTTACTTTATGTTCTTTAATTTATTATTAAAATCTACTCTTTTATGAGTTTCATAAAAAAATGTATTAATAAAGTATTTTAAAAGATAAAATCTTTTATATAATAATTGGTCTTTGAAAAAACATATTATGATTGTGGAGAAGTTTCTTGAGAAAATTGAAGAAAAAATGTCTTTTAAGTCTTCATTGTAGAATTGACGATATTGACCAACTTAAATGGTCAAACATAATTAGGAAACTTAATTAAGTTAATTGTGGACTTGATTAATATTTTTAAAACTTTCTAATCTTTTCAAAAATACAAATCAACTCGCAACCCTCTCCTCACCAAATCAACCGTCTCTCTCCTCTTTCTCAATAGTTTTTCTCAACTTCTCCCAAGCAATAATTCTGCAAAATTTCCCTTCAATCCTCGACGACTTCAACCTCCGGTAATAAATAGTTGGGCTTTGAGTTTTCTTTCAACTTTCAACCATTAATCGGCGTGGCAATATTGTTCTCTGACGACAACAACTTTGAGTTCTTCATCGTCTCTTTCTTCTTTCACAGGTAAAAAATTATGGCTTTTTAGTTATGAAGAAAAAAAAGGAACTTGAGCCAACTTCTCTTCTAGTATTGGTTAACAATCTCAATATTTGTTGCTTAAATTTGAAATGGGGACTGAAGAAAATCCTAATTTTTGGTATTTGTTCTCTTCTCTTTACGGAGTGAAATATAATTTTTTGTTGTTATTGTAGTTTTTGTTGTCGAACTATTGATTCGATTTGTTGGTGTCTGTTGAGTTTTTTGAAGTTTGATTTTTGTTGTTTGTGTTTGTACAAATAAAACAACAATGTTGGTATTTTTGGTCACTGTTGATGTTCTTGATGTATGTGGTGATATTGTTGTTGTTCTATTGAATAAAATCTTGCTACTGATATTTTTCTACAATAGATTAACCATCTGATGCAGCTGATTAACCATTTGGTACAACCATCTGATGTAAAAGATGAACCATCTGATACAACAGATGAACCGTTTGATTTGACAGATAAATAATCTAATAGATCATTCATCTGTTGCAATAGACAACCCTTCTGTTGGAATAAATCTAAACAATATTTTCAGTTAATAACAGTTCCAACATATCACACATGTTGCAATAAATGAATGATCTGTTGGACAGACCAGTCATCTGTTTCAATAGATGAATGATCTGTTTTTATTGTTTCTAATAGATTACTCATCCGTTGTGGTCTTTTAGTTATATGTTGCAACAGATAACATATTTGGTGCAACAAATGTGTGATCTATTGGAACTTTTATTTCACTGTTGTATATGTTAGATTTACTGTTATCCTTTTTTTTAATGATGCATTAATCAAATATAATTTTTTTAAGTTTCCTATTATTTTTAGATAATGTGGCTTCCAAAAGAAAAAAACCAAATCAAGTCCAAGTAAGGAAACAAGTGAAGCATCTAGGCTACATCCACTACTCTATGAGCTTGCTTTTCGAGCGATATCTCAATCAGAAGTAGAAGATAATGAACATAGGGATGAGGAATATTTCAAAAGAGATGATCCAAATAGCCCTTCCATTGAAAAGTTGGTCAAAAGCTTTAACATTGATAATTATCCTGTGATAATATAGTGCGATGAAACCACAGATTTAAATGGTGATTTTGTGTTTAAGTCATCCATGGGAAAATCTTTTGATGCCTTCCAAAAAATACTACGAGACCAAAAATTGGATGCTTATTTCAGGGATAGCTGCTTTGGGCAATATCTTAATTTGTCGGAGGATATCAATGCTCGTTTTCAAATGAAAATGGTATATGATCTTCTCAAGTGTAGGTTTATCTATAAAAATAAAGATAAGATGGATGAGGTATGGATAAATTACTGTGGCATGCCTGCTTGTTTTGGTTGGAAAGAGTTTGCCATAATTTCTGCACTAAAATGTTATCCTCCTTCTCTTTCTCAAGTTATACCTATTCTAAACCCAACATAAAGCACCTCACATACTCAAAAAAGGCAACGACAAGTCAAATGATGGTGATGACTTGGTGTCCCTTTTTGGGTCAAGCTTCAAAAATAAAAATTTTCTAGAAGCATTGAAAGGTAAAAAACTTTCAAAGAACCACAAAAAATCATTGTTCTTGGTTTGGTTTGTACAAAATTTTCTTGGGTGAGAGACGCTAACAACAGCAGACCACTTGATTTAATAAAGCTCTCTGAGGATCTTGAGGCATTTAACAACTATCCTTGGGGTTATGAAAGCTTCAAAATGACCGTTAAATTTTTGTTGACTTCGTTAACGCCAAAGATAGTCAACTTATATGGCTTTTCATGGGCTTTCATGGTAAATATTTCTTTTATTATGATTTATTTATTTGTTATTGAATAACATTTTTGATTTATTGGTGTTATTTTATTGGCTTGGGCATTTGAAACCATTCCTTAATTGAGACAACAAGCGAACTACTAGGAAGAAGTTTCATGTCCAAGAATTCCAAGATGGTTGTCTGCCAAAACTGATAAAAATGCAAAATTTCCTAATTTATTCAACCCCCTGAAGGAAGCAGTAAGTCTAATGCTAATTAAGTTTTTATTTTAATTAATATTTTTGTAAATGATTTAATCTATCATTCTATATGTACTAATTTATTTTAGCTTGTGCATCTGTGGCTTGTTTCGACCAATCGAGTGTTGAAGAGACTATTTTTTCTTACTTTATGGTTTGTGCAAACTTTATCAGACCATAAGGTCATTGATATAATAAAAAAAAATTATTTAGAGCAACAACCATCACAAGAAAAGTAATTTTGGAGAATGGACTTGTTGTTGTTAATGATGTTAGTGATGATAGAGCCGTTGGTGGTGGTAGGGGTGCTGCTGATGCTCCTCTTGTAGTTTTTGAAACAACAAACCATTATGATTATGATCATACTAGTTATACAATTTTTTCCCTCCTAGCGAATGTTCTGCATACAAATGTCAAGACTGCAAGGCAAAACATAATGGAGTGATTAATACTATTAAGTTTTAATTGCTTCTGTAAAGGAATTGATATCTAAGAAGGGTGTCATTCCATCAAAGAGAATCTCATATCTATATAATCCATTAGAGATTAAGGTAGATAAAAGGATAAGGAAAGAAATTTTCAAGGAATCATCAAGCATCGAAAAAGCAAAATTACAACTCCTCTATCTTTGTCTTGCACTTTTGATCAATGTACAAGGGCCACATGAGAACAACATGAGATGAAGCAGGTGGATATATATCATCTGTTCCAACAAACATACAGACTATATATTTATTTTAATAGATGACACATCTGCTAAAAATTATCAAACAAATATATACATCAGCTGCAATAATTGACTATGTAACGACCCAATTTGCTGAATCAGAATGCTACACGGTGCTCATGACCCCAGAGGACCACAAGCTAATCCATGAATGATATTTGTACCTGTATACTGTATAAGATAACATAAAAATATAGAAACATGCACTGAAAGGCCATAAGGTGTGATCATGAACATAACTAAATAACGCAACATTTGTGTGGGATAATAGAATACCCAAAACAAAACTGAAGTCTAAAACATGATAGTCTGCATCTAGTCTGCATTTAGTATGAAACCATCTACTGTCTGAAGAATCTAAATAAGGAGTTGATGGGACATGTCCCTAACTAACTCCAACTAATAAGCTAATCAATGAGATACTAGAAAATCGTTATATCCTCGAAGGATGAGGACCCACTTCTACTCTGACTGCTGAATTTGGAATCTACTGCTGATCTGGAACTCGTGTCTCTGAACCTATGATGTAACATAAAAAAAGCACCATAGCTCAAATGCATCAGTAAAATGAAATATACTGAGTATACATGTGAGGTAGTCTATATGCAATGGTTCACATGCACGAATAATGCTAACTGACTGTGTAACATGAACGTGAGAATACAATATAAATATGTAAATATAACTGACAACGTGATTTCATGATTTCTGAGTCTGTATATTGATAACGTGACATACTAGTAACTGATATGACTGATAACATGAAGGGCTATATCTGAATAATGCTGATAACATGGGTGACTGTATCTGAGTATAACTGATAATATGGGTGACTGTAGTTGATAATCCTAATTTGATAGAACTATCTAAGTTCTGTACTGTATCTGACAGTCCTAAAATATGAAGAACTATTCGAGTTCTATTACTGAGATAGATTGACTGTATCTGACAGTCCTAATTCTATAACATGGAACTGTAGGAAGTAGTATCTAATCGACATGCCCCAAATGTTCTATAATAGCTAAGCTGGGGTCCAATCTATGCCCTGATTGGAAGGGTGTCAATACCGTGCCACTTGTAAGGACAACATGTAAGTAACATTCATATAATAGGTAACTCTATCGAGAACGGTGGGAACCCTCACATAGAAGGTTAAGCCACCTCATCTACCCTCATATAGCAGGCTACGATGTCTCAACCTATGCTGACTACATAGTTCTGGAATGCAAGGATTGCTTCTAGGAATCACGCCCTCGTATACCAGGCAAGTCCCCATCATTGGGTTCATTCGGTGCTAATTCCTACTCCCATCTGAATGGACACTGGACATGATTTACTGAACTGCACTTAGCATAGATTGAGTTACTAATTTTTTGTGGCTAATAGAATACTATTGATATCTAACAACTGATTGAGTCTTGAGATCATGGAGATTTTTCCTGAGTCAGAAGACTATCTGAAGTCTAAGAGTTCATAGCTTGACTGAGAGTATCGTGAAAACATGACATGGATCTAGACACACAACTAATATTTCAGGTACAAGTACCCGCAGGACTCGATTGAAGGAAACTGACATGACTTGATATTCTTGAATACATGATAATCACCACAATATGTTTATTGAAGCATTTCATCAAACGTCTAATAAGGATAAACTTGTACATTTGAGGGGATTTTCATGTTATCATGCTAGTTTGGAAAATTTCCTTCATCTAGGCATTTTATCAAACATATGGCAGGCATAGTACATGTAAACATCATGGTATAATAATTAAACATCATGGTTCAATTTCCAATTTCATCATATGAGGTTTTAGTCGTGAGATTTCATAAATCTTTATCTATACTAATCAACCCACATGGAATTTATCATCAAATCATGGAATAGAAATTAATTCCTCATTTATCAATATGAAAGAGAACATACAAAGCATAAACACATGAAGAAAATCCATAACTTGTAGTTGAAAAGGGATTCTTTGACTTCATAGTCGAAAGGAGCCCATGAATGAATACTATGCATACCTTAGTTCGTGATTTCGTGAAGATTGTGGTGAAACCTTCTTGAAATTGGACGTTCTATGAAAACCCTGGCTTGAGTTCTTGAGAGTATTTGAGAAAAACATTAATATTTTGGATGAATAAGGGCTCAATCCCGTGTTCAGAAGCTTATGGGGGGGAGGGGGGGAATTGACCCTTTTAACCCTAGACACATAATTAAATTTTTTGTAAAATTTCCCGAATTGCACCCTTGGCGCGACGCGGCATTATCATGTCGTATCATTGGAAATTAACAAATGGGAAATTGCACGATGGCGCGATGCGCAGCTATCGCGTTGCCACCTTATCTACAACCTGGAATTTTGGCGCGATATGTCAGTATCGCAGAACAAAACTTGAAATTGACATTTTCCATTTGTGCTATCTCCGCGACGCGCTGAAGGCTCAGGTCAAATGCTGTCTCACTAAAAAGGACCTAACTTTTCGCTCGGATGTTGGATTTAGGCAAATTATATATCGATAGAAAGCTTATTCAATTTTCCACGTGATAGGAAGTGAAAATTATGGAAATACCACATTTATAAGAATGAATTATTATTTCAAAGAAAGTTCTAACATCCTTAAGATGATTTTCAAGCTAAGAAAAAGCACGAGTATTACAGACTAACCTCTCTCTTGAGAACATTCATCCTCGAATGAGACTGACTGAGAGAGGAAACAATGAGCTGAATATGAATAACTGGAACATGATCTCATGACGGACATGACTGACAAGCTGAACATAACATACTGAACATGCATATCTGATGCATCCATAACTGATTCATAAATGCATAACTAAAAGTTCTGAAGAACTAAGTTTTCTCACAATGAGAATGCATGTCTGATGCATAACTATATAACTAATATTATACATAAATGCATGACTGAATGTGGTACTTGATACCAAGTTTATCATGGGAACATTAATATGAGACTGAATACTAAGTTAGTGATGTACACTAATCATTAAACTAAGTAAGCTTAAGGAGAACTATTACCTTGAGCTTGATCTGAGTTGGCGAGGAAAAGGTGAGGATACTTGGTACGTATATTTGCTTTTATTTCCCAAGTATCTCCCTCGACGGACTAATTTTGTAAAAGAACTTTAACCAGAGGGACTTTTTTGTTCCTCAATCTATGAGTCTAATAGTCTAAGATTTCAACTGGAATCTCTTCATAAGAGAGGCTGTTCTGAATATCTATGCTCTAAATAGGGACTACGATTGATGGGTCACCTATAAATTTCTTGAGCAAAAATACATGGTAGATTGGATGAACTGTGGCTAGAATTGAAGGCAATTCGAGCTCATAAGCTACCTTGCCGAATCGATTGAGAATCTTGAAGGGATCGACAAATCAGGGACTGAGCTTTCCCTTATTTCCAAATATCTTTACTCCCTTCATAGGAGAGATATTGAGGTAGTAATAGTCACCAATCTCGAACTCAAGATACTTTCTATGAATATCTGCATAAGACTTCTATTGGCTCTGAGCATCTCGGAGTCTTTCTCTAATTAACTGAACTTTCTCTAAGGCATCGAATACTAAGTCAGGACCTATGGCAGAGGACTCACCAAATTTAAAACAACCAATTGGAGATCTACATCTTTTACCATAGAGAGATTCAAATGAAGCTATTTGAGTATTGGAATGATAGCTATTGTTGTATGGAAATTCATCAAAGAAAAGTGCTTTTCCTAACTACCCTTGAAATCAATCACACACGCCTTTAGCATATCTTCTAAAGTTTGAATGGTCCTTTCTGCTTGACCATAAGTTTGAGGATGAAAGGCTATATTGATGTGAACTTGGTTACCAAGACCCTTTTGGAATGCTTTCAAAAAATAAGAGGTGAACTGGGTACCTCTGTCTGAGATAATAGATAAAGAAACACCATGCAATCTGACCAACTTTTTGATGTAGAGTTTGGCATAATCCTTGGTTTAATAAGAGGTATGAACTAGAAGAAAAAGAGCTGATTTGGTCATCCTGTATACAATGACCAAACTGAATCATGCTGATGACGAGTTCGAGGCAAACCCATCACGAAGTCCATTTTCATAACTTCTCACTTCCAGGTAGGAATACTGAACTCCTGCATAGGACCACTAGGCTTCTGATGCTCTATTTTAACCTTCTAACATATAGAGAACTTAGCCATAAACTCTGCAATATCTTTTTTCATCCCACTCCTCCAATAGATTTATTGCAAATCGCGGTACATCTTAGTGCCCCCTGGATGAATAGAGTAACGCACACCATGCGCTTCTGCAAGAATTCACCGCCTTAAGTCATCTATGTCTGGAACACAGAGACGACCCTGACAACAAAGAACACCATCTCCCCCTTGGGAGAAAGCCTCTATTTTCAAATTCTGAACTGACTCTTTTAGTTTGTAAAAGCTAGGATCCTTATCTTGCTTTTCTTTCACCTCAAAATCTAGAGATAATTCTAAACTACTCTAAACACATACACCGCCCTCTGAAGAATCGACTAAGCGAATGGCGATTCTAGCAAGTTGGTGTACTTCTTGAGCTAACTTCTTCTAACTATCCTCAATATGAGAAACACTACCCACGGACTGTCTAGTGAGAGCGTCGGCCACTACATTGGCCTTTCCTGAATGATATAGGACACTTATGTCATAATCTTTTAAGAGCTCTAACCACCTTCCCTGATGAAGATTGAGATATTTTTGAGAAAAGACATACTGAAGTCTCCTATGATCTATGAAGATGTCAACATAAACTCCGTAGAGATAATGCCTCTAAATCTTTAAGGCAAATACAATGGTTGCTAATTCAAGATCATGAGTAGGATAATTATTCTCATGGGTTTTAAGATGTTTGGAGGCGTAGTCTATGACCTTACCATTCTGTATGAGGACACAACCAAAACCTACTCTGGATGTATCATAATACACTACGAACCCATCTGAACTATCTGGAAGAGCTAAGACTGGAGCTGAGGTGAGTCTCGTCTTCAATTACTGAAAACTCTTCTCGCATTAATATGACCACTGAAACTTGACTTTTTCTGAGTCAATCTGGACATAGGGGATGCAATAGAAGAAAATACTTCAACAAACTATCTGTAATAGCTAACCAAACCCAAGAAACTCCTAATATCTAATGAAGAAATAGGGCGAGACCAGTTTTTTTATTGCTTTGGTATTTTGAGGATCTACTCTAATGCCATCACCAAAAATAATATGGCCAAGGAATGCTACTAATCTTATCCAAAATTTGCACTTATTGAATTTGGCAAATAACTGATATTTTTGAGAGTCTGGAGTACTATTCTGAGATGGTCTGCATGATCACACTCAGTGTGGGAATAGACCAGAATATCATCTATGAAGACTATGATGAACATGTCCAAGTACTGCTTGAACACACGGTTCATCAAGTCCATGAAAGCGGCTGGGGCGTTGCTAAGACCAAATGACATGACTAGAAATTTGAAGTGACTATATCGCGTACGGAAAGCTATCTTTGGGATGTCACATTCTCTAAATCTGAGCTGATAATAGCCAAATCTGAGGTCTATCTTATAGAAATAACTGGCACCCTGAAGTTGGTCAAACAAGTCATTGATTCTGGGAAGAGGATACTTGTTCTTAACTGTGACTTTATTGAGTTGGCGGTAATCTATACACATTCTGAGTGAACCATTTTTCTTGTGCATGAATAAGACTGGTGTGCCCCATGGGGAAATGCTGGGTCTGATGAATACCTTATCTAAAAGTTCTTTCAACTGTCCTTTTAGTTCTCTGAGTTTTGCAAGTGCCATTATGTATGGACAAATAGATATAGGCTGAGTGTCTGAAAGAAGATTAATACCGAAGTCTATTTCTCTTTTAAGAGGAGTTTCTGGAAGATCTTCGGGAAAGACATCTGAATATTCATTCACTACTGGGACTGATTCGAGACTGGGAGCCTCGAAACTGGAATCTCTAACATAAACTAGATGATAAACATACCCCTTAGATATTATTTTCCTTCCCCGAAGGTAGGAAATAAGTTGACCTCTGAACACTAAAGTCCTACCCCTCCACTCAAGGAAGGTTTCATTCGGGAACTGAAATTGAACTATTCTATTTCTACAATCGACTATGGTGTAGTAGGAATGAATCCAATCCATGCCGAGAATGACATCAAAATCAGTCATCTCTAATTCAACTAAGTCTGCTGAAGTGACTTCCTGAAATATCATAATCGGGAAGTTCTTGTATACCTGCTAGGCTATGATGGCGATGACGTGGTGTCCCTTTTTGGGTCAAGCTTCAAAAATAAAAATTTGCTTGAAGCATTGAAAGGTAAAAGACTTTCAAAGAACCACAAGAAATCATTGTTCTTGGTTTGGTTTGTACAAAATTTTCTTGGGTGAGAGACGCTAACAACAGCAGACCACTTGATTTAATAAAGCTCTCCGAGGATCTTGAGGCATTTAACAGCTATCCTTGGGGTTATGAAAGCTTCAAAATGACCGTTAAATTTTTGTTGACTTCGTTAACGCCAAAGACAGTCAACTTATATGGCTTTTCATGGGCTTTCATGGTAAATATTTCTTTTATTATGATTTATTTATTTGTTATTGAATAACATTTTTGATTTATTGGTGTTATTTTATTGGCTTGGGCATTTGAAGCCATTCCTTAATTGAGACAACAAGTGAACTACTAGGAAGAAGTTTCATGTCCAAGAATTCCAAGATGGTTGTCTGCCAAAACTGATAAAAATACAAAATTTCCTAATTTATTCAACCCCCTGAAGGAAGCAGTAAGTCTAATGCTAATTAAGTTTTTATTTTAATTAATGATTTTTGTAAATGATTTAATCTATCATTCTATATGTACTAATTTATTTTAGCTTGTGCATCTGTGGCTTGTTTCGACCAATCGAGTGTTGAAGAGACTATTTTTTCTTACTTTATGGTTTGTGCAAACTTTATCAGACCATAAGGTCATTGATATAATAAAAAAAAATATTTAGAGCAACAACCATCATAAGAAAAGTAATTTTGGAGAATGGATTTGTTGTTGTTAATGATGTTAGTGATGATAGAGTCGTTGGTGGTGGTAGGGGTGCTGCTGATGCTCCTCTTATAGTTTTTGAAACAACAAACCATTATGATTATGATCATACTGGTTATACAATTTTTTTCCCTTCTAGCGAAAGTTCTGCATACAAATGTCAAGACTGCAAGGCAAAACATAATGGAGTGATTAATGCTATTAAGTTTTAATTGCTTCTGTAAAGGAATTGATATCTAAGAAGGGTGTCATTCCATCAAAGAGAATCTCATATCTATATACTCCATTAGAGATTAAGGTAGCTAAAAGGATAAGGAAAGAAATTTTCAAGGAATCATCAAGCATCGAAAAAGCAAAATTACAACTCCTCTATCTTTGTCTTGCACTTTTGATCAATGTACAAGGGCCACATGAGAACAACATGAGATGAAGCAGGTGGATATATATCATCTGTTCCAACAAACATACAGACTATATATTTATTTTAATAGATGACACATCTGCTAAAAATTATCAAACAAATATATACATCAGTTGCAATAATTGAATATGTAACAACCCGATTTGCTAAATCGGAATGTTACACGGTGCTCATGACCCCAAAGGACCACAAGATAATCCATGACTGATATTTGTACCTGTATACTGTATAAGATAACATAAAAATATAGAAACATGCACTGAAAGGCCATAAGGTGTGATCATGAACATAACTAAATAACGCAACATTTGTGTGGGATAATAGAATACCCAAAACAAAACTGAAGTCTAAAACATGATAGTCTACATCTAGTATGCATTTAGTATGAAACCCTCTACTGTCTGAAGAATCTAAATAAGGAGTTGATGGGACATGTCCCTAACTAACTCCAACTATAAGCTAATCAATGAGATACTAGAAAATTGTTATATCCTCGAAGGATGATGACCCACTTCTACTCTGACTGCTGAATTTGGAATCTACTGCTGATCTGGAACTCGTGTCTCTGAACCTATGATGTAACATAAAAAAAAGCACCATAGCTCAAATGCGTCAGTAAAATGAAATATACTGAGTATACATGTGAGGTAGTCTATATGCAATGGTTCACATGCACGAATAATGCTAACTGACTGTCTAACATTAACGTGAGAATACATGCATAAATACGTTACTATAACTGACAACATGATTTTGTGATTTCTGAGTCTGTATACTTATAACATGACATACTAGTAATTGATATGACTGATAACATGAAGGATTGTATTTGAATAATGCTGATAACATGGGTGACTGTATGTGAGTATAACTGATAATATGGGTGACTGTAGTTGATAGTCCTAATTTGACAGAACTATCTAAGTTCTGTACTGTATCTGACAGTCCTGAAATATGAAGAACTATTTGAGTTCTATTACTGAGACTGATTGACTGTATCTGACAGTCCTAATTCTATAACATGGAACTGTAGGAAGTAGTATCTAATCGACATGCCCCAAAAGTGCTATAATAGCTAAGCTGGGGTCCAATCTATGTCCTGATTGGAAGGGTGTCAATACCGTTCCACTTGTAAGGACAACATGTAAGTAACCCTCATATAATAGGTAACTCTAGCGAGAATGGTGGGAACCCTCACATAGAAGGTTAAGCCACCTTATCTACCCTCATATAGCAGGCTACGATGTCTCAACCTATGCTGACTACATAGTTCTGGAATGCAAGGATTGCTTCTAGGAATCACACCCTCATATAACAGGTAAGTCCCCATCCTTGGGTTTATTCGGTGCTAATTCCTACTCCCATCTGAATGGACACTGGACATGATTTACTGAACTGCACTTAGCATAGACTGAGTTACTGATTTTTTGTGGCTAATAGAATACTATTGATATCTAACAACTGATTGAGTCCTGAGATCATGGAGATTTTTCCCGAGTTAGAAGACTATCTGAAGTCTAAGAGTTCATAGCTTGACTGAGAGTATCGTGAAAACATGACATGGATCTAGACACACAACTAATATTTCAGGTACAAGTACCTGCAGGACTTGATAGAAGGAAACTGACATGACTTGATATTCTTGAATACATGATAATCACCACAATATGTTTATTGAAGCATTTCATCAAACGTCTAATAAGAATAAACTTGTACATTTGTGGGGATTTTCATGTTATCATGCTAGTTTGGAAAATTTCCTTCATCTAGGCATTTTATCAAACATATGGCAGGCATAGTACATGTAAACATCATGGTATAATAATTAAACATCATGGTTCAATTTCCAATTTCATCATATGAGGTTTTAGTCATGAGATTTCATAAATCTTTATCTATATTAATCAACCCACATGGAATTTATCATCAAATCATGGAATAGAAATTAATTCCTCATTTATCAATATGAAAGAGAACATACAAAGCATAAACACACGAAGAAAATCCATAACTTGTAGTTGAAAAGGGATTCTTTGACTTCATGGTCGAAAGGAGCCCATGAATGAACACTATGCATACCTTAGTTCGTGATTTCGTGAAGATTGTGGTGAAACCTTCTTGAAATTGGACATTCTATGAAAACCCTGGCTTGAGTTCTTGAGAGTATTTGAGAAAAACATTAATATTTTGGATGAATAAGGGCTAAATCCCATGTTTAGAAGCTTATGGGGGGGGGGGGGGGGGGCCCCCAATTGACCTTTTTAACCCTAGACACATAATTAAATTTTTTGTAAAATTTCCCGAATTGCGTCCTTGGCGCGACGCGGCATTATCATGCCGTGTCATTGGAAATTGACAAATGGGAAACTGCACGGTGGCGCGATGCACAGCTATCGCGTTGCCAGCTTATCTACGACCTGGAATTTTGGCACGATACGTCAGTATCGCGGAACAAAACTTGAAATTGACATTTTCTATTTGCGCTATCTCCGCGACGCGCTGAAGGCTCAGGTCAAATGCTGTCTCACTAAAAAGGACCTAACGTTTCGCTCGGATGTTGGATTTAGGCAAATTATATATCGATAGAAAGCTTATTCAGTTTTCCACGTGATAGGAAGTGAAAATTATGGAAATACCATATTTATAAGAATGAATTATTATTTCAAAGAAAGTTCTAACATTCATAAGATGATTTTCAAGCTAAGAAAAAGCACGGGTATTACAGACTAACCTCTCTCTTGAGAACATTCATCCTCGAATGAGACTGACTGAGAGAGGAAACAATGAGCTGAATATGAATAACTGGAACATGATCTCATGACGGACATGACTGACAAGTGATAACGCTCAATCTACAGCTCTCGTAGGAGTGTAAAGCGGTCGTTAGCAAATATAGAACCCAACCTGGGTTGGGTGTCGATCCCACAGGGAATAGCTTGGCCAACAAGTAAGCAAAATTACTAAACTTTTAGTGCAAGTCTCGTAAAAAGGGGGGATTGTAATGTGTAACCAAAACAATTAATGTAAAATCTAAAAATAATAAAGTAAAGAGAAAGATTGTCACGTAAGTTGTAAACAATGAGAATTTAAGCGTTGGGGTTATGTCCACCTTCTGAGGTATACGTCTCTATTGGCTATGAGTGTGTAGAATTCTGACATGCAACTACTTATAGAGAATTGTATTCGATGGTAAATCTAGGCATCTTTCGACCTATTCGAGGATTATTTCACTTTAACTCTTTCGAGCTTAAAGCGTGTCTAACGGTACAAATTCTCCAAGAGGTTAGTCCAGTTACGACACTAGCTTTTTAATAGGAAAGGGTGTCCTACTACCTTGACATTATCTCTTTTCCAGACAGATAACCTTTCTTTCGAACAAGTTAAATATTATACTGGCGTTATTCTATGCGTCTGCAGCTATAAGAATTTGCATTAAGATGAAGAGAATAATGATATAGGCAACATACGTGTCACGAACTCACAAAATCACAGCAATAGATAGTATCTCATACGGCTTCCATAACCCCAACAGAGAAGTTTAGTTACCCATGAATGCGAAGATAATCACAATTGACATTGTTAATATACCACAATAAAGATGAATTTTGTGTAGCACAACTGTGGTAGGCGTTAGGCGTGATTTCTTGCAAAAGTAACGATTCTCTTGTTGCGGAAATTAAGAATAGATAAAGAGAAAGTATTGAGAATTAATAAAGAGAAGTGTTTTGATGGATGGATGGATGGTGGATGGATGGAAATTAATGGAATGGGGGAATGGTGAATGAATGGGTGAATTGGTGAATTAATTAAAAATCTCTAGCATGATAGGGTATTTATAATACCCATATCCTAATCCTACTAAGCTAATGAAATATTTAACCAAATCCTACTAAACTAGGGAAATACTTAACCCAATTGTACTAGGTTAATGTATCATTATCCAAATCCAAATAAACTAATAAAATACTTAACCCAATTGTAGTAGGTTAATGTATTATTATCCTAATCCAAATAAGTTACTGCAAGTCCCCAAAGTCTTCAGAAATGCTATTTTAGCCCGGGACAGATTTTCCATGCATCACTTTTGGTCCTTTAGGCGTCCAAGCTCCCTTTCCTTCCTTCGTGAGCTTTCTTTGGCGTCAAGTAAGCCAGAAAATGCTGAATTCTGCATCATTTATACCTGAAACTTTGCTAATCATGTTCATTAGCTCACTTATAGGAAAAAGGACTAAAAGTGCATGAAATATATAATTTGTTCTCAAAACTAGGCTGAAATATGGGCAAAATATATTGATATAGGCGTGTAAATTCGCCTATCATCAACACCCCACACTTGAAGCTTTGTTCGTCCTCGAACGAAATATCATGTCCTTCTAAACATCAACTTAGGGTTTTACAGCAACAACACAAAATATTCGTCAAGGCAAGCACAACAATTATCAACAAAGAGTAGCTTTCCGATTATTAGTAGAAACAGTTTAGCGTCTAGCATAGACTCATGATGGTGGTCAACTCATATTCAAAAGTTAAGGCACAAGTAATCATATGCAACTTCCCAAAACTCATCAACCATGTGTGTCTCACAATATAGTACCCATAATCACTCACAAGTATAGCATATTTTTCAAACATGGGTATCAACAATATCCTTGCTCTCGCTCTCACAAAGAATTCATATGTAGCAACTGATGACCATAGGCTTTTCCTTAGTGTAATACTCCACTAAATGTCAAAATGTTAAGATTAGGATCAAGTAGGTCTTTAGATGGTTGTAATGTAGGCTAAGGGATGGGTAGGATCAACTATTTTGGCCAGAAATAGTGACTAAGTTCCTAAGCACTTTAATACATCACATTGTATCATTGACAATTATTCTTTCTTTCAACCTTTCTTCTTTCTTTTATTCTACCACCCTTGTTCTCCTTTTTTATTTTTTCAATTTTAAGCATAACTCTTTTTTCAGCTTTCTTTTTCCTTTTTCTTTTCACAACATACCTCTTATGATAGCACTTCCTTTTTCATAACACATTCAAGCACCATTGCAATTTAACGCATCATACTTACCCAATTTCCTCTTTTATTGTCACATGACTTTTTCACTTTAAAGCACTTAGGAATTTGGATCAAATTATGGTCTTGAAAAAATGGATTAGGCTTACATATAAGTTGTCAAAGAAATAGGCTAAAGGCTCAAAAGGGTTTAACTAGGATGATGTCCATGGGTAGGTAAAAATGAAGGTAAACATGTATAGGTTGCCAAAGAAATGCCTAAATCATCTCCTAAACTTACACTCATTATTTTCGCTTTGCATACATACCAGGCAAGTTCTAGCATCAGCCACAATCATAGAATATACGATTAATCTCACACACAAGGCACATGGTCGACTTGATTGGAAGTAATATAGACTCTCGACCCAACAAGTGAAGGAATTGAATCACATAATATCAGATAATGAGTCACAACTAGAGCCTAAACGTCTCAATAGTCACAATTGTAGCACATACTCTTGTTATAATCTCATGCTGCCTATCAAAATAATTTCATGTGAAGCTAGAAAAAAAATTTTAACTACTAAAAAAACAAAACGAAACAAAAATAAAAATGAAACAAAAGCAAACAAACATAGATGCGAATAGAGAAGTATAGCATGCAATACCACCACCCCACACTTAGTCGGGACACTGTCCTCAGTGGAAAATAAAATGAGGAACCTGGTTGGTCGGACTTATCCTCTATGTCTGGGGTCATACCCCTTGCATTGGAATCATCATCAGAGTCGTCATCCTCAGAAGTTCCTCATAAGTTTCCCACTTAATTTCAAGCGTGAGTCAAGGTATTTGCAGCGAGGAGGGTTCTCCTTGCTCCTTGCGGCCTCTTTTCTTGCTCTTTTGGGAAGTGGTAGCCTTCTCCTTGCCTTGCCTTGCTTTAGGTGCCATTGTACCTAAGACTAGAAATAGTGTTAATTGCAGCACAATCTCAATCGATACAATCTATAAGCAAGCAGTAGAGGTACCACCCCACACTTAGTTTTGTTACCACAAATCAGTGAGGTGAAAGTAGTCGATTACTCAGATTTTGTTGACATACGTTTTAGGATTGTATTCCGACAAGAAAATCAGCAATGCATCACTTACTTGCATCCATTGGACTACTTTCATGTTAGATCTAACAATACTACTACATAGGGGTTACCACATGGAATCGTTATTCTTACAATAATCACAACCTCTTATGTCGGTAGACACTATAAGTCTTATCCCGATGGCCGGGATAGTCTAACATGTAGTATCCAAACAACAATCTTAAGTACTATTCATAGCCATAGTAATTATGCAAATATCATAACAATGCTATTAAGACCAAATTCAAGTTGGAAACAAGTCAAGAACTTCCTACATATATGTTCACTCACATAATTTTGTATCAACAATCCAATCACATGAACATCACCAACAGTCTTATACGATTTAGCAATTCATAATAGACATGGCAACGTAGTACTTATGAGAAATAAATGAAGAATAAGAGAGTACTTACTTGCTTGAAGCTTGTGGAGATGGCTTTGTGATTTGGAAGAGAAAGAAAGAAAATTTTGAGAGGATTTGGATGAATATACGGCACCTTTAGGTCACTTTGCAATGTGCTTATGTTTCAAGGCTAAGTCCCCTTTATATAGGAAGAGAATGGGTTGGGTTTTAACCCATTTACAATTGGTTTTGGAGGCAAAAATGCCACATAGGCGGCGCATAGTCAAAAGCATACCTAGGAATAGGCGGCGCATAGTGTATAGCACACTAAATTCCGAGACCTTAGGCTATAGGATAGGTTGTGCATCGTTCGTGGCCTAGTTTTACCAAGGCCTAGCCTTCCTCGATGCCTATTTTGATGTGAGAAATGCTCAATCCATAGCCTTATGAATCACCATTCCTAACTTACCGACTTTACCATACAATGGGTCCAAATCGTCAATTGAAATCAATCTCCTCGTTGAATACCTCTTGCACCTATTTTTGCTCAAAACCAAATGAAAACGATTAGTACGATGGGTTGCCTCCCACCAAGAACCTTAGTTTTGGTCATGGCACGACTCTTATTTTTGGATTTTTCATTTATCAAAACAAAACAAGTACTAAAAGAAAAACAATAAATCGATAAAATGATAAAACGATAAAACAATGGGTTACCTCCCATCTAGTGCCTTATTTATTATCGTGGCTCGACATAGTTACCTCGAGTACTCAGACTTCGTCGAGGTAAGTGATGGATCATTTTTTGAAAGGATTTAGACGACCATGAGGCTTACCTGTGGGCATGCGATCTTCTTCAAGATGGCTCATACGTTTCCCCGGAGAGTCACCAATTATATCATCAATAGTCTAACCCATAGCTCTCTTGTATCTCTTCAGAGCAGCGATGAGAGCCTCTATGTGCTGTTCACTTAAATTATCTGCACTCTCTGGAAGTATATTTCTACTTTCCAAGAACACATACCTTAGATAATTGGGGAGCTCTTGCGATTCTAGTATTGGTGGCTCGTCAATGGGAGTCTTCGTTGTTGATTGATTCTTGAGATCACAATCCTGTTGATTGGGAGTATAAGACTCTATTTCTGTTAGATCACCCATAAGTTCTTCATAATCTTCATTATTCTCATGCTCAACATTTAGTGGCGCAGCAGACAATGGCTCAACAGTAGGCTGTTTCTCTATAGATAATGCTTTCATATCCTCTTGATGAACATCAGCTACAGATAACTCATTCATATAGCTGGGCTGCTTCATGGATTTGCATATATCAAACCGTACTACTTCGTCATTAATTCGAAACAAAAGCTCATTATTTTTTATGTCAATAAACACACTTCTAGTTGCAAGGAAGGGACGTCCCAAGATGATGGGAACTTCAGAATCCTCCTTACAATCCAGAATAACGAAGTCTGCAGGAAAGATGAATGAAGAAACTTTCACCAACACATCATTCAAGATACCCACAGGTCGTTTTACCGACCTATCAGCCATCACGAGCCTCATATTGGTTGGTGTAGGGTCTCCCAACCCCAACTTCTGTAGATGGATAGTGGCATCAAATTGATGCTAGCACCTAGATCGCACAATGCCTTGGCAAAATCCAACGATCCAATTGTGCAAGGAATAGTGAAAGCTCCAGGATCTGCCTTCTTTTGAACTAGCGACCTTGTAGCGATTGCACTACAATGATGAACATTATCCGCCAACTCATAACTTGTTGCCCGCTTCTTTGTCAACAGGTCCTTCATAAACTTCGCATATCCAGGCATTTGTTCAAGTGCCTCCACCAATGGAACATTAATGGTCAGCTGCTTGATCATAGTCATGAATTTGCTGAACTTTGTGTCATCTTCCACCTTCTTCAATCTTTGGGGAAAAGGTGGTGGTGGGTATGGAAGTGTTCTATCCACGGTTTTCTTCTCCTCTTGCTTCCGTCTTTCCACTTTTTCAGGCTGCACAGTGCTGGATGTGGCGTCCTTGACGGCAGGAGTAGTTGCTGCGGCATCTTTTCCTTTTGCATTGTCATTCATGTCCGCAACTTCGTCAATCACTTTCTTGCCTTTTGCTGAAGTTTCCAGCAACTTACCACTTCTGGTAGTGATGGCCATGCATGACCCATCATTCCTTGGGTTTTGCATAGTATCACTAGGTAAAGTGTCGGGCTTTCTTTGGTTGAGTGCTGCTGAAAGTTGACTGAATTGCTGCTCTAGTTGTCTAATTGAAGTGGAGTATGAATCTACTAATTGTTTCATGGCGGACAAATCATTAATTAACTCCGTTACTCCCACGCTCGTTGCTTCCACTCCTTTCAATAATTTAGCCATCATGTCCTCCATACTTCCAGAATTAGATGTGGTGGTGTCACGTCTTCCAGGGGGAACGTACAAACCACTCTTTTCATTCTTGTTCTTCCAACTACCTTGGTCTTTGTCTCCAGATTTATCATAATAGTTCCAACCTTGGTTTCCTTGGGTATTCCCTCGGAAACCCCCCTGATTGTTCAAGTAGTTGGCCTCCTCTTCCGAATCAGATTTGTCTCTTCCTTTTGACGCAATAACTTTTACTTTTTCAGTCTTCCCTAATAGATGCTTTGTAAGTAGATCCATTTGGGTTTTCATGTACGCCATATCTTGATCACGTTCTTCTTCTCTTCTTCGTTGGTCTGCAGTCATGCCAATAGATAAAGTGGGGCTTGCTACCTCAGAATCCCTGGTATGCCAAGCTCTACTTTGTTTCGTCATACGATCTAGCATATTGCTTGCTTTCCCAAAAGTGAGGTCCATGAAAGAACCTCCAGCTGCATTGTCCATCACTGGTTCAGTTATTGAATTCAAGGCTCTATACAATATCTCCATGAGGTGAACATTAGTCATGTGATGGTTTGGGCATCTCGCTAGCTTTGTCTTGAACCTCTCCCATGTTTCATGAAGAGCTTCAAAGGGAAACTGACGAAAGTTGCTGATTTCATCTCTCAATTGAGCTCTTTTGGATGACGGAAAGAATCTTTCTAGGAAAGCGTCTCTCAATTGCCTCCAATTTGTAATCGAATCAGGAGTCAGCCCATTCAACCATAGTGTTGCCTCCCCAGACAGAGACAATGGAAATAGACGTAATCTAATAGCATTCTGACCAACACCAGGATTGTCAAAGGACTTGCATGTAGAAATAAAGTTGATGAGATGCATATTCGGATCATCACCTGCTAGTCCACCAAATAATCCCTTGAGTTGCAATAACTGAATCATGGTGCTTGTGATGTTGAACTTGGCTCCGGGCGCTAATGGTGGTGGAATTATAGCTCCAGTGGCTCCGGCACCATCAAGATCATCATCATCATCGTTGAAAGCTGGCTGCAAAGGTTGGCGATCATACCTATACCGAGCTTGTCGACCTCTTCTGTTGGCAGGTGTTGTAGTTCCAGCAACATGCCTTGGGTTTATCAACTCGTCATCACCTAAATCTTCATCGTCAGGATTTGTTGCTCGCCCAGGATTATCAATGTTTTGTTGTTGGACTTGAGCAGCGTCAAGAGCAGCTAATCTTGCTTGCTCGTGTTGAGCAGCCATCCTATCGATTTCAGCTTGTGCCTCCATTGATGCACTGAATAAACCTAAAAAAAAAAAAACAACTAAAAGTAAAAGTACGAGAATCTTTGACCAAAGGGTCTAGTAATTATCACGAACTTGATTGACACTCGTATTCCCCGGCAACGGCGCCAATTTTTGATAACGCTCAATCTACAGCTCTCGTAGGAGTATAAAGCGGTCGTTAGCAAATATAGAACTCAACCTGGGTTGGGTGTCGATCCCACAGGGAATAGCTTAGCCAACAAGTAAGTAAAATTACTAGACTTTTAGTGCAAGTCTCGTAAAAAGAGGGGATTCTTGTCGTGCAAGTAATGTAAACAAAAGCTGAAAATAATAAAGTAAAGAGAGAGAGATTGTTACGTAGGTTATCAACAATGAGAATTGAAGCGTTGGGGTTATGTCCACCTTCTGAGGTATACGTCTCTATTGGCTATGAGTGTGTAGAATTGTGACATGCAACTGTTTATAGAGAATTGTATTCGATGGTAAATCCAAGCATCTCTCGACCTCAACAAGGACTATTTCACTTTAACTCTCTCGAGCTTAAAGTGTGTCTAACGGTATGAATTCTCCAAGAGGTTAGTCCAGTTACGGCACTAGCTTTTTAATAGGAAAGGGTGTCCTACTACCTTGACACTATCTCTTTTCTAGACAAATAACCTTTCTCTCGAACAAGTTAAATGTTAGACTGGCGTATTCTTGCGTTTGCAACCGCAAAGAATGTAGATTAAGATGAAGAGAATAATGATATAAGCAATATACGTGTCAGGAACTCACAAACTCACAGCAATAGATAGTATCTCATTTGGCTTCCATAACCCCAACAGAGAGGTTTAGTTACCCATGAATGCGAAGGAGATCACAATTGACATTGTTGTTATACCACAATAAAGATTGATTTCGTGTAGCTTAGGTGGTAGGCGTGAGGCGTGATTCCCTAGCAAGTAACGATTCTCTTGTTGCAAAATTTAAGAATAGATGAATAGAAGAAGAAAATTAAGATTAATGGAAAGATTAGAAGAGTTGTAGAATTGTTGTGGTGGAAGAAGAGAGGGATGGAAGAAGATTAATTGTTGAAGAATTGCGGAATGAATAAAAATCTCTAGCATGATAGGGTATTTATAATACCCATATCCTAGTCCTACTAAGCTAATGAAATAAATGACCAAATCCTACTAAACTAATGAAATACTTAACCCAAATGTACTAGGTTAGTGTAACATTATCATAATCCAAATAAACTAATGAAATACATAACCCAATTGTACTAGGTTAATGTATCATTGTCCAAATCCATCTATGTGTCTGTAAGTCCCCAAAGTCTTCAGAAATGCTGTTTTAGCCCGGGACAGATTTTCCATGCAGCATTTTTGGTCCTTAGGCGTGTAGACTTTCTTCCCTTCCTTTGTGAGCTTTCTTTTGCGTCAAGTAAGCCATAAAATGTTGTATTAACATCATTTATACCTGAAACTTTCCTAATCATGTTCGTTAGCTCATTTACAGGAAAAGGGACTAAAAGTGCATGAAATATATAATTTGTTCTCAAAACTAGGCTAAAATATGGGCAAAGTATATTGATATAGGCGTGTAAATCCGCATATCATCAATAACGCCCTGAAATATCATCCCGAGACACCACACGGTGACCAAGGGTTATATATAAGTACTTATATATAAGTACATATCCTTAGCATATATATGTACTTATATATAACCCTTGGGTACCGTGTGGTGTCTCGGGATGATATTTCAGGGCGTTACAAACTTGGTATCTGAGCCTAAGGTTGTGAAGAGTTCTAGGGAGTCTGACAAGCTGCATTACGTAGAGTCTTGAGTTTCGGTGTGTAGTGTGCCACACCTATGATCAAGAGGTTGTGGGGAGTTCTAGAAAAATTCATTTCTTTCTTTCTACAAGAGTTTATCTGCTGTTAATTCATGCGTTCTTATGACAAAAAAATGCCTCCACATCGAGCTCGCGGAAACAACAACCAACCTCAACTCGTTGATCCATTACATGAGATGGTATCCCATGCCAAATTTTGAGCAGCTTTTCAGATGCTATCCTAAGCAGTTACCACCAATACTCAGGCCAATGCTCTACCTCTGCAGGAAAATAATTTGGCAGCAACACAAATTTGTGACTTTATGCGGATGAATCCACCAGAGTTTTATGGGTCGAGAGTAGGTGAGGACCCGCAGATGTATGTTGATGAAGTGAAAAAAATTACACAGATTATGCACGTGACCAAGGAAGAAAGTGTGGAGCTGGCTTCTTATCAATTGAAGGATGTTGCCTATGACTGAGTGTAGATATGGAATAAGGGTTGAGAGGAAGATACCGCTCTGGTGACTTGGCAATTGTTCCAAGATTCTTTCTTGGATAGATTCTTTCCTCTTGAGTTACAAGAAGCTAAGATAGAGGAGTTTATGAATTTTAGACAAGGCTCCATATCGGTTGAGGAGTATTGTCTTAAGTTTAAACTAGTATGAGCAAGTTTCTAACTGGGGTATCGAGTTATATGATGAAAGAATATATATCTTCTATGATCAATAGGGAGATTGATCTTTCTAGGTTAATGATTTATGCCCAACAGATTAAGTCAGATAAGATAAAAAAAAAAAGAGTAAGAGGGATTAAGAGAGTTAGATCAGAATAAAAGGGGTCTGGTTAGATTAGATTCTCCGGAGAGAGTCGCCCTTAGTTTTAGAGATGTCCATTTATACCTGTTCTTTCCTCAGCTAGTGCTCTCGTATATCGAGGGAGGCAGGAGCTGGAGAATAGGTTGGTACCTTCTAGGTCTCAGGATAGTGTAAGAGATCGGCATCCTCCTCCTTTGTATGCTAAGTATGGTAAAGACCATTTTAGGGAGTGTTATATGGGGCAGCGGGGCTATTTTGATTGTGGAAAGTTGGGCCACATACTTAAAGACTACCCGTATGCCAGACATCGGAGTCGTGATGCCCATCCCCAGAGTCAGGCTACTAGTGCCCCGCCTCCCGTAGCCTATCCAGTTCCTTCTTAGGGTGCTTCATCTAGTACTGCTGGCAGTCAATGCCAGAATCATTTCTATGCTATACCACCTCATCAGGAGCAGGAGGACTCTCCCGATATTGTCACTGGTATGCTTTGTGTTTTTTATATTGATGTTTATGTGTTGATGGACCCTAGTTTGAGTTTTTCTTATGTGACACTCTGGTTGCTGCAAATTTTGAAATGGATCCTGAACTAATTTTTGAGCCTATTTTGGTTTCTACTCTGGTAGGAGAGTCTGTCATTGCTAAGTGGGTGTATAAGAAATGTCCCATTATTATTTTTCATCAGGTTATGTATGCTAATTTTATTGAGCTAGATATGGTTGACTTTGATATCATTCTGGGTATGGATTGGATTTAATCATGCTATGCGTCTATTGATTGTCATGCCCGTATAGTCAAGTTTTAGTTTCCTGATGAACCTATCCTCGAATGGTCCAAGAGTTCTGTGATTCCTAAGGGTCATTTCATATCCTATCTCAAATCTAGGAAGTTCATTTCCAAGGGTTGCATCCACCATTTGGTTTGGGTTAAAGACATTAAGTTTGAAACCCCGACCATTCAGTCAATTAATATTGTTAATGAGTTTCTTGATATTTTTTCAGAAGATCTCCTTGGAGTACCTCTTGATAGAGAGATAGATTTTGGGATTGACCTTCTTCCTGATACTCAACCTATTTTCATTTCTCTGTATCACATGGCTCTTGCAGAACTTAAAAGGTTAAAGGAGCAATTGATAGATCTTTTAGACAAAAGCTTTATCAGACCTAGTGTGTCCACGTGGGGTGCACCTGTCCTATTTTTGTGTAAGAAAGATAGTTCTTTGCGGATGTGTATTAATTACCGGCAGCTTAATAGGGTTACTGTCAAGAATAAATATCCGCTTCCTTGAATTGATGATTTGTTTGATCAATTGCAAGGTGTGAGCTACTTTTTTAAGATAGACCTCAGATCTGGTTAGCACCAACTTAAGGTTAGGGAATGTGATATCCCCAAGACAGCCTTCTGAGCCCGTTATGATCATTTTAAATTTCTCGTGATGTCTTTCGGGTTAACTAATGCTCCAGCTGCTTTCATGGATCATATAAATAGTGTATTTCGGCCATATCTATTTTTATTTATAATAGTGTTCCTTGATGATATTCTTATTTACTCCCAAAGTGAGGGTAATCATGCGGATCATCTTTGAATCATGTTTGAAACTCTTTGAACTCATTGGTTGTATGCTAAGTTCAGTAAGTGTGAGTTCTGGCTGAACTCTGTAGCCTTCTTAGGTCATGTTGTTTCTTCTGAAGGTATTAGAGTTGATTCTCAAAAGATAGAGGCTATAAAGAGTTGGTCAAGACCTATTTCTCCTTCTGATATCTAAAGTTTCTTGGGTCTATCTGGTTATTATCGTCGTTTTGTTGAAGGGTTTTCATCTATTGCGTCTCTTATGACCCATTCAACCCAAAAGAAAGTGAAGTTCCTATGGTCCAAATCTTGCGGGAAGAGTTTTCAGGAGTTGAAGACTCGACTCACTTCAACCCCTGTGTTAACTGTGCCTGATGGTGTTGATGGTTTTATGGTGTATTGCAATGATTCCAAAGTCGGTTTGAGTTGTGTATTGATGCAAAAGGGAAAGGTTATAGCTTATGCTTCCAGGCAGCTAAAGCCTTACGAGAAGAATTATCCTACCCATGACCTTGAATTAGCTGTCATCATTTTTACTTTGAAAATTTGGAGATATTATTTGTACGGTGTCCGTGTCGACGTCTTCACGGACCATAAGAGCTTGCAGTATGTATTCACCCAAAAAGAGTTGAATCTTTGGTAGAGACGATGGTTAGAACTGTTGAAAGATTATGATATGAGCGTGCTATATCATCCAGGCAAGGCCAATGCAGTAGCAGATGCCCTTAGTTGGAAGTCCATGGGTAGCGTAGCACATATGGAGATTGGTAAGAAGGAGTTGGACTGTGAGGTACATCATTTAGCTAGATTAGGAGTTAGGTTGTTCAGTGATGCTGAGGGTAGTATAGGAGTGCAAAGAGGCTCTGAATCCTCTTTAGTTTCGGAAGTAAAGGAAAAGCAAGACAGGGATCCTACCTTAGTCAAGTTAAAAGAATCAGTTAAAGACCAAAAGGTAGAGGTTTTCTCCCAAGGGGGAGATGGCATTTTGAGACTCCGAGAAAGATTATGTGTTCTTGATGTTGATAACTTAAAGTAGAGGATTATGGCAGAAGCGCATAGTACGCGATACTCCATCCATCCTGGTGCTACTAAGATATACCATGATTTGCGGGAAATCTATTGGTGGAACAATATGAAGAGAAACATAGCAGAATTTGTGGCGAAGTGTTCCACGTGTCAGCAGGTTTAAATATAGCATCAAAGGCCCAGTGGCGTGATGCAAGAGTTTAGTATTCCTACTTGGAAGTGGGAAGAAGTGAATATGGACTTCATCGTTGGTTTGCCTCTTTCTCGTCGCCATCATGATTTGATTTGGGTTGTCGTAGATCGGCTGACAAAATCAGCTTATTTCTTTCCTGTACATTCATCGTATATAGCTGAAGATTATGCTATTATATATATTCGGGAACTCGTCAGACTTTATAGAATCGCTTTGGCTATTATTTCTGATAGAGGTACTCAATTTACCCCTCAGTTTTGGAAATCTTTCCAGAAGGGTGTCGGTACCCAAATTCATTTAAGTTCTGCTTTCTTTCTATCCGCAAATAGATGGTCAGGCCGAGCGGACCATTCAGACTTTAGAAGATATTTTGAGGGATTGTGTGCTTGATTTTAAAGGTAGTTGGGATGAGTACTTAGCATTAATTGAGTTTGCTTATAATAACAGTTTTCATGCTACTATTGGAATGGCCCCGTTTGAAGCTTTGAATGGTAAAAGGTGTAGATCACCCATTGGTTGGTTTGAAGTTGGTGAGGCTGACCTTACTGGACTGGATGCGGTGTTCGAGGCCATAGAGAAGATTAAGTTAATTCGGGAAAGGTTGAAAACTGCCCCAAGTCATCAAAAATCATACGCAGATGTAAGGAGGAAAGACCTTGAATTTGATGTTGGTAATTTAGTGTACTTGAAAGTTTCACCCATGAAAGGGGTGAAGAGATTTGGAAAGAAAGGGAAACTAAGTCCCTGTTACATTGGTCCCTATAAGATTGTGGATCGCATTGGGAAGGTAGCATATAAGGTTGAATTGCTCGCGGAGTTATCTAATGTCCATCCGGTTTTCCATGTTTCTATGATTAAGAAGTCTATTGGTGATTCTGTTGTGATTGATCCTTCCGAAAGCTCGGGTACTCAAGATAGTCTTTCATATGAAGAGATTTCGGTTGAGGTTTGTCACTTTCAAGTTCGTAGGCTAAGAAAAAAGGAAGTTCCTTTGGTTAAAGTGCTTTGGCAAAATCAATCCGTGGAGAGTGCTACTTGGGAAGCCAAAGTTGATATGCGTTTCAAATATCCCCACCTCTTTCCTATGAATCCTGAGCATGTTAAAGGTATCGTTCTCTTTTGATTTAATCCTTACTGCTATGTTTATCTTGGCTTGTGTGTTTTCTACGATATCCAAAAAAATCTAGAATGGAGTATATGCTTGGGTAAGATTATTTTTCTCTATATATTTATTTTCATAGTATTCTTGACCTACCTATCAACATTTGAGGATGAATGTTTCCAAGGGGGATATGATGTGATGCCCCGGAAAAAAACAATTTCGTTAAGATCTCAAACAAAAATGTGTTGAATTCTATTCTTTATCGTGATTAATTTTCTGTGTTGAATTTATGGATATTCAACCTTTCATCACGTAGATCATCGAATAAGATTTCAAACTATATGTGGATCATCCAAAATGGACACACGAGCGATGAGTTATGATCATGCCGATCTAACCATGAATAGTGGTAAACAGTAAATGTGCAAGAAAAAATACACTTGCCAGGCAAATTTTACAGTCAAATTCAAATGATCATAACTCCTTGTACATAATGATCTGGGTGAGATACTATATATAACGAGAAAGCTCTGAAAGTCCTTTTTCTAATGAAATTGGTTCCATCCAATTTGGCCATCGGAGCAAAAAGTTATGGTCGATCTACTTCAGCATATCAAAATGTCCACCAAAGGACATATTTGACATTATTTGATTTTTAAGGGTATTTTGGTCATTACTACTCTAATCCATCCGGGTAAACCATGGATTTAAGTCCATTAAGAGCATTCAATAACTCATTTTTCTCCAAAATTTCCTAAGGCTCAAACCCCGACCCTACTACTACAAATTTCATCCTTCTATGTCTTTTGATTGAACCATAGAAATTTCAAATTGATTTGGGATTCGAATTGATCATGTTAAGGGTTTCAAAAAGCACCCTTTATTTTCGTGAATAAAGTTTCAGAGTCGGAAGTTCATATTCATCTTCCATTGTTAGGTATGTGGAGCTTTGAACAAGATTATCCTTTCGATCTTGTGCCCAGTATTTTATTTGAATTAAATTGACATGAAAGTTTACATGTTTTACCATGAATTGGAAATATGGTTTTATACCTTATATTATTTTCCAAGACCTATAGGATTATGTCATCCGATATGTGTATGATGTTGAGATGGAATTATGTCCAAAAAGTATTTGATTATGAGAGTATGATGATTTAATTTGTTAAGCCTTGATTTATACTATCATTCCATTATTTCCTTATTATGAATTTATAATTGATATTGGAAATTCTATATCTCTACTATGGGTTGATGTCTCAAGTACCTTTAAATGAGAGCTGGATGGAAAATTGAAAAATGTTGATATTGAAGTTGCAATGAGTCTTGATATTTTTCGAATGGTTTTGATGAGTTAAACTATTGAAAATATTATGTATTAAGTCTTAATATCCTTGTCCAAATATCGAGTCGGTTATGGTTCAATACATTGATACCTTGTTGATGTTGAGGAAGATTAAAATGTTTTAAGCTAAAATTTGTTGAGTTAGGAATCCACAAATTGATATGATTTGATAAATGAGAAAGAGATTTGATTTGGTCTTTATGATAGACCCTTGTGATATTGTGGTGGATTTTCTAACGCATTCTGAGTTTGTCGGGGAGTAGTACTTAGCACTGAGAGGGAAATTTTGTATTTCTCCAAACCTATGTGCCGCCATAGGGTTGTTTGATGAAGATATTATTGGCCAGAGAGCCCAATTGTGATTATTATAGTTTTAAGGTCGTACTCCCTGGAAAAGAGTGTGATGATCCCGCCAACGAGGGTTTCAAACATTGGTATTCCACATAGCTCACGTGGGGTTGTCGGTTATAGGAACTCCCCTATCCATAAGAGTCATGTTTATTGAAATACCAAGTCACTTGATGTGGTATGTCAATGATATATAATGATTTATGAGGTTTTTCTCCTACATTTCCTATCTAAGATGTTATGAATTGCATGATTTAATGTCACTCAAGCCAGGTGTGTCATTATGGTCCGTATGTACGTTTTTATGAAATTTATGATACTATTTATATTTTGCATGCGCCCCTACATACTCAGTACGTATCTTGTGCTGACCCACCTATTTCTCTATGGGCTACATTCTTACCATGAAGTAGGTTCGGGTACTTAGCCGTAGCCACGACAATGATATTCAAGTGCCGCATCTACATTCCTTCAGTGGTGAGTCCTCATGATTCGAGGGCCAAGTTGCTAGTTTTGGTGCTGTTGTTTTGTGATCCCTTTGGTCTATTGAGTCAGTTGGGGGTTTGTCCCAATGGCTCGTTGATTTTGCTGTATAGAGGCTATGTCAAACTAGTGTATTGTTGGGTTGGTTTGTGTATAGACATTCCATATATGTACAGTCTAACGATATTCCGTGCCATGTACGATGTAATATGATATGTACTTATATATATATATATATATATCCTTAGCGTAGCGTTTATGTTGTTGTGTTGGAATCCAAAGGTAGTGTTTTGGCTTAAAGGGTTAGCTTGAGGCTACGTGTAGCCTTGGTCACCGTGTGGCATCTCGGGATGATATTTCGGGGCGTTACAGAATCATTTTAACTCAAGTTGATTAGTTGATGACTCCTGTTAGGGCGAATGCAATACCAACATCATGCAATTGTAATGACTCTATTAAAATTATAGTTAAACCTATCACTCTATCCCTAATTATTAATAAATAAATTTATATATTTCAAACAATGACTTAAAATAAATTATTTCAACTAAAATTGATCAATTGGTGACTCATGTCAAGATGAATGCAATACCAATATCATGCAATTGCAATGACTAAATTGAAATTATAGTTGAACCTGTCAACCTATCCCTAATTGTAGATAAATCAATTTAGATATGTCAAAATATGACTTGATATGAATCGTTTCAATTCAAATTGATCAGTTGATGACTCATGCCAGGACGAACGTTATACGAACATCATACAATTGTAACGACTCAATTGAAATTGAAGTTGAAACTATATACCCATCCCTGACTCTAACTAAATCAATTTAGATATTTTTAAACAATGGCTTGATAGGAACCATTTCAACTGAAGTTGATCAGTTGATAACTCTTGTCAAGATGAACGAATACCAACATCATACAATTGCAATGACTCAATTGAAATTGTAGTTAAACCAATCAAATTATCCCTAATTGTAGCTTAATTAATTTAGATATTTCAAACAATGACTTGATATGAATCGTTTCAACTCAAATTGATCATTTGATGACTCCTGTCAGAAAAAACGCAATACTAACATCATTTAATTGCAATGACTCAATTAAAATTATTGTTGAACCTATACACCTATCCATAATTGTAACTTAATAAATTTAGATATTTCAAACAATGGCTTTATATGAACCATTGCAACTCAAATTAATAAGTTGATGACTTCTGTCAGGACGAACGCAATACCAACATCATGCAATCACAACGACTCAATCAAAAATGTAGTTAAATCTATAAACTAATACCTAATTATAGCTAAATTAATTTAAATATTTCAAACAGTTGCTTGATACTAATTATTTCAACTCAAATAGATTAGTTAATGACTTTTGTCAGGACGAATGCAATACCAACATCAAACAATTGCAACGAATTAATTAAAATTATAATTGATCCTATCAACCCATACCTAATTATAGCTAAATCAATTTAGGAATTTCAAACAATAACTTGATATGAATTATTTCAACTCAAATTGATCAGTTGATAACTCATGTCAGGACAAACGTAATAGGAACATTATGTAATTGCAACTACTCAATTGAAATTATTGTTGAACCTATCAATCCATTCCTAACTGTAGCTAAATAAATTTAAATATGTTAAACAATGGCTTGATATGAATCATTTCAACTCATATTGGTAAGTTGATGATTCCTGTCAGGACATACGCAATACCAACATTATGCAATCGCAATGACACAATTGAAATTGTAGATGGACCTATTAGTCCATCCCTAATTGTAACTAAATCAATTTAGATATTTCAAATAATTACTTGATATGAATTGTTTCAACTTAAATTGATTAGTTAATGACTCCTATCAGGACGAATGCACTACGTACATCGTGCAATTTTAATGACTCAATTGAAATTATAGTTGAACCTATCACCCGTTCCCTAATTATTGTTAAATAAATTTATATATTTGAAAATTGACTTGATATGAATTATTTCAACTCAAATTGATCTGTTGATCACCATTTTCTAGATGAACGCAATACCAACATCATGCAATTGCAATGACTCAATTAAAATTATTTTTGAACCTATCAACCTAGACATAATTATTGCTAAATTAAATTAGATATTTCAAACAATGACTTGATATGAATATTTCAGCTCAAATTAGTTAGCTGATGACCTCTGTCAGGACAAACGCAATACCAACATCATGTAATTGCAATGACTCAATTGAAATTGAAGTTGAACCTATCAACCCATCCCTAATTGCAGCTAAATCAATATAGATATAAATTGATATGGATTGATATGAATTGTTTCAACTCAAATTGATTATTTGATGAATTATGTTAGGACAAGTCCAATACCAACATCATGCAATTGCAATAACTCAATTAAAATTGTAGTAGAACCTATAAACCCAACCCTAATTATAACCAAATCAATTTAGATATTCCAAATAATGGCTTGATATGAATTATTCCATCTCAAGTTGATCAATTGAAGACACTTGTCAAGACGAACGCAATACCAACATCATGCAATTACAATGACTCAATTAAAATTATTGTTGAACCTATCACCCCATCTCTAATTTTTGATAAATAAGTTTATATATTTCAAACAATTACTTGATATGAATTATTTCAACTCAAATTGATTAGTTGGTCACTCTTATCAGGACAATACAATACCAATATCAGCAATTGCAAGGATTCAATCGAAATTTTAGCTAAACCTATCAATCTATCCCTAATTATTGCTAAGTAAATTTAGATATTTTAAACAATAACTTGATATGAATTATTTCAACTCAAATTGGTTAGTTGATAACTCCTGTCCAGACGATCGTATACCAACATCATGCAATTACAATGACTCAATTAAAATTGTAGTTGAAACCATCAACCAATCCCTAATTATAGCTAAATTAATATAGATATGACTTGATATAGATTGATATGAATCGTGTAACCTCAAATTTATCCATTGATGACTTCTCTCAGGATAAATACAATACCAACATCATGCAATTGCAACAACTCAATTGAAATTATACTTAAACCTACAAACCCATCCCTAATTGTAATAAAATCAATTTAGATATTTCAAACAGTGTCTTGATATTAATCATTTCAACTCAAGTTGATCAGTTGATGACTCCTGTCAGGACGAACGCAATACCAATATCATGCAATTGCAATGACTCAAATAAAATTATAGTTGAACCTATCACCCCATACTTAATTATTGATAAATAAACTTATATATTTCAAATAATGACTTGATATTAATTATATCAACTCAAATTGATGACTCCTATCAGGACTATCTTAATACCAATATCATGCAATTGCAATGATTCAATTGAAATTGTAGTTGAACCCATCAATCTATCCCTAATTGTAAATAAATAAATTTAGATATTTCAAGAAATGGCTTGATATGAATTGTTTTAATTCCTACTTGATCAGATGAATACTGTTAGGAAGATTGTAATACGAACATTCTACATTTGCAATGACTCAATTAAAATTTAAGTTGAACCTATAAATCCATCCCTAATTGTTACTAAATAAATTTAGATATTTCATACAGTGGATTGATATGATTCATTTCAACAAAATTTGATCACTTAGTGACTCTTGTTAAGATGAACGCAATACCAACATCATGCAATTGCAACGACTCAATTGAAATTATAGTTTGAACCTATGAATTCATCCCTAATTATAGCTAAAGTAATTTAGATATTTTAAAATTTGCTTGATATGAGTTATTTCAACTCAAATTGACTATTTAATGACTATTGTCAGGAAAAATGCAATACCAAAATCATGCAATTGCAATGACTCAATTGAAATTATAGTTGAAACTATACACACATCCCTAATTATAACTAAATAAATTTATATATTTCAAAGAATGGCTTTATATGAATCATTGAAACTCAAATTGATCAGTTGATGACTTCTGTCAAGACGAACGCAATACCAACATCATGCAATTGCAATGACTCTATTGAAAATATAGTTGAACCTATCAACTCTGACCTAATTGTAGATAAATTAATTTACATCTTTCAACCAATGGATTGATATGAATCATTTAAACTCAAATTGATTAGTTGATAACTCTTGTCAGGACAAACACAATACTAACATCATGTAATTGCAACGGCTCAGTGGAAATTATAGTTGAACCTATACACCCACCCCTAATTTTAAATAAATAAATGTAGTTATTTTATTTAGTGGCTTGATATAAATAATTTAAAATTTAGATATTTTATATAATGACTTGATATGAATATTTTTAACTCTAATTGATCAATTGATGACTTTTCTCAGGACGAACGCAATACCAACATCTTGCAATTACAACGACTCAATAGAAATTAAAGTTGAACCAATCAAAATATCCCTAATTATTGGTAACTCAAAATAGATATTTTAAATTAATGTCTTAATATGAATAGTTTCAACTCAAATTGGTTAGTTGATGACTCTTGTCAGGACGAACGCAATACCAACATCTTGTAATTGCAATGACTCAATTGAAATTAAAGTTGAATCTATCCACCCATATATAATTATATCTAAATCAAACTAAAAATGAATTTAAATGGATTTAGATGAATCATTTCAACTCAAATTGATCATTTGATGACTCTTATTAGGACAAATGCAATACCAACATCAAGCAATTGCAATGACTCAATTGAAATTGTAGTTAAACCTATAAACCATCTATAATTGTAACCAAATCAATTTAAATATTTCAAACAATGGCTTTTTATGAAGTATTTCTACTCAATCTGATCAGTTGATGACTCTTGTCAAGATAAACGTAATACCAACATCATGCAATAGCAATGACTCAATTAAAATAATAGTTGAACCTATCACCCCATCTTAAATTATTGATAAATAAATTTATATATTTCAAATAATGACTTGATATGAATTATTTCAACTCAAATTGATTAGTTGATGACTCATGTTTGGATGAATGAAATACCAATATCATTTAATTGCAATAAGTCAATTTAAATTATAGTTGAACCTGTCAACTTATCCTTAATTATAGATAAATCAATTTAGATATTTCAAAACATGGCCTAATATGAATTGTTTCATTTCAAATTGATCAGTTGATGACTCGTGTCAGGGCGAACGTAATACGAACATCGTGCAATTGCAACGATTCAATTGAAATTGAAGTAGAACCTATACACCCATCCCTAATTGTAACTATATCAATTTAGATATTTCAAATAAAGGCTTGATATGAATCATTTCAACTAAAGTTGATTAGTTGATGACTCTTGTCAAGATGAATACAATACCAAGATCATGAAATTGCAACGACACAATTAAAATTGTAGTTGAATCTATCAAACCATCCCTAATCGTAGCTAAATTAATTTAGATATTTCAAAAATGGCTTGATATGAATTGTTTCAACTCAAATTGATCATTTGATGACTCTGTCAGGAAAAATGCAATACCAATATCATGCAATTGCAATAACTCAATTGAAATTATAGTTGAACCTATACACCCATCCCTAATTGTAGCTAAATCAATTTATATTTTCAAACAATGACATTATATGAATCATTGCAACTCAAATTAATCAATTGATGACTTATGTAAGGACGAATGCAATACTAACATTATGCAATTGCAACGATTAAATTGAAAATGTAGTTGAACCTATCAACTCATCCCTAAATATAGCTAAATTAATTTAGATATTTAAAATAATGGCTTGATATAAACCATTTCAACTCAAATTGATTAGTTGATGACTATTGTTAGGACAAACGCAGTACTAAAATCATTCAATTGTAATAACTCAATTTAAATTGTAATGGAAACTATACACCCATCCTTAACTAGAAATAAACAAATTTAGCTATTTAAAATAGTGGATTTATATGAATCATTTCAACTAAAATTGATTAGTTGATAACTCCTGCCAGGACGAATGCAATACCAACATTATGCAATTTCAACAACTTAATTGAAATTATAGTTGAACCTATTAACCCATCCCTAATTATATCTAATAAATTTAGATATTTCAAACAATGAATTGATAAGAATCATTTCAACTCAAAATGATTAGTTGATGACTTCTATTAGGATGAACATACTACCAACAACTTGCAATTGCAATGACACAATTAAAATTGTAGTTGAACCTTTCAACCCATCCCAAATTATAGATAAATAAATTTATATATTTGAAATAATGACTTGATATTAATTGTTTCAACTCAAATTGATTATTTGATGACTCTTGTCAGGTTGAACTCAATACCAACATCATACAATTGCAACGAATTAATTAAAATTGTAGTTGAACCTATCAAACCACCCCTAATTATAGCTAAATAAATTTAGATATTTCAAATAATAACTTGATATGAATAATTTCAACTCAAATAGATTAGTTGATAACTCCGACCAGGATGAACTGTAATACCCCATATTTCTCCTAGCTTAATTTCTCTCCTAGAATGTTAAGGGTTAGCTTTAAAAATGAATAACATTTATTATTTATGGAATTTTCCAAATTTAGACCCTCATTTGTGTATATAATTGAATTAGCTTTTCCATCGATACCAATATCGCCCAAATCGGATACTCTATTAAGAAGTTATGGCGATTTAGTAAAGCAGTGTACCATCTAGGCAATCACCACATCGCGGTGAAGGGTAAATTCTCAATCATCAAATTCCAGTGGACCACTACAATTAGGTCGCATCATGGCAAAGACTAATTTCCAATTTTTCAATTTCCAGTGGGCTAACGGGATTGTACCGCACTGCGTTGATGACTCAAATGACAATTCAGTAAAGTATTGTGATAGCTCTACATCACGGAGAACTTTCAGTTCCCAATTGTCCTTTTAAGTGAGCCACCGTGATAGTAGAACATCGCGGTGGAATGTTAAATTGGGCTTTTTGTTCCCTTTTCCAATTCTGATTAAAAGTTTAAAATGGGTATTTTGGAATACTTCATGTCTTTCATCTTGATGTTTATGTGTTGTTGACCCTGGATCAAATTTCTCTTATATGACCCCACTAGTTGCATTGAACTTTGAAATAAGTCCTGAAAAGATTCCTGAGCCATTCTCAATTTCTACCCTACTAGGTGAGTCAGTTATTGCCAAACAGATCTATAGAAAGTGTCCTATCATTGTCCTTTTTAAAATTATGTTAGCAGACCTAATAAAGTTAGGCATGGTTGAATTTGGTCTTATTCTTGGTATGGATTAGCTTCATTCTTGTCATGCATCTATAGATTGCCTCACCCGAATGGTGAAGTTTCAGTTTCTAAATAAGCCAGTCTTTGAGTGGAAAGGTAATTTAGTGTCTCCCAAGAGTCATTTCATATATGTAACGACCCAAATCTGGTACTTGAAATGATACATGGTTCCCATGACCTCAAAGGACCACAAGCTAACCCGTGACTGATATGTATAAACTGAGCACTAAATAATAGTAATAATATCGTAAATTCAAAAACGTGAACTGAAAGGCCATAATGTTCAATACTAGTACATAACTGAAAAGTATGGTATAATAATACCAAAACAACTGAGATAATGGTCTGAACATACTATAGTCTGAAAGCCTCTAAACTATTTGAATAAGGAGTAACTCTAACTACTGAAATAAACTAAAAACTAAAATAGTAATGTGATCATCATGTCCTCAAAGGATGAAGACTCACTTCTAACTCTGATCACTGAACTGGGATGCTACTGGTTCTCTGGAGCTCGTGCTTCTAAACCTATGGAATAAGATACCATAGCAAAAAAATGTCAATACTTTGAATGAACTGGTATGCAAGTGAGGTAGGCTGAATACAATAGGTTCATATGCATGAACAATACTAACTGACTGACTAACATGAACGTGAGAATACATGCATGCATACATAATTGTAACTGAGATCGTGCTAGGAATGAATACTGAGTTTTGACTACTGAGTCTAAGGATATTGACATCTGATTCAATGAATGCATTGACTGAGTAACATGAATGTTAGAATACATACATGCATACATAACTGTAACTGAGATTGTGCTAGGACTGAATACTGAGTTCTGACTACTGAGTCTACTGACATTGACATCTAAGTCACTGATAAGTGAGAAACTGATACTGTATTATTGAATACTAACTGATTGGTACTATGTTACCAATACATGGATAACTGTGTCTAACAGTTCTGATTATAAAAAAACTGGTCTGTTTGACTGTATCTGACAGTACTAAAGATAAATACTAATGATATAAGTTTTGATAAATGATGCAACTAATAATATGAATAACTGTATCTTACAGTCCTGAATCTGATAGAACTATTTGAGTTTTGTTCTATATCTGAGTTGACTGTATCTGACAGTCTTGAAATCTGAAGAGCTATCTGAGTTCTTTTTCTAAGGCTGAGACTGAGGCTGAAACTTTAACTGTGGGAAGTGATCATCTAACCGACATGCCCCAGAACTGAGCTGGTGGGCTCCAACCTATAACCTCAGCTAGAAGGGTGTCAGTACCGTGCCATGGGTAAAAACTTGTTGTGAGTATACCCTCACTGACAGGGAGCTCTTTTGTCAACCCCTCTTAGTAGGTAACCTAAATAAGATATATATATATATATTCCTAAATGCATAGGGTGCATCTCAATCTATGCTATCTACGTAGTTCTGGAACTCAAAGATTGCTTCTAAAGATTACACCCTCCACTGAATAATAGGTGAGTCCCCATCCTTGGGTTCACTCAATGATGAATCCTACTCCCAACTAAATAGACACTGAACGAATCAACTAAATTGAACTGATTTAACTAAACTGAACTGATTAACTGATAGTATCGTTTAGTAGAGCTGAATAGAATTCACTGAGTTTCGTGGACTAACGGAATGCTACTGAGATCTAAGGACTTACTGAGAGTACTGAAGTTATGAGACTCACTAGGAAATACTAAGATAACGGATATTACTAAACTACTGATATTTCTGAGATTTCCTAAGTCATATGACTGACTAGTTCTATAGATCTTGGCTTTTTAGAGAGTATCTTGAAAACATGACATGTCTCTAGGAACACAGCTAAGTTGTTAGGTACAAGTACCCTCAAGACTTAATAGAAAGAAACTGGAATAACATGACTTACGTGAACACATAACCAACAATACAATTCATAATTCATATGTTGAAGCACTTCATCAAATATGTGATATGCATAAACTTGTACAAACATGGGGATTTCATAATATCATGCTAGTTGGGCACTTTTTCTTCATATCGACATTTAATCAAACACATGATAGGCATAATATATGTAGACACCATTATTCAGCAATTACACATCATGATTCAACATCTAATTTCATCATCCTAGGGTTTAATCATAGGTTCACATGAATATACATCTATACAAATCAATTCCACATAACATTAATCACCCAACATGGATTTGAATTCAATTGATTATTCTCAAAGTAAACAAAATAAACCCAACATGAAGTTCATAAAGAAAATATAAAATCTTTACTTAGAAAAGAGATTCTTGGGCTTCATGGATGAAAGGAGTCCATGAATAAACACTATACATACCTAGGATGTGATTTCTTGAGGATTGACGGTGAAACCTTCTTAAATTCGAATCCCCAATAGAAACCCTAGCTTGTTCTTGAGAGAAACTTGAGAGAAACTAGTATATTTTGGGTGAAGAATAACTAAATCACGTGTTATTGGGTATATATAGTGGTAGTAAATTGACCCTTTTAATCCTTGGATGTATCTTTAATTTTTTAGAAAATTTCCCTATTTTCATCCTTGGCGCGATGCGCCACTATCGCGCCAAGTCACTAGAAAGTGACAAATGGGAAATTGCACGGTGGCGCAACGCGGAGCTATCGCATTGCCACCTTGTCTGCAACTTGGAAGTTTGGCGCGATACGCCACTATCATAGAGCAATACTGGAAATTGAAAATTGCCATTTGAGCTATATCCGCGATGTGCTAAAGACTCAAGTGACACACTATCTCACTAAAAAAGCTCTAACTCTTCACACGGATGTCGAATTTGGGAAAATTTGGTATCGATGGAAAGATTATTCAATTCCCCACATGATAAAAAGTAAAAATACTGAAAATAAAACATGTACAAAAGTGGATTTATATTTCAAAGAAAGATTCTAATATTTTGGGGAAACTTTTCAAGCTAGGAAAAGTACGGGGTATTACTATATCTTATCATAAAGATAGAAAGTTGATTTCTAAAGGGTGTATCTACCATATATTACAAGTCAAGGACACTAAGTCTGAGAATCTAACTGTTCAGTCAGTCAGTATAGTCAATGCGTTTCCTAATATTTTTCTCAAAGATTTGCCAAGAATAGCTCCCTATAGGGAAATACAATTCAAAATTATACTTCTCCAAGATACTTAGCCTATCTTTATTCCTCCTTACCGTATGGCTTCAGCCGAGCTTAAAGAGTTTAACTTAAGGATCTCTTAGATAAAGGTTTCAGAAGGCCTAGTGTTTCTCCATGGGGCGCTCTCATCCTATTCATATGAAAGAAAGATGGTTCTTTGTGAATGTGCATTGACTATCATACGCAAAATAGAGTTACAGTCAAAAACAAATATCCTCTTCCAAGAATTGATGACTTATTTGATCAACTCTAAGGTTCAAGTTATTTCTCCAACATAGACCTTAGATCTGGCTATCATCAGCTTAGAGTAAGGGAGTTTGATATTCCAAAGACAGCTTTCAAAACCCTTTATGGTCATTTTGAGTTTCTAGTCATGTCCTTAGGGTTAACAAATGCCTCAACGGCTTTTATGGACTTGATGAATAGAGTATTCAAATAGTATCTATACATGCTTATCATAGTCTTTATGATAATATTCTTGTCTACTCTCGTAGTGAGGATGATCATGCAAACCATCTTAGAATTGTATTACAGACTCTTACAAATCACCAATTTTTCACCAAATTTAGCAAATGTGAATTTTGGTTAAGGTCAATAGCTTTCCTTGGTCATATTATTTCTAGTGGTGGTATTAGAGTTGATCCCCAAAGGACTGAAGCAGTAAGAAACTGGCCTAGGCCTATCTCCATGTCAGACATTAGAAGTTTCTTGGGTTTAGCTGGTTATTACAGACATTTTGGTAAGGGTTTATCAGTTATTCCATCTCTCATATCTAGATTGACCCAAAAAAAAGTTAAGTTCCAATGGTTAGATTCTTACGAGAAGAGTTTTCAGAAGTTGAAGACTCGACTCACTTTAGCCTAAGTTTTAGCCTTACCAGATGGTACAGATGGTTTCATTGTGTATTATGACACCTATGAAGTTGGTTTGGGTTATGTGTTGATGACAATAGATAAGGTCATAGCCTATGCCTCTTGACATCTTAATCCTCACGAAAAGAATTATCTAACCCATGATCTTGAGTTATCTACCATGGTGTTTGCTTTGAAAATATGGAGACATTATCTTTATGGGGTGCATATTGATGTGTTTATGGATCACAAAAGCTTTCAATATATGTTTACTCAGAGAAAGTTGAATCTTTGGTAGAAAAGTGGTTGGAATTGTTGAAAGATTATGATATGCGTGTATTGTATCATCCGAGCAAGGCTAATGTAGTAGAAGATGCCCTCGGTAGATTGTCTATGGGTAGTATTGCTCACGTGGAGAATGATAAGAAAGAGTTAGTTCAAGAAGTTCACCGGTTAGATAGATTGGGTGTGAGGTTGATTGATTCATTTGAAGGAAATGTTTGGGTTTAGAGAAGTTCTGAATCTTCTCTAGTTTCAAAAGTGAAAGAAAATCAAGATAAGGATTCTAGTTTGTTCAAACTGAAAGAGTTAGTTAAGGACCAAAAGATACAGTTTTCTCCCAAGGGAGAGATGGTGTGTTGAGATAATAGAGTAGGTTGTGTGTGCCATGTGTTGATGATTTGAGGAAGCAAATTATGGCAGAAGCGCATAATGCATGTTATTCCATTCATCCAGGTGCTACCAAGATGTACCGTGACTTACGGGAAATCTATTGGTGGAATGGTATGAAGAAAGATATAGGAGAGTTTGTATCAAAGTGTGCAACTTGTCAACATGTTAAGGTAGAACACTAAAGATCTGGTGGTATTTTGCAAGATTTTGGTACCCTTCTTTGGAAGTGGAAAATGGTGAATATGGATTTTGTGGTTGGCTAACCCCATCTGCATCGTCAGCTTGATTCAGTTTGGGTTATTGTAGACTAATTAACTAAGTAAGTGAATTTCTTGCCAGTTCATACGTCTTACACAGCTGAAGATTATGCTAAGTTGTATATCAAAGAGTTAGTCAGATTGCATAGAGTTCCTTTGTCCATTATCTCAGATAGGGGTACTCATTTTACCTCTTAGTTTTGGAAAGCCTTTCAGAAGGGTCTTGATACCTAAGTTCATCTTGGTTCAGCTTTTCATCTGCGGACAGATGTTCAGGCAAAAAAGTCAATTCACACCCTAAAGGATATGTTGAGGGCATGTGTTTTTTATTTCTAAGGTAGTTGGGATAACCATTTGTCATTGATTGAGTTTGCTTATAATAATAGTTACCATGTTAGTATATAGATGGCTCTATTTGAGGCTCTTTATGGGTAGAAATGTAAAGCGCTAGTTGATTGGTTTGAAGTGGATGAGGCCGCTTGGTTTAGGCTAGACATGGTGTTTGAAGCCATGGAGAAAGTGCGATTGATCCGAGAGAGATTGAAAGCAGCCCAAACTCATCAGAAATCTTATGCAGGCGTAAGAAGAAGAGATCTTAAGTTTTAGGTTGATGATCTAGTGTATTTGAAAGTTTCACCCATGAAAGGAGTGAAAAGATTTTGTAAGAAAGGGAAGCTTAGTACCCGATATGTAGGCCTCTTCTGGATTTGAGTCGTGTTGGGAAGGTGGCGTATGAACTTGAGCTACACGCAGATTTATCCTCAGTCCATCCAGTGTTCTATGTGTCCTTGTTGAAAAAGTGCATGGATGATTCAGTCATTATAGTTCCTCTAAAAGGTACAGATATTCAGAATAGCCTTTCATACAAGGAAGTTCTAGTAGAGATTCTTGATCATCAGATCCATAGACTAAGGAACAAAGAAGTTCCCTTGGTCTATAGTAAAATCAGTCCGTTGAGGGTGCTACTTGGGAAGCAGAGACAGATATGCATACCAAGTATCCTCATCTCTTCTCCACGAACTCAGATTTATCTGAAGGTAATAGTCTTCCTTCATTCAGTTCTTTTCCAGTTTCAGATTCAGCCATATAGCTATTTTCATGTAAAATCATGCACTTACAGATGAGTTCAGTAGTTCGGTATGTTTTACATTTAGTCATACAATGTATTTCAGTCATGCATGATAGCTTATAGCCTCAGATTCCTTAGTATTTTCAGTATAACTAGCCATATTCGAGGGTGAAAGTTCCCAAGGGAGAGATATTGTAATACCCCATATTTTTTCTAGCTTAATTTTTCTCTTATAATGTCAAGGGTTAGATTCAAAAATGAATAATATTTATTCAATATGGAATTTTCTAGATTTAGACCCTTCTTTGTGTAGATAATTAAATTAGCTTTCCATCGATACCAATTTTGCACAAATCAGATACTCGATTGAGAAGTTATGGCAATTTTAGTAAAGCAGTGTACCCTCTCGGCAATTACCACATCGCGGTGAAGAGTAAATTCCATCAAATTCCAGTGGACCATCGCGATTAGCTCAGGTCGCGGCAGAGTTCAATTTCTCATTTGTCAATTTGCAGTGGTCCAATATGATTATACCGCACTGCTTTGATGGCTCGAATGACAATTCAATAAAGCATTTCGATAGCTCCGCATTGCGATAGCTCCGCATTGCGGAGAACTTCCAGTTCCCAATTGTCCTTTTCCAGTGAGCCACTGTGATAGTGGCGTGTCGCGGTTATATGTTAAATCGAAGTTTTTTTTTCATTTTTCAGTTCCGATTAAAAGTTTAAAAGGGGTATTTTGGTCAATTCCCAAGCCCACAATACGTCGAAAAACAAAGAATTAAGCATATCCCAAGCACTTTATGCTTATTTTCATCCTTTCTCTCTCAAAGAATAACCCTAGAGATCCAAAGCTTCTTCTCCAAGAAATTAAATTCCTCTATTGTTTCTCCAAGAAAGCTCAAAATTGAGGATTCCCAAGACAAGATAATCAAGAACTCATCTTCAAGAACTTAAATAGGAATCCAAAATTCAAGTTTCTTCATCTAATCATCAATTAAGGTATATGGGGTTTATTAACAAGGATCTTCTTTTATCCTTGTGCCCAAAACCAAGTTTTAATTACAAATTCATATGATTTTGAATGATTATACATGATATTTGAATTAGGGTTCGTACCCATTATTGCTAATTGCAAGATTATGAGTTTTCAAGTGATTTTAGAAGTTAAATTGCATGTTCACTTTTATATTTTCATGCCTATTGCAGTAATTTCCAGATTTTGAGATAAATTATCCTTGTTTTCATTACCAAGCATAATTATTATGATGTTTTGATATGAGATTGATGCATGGGTTACTAATCCCAAGTTTATACATTGATATTTCAAGAAAGATGATGCTTTAAGCATCTTATGATCAGATTATTTTCAGATTATTCAGTAAATATTTGTTCTTTTGATCCTCAGATAAGATTTGGAATCCACTTTATAGATTTATTATAGATTACAAAATTTAGAACAACATTATTTATAGATTTAATTAGATAAAAGCATAATTGGTTTTAGAATAAACCCTTATGATAGTTTTAAAGTGGATTTCCAGTAGAATAACCGCAGCTTAAAAGGAGTAGTATTTAGCATCGAGCGGAAAGTGTGGTATTCGTGTGCCTTATATTCCACGGAACTACATAGCCAATGTAGGTATAGATTATCAATTTTTTCCTATTTATATATGGATGACAGTTACAGATATGATCACTTAGCTCAAGTTATACTCCTTGGAAAAATTATGACCCCTCTCCCTATCGTGAGGTTTTCCCCATGGGGGAACGAGACATTGGACTCTATGTTAGCTCACGTGGTTTATGCCGGTTAGAAGAACCTCCCTTACAGATAACCTTCAGATAAAGTATTTTCCTAAAGTTTTAAGCTTATAGCATAAAAAAAATCTTTTAGAAAAGTAAGTATAAAGACTCCCAAATGTACTCAGATTCTGTTTTATAGAATGATATTAGTTACAGATTTTCAACTTTCAGATTTTAGATACAGAAGTAAGTCCTTTTTACACTTAGATAGTATGATTTACATATAGAACATTAGTACAGCTGTTAGGACTAAATGTTATGACTACTTGATTTACAAAGTATGATTTGTTATTCATGACTATAGATTTTCAGTTTTCTTTCAGATATTCTAGCTTATGTGAGTCATTTACATTTAGCATGCATTGTTTGACAAATTATGATGATGAGATGATGTTTTACTTATGCATTTCACCCCCATATACTCAGTACATCCTCAAATTACTGATCCACATATACATTTATGTGTTACATTGTGTTATAATGTAGGTTCAAGTGCTCAGTGTCAACAACGTGAGTAGTTCGAGCATCTCTATCCACATTCGACAGTTGTGCGTCCTCATATTTTAGGGAATTAGTCATTTAGTTTATTTTCATCTTATCAGTTTAGATAATTCAGTATTTTTTCAGAAAGTTTGAGTCAACTGGGGTATGTCCTAGTGACTCTCTAGATATTAGTAGTAGAGGCTTGTTAGACTGTTAGATTTGATTCAGACTTACAGTATTAATTTTTAGAGATTATATTCATATTATTCTTAGTTAATTCAGACAGTTTTCCGCATTCAGTATGATATTGATATTTACTTTTCCTTATTATGAGATTCAGACTTAGTAGAAGGCAGACAGGGTTAGCTTAAGGCTATTCGTAGTCCTGAGCGTCGTGTGACGTTTCGAAACCAGGTTTCTGGGCATTATAAGAATGTAATATGAACATCATGCAATTGAAACAAATCAATTAAAACTATTGTTGAACCTATCAACCCATCCTTAATTGTAGCTAAATCAATTTAGATATTTTAAATAATTGCTTGATATGAATCATTTCAACACAAATTGATCAGTTGATGACTCTTGTCATGATGAACGCAATACCAACATCATGCAATTGAAATGAATCAATTAAAATTATAGTTGAACCTATCAATGCATCCCTAATTATAGCTAAATAAATTTAGATATTTTAAATAATTGGTTGATATGAATCGTTTCAACTCAAATTGATCAGTTAATTACTCCTGTCAGGACGAACGTAATAAGTACATCATGAAATTAGAACGACATAATTAAAATTGTAGTTGAACCTATTATACCATCCCTAATTATTGACAAATAAATTTATATATTTCAAACAATGACTTGGTATGAATTATTTGAACTCAAATTGATCAGTTGATCACTCTTATCAGGACGGACGCAATACCAACATCATGTAATTACAACGTTTTAATTGCAATTGTAGTTTAACCTATCACCACATCCCTAATTGTTGATAAATAAATTTATATATTTCAAACAATAACTTGATATGAATTATTTCAACTCAAATTGATCAATTGATGACTCTTGTCAGGACAAACGCGATACCGACATCATGTAATTGCAACGACTTAATTGAAATTGTAGTTGCACCTTTATACCCATCCCTAATGGTAACCTAATCAATTTAGATATATTAAACAATGGCTTGATATGAATCATTTCAAATCAAGTTGATTAGTTGATGACTTCTATCAGGACGAACGCAATACAAATATCATGCAATAACAACGACTCAATTGAAATTGTAGTTGAACCTATCAACTCATCACTAATTTTAGCTAAATTAATTAAGAGATTTTAAAAATAGCTTGATGTAAATCATTTCAAATCAAATTGATCATTGATGACTCATATCAGGAAAAACACAATACCAATATCATGCAATTACAATAATAATTGAAATTGTAGTTGATTCTATACACTTATCCCTAATTGTAAATAAATAAATTCAGATATTTAAAACAATGGATTTATATGGATCATTGTAACTCAAATTGATCAGTTGATGACTTTTCTCAAGATGAACACAATACCAACATCATGCAATTGAAATGACTCAATTGAAATTGTAGTTGAACCTATCAATTTATCCCTAATTGTAGCTAAATTAGTTAGGATATTTTAAATAATGGCTTGATATGAATCGTTTCAACTCAAATTGATCAGTTGATGACTCTTGTCAGTACAAACGTAATACCAATATCATGTAATTGCAACAACTTAATTAAAATTATAGTTGAACCTATACAACCATCCCTAATGGTAAATAAATAAATTTAGAAATTTCAGGATGAAAGTAATTGGAACATCATGCAATTGCAATGACTCAATTAAAATTATTATTGAACCTAGCAACCTATCCCTAATTGTAGCTAAATTAATTTATATATTACAAAAAATGGCTTGATACGAATCATTTCAACTCAAATTGATAAGTTGACTCCTGTCAGGACGAACACAATACCAACATCATGCAATTGTAATAACTCAATTGAAATTATAGTTCAACTTATTAATCCATCCCTAATTATAGCTAAATCTATTTAGATATTTCAAATAATTGCTTGATATGAATTTTTTCAAATTAATTAGTTCATGACTCCTATCAGGACGAATATAATACATATATCATGCAATTACAAAGACTCAATTGAAATTGTAGTTGAACCTATAAACCCATCACTTATTGTAGCTAAATCAATTTAGATATTTCAAAAAATGACTTGATATGATTCATTTCAACTAAAATTGATCAGTTGATGAATTTTGTCTGGACGAACGCAATACCAATATCATGTAATTACAACGACTCAATTAAAATTACAGTTGAACCTATCAACCTATCCCTAATTATAGATAAATCAATTTAGATATTTCAAAAAATGGCATGATATCAAATATTTTGACTTAAATTAATTATTTGATGACTTCTGTTAGGATGGATGCAATACCAATTTCATGCAATTGCAACAACTCAATTTAAATTGTGGTTGAACCTATCAACTTATCCTTAATTGTAGATAAATTAATTTAGATATTTCAAATAATAACTTGATATGAATCTTTTCAACTCATATTGATCAGTTGATGACTCTTGTAAGGACAAACGTCATACCAACATAATGCAATTAGAATGACTCGTTAAAATTATCAACCCATCTCTAATTGTAACTAAATCAATTTAGTTATTTTAAACAATGGCTTGATAAGAATCATTTCAACTTAAATTGATGACTCCTATCAGGACGAATGCAATACAAACATCATGCAATTGCAATGACTCAATTAAAAATGCAGTTGAACCTATCAACCAATCCCTAATTGTAGCTAAAATTTTTAGATATTTCAAACAATTGGTTGTTATGAATTTTTTCAACTCAAATTGATCAGTTGATGGCTCTTGTAAGAACGAACACAATACCAACATCATGCAATTGCAATGACTCAATTAAAATTATAGTTGAACCTATCAACACATCCCTAATTGTAGCTAAATCAATTTACATATTTCAAATAATGTCTTGATATGAATCATTTCAACTCAAATTGATCAGTTGATGACTCTTGTTAGGACGAACGCAATACCAACATCATGCAATCGCAATGAGTCAATTAAAATTATAGGTGAACCTATCACTCCATCCCTAATTATTTATAACTAAATTAAAATATTTTAAATAATAACTTGATATGAATTGTTTCAACTCAAATTGATTAGTTGATGACTCCTGTCAGGACGAACACTTTACCAACATCATATAATTGCAATGATTCATTTGAAATTATAGTTGAGTCTATCAACCTATCTCTAATTGTAGCTAAATAAATTTGGATATTTGAAATAATAGCTTAATGTGAATCGTTTCATTTCACATTCATCAGTTGATATTCTTATCAGGATGAACGCAATAATAATATCATGCAATTGCAATGTATTGATTAAAATTATAGTTAAACTTATTAATCCATCCATAATTTCAGCTAAATTGGTTTAGATATTTCAGACAATGTCTTGATATAAATCATTTCATCTCAAATTGACTACTTGATGACTCCTACCAGGATGAAAGCATTATCAACATCATGTAATTGCAATGACTCAATTGAAATTATAATTGAACCTGTCAACACATCCCTAATTATAGCTAAATCAATTTAGATATTTCAAAAAATGGCTTGATATGAATCATTTCAACTCAAATTGATCAGTTGATGACTTTTGTCAGGACGAACACAATACCAACATCATGTTATTGAAATGAAACAATTGAAATTGTAGTTGAACCTTTTAACCCATCCCTAATTATAGCTAAATCAATAAATATATGTCAAATAATGGTCTGATATAAATTGTTTTAACTCAAATTAATCAGTTGATCATACTTGTTAGGACGAACGCTAAACCAACATCATGCAATTGCAACGACTCAATTGAAACTGTAGTTTAACCTATCAACCCATCACTTATTATAGCTAAATCAATTTGTATATTTCAAACAATGACTTGATATGAATCGTTTAAGCTCAAATTAATTAGTTCATGAATTTTGTCCGAACGAATGTAATACCAACTTCATGCAATTGCAATGACTCAATTAAAGTTATAGTTGAACCTATCAAACTACTCCTAATTGTAGCTAAATAATTTAGATATTTCAAACAATGGCTTGATATGAATTATTTTGATTTAAATTGATTAGTTAATGCCTTCTATCAGGATGAACACTATACCAATATCATATAATTGTAATAACTCAGTTTAAATTTTGGTTAAAGATATCAAATCATCCCTAATTGTAGATAAATCAATTTAGATATTTCAAATAATGGCTTTATATGAATCTTTTCAACTCATATTGACCAGTTGATGAATATTGTCAGGACGAATACAATACAAACAACATACAATTAGAATGACTTAACTGAAATTATAGTTGAACCTATCAACCCATCTCTAACTATAGCTAAATCAGTTTAGATATTTCAAAGAATGGCTTGGTATGAATATTTTCAACTCAAATTGATTAGTTGATGACACATGTCAAGACAAACACAATACCAACAACATGCAACTACAATGACTTAATTAAAATTGTAGTTGGATATTTCAACCCATCCCAAATTGTTGTTAACAATTTAGATATTTTAAACAATTTTTTAATATGAATTGTTTAAGATCAAATCGATTAGTTGATGACTTTTGTCAAAACGAACACAATACCAACATCATGCAATTACAACGACTCAATTAAAATTATAGTTGAACCTATCAACACATCCCAAATTATAGCTAAATCAATTTATATATTTTAAATAATGGCTTGATATGAATTATTTCAACTTAAATTGATCAGTTGATGACTCTTGTCAGGACGAACGCAGTACCAACATCATGCAATTGTAGCGACACAATTAAATTATAGTTGAAACTATCAATCCATACCTAATTATAGCTAAATAAATTTAGATATTTCAAATAATGGCTTGATATGAATAGTTTCAACTCATATTTGTCATTTGATGACTCCTATCAAACGAACGCAATACCAACATCATACAATTGTAATGATTTATTTGAAATTATAGTTGAACCTATCAACCCATCTCTAATTATAGTTAAATCAATTTAGATACTTTAAATAATGGCTTGCTATGAATCATTTTAACTCAAATTAATTAGTTGATACTCTTGTCAAGATGAATGCAATACCAACATCATGCAATTGTAATGACTCAATTGAAATTTTTGTTGACCTATCAATCCATCCCTAATTGTAGCTAAATCAATTTAGATAATTCAAATAATGTCTTGATGTGAATTATTTCATCTCAAATTAACTAGTTGATGACTCCTGTCAGGACGAACACAATACCAACATCATGTAATTGCGATGACTTAATTGAAATTCTAATTAAACCTATCAACACATCCCTAATTATAGCTAAAACAATTTAGATATTTCAAACATTGGCTTGATATGAATCATTTCAACTCAAATTGATCAGTTGTTGACTCTTGTCAGGACGAATAGAATACCAACATCATGTTATTGCAATGACTCAATTGAAATTGTAGTTAAACCTATCAACCCATCCCTAATTATAGCTAAATTAATATATATATTTCAAACAATGGCTTGATATGAATCGTTTTAACTCTAATTGATCAGTAGATCACTCTTGTTAGGACAAATGTTATACCGACATCATGCAATTGTAACAACTCAATTGAAATTATAGTTGAGCCTATCAACCCATCCCTAATTGATTATTGCAGCTTAAATTGATCTTTTGATGATTTTTTTAGGATGAACGCAATATCAACATCATACAATTGCAATTACTTAATTGAAATTATAGTTAAACATATTAACACATCCCTAAATCTAGATAAATAAATTTATATATTCCAAATAATGGCTTGATATGAATCATTTCAGGACTAACCTATTGCAACAGATGACACATCTATTTAAAATTAATAAATAATTATGAACATCTATTAAAATAGATGTTCAACTTGTTGCAATAGATGACTTATTTTTTATAAATTCTCAAATAAATAAAGACATATGTTGCAACAGATGACTTATTTATTGTAAATTATCAAATAGACATTGTCATTTGTTGTGTCAGATGACTGGCCTATTGGAAATTTTCCAACAGATTAATTATCTATTTTAAGATCTTTTTTAATTGTAAAGCAATATTTTTGTTTGAAACAATAAAGAAAAAATACTTAGGCGGTAAAAAATATTTGTGGGTTAACTAAAAAAATTCCTCCTTGAGTTGTCTTATCTTGTCTTTTTAATATTACTTTCACTGCCTCCTCATTGTCCTTAAAGCGTTTGACCACCATAAATTATTAATTTAATTAATACTTGAACCCATATCTAGAATTATCTCTCCTTAAGTAATAAAATAATTCATCTCTCTTTTTTATCTTTCTCTCCTCTTTAGGGTAATTCCAACCGTCTCCTTTTTTGTCTCTTTTCTCTCCTCTTTTAACTGAGGATCCTTTTGAATCTCAACTAATATATATTTTTTCCCAACTAAAATTGGTGTTTTGATCTCTTTGCTTTTTACATGGTAGGTATGATTCACTATTGCTCTTTCCTTTTCGTTCTTTTTGGATGTTGTTTAAATTAGTTATTTACATTTATTGTTTAAAGTTATATACCAATTACCCATATCCTATTTATTGATAAAAATAAAGGAAAGGTGTTTTTTAAGTCTTGAATAAATGAACCGCTATTTTTATTAAAATATGATAAAAAAAAGTCATTTGTTGGGAGAACTTAAGAAGCCTTGTTGGCAGTATCGATTTTTTTGTTTATCTTTATTTATTTGTTGTTAATATTGTTGTTGATATTAGTGATGGTGATGGTGGTGGTGTCATTGTTGTTGAAACATGTGGTGTTAATGGTGTTGGAACATATGGTGTTATTTCTTTATTGTTGTTGATGTTGTTAGTGGTGTTAGTGGTGTTCGTGGTGTTGGAACATATGGTGGAAGATATTATAATAGGTTTTATAATAGATAACCCATCTGTTAGAACAGGTGACTCATCTGTTGTAATAGATTATACATTTATTGGAATAGATGACTTACCTATTGGGATATACTACAGAACCTTTGAATTTGATTCTAATAGAAAATTCACCTGTTGTAAAAGATCACTAACTTGTTGTAATAGATTGCTCACTTGTTGCAACAGATAACATATTTGTTGGAATCAGCTTTAGGTTCTATATTCTTCAACATGAATACCAATAGGTAAGTCATATGTTGAAATAAACTTCAGTTTTTATTGCAATAGGTGAGTAATTTGTTTCAAAAGATGACTCTTCTATTACAACAGATAACTTATATGTTGCAACATATGTCCCATTTATTTGATTCATGTTATATCACTATAGAACCATAAACATGAATCCAACATATGAGTCTTCCGTTTCAACAGATGAATCTTATGTTGGATTCAAGTTCGGGTTCTATCCATTGTTGAAAAACAACAGTAGCAGTGTACTCGGATAAGGAATTCAACTAAAAATCAAAATTTTATTTACCAAAGTCACCTATGAAGTAATGCCAAAGTGATTTACGAAACTAAATTTGACCTAAAAATTGATCAAGTAGCAGCAGTAGCGGTAACAACAACAACAATGGCCAACAAGAATAAGACAATGATAATGAAGAAGATGATGATGATAATGAAGCAGAAGATGATAAATAAAGCAGTAGCAACAATGAACAACAAATCGCAAAGAGAGAGAAAACAACAATAAATGAGAAGAGAGAGAAACATGTGTTTTTTCTCTCTGTTTCTAGTTATATTAGGTTTTACTTGGATCAAAGTATAAATTAAAAAACTTATGATCATTTCAAAAGTTTTTTGTAACTTTTAACACAAAACCTCAAGTTTCTTCTATTGAATGAACAACTCATTTCAAAAGTTTTTTGTAACTTTTAACACAAAACCTCAAGTTTTTTCTATTGAATGAACATTTCGTAACTCTTCTTTTTTTTTCTTACTATTTATATTAAATAATATGCTATGAAAGAAGTTTGTACAAATACTTTGGGGATGAAAAAGAGGGGGCGGGGGGTGGAAGCAGTTAAAATTGTTTTGAACTTTTGTGATTATTCAAGATTATATTTTATTTCCAACGAATCAATTATGATTTTCATGTAATTTATTTTTTAATTACCCTTTATTAGTTTCATATAATTTTTCTGGACAATTTTATTCACTACTCATGAAATATTAATGACATATTTTAAATAGTGAAATTTAAAATTTTTGATAATGTTGAAAATAAAGGTAGTGGTAGCAGTTATTATCAAATTATTTTTAAAATATTATTTTATTAATTAAAAATAATATTCTTAAGCTTAAGTTTTTAAGAAGAACTAATTGATTCTTGAGGTTCATCTTACCAAATTTTTTTTTTTATAAAATTAAATTTAAATCATCATATTTATTTAGCATAAATTTATGTCTTTTTATCAAATTGTAATTATTTTACATATTTTAAATCATGTTATTATAAAATATCAAATTTCTTGAGTTTGAGACCAGGCTTAGCATGGGACCTAAAAACTAGTACTTATATATAAGGGAGAATTACACATTTTGGTATCCTTGCAAGGATATTTTTTAAAATATTTCACTTCTTTGGTGAAGTAAAGTTGCTAAACATATCAAATTTATTATGTATTGATGGTGTCTTTTTCTTGTATATTTTTATTTTGACCCCCTCATTTTTTGTTAAGACCATTTCCGCTTGGACTTTTGTAAATCTTATTATTTATTGGATTGCCTTTTAATTAAAACTCTTTTATTTTATAAAAAATAATAACTTTAGATTGGAAAATATTATGTCAAAATAACTTTTAATGGAATATTAAAGTTTGCAATGATTTTTTACCACACCATTGTAAATTGTTTTTTTTTTAAAATGTAAGTACTAAATAGGGAAACTTGGGGGTTTGGGCCACAGGTGACAAAAGAGTTTTAAAATGAGGTGTAGGTGACACAAGTCTTAATAATTGAGTAGAGGTGACAATTACTTCATGATGGTTTAAGAAAATTTGGAAAATTTCAAAATAACCCATAAGTTTTTAAATTTACACTTTGATTCAAATGTTAGTTAATATATAACAGGGAACGAAGGGTAAAAGGCATCTTTTTCTCTCTCTTCATTTGTTGTTATTTTCTCTTTTCGCGATATTTGTTGTTCATTGTTGCTACTGCTTTATTCATCATCTTCTGATTCATTATCATCATCTTATATTTCATTATTGTTGTTGTTTCCCCAACTGCTGCTCTTTGACTAAATTCTTATGTCAAATTTTGTTTCGTAAATCACCTTCAACTTTGGAATTTACTTGAGAGTATACTTTGGTAAGTCAGATTATGCTTTTCAGTTGAATCTAGGTAACTGCTAGTGTGTTCTTTTTTCAACAATAGTTTGCACGCGAACATGAATGCAATATAAGAGCAATCTGTTTACACAAATCCATTAGCTGCGACACCAGATAAATGTTCTGTTGTAATACTAGAATCATGTTGGATTCATGTTTAAGGATTTTAGGTGCCCGTAATATGATTATGAATCGAATAGATGGGTATTCTGTTGCACCAGATTAGTAATTCGTTTCAACAAATAAATTATCTATTTCATCATATTACTAATATGTTTCCAACAACAAAATAAAGCTCCTGTCACACACAAAAACCTAACAGATAACTCATATGTTCTTGCTATTGATACTGGAATTGAATTATTCCTTAATTGTAGACATGTCATTCATTAAGAAATAGAAATAGACAGCACGAAAATTAAATAAGAAATAAAAAGTCAAGTGCATCAAACATAATTGTTTATAAAAAAACAAAAAAAATACATAGATAACAGAAAAAAAAGCTTAATTATTATTATCATCATTATTAACATCATTATTATTTGTATGTCCAGCTGGCCAATCTTCAAAGGGCATCCTTACTCTGACAGAGGCCAAATCCCAATGCAGGTCATGAACCTCCTTCTGCAGTTCCCTCATGGAGTCTCGTAAAATAGTGACATCCTACACAGGATCAGCCATATCTAAAAAAATGCATAAGTTAACAAAACACACACGTAAACACAAAAGTAAGGAAAATAACGAATTCAAATGTAATGTAATCTAATACAACGTATATTTACACAAAAATCAAGAAAAAAACTTATCAAAGACAGGAAAAAAATATCAAGTCGTTGAAGAGAAAGTAGTTGAAGGTGTAACAAGAGCGAGGAATAAATAGTGTATAGTAGAACGAACGATTGAGTAAAGAGGGACCTATTTATAGAGAATTGAACTTGAATGAGTTAGGCAAAAAATCGCAGTTGTTCACCTCCATTTATTAATGACATTCTTGATTACTGTAAAAAGTTATGACTTAATTAAATTAATCAATATTATGATAAGTCATGACTTTTTAGCTTTATTATTATTAAGAATTTGTTCTTTCCAGGAACCATTTTTTATACTATTTTGGACAATAGATAATATATTCGTTGCATCAGATATATCATCTGTTACAACAGATATATCATGATTTACAACAAATAGATAACCTGTTGCATCAAATAATATATCTGTTGTAGCATACAATATATATATATATATATATATTAAAAAAATATATATTATCTTCATGATATCCAAATTTTATGACTTTTTAATTATATAAATTAATAAAGTAGATTTAACGGCACAACTGTTCACCTCCATTTATTAATGACATTCTTGATTACTGTAAAACGTTATGACTTAATTAAATTAATTAATATTATGATAGTTCATGACTTTTCAGCTTTATTATTATTAATAATTAGTTCTTTCAAGGAATCATTTTTTTTTACATCGACTTAGACAACAGATAATATATTTGTTGCATCAGATAAATCATTTGTTACCACAAATATATTATGATTTGCAAGAAATAGATAACATGTTACATCAGATAATATATCTGTTGCAACATATAATATATATATTTTTAAAAAAAAATATTATCTTCATGATATCCAAATTTTCTGAAGTTTTAATTATATAATTTAATAAAGCAGATTTAAAGGCACGACTGTTCACCTCCATTTATTAATGACATTCTTGATTACTGTAAAAGGTTATTACTTAATTAAATTAATCAATATTATGATAGATCATGACTTTTCAGCTTTATTATTATTAATAATTAGTTTTTTCCAGGAACTATTTTTTACACCGACTTGGACAACAGATAATATATCGGTTGCATCAGATAAATCATCTATTACAACAGATATATCATGATTTGCAACAAATATATAACTCATTGCATCAGATAATATATCTGTTACAGCATATAATATATATATATATATATATTAAAAAAATATATTATCTTCATGAAATCCAAATTTTCTGACTTTTTAATTATTTAAATTAATAAAGCAGATTTAAAGGCACAACTGTTCACCTTCATTTATTAATGACATTCTTGATTAATTTAAAAAGTTATGACTTAATTAAATTAAGCAATATTGGGATAAGTCATGACTTTTCAGCTTGAATCTTAGCTTTATAATTATTAAAATAATTAGTTCCTTCCAGCAACCATTTATTTTTTACACTGAGTTGCATAATAGATTATATATCTGTTGTATCAGATAAATCATCTATTATAATAGATATATCATCCATTGCAACAAATAGTTCGACTGTTGCATCAGATAATATATCTATTGAAACATATAATATATATATCTTTTTTTAAAAAAATTATCTTCATGACATCCAAATTTTTTGACTTTCTAATTATATAAATTAATAAAGAATATTTAAAAACAAGAATATTTCTGGTGAGTTTTTTACGGTTTAAATTTTGTTTATCATTTATTTCCTTATTCTTTTCTGTGAAAAGAAATGACTTAATTAAATCAAGGTGGTGGTGACTTAATCTTTCCGTTTTTTTAATAACAATTTTTACTAATTGTGTTATGGCAACAGATTGTATATATGTTGCATCAGATCACTCATCTGTTTCAACAGATATACCATCTGTTGCTATAAATCGACTATCTGTTTAAGAAGCTTTTTTTATTTCTTCTGACTGATTCATAAGTCACAACTGATAAGGAATTTGATGCATCGGATGCGTTTTTTGTTTTTGTTTGTTTGTTGAATGTGTTTAGACAAAAGTCACAGTTACGACTATTCATTAACTTTTTTAAAAAAAATTATATCATCATATATATATCTTAATTAAATTAATCTAATGTTGTGACTTTTTTGAAATTAAAATAATCTTTCTTTTAAGATATAATATCATTTAGTTCCTTAATATTTATTAACGAACCATTTTAGGAGAATTGCTCATCATGACCGCATCCCTAACTCCAACCGCCGACATATTTTGAATAGGGAATAACTAGAATGATAATTAAATATTAAATAAGAATTAAAAATTCAAAATTGACCAAACCAAGCTGTAACACCCCAATTTTCTGAATTAAAATGCTACACGGTGCTCATGACCCCGAGGAACCACAAGCTAACCCATGACTGGTATCTATACATCTACACTGCATATATAACGTAATAATGCAGAAAACATGAACATGTAGGCCATAAGGTTCAATTCAATAAAGAATCTATCAAAATATAATATCCATATGGGTGAAAGATACCCAAAACAGTTGAAAATTGAATCAAATCTGAACATAAGTCTGAATACTGAATCTGAAAGCCTTTAAGTGTAGTCTGAATAAGGAGTTGAAGGAACATATCTCCAACTAACTCTATAAACTGATAACTGGCTAAAATAATAAAGAATAAATCCAATCATATTGTCATCGAATGAAGAGGACTCACTAAATGTCTGCTACTGGAACTGTTACTGCTAATGTCGATCTAGAGCTCGTGTTTCTGAAACTATGATGTAGCATGAAAAGAAAGAAACATAGCACAAATACGTTAGTAGGAAGTGATGTACTGAGTATACGAGTGAGGTAGGCAAAATATAAATAGGGTTTACATGCATGAATAATGCTAACTGTCTGACTGACATGAACATAAAGAGTATAAACATGCATACATAGTAACTGAGATATTGGGTGCATGATAGCTAGTCCTGTATGCTAATACATAGTTTACTGATGGCTACATGACTGATACTGAAATTCTGATAACATGGGCGACTGCATTTGATAATCCTAAATCTGATAGAGCTATCTGAGTTTCGTACTGTAATTGAGTTTGAAACTGGGGGAGGTAGTTGTTAAACCGACATGCCCCAATAATGCATATAGCTAAGTTGGGGTCCAATCTCTACCCCAATTGGAGGGGTGTCAATACTGTGCCACTGGTAAGAAAAGTTGAGGGTGACCCTTAGCTGCTAGGTATTTGAAAGGAAAACAGTGGGAACCCTAAACTGACAGGTTAAACCACCGCATCAACCCTAATCTAAAAGGATAAGATATCTCAACCTACGCTAGCTACGTAGTTCCAGAACACAAGGTTGACTACTAAGAATTACACCCTAAACTGGTAGTTGAGTCCCCATCCTTAGGTTCACTCAATGCTAACTTCTACTCCTATCTGAAGAGACTAAACATGATTCAACTGACTGAACATGGATAGACTAACTGACTTTTATTGACTGATGGAGTAGTACTATTATCTGAGAGTTAAATGAGATCATAAGATTTTTAAGGTTTCCTGAGTCATGACTGGCTGAGTTTTATAGATTATAGATTGACTGAGATTATCATGAAAACATGACATGGCTCTAGGCACACAACAATGTTTTTTGGGTACAAATACCCCCAAGACTCGATAGAATGAAACTGACACATATGACATGACTTGATCACAAGATTTGAGTCCATAATTCATAATATCATAAGTAGGGGATATCATATTTCATATAGTTATTCAATATCTTAAACATTGTAGGGAATGCATGGATATATTTTATGTACATATTGTATATCTCCTTTATCATGCATGCTTCATAGCACCACAATAGCAACACATAAAAAGCATGGGATACATATTGAAGTATATAGATAACATGGACTTGTCATTTAGACATCATAGAACTATACAAACATGAATTTCTAGCATCCTAAGCATTTTATCAAATACCTTGCATGCATTCTTTAAGGCATAGGTGAGTTTCATACTTGCACCATACTAAACCACCTAAAGTTTATGGTTTTCAATTAACAAACATATATATTCCATGAGAACACCTTTAGACATCACAATGAAACTTAAACAACAATCGTCAACATGTACATACTCATATCACCACAAAGAATTTACAAAATCATATTTAAAACATGGTTCTTGAGCTCTATAAACGGATTGGATCCATAGATGAACACTACGCATACCTTAAATCTTGATCTTGAAAGAGATCTAATGTTTCAGAAGGTTCCTGAAGAAATTCTTAGGCTTGCCCTTAATTTTTCTTGACAAGGGTTTAACCCCTTTGGGAAAGAATGTTCTTGTTCCTGAGGAGATGATCTTGAGAGAAAACCCTAATCTTGTGGTTAAAAGCATAAGAGGGGGTTTTTTTGAGATGCTTAACTGAAGAAAAATAGGAAACATTATGCCTCTTCAGGGTTATAAGTTGTGGGAAGTGAAGGGAAAAGACTAAAATATCATTATGAAATAAATTCCCAATTGTTAAAAATAATAGCTGACGATATTTGTGACGAGGCATCAAAAATGTGACAAGCTGTCAAAAATGTCATGATAGAGAAGCTGGATTCTGCCTAAGGCTGATAATATTTGTGACATGGCGTCAAAAATATGGTAAGCCGTAAAAAATGTCATCACACAGAAGTTGTATTCTGCCTAAGGCTGACAACATTTTTGACATGGCATAAAAAATGTGGTAATCCATCAAAAATGTAATCACACAGAAGCTGGATTCTGCCTATGGCTGACAACATTTGTGATATGGCGTCACAAATGTGGTAAGCTACCACGAATGTTGTCACACTGGAGCTGGTTTCTGCCTAAGGCTGCCGACCTTCGTGATAGGGCATAACAAATATGATAAGCTACCACGAATGTAGTCACACTGGAGATGATTTCTACCTAAGTCTGATGACCTTCGTGATAGGGCATCACAAATATGGTAAGCTACCACGAATGTCATCACACTGGAGTTGATTTTTGCCAAAGGCTGATGACCTTCGTTATAGGGCATCACAAATATGGTAAGCTAACACGAATGTCGTCACACTGGAGCTGATTTCTACCTAAGGCTGACGAACTTCATGATAGGGCATCACAAATATGGTAAGCTACCACGAATGTTGTCACACTGTTTCCAGCCAGACATGCTGGAGTAAAATAGGAATAAATCTTTGCTCCGATATCGGATTTAGGCTAAATTAATATCGTTGGAAATATAATTCAATTATTGATCTATTGATAGGTCATTATCTCAAAAATTCCAAGTATAATGAGATATATTCTCATTTGAAGTTGACTATACCAATATCCTTCTCAAGAATTCAATTGGTAAGGAATGTTTTCGATTCGTCTGATAGCTGGGAGTTATTTGAAGTCTTAATATACATATAAAAAACTCATAAACTATAAAAGAACTAAGATGTACTATGCATGAGGTTGGTAAATGGCACTAATATTGGTTTGGATTTTTTGGGGTATTACAATATCTCCCCCTTGGAAACATTCATCCTCGAATGATGACTGCTTGAGAAGGGAGAAAAGATAAAATGATGCATTCACTGATTATGCTCAACTGGAACATGATTTTAAGACTTAATTGAATTCTAAAATGATTATAGCCCAACTGAACATGCATATCTAATGCATGACTAATAAGTTGAACTCATGAATGCGTGATAAGCTATGAACTAATAGTTGATACCAATTTTCTATTGGAATTTTGAACATGTAACTGAATAAGCTTAAGAAAAATGGTCACCTCGAGCTAAGTCTAAATTAGATGAGAAAATATAAGGTTACTTGGTTCACATGTCTGTTTTTGCTTCCCAAGTAGCTCCCTCCATGGACTGATTCCGCTAAAGAACCTTGACTAGAGGTACTTCTTTATTCCTCAGCCTACGAGTCTGATAGCGGAGGACTTCTACTGGAATCTCTTCATAAGAGAGGCTATTCTGAATTTCAACTCTTTGAATAGGGAATACAATTGCTGGTTCACCTATGCACTTCTTGAGGAAATAGACATGGAAGAATGGATGAACTGAGGCTAGATCTGAAGGCAATTTCAGCTCATAGGCTACCTTTCCAAAGAGACTGAGAATCATGAAGGGACCAATATATCGAGGATTGATCCTTCTTTTCTTGTTGAATCTCTTCACTCCCTTCATAGGAGAGATCTTGAGATAGACATAATCATCGACCTCGAATTTGAGATCCTTTCTACGAACATCCGCATAAGACTTCTATCGGCTCTGAGTATCCCAGAGTCTTTCTCTGATTAACTGAACTTTCTCTAAGGCATCACATACTAAGTCAATCCCTATGACTGTGGTCTTACTAACTTCAAACCAACCGATCGGAGACCTACATCTCCTACCATAGAGAGCTTCGAATGGAGCCATCTGAATACTGAAGTTATAGATGTTGTTCTATGCAAACTCAATCAAAGGCAAGTGGTAATCCCAGCTTCCCTTGAAATTAATTGCATATGCCCTTAGAATATCTTCTAGAGCCTGAATGATCCTTTCTTCTTGACCATCTGTCTGATGATGAAATGCTATACTAAGATGAACTTGGGTACCAAGACCCTTTTAGAATGCTTTCTAGAAGTGAAAGGTGAACTGGGTACCTCTGTCTGAGATGATAGATAGTGGAACACCGTGTAATCTGAACAACTCCCTAATATAGAATTTGGCATAATCCTCGGCTGAGTAAAAGGTATGAACTGGAAGAAAATGAGCTGACTTGGTTATTCTATCTATAATGACCCAAACTAAATCCTGTTAATGACGTGTCTAGGCAAACCCATCACAAAGTCCATGTTCACTTCTTCCCACTTCCAAGTAGGAATAGTGAATTCCTAGATGGAACTACTAGGTTTCTGATGCTCTATCTTAACCTGCTGACATGTAGATCACTTAGCCAAAAACTCTGCAACGTCCCTATTCATCCCACTCCACCAATAGATCTCCCACAATTTGCAGTATATCTTAGTGGCCCCTAGATGAATAGAGTATCGTGCACCGTGCGCTTCTTCAAGAATTCACTGCCTCAAGTCATCTACATCGGAAACACATAGACGACACTAACAATAAAGAACACCATCTCTCCCTTGGAAGAAAACCTCTACTTCCTAACTCTGAACTGACTCTTTTAGCTTGACAAGGCTAGGATCCCCGTCTTACATTTCTTTTACCTCAGGAACTAGAGATGACTCTGAACACATATACCACCCTCTGAAGAGTCGACTGAGCGAATGCCTAGTCTGGTAAGATTTTGAATCTCCTGATCTAATTTCTTCTTACTATCCTCAACATGGGCAATACTACCCATGGACAGTCTACTGAGTGTGTCGGCCACTATATTATCCTTGTCAGGATGATAAACAACACTCATGTCATAATCCTTCAAGAGCTCTAACTATTTTTTTTATGAAGATTGAGATCTTTCTGGGAAAAGACATACTGAAGGCTCTTATGATTTGTGAAGATCTCTGCATGAATACCGTTTAGATAATGCCTCCAAATCTTTAAGACAAAGACAACTGCTGCTAACTCAAGGTCATGATTAGGATAATTTTACTCATGGGGCTTTAACTGTTTGGAGTCTTAGGCTATGAATCTACAATGCTTGATGAGGACATAACCTAAACCTACTATGGGTACATAATAATATACTACAAATCCATCAGAACCATCGGGAAGTGCTAAAACTAGAGCTGAGGTGAGTCGAGTCTTGAACTCCTAAAAACTCTTATCGAAAGGTTCTGACCACTGAAACTTGACCTTTTTCTGAGTCAATCTAGACATATGAAATGCAATAGAAGAAAATCCCTTGACAAACCATCCGTAATAGCCAAATAAACCTAAGAAACTCCTAATATTTGATGGAGAGACAAGGCGAGGCTAGTTTCTTACTGCTTTGGTTTTCTAAGGATCTACTCTAATGCCATCACCAAAAACAATGTGTCCGAGGAATGCTATTGATCTTATCCAAAACTTGCACTACTGAACTTGGCGAACAATTGGTGTTCCCTGAGAGTCTGAAGAACAATAATGAGATGGTTTGAATAATCACTCTCTGTGCGAGAATAGACCAGAATATCATCTATGAATACTATGATGAATATGTCCAAGTACTGCTTGAACACCCGGTTCATCAAGTCCATAAAAGCTACAGGAGCATTGGTAAGACCAAAGGACATGACTAGAAATTCAAAGTGACCATACCAAGCACGAACAGTTGTCTTCGAAATGTCACATTTTTTAACTTTGAGCTGATGATAGCCTGATCTGAGGTGTATCTTAGAGAAATAACTGGCACCCTAAAGTTGGTAAAACAAGTCGTCTACCCTATGCAGTGGATACCTATTCTTGACTGTGACTTTGTTGAGCTAACTGTAATCAATACAAATATTAAGAGAACTCCTTCTTGCGCACGAATAAGACTGGCACACCCTATGAGGATACACTGAGCGTGATGAATCCTTTATCTAAGAGATCCTTCAACTAATCTTTCAGTTCCTTGAGTTTTACAAGTGCCATTCTATATGGCTGAACAGAAATAGGCTGAGTATCTGGGAGAAGGTCTATATAGAAGTCTATTTTCCTTTTTGGAGAAATGCCTGGAAGATCTTCGAGAAAGATGTCTGAATATTTAATAACCACTGGGATGGATTCGAGACTGGGAAATTTGGAAATGGAATCCTTAATATGTACGAGATGCACCTCTTAGAAATTATTTTCCTTGCTCAAAGGTAGGAAACAAGCTGGCCCCTGAAAGATGAAGCGCTACCTTTCTACTCTAGGACGGGCTCATTCGGGAACTAAAATTTAACTATCCTATTTCAGCAGTCAACTATGGCATAGCAGGAATGAAGTTAATCAATGTGGAGAATGACATCAAAATTAGTCATCTCTAACTCGACTAAATCTACTGATGTGGATTTCTGAAATATCATAACCGGGCAAATCCTGTATACCCGTCGATCTATGATGGTTTTACCCACTGGGTAGAGACTAAAAATAGCTCTGCTAAAATTTTGAAACTGATTCCGAAATCGCCTGCTATGTATGGAGTGACAAAAGACAAGGATGCACCTGGGTCTAGCAAAGCATAAAAATGAACATGGAAAATCTATAACGTACCATTAACAAAATCAAGAGAATTTTCATGATCTTGTTGGGTCTGAAGAGCATAGAGTCTATTTACACGTTGCCTACTAGTAGCACTGGAAGTGGCACCCTGTTGGTTCAGGTGATCGGACTAAGCTGTGGAATGATTCTGCTAACCCTGAGGGCCTGGCTGAGGACAGTCCCTAATCCTGTGGCCTGGATTACCACAACCGAAATAGACATCACTACTGGCTATGCAAATACCCTTGTGGTTCTTACCACAAGTCTGACAAAGAGGGTTTATTCAGGCACTGCTAACACTGCCCTGAGATTTAGATCCTGGTGCTCTGTCTCTGTTGCCGTCCCTAAACTTCGGCACTGGGGCACTAGCAGAGGAAGGGTCTGGAACTGCTAACTTAGGATGAAACTATGAATGATTTTCTCTCACTGATTTGGGATGAGAAAAACCAAAATTGTCTGCTCTTGCTTTCTTGTTCTGCTTCTCCCTAGTCTTAACCTTATGCTTCTTTATCTGTTGAGTGTGGGTCGTGAGCCTGTCTAAAGTTATATCACTGTCCAGCATCACAGACCTACACTCATTTACCACGCTATCATTCACCCCTGACATGAACTTTCTCATCTTAGCCCTGTTGTCTGCAACCATATGAGGGGCATATCTGGATAGCTGAGTAAATATAACAGAATACTCTCTAACTATCATATTTCCCTACCTGATATTGATGAACTTAAGAACTTTGGCCTATCTCAGCTCTTGGGGAAAGAATCTATCTAATAAAGTCGTGACAAATTCATCCTACTCAATGGGACTTGCATCCTCTAACCTTTATACTAACCACTACTTGTACCAAGTGTGAGAGACATCCTGTAATTGGTATGCGGCTATCTCGACACTCTGAGAAAAAGTGACTTTAATGATATCAATGACCTTCTGGACTTGGTCAATGAATTCCTGAGGATCCTCGTCTGGCTTAGACCTAAAGAATGATGAAGGGTTCATTCGACTGAAGTCCCGAATCCTAGTTGCTACTGAATTGGCCATTGGGTTGCTGAAACGACTGCTGGCCATTCATTATAGGAAGCTACAGATTGAGCAAGAGTGGTAAATATGGTCCTGAACTCTGCATGAGAAACATGTTCGCCCAAAGGATCTTCGGGCTGAGGAACTAGCTAATTTCTTCTCTTTGGAGGCATGTTTCTGAAATAAGAGAAGAACGGATTAGACTAAGAGACTGACTTGAAATTATGTTTACTAGCACGACATGAATACTGAATAAAGGGAACTATTCCTAAAACATCTAATAGCCTCCTGTACATAAATAGGGTGTGCAGCACACCCATGTACAAGACTCTACTAAATGTGGCTTTCAGACTTCCTAGTACTCTTTGAACCTTAGGCTCTGATACCAAGTGTGTATCACCCCAATTTTCTGAATAGGAATGCTATACGGTGCTCATGACCCCGAGGAACCACAAACTAACCCATGACTGATATCTGTACCTATACACTGCATATATAACGTAATAATACAAAAAACATAAATATGTAGGCCATAAGGTTCAATTCAATAAAGAATCTATTAAAACATGATATTCATATGGGTGAAAGATACCCAAAACAGCTGAAAACTGAATCAAATCTGAACATAAGTCTGAATATTGATCTGAAAGTGTTGTCGGAATAAGGAATAGAAGGAATATGTCTCCAACTAACTTTGTAAACTGATAAGTGGTTAAAATAATAATAATTAAATCCAATCATACTATCCTCGAATGAAGAGGACTCACTGAATTTCTGCGACTGGAAATGCTACTACTACTGCCAATCTAGTGCTCGTCTCTGCAACTATGATGTAACATGAAAATAAAGCAACATAGCACAAATGCGTTAGTACAAGGGGATGTACTGAGTATACGAGTGAAGTAGGCTAAATATAAATAGGATTTGCATACATGAACAATGCTAACTGTCTGACTGACATGAACGTAAGAGTACAAACATGCATACATAGTAATTGAAATCATAGGTGCATGATAGTTAGTCCTGTATGCTAATACATGGTTTACTGATGGCTAACATGACTAATACTGAAATTTTAATAACATGGGCGACTGTATCTGACAATCCTGAATTTGATGGAACTATTTGAGTTCCATACTATAACTGAGTCTGAAACTGTGGGAGATAGTTGTTTAACTAACATGCCCCAATAATGCATATAGCTCTTTTCCCCGACTGGAGGGGTGTCAATATTGTGCCACTGGTAAGAAAAGTTGAGGGTGACCTTTAGCTGCTAGGTATTCGAAAGGAAAATAGTGGGAACCCTAAACTGACAGGTTAAGCCACCGCATCAACCCTAATCTGAAAGGATAAGATATCTCAACCTACGCTGGCTATGTAGTTCCAGAACACAAGGTTGACTACTAAGAATCACACCCTAAACTGGTAGGTGAGTCCCCATCCTTAGGTTCACTCAATGCTAACTTCTACTCCTATCTGAAGAGACTAAACATGATTCAACTGACTGAACATGGATAGACTAACTGACTTTTATTGACTGATGGAGTAGTACTATTATCTGAGAGTTAAATGAGATCATAAGATTTTTGAGGTTTCCTGAGTCATATGACTGACTGAGTTTTATAGATTATAGATTGACTGAGATTATCATGAAAACATGACATGGCTCTAGGCACACAACTATGTTTTTTGGGTACAAATACCTTAAGGACTCGATAGAATGAAACTGACACATGACATAACTTGATCACAAGATTTGAGTCCACAATTCATAATATCATATGTAAGGGATATCATATTTCATATGGTTATTCAACATCTTAAACATTGTAAAGAATGCATGGATATATTTCGTGTACATATTGTATATCTCTTTTATCTTACATGTTTCATACTACCAAAATAGCAGCATATGAAAGCATGGGATTTATATTGAAGTATATAGCTAACATGGACTTGTCATTTAGACATCATAGAACTATACAAACATGAATTTCTAGCATCCTAAACATTTTATCAAACACCTTTCATGCATTCTTTAAGGCATAGGTGATTTTCATACTTGCACCATATTAAACCACCTAAAGTTCATGATTTTCAATTAACAAACATATATATTCCACGAGAACACCTTTAGACATCACATTTTAACTTAAACAACAATCGTCAATGTGTACATACTCATATCACCACAAAAAGTTTACAAAATAATATTTAAAACATGGTTCTTGAGCTCTATGAACGGATTGGATCCATAGATGAACACTACACATACCTTAAAGCTTGATCTTGAAAGAGATCTAATGTTTCTGAAGGTTCCTGAAGAAATCCTTAGGCTTGCCCTTGATTTATCTTGTCTAAGGTTTAACTCCTTTGGGAAAGAATGTTCTTGTTCTTGAGGAAATGATCTTGAGAGGAAACCCTAATCTTGTGGTTAAAAGCATAAGAGAGGGCTTTTTTAGATGCTTAACTAAAGAAAAGTGGGAAAAATTATGCCTCTTTAGGGTTATAAGTTGTGGGAAGTGAAGGGAAAAGACCAAGATAACCTTATGAAATAAATTCCAAGTTGCTAAAAATAATAGCTGACGATATTTGGGACAAGGCGTCAAAAATGTAACAAGCCGTCGAAAATATCATCACACAGAAGCTGGATTTTGCCTAAGGCTGACGATATTTGTGACATGGCGTCAAAAATTTGGTAAGCCATCAAAAATGTCATCACACAGAAGCTGGATTCTACCTAAGGCTAACAACATTTGTTAAATGGCATCAAAAATATGGTAAGCCATCAAAAATGTCGTTACACAGAAGCTGAATTCTTCCTAAGGCTGACGACATTTGTGACATAGTGTCACAAATGTGGTAAGATACCATGAATGTCATCACACTAGAGCTGGTTTCTGCCTAAATCTGACGACCTTCTTGATAGGGCATTACAAATTTGGTAAGCTACCACAAATGTCGTCATACTGGAGATGGTATCTGTCTAAGGTTGATGAACTTAGTGATAAGGCATCACAAATATGGTAAGCTACCATGAATTTTGTTACACTGGAGTTGGTATCTACCTAAGGCTGACGACCTTTAATGATAGGCGAATTTACACACCTAAAGTATTATAATTTACCCATATTTTAGCCAAGTTTTGAGGACAAAAGATATAATTCATGCACTTTTAGTCCTTTTTCCTGTAAGTGAGCTAACGAACATAATTAGCAATTTTTTAGGTATAAATGATGTAGAATTCAGCATTTTATGGATAACTTGACGCCAAAGAAAGCTTCACAAAAGGAGGAAAGCAAAGCTTGGACGCCAAGGACCATAAGTGGCGCATGGAAAATCTGTCCCGGGCAAAAACAACAACTCTACAGACTTTAGGGACTAGCAGTAACTTATTAGGATTAGGATAATGATACATTAACCTAGTAGGATTGGGTTAAGTAATGCATTAGCTTAGTAGGAATAGGATATGGGTATTATAAATACCCTATCTTGCTAGAGATTTTGATCATTCAATCTTACCTTTCAATTAATTCTTCTATTCAACATTCAAGACAATTCTATTTCAGTTAATTCTTATTAACTTCTCTTCATCTATTCGATTCTTAATTTCCACAACAAGAGAAACGTTACTCAGCAAGGGATTCACTCCATTCTTACCCCTATACTTATCGTGAGATTATTTTGGTATGATGATAATTGCTATTGTGTTTTCCGTTGCAATCATGAGTAGCTAAACTTCTCTGTTGGGGTTATGGAAGCCTTATGAGATACTATCTATTGCTATGAGTTTGTGAATTCATGACACGTATGCTGCTTATATCATTATTCTCTTCATCTTAATATAAATTCTTTGTGGTTGCAAATGCATAGAATACGCCAGTATAGCATTAACTTGTTCGGAAGAAAAGTTATATGTCTGGAAAAGAGATAATGTCAAGGTAATAGGGCACCAACCCCTGTTAAAAATTTAGTGTCGTAACTGGATTAACCTCTTGGAGAATTTGTACCATTAGATACGCTTTAAGCTCTAAAGAGTTAAAGTGAAATAGTCCTTGTTAGGTCGAAAGACGCTTGGATTTACCATAGAAGACAATTCTCTATAAGCACATGCATGTCTGAATTCGCATAACTCATAGCCAATAGAGAAGTACAACTCATAAGGTGGACATAACCCCAACTCTCAATTCTCATTGTTTAACGTCTTACTAAAACATTCTTTCTTTTTACTTTTGCTATTTTCTGTTTTCATTCTATTATTTCATTTACATCAATTGCACGTTACAATCCCCCCTCTTTTACGAGACTTGCACCAAAAGTCTAATAATCATTACTTACTTGTTGACCAGCTATTCTCTGTGGGATCGATACCCAATCCAGTTGGGTTATATATTTGACAACGACCGCTTTACACTCTTACGAGAGCTGTAGATTGAGCGTTATCAAAAATTGGCGCCATTGTCGGGGAATACGGTTGTCAACTAAGTTTGTGATAGTTACTAGACCCTTTGGTCAAAGATTCTCGTACTGTTACTTTTAGTTTTTGTTTTTGTTTTCTGCAGGTTTTTATTCAGTGCATGCCCCATACTCGAAGTTTTGGTCAACCGTTATTACCTATAAATCCTGAACCACAACGTATTGGCAGAATGGAGGCACAACAGAAAATTGAAAGGATGGTTGCTCAACAAGAACAGGCAAGACTAGTTGCTCTAGCCACCGCCCAAGTGCATCAACAAAATATTGATAACCTTGGACGAGCAATAAATCCTAACGACGAGGACCTAGGTGATGACGAGTTACTAAACCCTAGGCATGCTGCTGAGATCGCAACACCTGATAACAGAAGAGATCGTCAAGCTAGGTTTAGGTATGAATTCCGATCCATACAACCAGCATTCGACGATGATGATGATGATCTTGATGGAACCGGAGCCACAGGAGCCATTATTCCTCCATCATTGGCACCCGAAGCAAAGTTCAACATCACAAGCACCATTATTAAGTTATTGCAACTCAAAGGATTATTTGGTGGACTAGCAGGCGATGATCCGAATATGTATCTTATCAAGTTTATTTCTATATGCAAGTCGTTTGACAATCCTGGCGTTGGTCAGAATGCAATTCGATTACGTCTATTTCCATTGTCTCTGTCTGAGGAGGCATCTCTATGGTTGAATGGGCTGACTCCTGATTCTATTACAAATTAGAGGCAATTGAGAGACGCTTTCCTAGAAAGATTCTTTCCGCCATCCAAAAGAGCATAATTAAGAGATGAAATCCGCAACTTTTGGCAGCTTCCAACCAAAGCTCTTCATAAAACATGGGAGAGGTTCAAGACGAAGCTTATGAGGTTCCCAAACCATCACATGACCAATGTCCACCTAATGGAGATACTATACAGAGCCTTGAATTCAATAACTAAACTAGTGGTGGATAATGCGGCTGGAGGATCATTTATGGACCTCACCTTTGGTCAGGCAAGCAATATGCTAGATCGGATGATGAAGCAAAGTAGAGCTTGGCATACCAAGGATTCTGAGGTAGAAATCCCTACTTTATCTATTGGTATGACTGCAGACCAAAGGAGAAGAGAAGAAGAATGTGATCAAGCTATGGCGCACATGAAAACATAAGTGGATCTTCTTACAAAGAATCTATTATCAGGGAAGACCAAAAAAGTCAAAGCAGTTGCGTTAAAAGGAAGAGACGAATCTGATTCGATAGAAGAAGCCAACTACTTGAACAATCAGGGGGGTTTCTGAGGCAATGCCCAAGGAAACCAAGGTCAGAACTATTATGATAAAGCTGGAACCAAGGACCAAGGTAGTTGGAAGAACAAGAATGATAAGAGTGGTTTGTACGTTCCCCCAGGAAGACGTGACGCCACTGCATCTGGTTCTGGAAATATGGAAGATATGATGGCTAAACTGTTGAAAGGAGTGGAGCCAACCAGCGCGGGACTAACGGAGATAATAAATGATTTGTCCTCGATAAAGCAATTGGTTGACTCATATTCCACTTCAATCAAGCAAATAGAGCAGCAATTGAGCCAACTTTTGGCAGCACTCAATCAAAGAAAGGCTGGCACCTTACGTAGCGACACTGTGCAAAATCCAAGGAATGACGGATCATGCATGGCTATTACCACCCGAAGTGGTAAGGTGATGGACACTTCATCAAAATTCAAGCAAGTGGTTGACGAGGTAGCGGACAACGATGATAAGGATAATGGTGAGAATGTCCTAGAAGCTTACCACGACGTCCATGACGTCACACCGAGTATGTTGCAGCCTGAAAAGACTGAAATATGGAAGCAAGAGGAGAAGAAAGTTGTGGAGAAAACAATTGCACTTCCACCACCACCTTTTCCTCAAAGATTGAAGAAAGTTACGGATGATACACGGTTCAGCAAATTCATGATGATGTTAAAGCAGCTGACCATTAATGTTCCATTGGTGGAGGCACTAGAACAAATTCCTGGGTATGAAAAATTTATAAAGGATCTTTTGACAAAGAAGCGTGCAACAAGCTTTGAGTTAAAAGATACGGTTCATCATTGCAGTGCAATTGCTACCAGATCACTAGTTCAGAAAAAGGCTAACCCCGGTCCTTTCACTATTCCTTACACCATTGGATCTTTGAATTTTGCCAAAGCATTATGAGATTTAGGAGCCAGCATCAATTTGATGTCATTATCCATTTACAAAAAGTTGGGGTTGGGTGATCCTACTCCAACCAATATGAGGCTCGTAATGGCGGATAGGTCGGTAAAACGACCTGTTGGTATTCTATGTGATGTATTGGTAAAGTTTTCTTCATTATCTTTCTGGCAGACCTTGTAATTATGGATTGTGAAGCAGACTCAAAAGTTCCCATAATCTTGGGGCGCCCTTTTCTTGTAACAGGAAGCGTGCTTATTGATTTAAGAGCCAATGAGCTTTTATTCCGAATAAATGATGAAGTAGTTCTCTTTGATGTGTGCAAATCAATGAAGCAACCCAAAGATCTGAATGTATTTTCGGTGGCTGATGTTTACTTTGATGATGAGAAATAATTACTTGAAGAGGAGCAGATTATTGATGACCCATTGGCGGTTGTGTTCATGAATGGTGAGTATAAGAGTTCTGAAAATTATGAAGAGATTATTGGTGCTCTAATAAGATTAGGGTCATATTCTCAGCCTCCCAAGAAGTTGGACCTTGATCTCAAAAATCGACCCACACCACCAGCTAAACCATCTATTGAAGAGCCACCCACGTTAGAATTGAAGGAGTTGCCTAGCCATTTAAAGTATGCATTCTTAGGAAGTGAAAACACACTTCCAGTTATTGTGGCTGAAGATTTGGGTGAGCTGCAAGTTGCAGCCCTCATTGCTATTCTACGGAAGTATATAAGAGACATTGGATGGACCATAGCTGATATTATTGGTATTCCACCTGGGATATGTACACACAAGATTCATCTTAAAGAAAATTGCAAACCAACTATTAAGCATCAAAGGCGTCTCAATCCACCTATGCAAGAAGTGGTGAAGAAAGAAATTATTAAGTGGTTAGATCCAGGCACATGGGTAAGCCCAGAATAATGTGTTCCTAAGAAAGGAGGCATGACGGTAGTTGCAAATGAGAAAAATGAGTTTATTCTACTCAGACCCGTCACAGGATGGAGAGTGTACATTGACTACCGAAAGCTAAATTCATGGATGCTTAAAGATCACTTTCCAATGCCATTTATGGACCAAATGCTAGATCGATTAGCAGGGAAAGGATGGTTTTGTTTCTTAGATGGTTATTCCGGCTATAATCAGACTTGTATTTCCCCCGAAGAACAAGAGAAGACAATGTTCATGTGCCCATATGGTACGTTTGCCTTCAAACGTATGCCATTCGTTCTATGTAACGCACCAGCCACCTTTCAGCATTGTATGATGTCTATTTTCTGATATGGTTGAAGATACTTTTGAGGTATTCATGGACGACTTCTCAGTCGTTGGTGAGTCGTTTGAATCATGCTTGACAAACGTAAGCATGGCGTTACAAAGATGTGTCGAATTCAACCTAGTGCTGAACTAGGAGAAGTGCCACTTCATGGTTAAAGAAGGTATTCTTCTTGGGTATAAAATCTCCGAAAGAGGAATTGAGGTTGATCGAGCTAAAATTAAAGTTATCGAGAAGCTACCACCTCCAATTTCCATAAAGGGAGTTCGTAGTTTCCTCGGTCATGCAGGTTTCTATCGGTGGTTTATCAAAGACTTCTCAAAAATTGCTAGTCCATTATGCAAACTTTTGGATAAAGATGCAAAGTTTGACTTCAATGAAGATTGTTTGAAGGCATTCGAATGCCTCAAAGGGAATCTAATTGAAGATCCTATCATGGTAGCACCAGATTGGTATCTACTGTTTGAAGTCATGTGTGATGCTAGCGGGGTAGCTTTGGGTGTTGTACTTAGCCAAAGAAGGAAAAAGCTATTACATCCTATTTATTAAGCAAGCAAGGTCTTAAACAAAGCCCAAAAGAACTATACTATCACAGAACAAGAGCTTCTAGCGGTTGTGTATGCGTTTGAAAAGTTCCGTGCTTATTTGTTGGGAACCAAAGTGATAGTTCATACAGACCATGCAGCTCTGAGATATTTAATGATAAAGAAGGATGCAAAACCAAGGCTCATTCGATGGGTATTGCTGATGTAAGAATTTGATTTTGAGGTTAAAGATAGAAGAGGTTGCGAGAACCATCTGGCTAATCATCTATCTAGACTCGAGAACAAGCACGTAACGCAGCCTGATCGCGAGATTGATGATACATTCCCTGATGAGGAGATCTTAGCAACGATAATCGAAGAGTTACCATGGTATGCCGACATTGCAAATTTTGTGGTGAGTAATGTGATACCTGCAAATCTATCTTTCCATCAAAAGAGGAAGTTTATGCATGATATAAGACACTACTTTTGGGATGAGCCATATTTATTTTGATGATGCGTGGATGGTGTTATTCGGCGATGCATATCCCATATAGAGGTGCCGAATATATTGGAAGCATGTCACACTTCCCAAGTTGGGAGACATCACGTAGGTAATCGGACAGCAAGGAAAGTATTGCAAAGTGGATATTATTGGCCTTCGATATTTAGAGATGCCTACGACTTTGTGAGAAGATGCGACCAATGTCAGAGACAAGGTGCTATTTCGAAACACCATGAGATGCCCATGTCGAAAATTCTTGAAGTAGAACTCTTTGATGTATGGGGTTTTGATTTCATGGGTCCATTCATAAATTCGTTCGGAATAAAATACATCCTAGTCGTTGTAGATTATGTGTCAAAATGGGTTGAAGCAGTAGCGTTGGCCGACAATGAGGGAAAGCGTGTTGTATCATTCTTGAAGAGGAATATCTTCTCTCGCTTTGGAGTACCACGTACTATCATAAGCGATGGAGGATCTCACTTTTGCAACAAGCTATTCAAATCTGTGTTGGCAAAATATGGTGTCAAGCAACATAAGGTAGCCACACCTTATCACCCACAAACTAGTGGACAAGTAGAAATTTCCAATCAAGAGATAAAGCAATTCCTTGCTAAGACGGTAAATGCTAATAGGAAATACTGGTCTCGGAAGCTGGACGATGCACTATGGGCATATAGGACTGCGTTCAAAACACCAATTGGCATGTCCCCTTACCAACTAGTTTATGGGAAGGCATGTCACCAGCCCATTGAGCTTGAGCATAAGGCATTGTGGGCTTTGAAGCGGCTAAATTTGAATTGGGATGATGCTATGAATCTGAGATTGGAGCAACTGAACGAGATGGATGAATTCCGTCTACATGCTTAGGAGAGATCGGACCTCTACAAGGAGCGAATGAAAAAGTATCATGATCAGCGGATTGTTCAATGAAACTTTCAAAAGGATGATATGGTACTTCTTTTCAATTCTAGATTGAATCTATTCCCAGGTAAGTTGAAGTCCAAGTGGTCTGGTTCGTACAAAGTTAACCAAGTCTACTCATCTGGAGTAGTTGAGGTTAAAGACAATAATGGTGTTGTCTTCAAGGTGAATGAACAACGAGTAAAACCTTATATCGGTCCTCTTGACTCGATAAACTATGTGTCCATCACTTATCTCGACGAAGTCTAAGTACTCGAGGTAACTATGTCGTGCCGCAACAATAAATCAAGCGCTAGATAGGAGGTAACCCATCGTTTTACATTTTTTTTTCTTTCTTTTATTCTATTTCGTGTTTGCTTTTGCTAAATAAAAATCCAAAAAGAAGAGTCATGCCACGACCAAAACTAAGGCTCTTGATGGGAGGCAACCCATCGTTCTAATCGTGTTTGTTATTTTTGAGCAAGTGTAGGTACAATAGGCGTAAACGAGGAGATTGGTTCCAAATTTTGATTTGGTCGTATTGCATGTTAAAGGTTGTAAGTTAGTAATGAAGAAGCAAAAGTCTATGGATTAGGCATTGCTTATGAAAATATAGGCAACGAAAAAGGCTAGGCCTATGTAAAACTAGGCCACGAACAAGGCAAGGCCTATGCTATGGCCTAAGCTCTCGGAATCTAGTGTGCCATAGCATAGGCGCCGCCCATGCCCAAGTATGCCATAGCATAGGCGCCGCCTATGACAATGCCTTTTGTCTCTGAATCTTATATGCCTTGCAAAAGGCGACGCCTTTACCTAAGAATGCCATGGCATAGGCGCCGCCTATGCTCAACAATGCTATGTAAAAGGCGCCACCTATGCCAAGTATAGGCAAAGCAAAAGGCGCCACCTATGGTCACTTCTTGTCTCAAAATTCGATTTTAAATGGGTCAAAACCCGACCCAAGCCTCTCCTATAAATAAGGGACTTAGTCTTAGACCAAAAATGCATTGCAAACCTAGCATAAGCGCCGCCTACCTCTCCAAATCCTCTCAAAAAATTTTCCTTTTGCTCTTTTTCTTCACAAGAACATCATCCAAAGGCATCAAATCAAGTAAGTACTTCTTTGTTCTTCATATATATTCCGTAAGTACTAAACTACTACGCCTATTATGAATTGTTAAATCTTGAAGTAGTATTGGTTATTTGAATGTGATTGAATTATTGTGATACAACTAAGTGAGTGAACGAATACGTAAGGATGATCTTAACTTGTTTCCAACCTATATTTGATTTTGATGCACTGTCATACTTTTGCGGAATTGACATGGTCACAAAAAATTGCATAATCTTGTCAGTAGAAAGCTTACATGTTGAAATAACTTGTTTATCAAGATGAGAATTATGGTCGAGTACCGACATATGAGGTTGTGATTATTTTAGATGCTATACCTTGATTCAATCCCTATGTAGTAGTCTTGACATATAAAACATGAAAGTATTGCCAAGGTTACAAAAAGTATGACTACACTTATTATATTGTTGGACCATAGCACCTAAAACGTATATCGATGAAGTCTAAGTAATCGACAACTTTCACATCACTAGTCTGTACCAACAAACTAAGTGTGGGGTGGTGCCACTATTGCTTGTTTATAAATTGTATCCATCGATACGATGCTAACATGACTATTGTTCTAAACCTCAGGTACAATGGCACCCAAAGCAAGACAAGGTAAGGATAAAGCAACCACTTCACAAAAAGGCAAGAAAAGAGGCCGAAAAGAGCAAGGAGAATCCTCCTCGATGCAAGCACCACGCCTCATGTTCGGAATTAAATGGGTTCTAGATGAGGAATCAAAGGAATGGTATAGGAACAACAAAGAGAAGAAATATGTTCATGTGGACTTGATAAACAAGGAAAGCCTAGCAAAGAAAGAACCGCGTATGTTGGCAAAGATCATAGCGTTACATCTTGATTTCATCTTCTGAGATATGGGAGAGTGCAATCTCGATCTAACACGCGAATGCTACGCCAACTGGTCGCCGAAAACCATAGGAAGTGAGGTCAAGATTCGGGGCCAAGTTCTGCAACTAAATGCGGAGTTCTTCAACTCTTTTCTTGGCTTGCCTGATGTTGATCCATCACCATTTAAGGAGTTGTACAGTAGACCTCCATACAGAGCCATTCGACACACACTCTGTGGAATAAGATCCATGGCACGGTAGAGTAGGCACAAGGACACCGGTCGACACAACACCTTCCCATATGCTCCTTTGAACAGAGAAGCAAGGATATGGTTATGCATAGTCAACTCTTGTCTAATCCCAGGGACACAATACACAAAGATAACAAGAGATAGAGTGTGCTTGGTATACGCATTGATGACGAATGTCCCTATCAATATTGGGGCAATTATTCGATCCACAATGCAGAAATCTAGGCTACACAAGAGGTCCCACTTCAGATTTGGCAATCTGCTGACTGCAATATTGAGGAAGGAAGACATCAAAGAGGAACTGGCTGATCATAAATTCCCACACAACCCAAAGAAGATTGACCTCACGAAGGTTAAAGATGCTGAAACCACGCATGACGTCAACTTTACCACTTCAGAAAGGCATACTCGAGATAAGAGTTTATTTCGCTATCTTTATGGAATGACTCAGTTTCCAATGATGAGCGGTGGTTGTATTCCAACTGCTGCAGAGCTCCAACAGCTGGATTACGACTACCCAATGAATGAGCACGCGAAGGCTATGTGTTGAGTAGGTACATATTTTAAGGAACCTCTTGATGACGATGTGCCAACCGACGATGATCGACGAATGCCAGACTCTGACGTGAAGGAGAATTCTGATGACGACGACTCCAATGATGAATCCGACGAAGGGGGTATGACCCCAGACATAGAGGAGGAGTCCGACTAACCAGGTTCTTCTTATTTATTTTCCACTGAGGGCAGTGTGTCCCGTCTAAGTGTGGAGTGCTGGTATTTGCATGCTATACTTCTCTATCTGCATTTGCATTTATGTTTGTTTTTTTATAGTTAAATTTCTATTTTTTTAGATAAATTTTTTTAAATTTTTTTAACCTTGCATGAAATCTTTTTGATAGGCAGCGTGGTATTATAACAAGAGTCTGTGCTAAAATCATGATTATTGAGACATTTAGGCTCTAATTGTGATGCACTATGTGATATTGTGTGGTTCAATTCCTTCATCTGTTGGATCAAGAGTCTATACTACTCCCAATAAAGTCGACCATGTGCCTTGTGTGAGTGAGATAATAGTATATTCTATGTTTGTGGCTGATGCTAGAACTTGCCTGGTATGTATGTAAAGCGAAATAAGGAGTGTGAGTTTAGGAGATGATTTAGGCATTTCTTTGGCAACCCGTGATTGTTTACCTTCGTTTTATCTACCCATGGACATCATCTTAGATAGCCCCTTTGAGCCTTTAGCCTATTTTCTTTGACAGCCTCATATGTAAGCCTAATCCATTTTTTTCAAGATCATAATTTGATCCAAATTCCTAAGTGCTTTAAAAATTGTAAAGTCATGTGACAAAATAAGAGGAAATCGGGTGAGTATGATGCTTTAGAATGTATTGGTGCTTGAAATTGTTATGAAAAAGAATTGCTATCATAAGAGGTGTGTTATAAAGAAAAAAGAAAAAGGAAAGGAAAACTGAAAAGTTAGTTATGTTTAAAATTGAAAAACAAAATAGGAGAGAATGGGTGGTAGAATAAAAGAAAGTAGAAAGATTGTTTGAAATAAAAGTGTTAATGACATAATGTGATGTATTAAAGCGCTTAGGAACATAGTCACTATTCCTGGCCAAAATAGTCCTACCCGTCCCTTAGACTACATTACAACCAGCAAAAGACCTATTTGATCCTAAGCTCAGCATTCTGATATTTAGTGGAGCATTACACTAAGGGCAAGCCTATGGTCATTAGTTGCAGCATATGAATTCTTTGTGAGAGTGAGAGCAAGGATACTCTTATACCCATGTTTGGACAAATATACTATGCATGTGAGTAATTATGGGTAATATATGGTGAGACACACATGGTTGATAAGTTTTGGATAGTTGTGTATGATTCTTTGTGCCTTAACTTTTGAATATGAGTTTACCACCATCACGAGTCTATGTTGGAGGTTGAATTGTTTGTACTAATGATCAGAAAACTACTCTTTGTTAATGATTGTCGTGCTTGTCTTGATGAATATTTTATATTGTTACTGTGAAACCATAAGTAGATGTTTAGATGGACATGATATTTTGTTCGAGTACGAACAAAGCTTTAATTGTGGGGTGTTGATGATAGGGGAATTTACACGCCTAAAGTACTATAATTTACCCATACTTTAGCCAAGTTTTGAGGACAAAATATATAATTCATGCACTTTTAGTCCTTTTTCCTGTAAGTAAGTTAACGAACATGATTAGTAAGTTTTCAGGTATAAATGATGCAGAATTCAGCATTTTATGGATAACTTGACGCCAAATAAAGCTTCACGAAAGGAGGAAAGCAATGCTTGGACGCCAAGGACCAAAAGTGGCGCATGGAAAATCTGTCCCGGGCAAAAACAGCAATTCTAAAGACTTTAGGGACTAGCAGTAACTTATTAGGATTAGGATAATGATACATTAACCTAGTAGGATTGGGTTATGTAATGCATTAGCTTAGTAGGAATAGGATATGGGTATTATAAATACCCTATCTTGCTAGAGATTTTGATCATTCAATCTTACCTTTCAATTAATTCTTCTATTCAACATTCAAGACAATTCTCTTTCAATTAATTCTTATTCACTTCTCTTCATCTATTCGATTCTTAATTTCCACAACAACAGAAACATTACTCAGCAAGGGATTCACCCCATTCTTACCCCTATACTTATCGTGAGATTATTTTGGTATGATGATAATTGCTATTGTGTTTTCCGTTGCAATCATGAGTAGCTAAACTTCTCTGTTGGGGTTATGGAAGACTTATGAGATACTATCTATTTCTATGAGTTTGTGAATTCGTGACACGTATGTTGCTTATATCATTATTCTCTTCATCTTAATCTAAATTCTTTGTGGTTGCAAATGCATAGAATACGCCAGTATAGCATTAACTTGTTCGAAAGAAAAGTTATATGTCTAGAAAAGAGATAATGTCAAGGTAATAGGGCACCAATCCCTGTTAAAAATTTAGTGTCTTAACTGGATTAACCTCTTGGAGAATTTGTACCGTTAGATACGCTTTAAGCTCGAAAGAGTTAAATTGAAATAGTCCTTGTTAGGTCGAAAGACGCTTGGATTTACCATAGAATACAATTCTCTATCAGCACATGCATGTCTGAATTCTGCATAACTCATAGCCAATAGAGAAGTACAACTCATAAGGTGGACATAACCCCAACTCTCAATTCTCATTGTTTAATGTCTTACTAAATCATTCTTTCTTTTTACTTTGCTATTTTCTATTTTCATTCTATTATTTCATTTACATCAATTGCATGTTACAATCCCCCCTCTTTTACGAGACTTGCACCAAAAGTCTAATAATCATTACTTACTTGTTGACCGGCTATTCTCTGTGGGATCGATACCCAACCCAGTTGGGTTATATATTTGACAACGACCGCTTTACACTCTTACTAGAGCTGTAGATTGAGCGTTATCAACCTTCGTGATAGGGTGTCACAAATGTGGTAAGCTACCACGAATATTGTCACATTATTTCCATCCTGACATGCTGGAGTAAAATAGGAATAACTTTTTTATCCGATATTGGATTTAGGAGAAATTGGTATCGTTGGAAAGATAATTCAATTATATATCTGTTGATAGTTCATGATCTCAAAATTTCCAAGTATAATAAGATATACTCTCATTTGAAGTTGACTATACCAATATTTTTCTCAAGAATTCAATCGGTAAGGAATGTTTTTGATTCGTCTGATAGCTGGGAGTTATTTGAAGCCTTAATATACATATAACCTACTCATAAAATAAAAAATAACCATAATGTACTACTCATCTTCTGCTTCATTATCATCATCATCTTTTTCATTATCATCGTCTTATTCTTGTTGGCAATTGTTGTTGTTACCGCTACTGCTGCTACTTGATCAATTTTAGGTCAAATTTAGTATCGTAAATCACTTTGGCATTACTTCATAGGTGACTTTGGTAAATAAAATTTTGATTTTTAGTTGAATTACTTATCCGAGTACACTGCTACTGTTGTTTTTCAACAATGGATAGAACCCAAACTTGAATCCAACATAAGATTCATCTGTTGGAATGGAAGACTCATATGTTGGATTCACGTTTATGGTTCTATAGTAGTATAACATGAATCAAATAAATGGGTCATATATTTCAGCATATAAGTTATCTGTTATAATAAAAGAGTCATCTGTTGAAACAAATTACTCACCTGTTGCAATATAAACTAAAGTTTATTTCAACAGATGACTTACCTGTTGGTATTCATGTTGAAGAATATAGAACCTGAAGCCAATTCCAACAAATATGTTATCTATTGCAACAAGTGAGCAATCTATTACAACAAGTTAGTGATCTTTTACAACAGGTGAATTATCTATTAGAATCAAATTCAAAGGTTCTGTAGTATATCCCAATAGGTAAGTCATCTATTCCAATAGATGTATAATCTATTACAACAGATGAGCCACCTGTTCTAACAGATGATTCATCTGTTGGAATAAACTTTAGGTTTTATAGTACCGTGACATGAATACCAACAGGTAAGTCATCTATTACAACATATAACTCATCTGTTGCAACATATTATTCACCTATTGTAATAAATTACTCATCTGTTGGGGTTCATTTTATAGTACTATACAATCACTATTAATTTTATTATCATGTCATTATTAATTTTCTTAACAAATATCTTTATTTAGGTACTACTAATAGAGGGGTCAATAATAATAGGGGTGAATTATGATGGTAAATGGATCAAGAAGAGAAATCAATATATTTGGCATTGGAAGGAGAGTGAAATGCTAGAGACGAGTGATGTTTCGTATGATTATTTTGTGAAATTAATCATCAGCTATTGTGGATTGAATTATCAATTGGAAGAACTTGTCTCCATCTACATGCAAAACTCCTTTGAAAATTCAAGGGTAATATCTTTAAGATAACCGATCAGGTTCGGTTACGTCCTTCTCTAAGTTATTCAGCTAGGTCGGTGTTAAGGGTGTACGTTGTTACAAAATCAAGAGAGAATGAGAACCAGAATGTAGAAGAAAAACAACAAGACATGTTTTATGATAAATTGAATGATCTGGACATAAATATTCCAGATGATGATCAAACACCTACGCCCGCTATTGCGAACAATATGGTGGGCAGTGATTCTCAATCAAAGAGTCGGGCAATCGTCAAGATAAAGAGATTTATTTTTACAAGGGAGTTTCATTCAAGGATAATATAGAAATATCTACTTCTTTGTTTATTACTTGCTTGAAAAAAAATTTAGACTACAGAAGGTGATTAATTCTAGCAAAGTCTTTTATATTAGATGTATTAATCCAGACTGCAAGTGGTCGTTGAGGGATGTGAAATATTTAATTTCCAACATATCCGTCATTAATGTTTATCAAAAGTATCACACGTGTGGTTTAGAGAATATTACGAGTCAAAATCCTCACGCCACAGCAAAGGTCCTCAGTTGTTATTTCCAAAATAGATTCCCCTATGGCAAAGGACCTTCTAAAGCTGATATGGCCAATCAAATTCGTACAAAATTGGGTACTACGGTCAGTTATTGGAATATTTATATGGATATGGGAATTTCCAAGGACATGGTTATAGGGATCCATGATCACGGGTATGCAATCCTCGATGCCTACCGTTACATGCTTGAGTCCATAAATCTCTGAAGTAAGATGACATTGCATGTTGATGAAAATAAAAGGTTCAAGTAATTTTTTTGTATCCTATAGAGCTTGGATTCTTGGTTTTCAATAGTTGATAAAAGTCATAACTGTCAACGGGACTTTGTTGAGGAAAAAATATAATGGAGTTTTGATAGTGGCGGTGCCACAGAATGCTGAGAGTCATATCTTTTCCGTCGCTTTTTGTGCAGTGGAAAAGGAATGTGATGCCTCGTATGCATAGTTTTTGAACAATTATGAAGTTGTGTTAATGATGCCATAGAGTTATGTATAATTTAGGATAGGCGTTCACGTATCCGAAAGATGGGTTTAATTTTCTTCACTTCAGCTCACTTTGATTGTTGCATAAGGAATCTTGGAGAAAATAACAACTTTCACAGGGAAATGGTTGTGATTATTTTTTATAGATCAACTAAAGCATATAATAGAGTTGTTTTTTGACTATTTAAATTAAATAAGGGATATACATCTCAAGGCAGCACAACACCTCGAACTTGTCGATTTTGAGAGATGGAGTCAGGCATTTTGTTTGTCAAATAGGTACATTCTTATGAATTTAATGTTTTTTATAAGTTACAACTTTGTAATACTTACTGTATGATGTTGTACTAAGTGATTTTTTGTATCGATATAATATTATGATGTTAGAAATAGCTGAATCATTGAATTTAATATTTGGCATTGAAAAAGAATTTTCCATTGTGGCTATGTTTAATAAAATAAACAAAAGGTATGCCAAATTATTTCACAAAAGAAGTATGCAGTATGCGGATAACATAAACAGATCTATTTTAGAAGAAGAAAAAATAAATATCAATGAACATCAGTTTGGGGAATAGGTTATTTTCTCATTAAATAGCAGATTACAAGTTTAGTATCGATGGTCATGGTGATGTTCCCATGGTCGATCTTCAAACAAGATCTTGTGCATGTAGAATTTTTGACTTAGACAAAATATGATATCTACATACTATGGAATCTCTTCGAGCCTAATACGGTGCACAATATGGAACTTAAACTTATGAGTACTCATCTCCATATTATTCGGTGGAAATATATGTAGTGGCATATGGTGAGAATATTAATTTGGTGTCTCCTGAAGAATCTTGGTTTGTTCCTGTAGAGATTTTGGAGAGATTAATACCTCCATATATTGACCCAATCACTATCAAACTGGGAAGAAGGTCATATAAATGGAGGTGTGGAGTGGGAGAATCATTTTCATCAAGAAAAAACCAGTACTCTGTATGTAAGAACGTTGGCCACAAAAAAATGTACATGCCCGGATCTTAATGCACCATGATAGTTGTAACAGTAAAACTTGTGTTGTTATTTGTTATGGACTTTGATATTTTTAATGCATTGTTGTGAATGTAAATGTTATTATTTATTATATGTAATATCTTTTTATTAACTTTTGCATCAATAAAAAAGAGGTAAAACATGAACTAAATACAATAGAGTACAAAAATATTTTTAGCAGATTACTCATCTATTGCAATAGATGGATATTTGCTGGAAGAACACAATACAATTCACCAAACTGGAATATGTTCCTCCAACAAATGACCAATCTGTTGCAACAGATGAGTAATCTATTGGAACAACACAATATAGTTCTTGCTATTGATTTGTTTTCATCCAACAGATGACCAATATATTTCAACAGATGGTCTATTTGTTCAAAGAATTCAGAACTGTTGATACTGCTAGTGGATTCAAAATTGTACCAAACGCTCAATCCTTACCTCCAACCATCGACATGTTAAGAAGAATAAATAGATAGAATGAAAATTAAACAAGAATTAAAAAGTCAAAGTCGACCAAATATAAATTTTTTCATTCAAAGAAAAGAAAATACATTAGGTAGGTAGATCGGATATAAATAAAAAAATGCATACACTAAAAGAAAAAACATAAACTAATTATTATTACTATTATTATTTCTATTGTAAGTCGGTCAATCGTCAACTAGCAGCAGCAGGGACCTCATCAGCCTGTGAATCTGTCGGAGCATCCTTGCTCTTACAATGCCCAACTCCCACTATAGGTTATTAACTTGCCTTTGAAGTTCTCATACGATGTCACATAGAATAGAAATATCCCTAAAAGGATCAACCATATCTAGAACATACATGAATTGACAAAAAACGTAAACACAAAAGTAAATAAAAGAGTCTGAATGTAATAGAACGTATACTACCAACTGGTAGATTTACACATACAAAAAAAAACTTACCTCAATGGAAAAAGAATATGATCTTTTAAAAGAAGTGATTGACGTTGTAATAAAAAAGATAAGTTGCAAGAAATAAATAAAGAAAAGTAGAATGAACGAGAAAGTAAGGACCTATTTATAGAGTATTGAATTTGAATATGTTATGAAAACAGTCACGACTGTTCACCTCCTTTTTATTAATTACATTCAAACTGGTGAATTTTTTATTATTGTGAAAAGTCATGACTTAATTAAATTAAAGTGGTGACTTTTTTATTATTGTGAATAGTCATGATTTGGACTAGGGAAATAACTATATTGATTTTCATTCTTGTTTGCAGCAGTACGAGGATTCAGAGTCCATTCAAAAGTCCATTGAACCCTTAAAATTAGTCCAATCACTATTGAATATTTATACTACCACCTAAAACTTGATCTTTTCCCCATAGACATTAGCAAAACCATCATTAAATCATAATAGGGTATCTACACCACTACTTGGTCCCTTAGCCTTATTAGTTCATACCTATCAATTTTAACTATAAAATGCAATATTTTGTTTGAATGATTAATGACTAATCGATAAAGAACAATATTCACAAAATTAGTGTACTCGATGTGTGTTTTCACAATAACATGACTAGTAATATGTACCTCTAACATATGAAGTGGTTTCATCCGTAAGTAGCTTATTCCTCCAAACCCATCTTTACATACTACCAACATATGAAGTGGTTCTATCTTCAAGAATCTTATTTCTCTAAACCCATCTTTACTTTAGCCTTTTATGTTGGTCAGGAAAAAGATGATCCACTTTTACTTTCTTTAATCTACAAACAAGAGAAAAATAATTGATGTCAAATAAGAGAAGAACGAAAAGAATATTACAATAGATGTCTGCATAATTTTAAAAGGGATAAACATAAAATTCAATAAATACCACACATTACAACAAGAATTCCAACAGATGACTCATCTATCACAACAGATTACCCATATGTTCAATAGATGAGCCATCTATTGCAACAGGAGATGTATCTATTGCAATAGGTGACTGACATATTGCAACTAATGGGTCATCTATTGAAATAAATCAAACCATCCCTGCTACTAGTTTGATTTCTTCCAGCAAGTGCTTCATCTGTTAGAATAGATGGGTCTTCTGTTGTAAGAGATGTTTGGATTTATTCCAACAGCTCAAAATTTTGGTAAGCCATCAATAATGTCATTACACAGAAGCTAGATTCTACCTAAGGCTGATGACATTTGTGACATGGCGTCAAAAATATGGTAAGCCATCAACAATGTCGTAACACAGAAGCTGAATTCTGCCTAAGGCTGACGACATTTGTGATATGGCATCACAAATATGGTAAGATACCATGAATGTCATCACAATAGAGCTGGTTTCTATCTAAAGCTGACGACCTTCGTGATAGGGCATTACAAATCTGGTAAGCTACCACGAATGTCATCACACTTGAGCTGGTATCTGTCTAAGGTTGATGACCTTAGTGATAAGGCATCACAAATGTTGTAAGCTACCACGAATTTTGTCACACTGGAGTTGGTATCTACCTAAGGTGACGACCTTCGTGATAGAGCGTCACAAATGTGGTAAGTTACCACTAATGTTGTCACACTGTTTCCATCCTGACATGCTGGAGTAAAATAGGAATAACTTTTTTATCCGATATTGGATTTTGGAAAAATTGGTATAGTTGGAAAGATAATTCAATTATATATCTGTTAATAGTTCATGATCTCAAAATTTCCAAGTATAATAAGATATACGCTAATTTGAAGTTAACTATACCAATATTCTTCTCAAGAATTCAATCGGTAAGGAATGTTTTTGATTCGTCTGATAGCTGGGAGTTATTTGAAGCCTTAATATACATATAACCTACTCATAAACTAAAAACTAACCATAACGTACTATGCATGAGCTTGGTATATGGCTCTAATATTGGTTTGGATTTTTTGGGGTAGTACATAAACAAAACCAAACCAAGCATATACATGGATTTTTTTTGAATCCCTTAATATAAAAAGGGGAAATACATACGCTAAAGAAAAAACATAACCTAATTATCATTATTACTATTATTATTATTATTGTCAACCTGATAATTTTCATCCGGCAGCTGCAGGGCCCTCCTTAGCCTTGTTTGAAAGTCGGCCAAATCCCTCTGGAATTCATCAAACTGCCTTTGAAATTCCTGCAAGGACTCGATTTGAACCTTCTTGTACGAATATGGATCTAACATATTAGTATATTAAGTATAGTAGAATGAACAAGAGTGAGTGTGAGTGAGTGACTAGGCCGGAGGGACCTATTTATAAAATGATTAAGAATTGGAAGGGACTGGACTTAGTCAGACAAAAAGCCACGACTGGTCATATCCCTTAATAGGAAAAAATTACACAAATTCCATATTTAAGACACCATATTAAACAATGTCCCTTAATGTTTTAAAAAATTACATAAAATCCCGGATTCATATTTACTAGTGATACATATGCTATATGTATCACAATTTAAAATTCTGGGATAAAATTTAATTAGCAAACTATCCGAGACTTAACGCAATATTACTAAAACTATTTTGGATTTATGTGTTATGTGTGTTACTTAAATAATACTGGTGACTTTATTAATAAGTAAATTAAAAAAATGGATCTAAATACAACATTTTATCTTTTTGTTGTATTTTTGAAAGATAAAGATTGGTAATCTGTTGCAAAATATATTCCACCTGTCAGATAACTTACAACATATGGAAAATTTATTGCAACAGATAGGAAAATTTATTGCAACAGATAGATATATCAGTTTTGCTTTTTCTTTAGCTGTGGCATCTGTTGCAACTTGCTAGTCATTTGTTTATTCAATTTCATCAAGAGCAATCAATTTTTCGAACAGTTCTTGGACAAATTAATTTTTTTCTCTTGGATTGCTTCTCTTTTTTTTCATTGCATCCTTCAACCAAACTAAATTTTTGCTATTGGATTGAGGGAAAAAATTGAATTTGGAGGCCAGCTTGAAGGATGCAAAGAAAAAAAGAGCAGTCCAAGAGTAAAAATTGAGTTTGGACAAGAAGTGTTTAGAAAAATCTATTACTCTTGATGAAATTGAATAAACAGATGATTAGCAAGTTGCAACAGACGCCATAACTGATAGAAAAGTAAACTGATATATATATCTATTGCAACAGATTGTCCATATGTTGTAAGTTATCTGACAGGTGGAATATATTTTGCAATAGATTATCAATCTATTTCTTTTGGAAATACAACAAAAAGATAAAATATTATATTTAGATCCATTTTATTTAATTTACATATTAATAAAGTCACCAATTTTATTTAAGTAACACACACAACACATAAATCCCAGATAGTTTGCATCAGATGTGGAGTCTGTTGCGTCAAATATGGAGTTTGATGCAACAGATATAGAGTCTGTTGGAATACATAGCAACTTTACTGGTGGTTTGATTTGTTCCATTAGTTGCTCCATCTATTGCAACATCAACAACATAATAAACTACAAACAACAAATAAAAAACATCAACAACAAAGAAAACAACAACATTTGTTCCAACAACATCATCAACTACAAAGAAGCATACATTCTATGTTCCAACACCATCAACAACAAGGGACAGACCCACTTGGAGTCCTCCGGGTGCGCGAGCACAGACTGAACTCATATCGAACTTTATATATGTATGTGGAAATAAAGAAAAAACATATATAATCTAATCAGCGAGCACCCATAATAAGAGTTGTTTGGTTAGCCTAGTTGTCGTTTATGGGTGCTTAAGGCTATTTATTTCTTTTGATCTGGAGTTCAATTCCCACTCAGCACATATTTTTCAAATTTTGGTAACCAACTCTTCTCTTCTTATTCACTTTAAACTTTTTATTTTTTTCTCCCTTACTCCTTGTGTTGATTATTTGGACTCCACTATTTTTAGGCTAAGAAGCACCCACCATCTAAACCACACCACACAACAAGTTCCAATAATGTCAACCCCACCAACACCATACCACAAGTTACAACAATGTCAGCCCTACCAACAACATCAATAACAACATCAACAACAAAGAAATAAACAAAATACATAAAAAAATGATACTGCCAAGAAGACTTTTAAACTTCTCCCAACAGATGACTCTTTTTTGCATCTTATAATAAAAATTCTCTGTATATTTATTTAACAATTAAAAGTTCCTTCAAATTTTTTAAATAAATAAGATATGAGAAAATGGTAATTAAATAAACAAAAAGATGTAAATAAAGTTGCAAAAAGAAGATGAGAATGAAAGAGCAATAGTGAATCATATCATACAATGTCAAAAGGGGGTCAAAACAGCAATTTCAATTGAGGAATATAAGATATGGATATTGATCGGTTTAGATCTGAATGAAAATTTTTGAGAAAGAGGAGAGAAAAAAAGGTTGTGATAACCTTAAAGAGGATAGAAAGAAAAATGATGAGAGAATTAGGGTTGAAGGAGAGGAGGCGAGAGATAAGATAATTTTAATTTCTAGATATACTACCCTTAATATTAAATGACTAAACAAAGTGTATTTATTCAAATTTATATTTACAAAGCCTAATTAATAAGCTAATTTGGTAGTAAAATAAACCCCTAATTAATATTTTCTTGATGGGAGTGCCAAGTCAATATGAAAAAGAAGAAGTATTAGGGGTTTCAATATTCATTAATTAATATTCACTAATAATTTGAGGGGCACGAAGAAGAAAATGGGTGACATCGAAAAGACAGGACAAGACTACTCAATGAGATATTAGAGTTATGTAAGAAATATTTTTTACCGCCTTTAGTAGTACTGCTACTTTATCTACTCGAGCGATAGCTTGCTTTAAAATTAAAAGAAAACAAAAATATTTTCAAACAGATATGTCATCTATTGCAACAGATTTAGATATATATTTGAGAGATCCCAATAGATCAGTCATCTGTGATAACAGATGGAAATGTCATTTGATAACTAAATTAGAAACGTCATCGATTACAACAGATATTAATATCTGTTTGAAAATTTCCAACACCTCAGTCATCCGTCATAACAGATGCAAATGTCTATTTGATAATTAAATAAGAAATGTCATCTGTTACAACAAATATTATTATGCATTTGAAATTCTCCAACAGCTCAGTTGTTTGTTGCAATAGATTTCATTGCAATTGATTTGGGATGAACTAGGGATGAAAGAATGAGCTCATCATTAACTTAATGTTAAGATTAATAATAGTACCTACATTTATCTAGGTGGAATGAGGGATGAATTAATGATCTCACAGGGTCAATTACAAATCTAATTAAGTCGTTCCATTTGCATGGTGTTAGTATTGCGTTCATCCCAACTCGAGTCGTGGATCGATCACTCTGAGTTGAAATGTGTTCTTATTAACTTAATGTTAAGATTAATAATAGTACCTACATTGATCTAGGTGGAATTAGGGATGGATGAATGAGCACAAAGGGTCAACTACAACTTCAATTGAGTTTTTTGGCAATTGCATGATGAGCTGGTACTGCATTCCTCCCGACAAGAGTCATCAATCGATCACTTTGAGACAAACCAATTCTTACTACCTTGTATGTTTAAATAATACCTTAATTTAATAATCTGGGACTAGGGGTGAGTTATCATAGGGTCAACTACAACTTTAATTTAGTCTTTTGGCAAATGCATGATAAGACGGGACTATGTTTCTCCCGACAAGAGTCGTTGATCGATCACTCTAAACCAAACCTATTCTTACTACCTTATATGTCCAACTAATACCTTAATTGATTAATGTAGGACTAGGGGTGAGTTCTCATAATGTAAAATATAATAGATGACAGTGCCTATTTGATAATTTACAATAGATGGGTAATTTATTACAATATATGACTCAATCCATTTGATAATTTACAAAAGATGGGTAATTTGTTGCAACAGATGACTTAATCTATTTGATAGTTTACAACAGATATGTAATATGCTGAAACAGATTACATAAGCTATTTGATTTGATCCAACATAAAAGACATATATTGCAACAGGTTGAGCATTTGTTTATACATAATTCAATTGAGTTCATATGTTATACTAATACCTTAATTGAATGTGAGTTATCATAGGGTCAACTATAACTTCAATTGAGTCTTTTGTCAATTGTATGATGAAACAGTACTGCGTTCTTCCCGACCAGAGTCGGAGATCGATCACTCTGAGCCAAACCGATTCTTACTACCTCATATGTTAGACTAATACCTTAATCAATTAATTTAGGATTAGGGTACTAATACCTTGATTGAATAATATGGGACTAGGGGTGAGTTCTCATAGGGTAAACTATCGATTAATCTAGGACTAGGGGTGAGTTCTCATAGGGTCAGCCATAACAGATGGCATCACCTATTTGATAGTTTACAATATATGGGTAATCTATTGCGACATATGATAATCTATTTGATAATTTACGATAGATGGGTAATCTATCACAACAGATGACTTAATATATTTGATAATTTACATCAGATTTGTAATCTGTTGTTACCTAATCTGATTGATAATTTACAACAAATGAGAAATATTACATAACATATTGAACATTTGTTTTTTACAATTTCATTTGAGTTCATATGTTAGACTCCTAAATTGATTAATCTAGGACCAGGGGTGAGTTTTTACGGGGTCACCTCCTGGAGTACTCGGCCAACTACAACTTCAATTATTTTTATATGATTTTAAAAATTATGCATATATTTTATGATTTTAAAACTAATTAAGATCATTTCGGACCAAATTAACATTTTTAAAACTACTTGTCATTCTTTTCCAAAATACAAATCAACCTATACAAAGTATTTCATCATTTCAAATCTTGAGGTCTGGATCTTTATCTCTCATTCTCACTCAATAATATAGTACAGACAACAACTACTAATAAATTTGCTTAATTCTCTACAACAGATCATTTTTCTTCCTATTTCTGACCACATAGGTGTTATTTTTGACATCATTCTTGTTTGTATCAGTTATTTTGGTTTGTCTTCATAGGCAACAAAGTTTGAGAAGATCTCTATATTGTTTTTTGTTATCTAAAAAATAAGGGCTTTTAAGTTAATGATGAAAAATAAAACTTTTAGTTGTATTATCTTCGAGAATAGGTTTACAATTTTAAGTTTAGATGGTAAAATTGTAAGAAGAACTCCAAAAATCCCTAGTTTCCGTTGTAGTATTCCGTTGACTGTCGTGGTATAATTGGATGGTGTTGGTAGAGGTGGTGGTCGTTGTCGTCTTCATCGTCGTGGCACCAGTGGTGGCATTGGTTGGGGGTGTTTGTGGTGGTATCGGTATTCGTGGTGTTTGTTTATTTGTTGGCATTGGTTGGTGGTGTTTGTAATGGTGGCTGTTGGTATGTAGGTATTCGTGGTGTTTGTAATGTATTTTTTAAAATCTATGCATACATCAACTTTAATGTAATTGTTTTTCTTTGTCTGTAGGTAAAATATGACTCCCAAAAGAAAACAAAGTGAAAGTGGATCAACGTCTGACTACTCAAAAAAAAGGCTATAGTACAGAGGGATTCGGAAGAGCTTCCTGAACAATCTCAGTCAGGGAAAAGTGAAGCTGAGGAGAAATGTGAAAACAACGTTGAGGGAGATGGAAAAGGGTCCGTAGATGGTGATGAAGAAAATAAAAGTGAGAAAGAAGAGGAATTGGAGAGTCAAAAAGAGAAAGAGGACCAAATTATACGGCTTTCCTTGGGTTTTCATGGTAAAATTAATCACTAATTTTACTCATCCATTAATTTATATTGAATATAATTATTATGATTTTTTTACTTGCTTTCTGTTTACACTTTTTAGGCTTGGGCATTTGAAGCCATTCCTCCCCTCCGAAAGCAGTTAATGGATTATCCGGATGAGGTTTGTCATCCAAGGATGTTTAGGTGGTTGGCTATAAAGAGCAACACCAATATTAAGAAGGCTGATCTCTTTAACCCTCGGAATGATGCAGTATGTCTTCTTTAAGTAAAATAACTCTACTTAAAGATAAGAAAGATATTGACTAGATGTTATATCTGGTGCATGAGATGTTATATGTGATGCACCAGATGGGACATCTGTTGCAATGGGGTATATCTTGCATTAGATTACCCATCTGTGGCTTTGGTTCTCTGAACGCAACTCCTAAAAGATTAACCATCTACTGTAAATTATGCAATAGATATTTAAACTGATAACATATCATTCATCTGTTGTGATGTACAGATTATCTGTTGTATAACAGATTACCCATCTTGTATAGCTGTCGCATCAGATGATTGATATTTTGCATCAAATTATCCATGTGTTGCTTTGTTTCTCTGAACTAGACTCAAATGGATTTTAACCATATACTACAAACTATGCAACAGATGGGTCTTTTTTTTTAAAATGTAGCCCAACTATGAAAATTATTATATTATATTATTTATATACATTTGTCTTTTTTTTCTTTTTTATAGGTTGTGCATCCATGGATCGTGCCTACTAAGGAGGAGTCGGTGATGACTTCTTATATTACTCTTACTTATGTTGATACTATTGCAGACCCAAAAGTGGAGTTAATAAAGAAGGAATTGGTCGGACCAACAGCCGTAAGAAGAGCAGTTAGGCAAGGTCAGCCTAATGTTGAGGCTCTTCATGACCAACCTTTTACTAAGGCAGATCAGGGTGCTTCTTATGGTGGAGTTGTTGGTGTTGGTAGCAGGCATACTGATGCTGCTATTAAAGAATAAATATGTTTGAAAACACCCCTTTCTTCCCTTACACAGGTCCCTGTCACCCCCCTTCACCCTCGTGTTCTCATTGCGAATGCAATGAGTGCAAGGACAGACAGGATAAACTCTTTAAAAAAGTAGAGGCTATATCTAAAGCTATTGAGGAATTCAAATCCAAGAGGTGTGTCATACCATCCAAGAAGGTGAAGGATCCATACACTCCTACAGCATTGCTTAGGAGAAAGAAAAGAGCAATTAGAGACATACACTCCGCTCAAAAATCAAAAGAAATTGCAATTCCTCTCTCTCCAAAAGTTGTTGAAGTTCAGGGGCCAGTCAAGAAGGCGGACATATACATGGAACTTTGTGCCAAAGAGAAGAGAGATCTACGACAGGCCAAGAATGCCAAGCCAGGCATACCAGATTACCCCAGGCCTCCCTTTTACCCCTAAGACTTCCAGACTATAATTGATATGCGTATGTCGTATGAGGAAAAGTCAAGTTTACTTTTCCTAACCTATACCTTCTAATATAACCCATGAAGAAGAAGCTACACAATAGATTTCACATCTGTTGCAACAGCTAGGTATACTAGTGCAACTGGTTTTGGTTTTGTTGCAACTTATTATCCATCTGTTGCATAAGTTGCGTTGGATTATTGATTCAGAGAACCCTCTGCAACAGATAGACCATCCTTTGTATCTTTACAATTACTAACCTATTTAAAAATTGACTTCTTATCTCACAGCATGTTGACATAATTCTCTACCTCATGAGGAAAAGGCAATTAACGTACCGAGAAGCTTATGACACTACCAATAGGATAATGGACCTCAACTTCTACAAAAAGCTTAAAGATAGGTACGATCAACTCAATGGAGAGGTGTCATCCCTTGGAGTGGGACTTGATTTCCTAGTTCCTACATTAGTCTTGGATGAAGAAGAAATGTTAAGATATGTTAGAGGGGATAGGCCAAATGCACACGACAAGAGCTGGACTGAGGCAAAAAGGATTCTTGCAGTCATTATCATGAACGGTATGCATTATTGGGCTATTGAGATACTACTATAGGAGGGAAATATCAATTTTTATGACTCCAACTTACCTCTCATCAATGATTTTGATCTTTTTCTCCTCGTGGAGCCACTGATGTTACTGTTATCCATCTTGTTGAGGGAGAGTAAACTGATGAATCATTTGCCAAAGGAAGTGTTGATAAATAAATCATGGGAGTTTGAACGTCGAAATAGGGTAATGATGTGCTAAAGCGGGAAGCTCGCACGCTCTTGCACATATCGAATGTTTGCTGACCGACACAGAAATGGTTGAGCCAATGACTTTTCTGTGTGGCAACGCTGTGGTAAACCTGCAAACGGTCTGGGCTTATGGGGTACTAACTGGACGCTTGAAGCCTGTGTATATAAAAGAGCCTGTGAAATAGAAATTTTTAATTTCAAGTCACCCTTCACTTTATTACATGTACATGTAGTGTCAATAATTTTTTTTGATGAAATTTGAGTTTTTTATAATTCAATAGATTAGATTGTGAATCTGTTGAAACAGTGGAAAGACTTGTTTGAATAATCTAAGTCTAATCTGTTGCAACAGTGGGAAGACCTGTTTGATAATTTATACAGATGACCTAAATTTTACAACATATGCCTAAATATTTTTGATGTTTTCCAACAGTTACGCTTGAATATCCATGTGCTCGTCGACAACAAACTAGTAGAAAATACACACACCACCATAAAAATTTCAGCAATTAGGCTTCAATATCCATGTTCCTAACAACACCAAACCAGTAGCAATAACGACAACAATGTTGTATCTTCTTGCTCGATTTTATTTCTCGTCAGAAGCCTTGACTTTGTTAAACAAATCCCAGATTACACGATTTTCTTGTGAAGGGCGTCATTCTTCATACCAATCAAAGTAATCGCATCCACCCAATTTATATAAAAAAGAGAACACAATTACAAAATAATTACAAGTCACTAATTAATCAATTAATTAAATAAAAAAATATTACCTTTAAAATCTTACAAGTAAAAAACCTACGACCCGGATTTTGTTGAGTCCAAGAAGTCTTTAACAGAGCTTCATGACCGCACTTACAATATCGAAAATCTTTATCACAAAAAATTATTGGAAGATGCACTAGACATTGTCAAAGTCAGTTGGAAAAATGAAAATAATAATTTGAAGAATTTGGATAGATAAAAGAAGATGACAATGAAGAAGAAGATTTGGAATTTAGGGTTAACTTTTAGGAGGAAGATGAATATATAAGACAATGGGGGGGAAATGACCGTTGGGGGACAAGTGACGGCAAGTCAGCGAAATGTGCCAGGACTAACACTAACACATTTGATGCCTATTTTATTTTATGCCTTTAAAATGAACATTTGATGCCTATTTTATTTTATGCCTTTAAAATGAACATGTCTACTTGATGCCTATTTTATTTTAGGTGTTTGAACTGAACACAGTCGATGGGCTGCGCTCTTTTTATTTCAATTCACTTTAACCTTTTTAAATGTAGTGGTAATTTTTTATATCTAACAAAAGTTGAATTTTTATAATGCAACAAATTCTCCATCCGTTGTAATAGTTATTCTACATGTTCTGACATATAGTTTATCTGTTGTAATAGGTTGGTCATCTATTGCATTATCTCGATGTTTTTATCTTAAGTCCATATATTGCAATAGTGGAAATACATGTTTGATAAATTCCAATAGATAACCTACCTATTGCAACATATGTATAAATCTGTTCGATTATCCAATAGATGTGTCATCTGTTGCAACAGATAAAGTCCATCTGTTGTAACATATGTCTAAATCTATTCTTTTTTCCTAATAGATGTGTCATTTGTTGCATTATCTTGATGTTTTTATCTAAAGTCCATCTGTTTCAAGAGTGGGAAGACCTGTTTGATAAATTCCAACAGATCACCTACCTGTTGCAACATATGTCTAAATCTGTTTGAATTTTTTAATAGTTATGTCATCTGTTGCAACAGATACATTATCTGTTGCAATATTTGAATCTAGTATTCCTTTTCAATTAATAAGTTCAAATCTAAGAAATAAATAAAATTTATAGACAAAATAAAATAAATCGAAGCCTTCATAAATTAGCTGATATAAGTCAACAAATAAATGAAATGTAAAAACAATTGTTATGGGTACAGATCTCAACAAATACATCAACAACAATTTAAGTATAGTTCCAAGGATTGCTTTGAAAGTCTCAATCTATAAGTATCTACTCAGTATGGACAAGTTTTTCTTCATCCGGTGCTATGGAATTTAGCTTTGCTTGTCGTGGATCTTCCTTGTCGCTTATGTACAGTTTCTGCACTTTTTGTTCTCCGTATTTCCATAAAAAGAGTAGCATATTGTCAATGTTGTTCAGAAGTAGCTTCTTCTACATCCACCTAGAAAGCCAAAATTGGTCAATGCTAATCACAGAGATACAAAAAAATAAAAAAGGATAACTCTCATCTTTTCTAGCAAATCAAGCAAGTCTTCCTCCCATTTGAAATTATCCCAAACATATTATATTTCTATTGCAATAATGAATCAACTGTTGTGACAAATTTCTACATGATGAAAACCCTGTGTGATAATTTCCAATGAATGAACCATCCGTTGCAACATATGAATCATCTGTTGGAGCAGATAGGTCATCTATTGGTACAAATAAAAGTTGTACGAAGAGTTTTTTGATTTGCTAAAATATACGAGACATATGTTGCACCAGATAAAGTATTTGGTGCAACAGGTTAGTCAACTGTTGCAACAGATGTATGTATCTATTTGATAGTTTTTAGCAGATTTGTCATCTGTTGAAACAGATATGCGTCTGTTTGTTTTGTCAGTTGGAATACATATAATATATTCACCTTCTTCAGATTGTGCTGCTCTCTTTTGGACATTGTACGTTGCTCAGTATAACACGCAGATAGAGGAGTTACAATTTTGCTCTTTTGGATGCCTGATAATGCCCTGGAAATCACTATCCTTCTCCTCTTAGCCCTAATCTCTAATGGAGCGGATGGAATAAAATTATTTTTTATAGAATAAGACCTCTCTTATATGTTAATTCTTTTACAGAAGCAGTTAATGCATTAATAGAATTAACCACTACATCATGTTTCACCCTGCATTCTTGACATTTGCATGCAGAACATTCACTGGGAGAGGCAAAATTTGTATAACCAGTATGATCATACTCATAATGGTTTCCTTTAAATAATGTAAGAGGAGCATCATTAGTACCAACAGCAGTACCACTACCACTACCAACAGCTCCATCAACAATAACAAGCCCACCCTCCAAAATTATTTTTCTTGTAATGGTTGTTTCTCCAAACAATTTAATTTTTATTATGTCGATGACCTTATGGTCCGATGAAGTTTGCACAGACCACAAAGTAAGAAAAAATGGCATCTTCAACTCTCGATTGGTCGGAACTAGCGATAGATGCACATTCTAACATAAATCATTACATATATTAGAATGATGATTAGATCATTCAAAAAAAAATATTAATTAAAAGAAAAATTAATTATAATTATACTTACTACACTCTTTGAGGGGGTGAAAAGATCAAGAAATTTTTCATTTTTATGAGTTTTAGCCGACAACCATCTCAAGATTCTTGGATAGAAAACTCTTTCCTGGTAGTTCACTTGTTGTCTTAAATAAGGAATGGCCTCAAATGCCCAAACCTATAAAATAACGCCAATAAATCAAAACCATTATTGAGCAAAAAAAAATGAATGATATTATAATAGAATAATGAAACATTTTCCATGAAAGCCCATGGGAATCCATATAAGTTGACTGTTTTTGGCGTTAACGGAGTCAACAAATATTTGGCAGTCATTTTGAAGCTTTCATACCCCCATGGATAACTGTTAAATGCCTTAAGATCCTTAAAGAGCTTTATTAAACCGAGGCTTATGTTGTTGTTAACGTCTCTCGCCCAAAGAAAATTATGTACAAACCAAACCAAGCACAATGACTGCTGGTGCTTCTTTGAAAGTCCTTTACCTTTCAACACTTCAATCATAATCACACGACTTACCTTTGTCTTTTTTGGGTGTGTGGGGTGCTTTTTTTTGGATTGGAATAGGTATAACTTGAGAAGGAGGATAACATTTTAGTCCAGTAACTATGGCAAACTCCTTTCAACCAAAATAAATAGGCATGCCACAGTAATTTATCCACACCCCATCCATCTTATCTTTGTTTTCATACATAAACCTATGCTTGAGAAGTTCATATACCATTTTTATTTGGAAACGAGCATTGTTGTACTCCAGCAAATCAAGATATTTCCCAAAGAAGCTTTCCTTAAAATAAGCATCCAATTTTTGTTCTCAAAGTATTTTTCTGAAGTCATCGAAACATTTTTCCATGGATGACTTAACCACGAAATCACCCATTAAATCTGCGGCACCATCGCACTGAATTCTCACAGGATAATGATCAATGCTGAAGGCTTTGACCAGCTCTCTGGTGGAAGGGCTATTAGCATCTACATCATGTCTTTTGAAATATTCCTCCTCCCTGTGTTCATAATATTCTGCTCCCAATTGAGATAACGCTTGTAAAGTAAACTCATAGAGTGGTGGATGTAGCCTACCTGCTTCACTTGTTCCTTTACTTGGACTTGATTCAGTTTCTATTCTTTTGGGAACCATATTATCTAAAATTAATAGAAATATAAAATAATATATTATTATTGATTAATGAATCATTAAAAAGGGAAAACAGTAAATAAAACTAGCAAAACAGTAAAATAATAGTTGTAATAGATCACTGATCTGTTGCACTAGGTAGTATATCTATTGCAGCATATAACCAAACTGTTGCAGCGGATGAGTAATATGTTGCAACAATACAAAACATACCACTCATCTTTTAAGATAGATGAATGGACTGTTCAATAGATCACATAACTGTTGTGACATCATCTGTTGTAATATATGAGTGATATGTTGGAATAGTTAAATAATTTGTAGCAATGACTGAGTAATCTGTTGCGACAATACAAAACATATCACTTATCTGTTGAGAAAGATGAATGGTCTATGCAATAGGTCACACATCTGTTGCAACACATGAGTGATCTATTGGAACAGTTATCAACGGTCGATATAGTTTAGATTTCTTGCAATATAGGGCCCTCTATCGCAGTAGATGAATGATCAGTTGGAAAAATCAAGTCTTGGACTTTTCCTGTAGGAAGAGTTGGTAGGATTTTATCTAATAGGAGGTTCATCTATTGCATCAGATCATTAATCTAATGGTTCTTCCATTGCACCAGATGGTTAATTAGTTGCATAAAAATTTTTATCCGAAGTTTAATCTATTGCAACATATGGTAAAGTTGTTGCATCAGATTATTAATTTGTTGCATCAAAATTATAATTTGATGGTTCCTCTGGTACATAATATGGTTGATCTGTTGCATCATATGATGAATCTGTTGCATCAGATGGTTAATATGTTACACCAGATGGGTAATCTGTCGGAGAAAATAGTAGCATGATTTTGTTAAACAAAAAAACAGCAATTTCACCATTTTTACCAAGAACAAAACAAATCAAACTAAATTGTCCTTTTATTTTTATAAAAACAAATAATAAAAGTCGAACTTCAAAAAAATGCAACAAACAACAAAATATCATAATTTACTTCGAAAAGAGAAGAGAAGAGAAGAAATACCAGAAATTAGGGTTTTATTCAGACCGCATTTCATATTAGTGCAATAAATACTGAAATTGTTAACCAATACTATAAGAGAAGTTGGCTTAAGTTCCTCGTTTTCTTCAAAACTAAAAAGGCCATAAATTTTTACCTGTAAAGAAAGAAAAGGACCAATAAAGAATTTGAAGCTTTTGTAGCCGAAGAGAAAGGCTGTCATGTCGATTGAAGTCAAAAAGGAACTGAAATCCTAACTATTTGTAGTTGGATGTTGAAATTGCTAAGAATTGAAATAAGAAATTTGTAGAGCAGTTGATTGGGAGAGAGTTGAGAGAAGTTGTCGGGAGAAGGATAAGAGACAGGTTGATTGAATTGAAGGGGGAACTCGAAGCCTAACTATTTGACATCGGTGGTTGAAGGGAAAAATTTTGCAAAACTGTTGGTTGGGAGAGAGTTGAGAGAAGCTGTCAAGAGAGATAAGAGAATGGTTGATTTGGATTGAAGAGGGTGTGGGTTGGGTTGATTTGTATTTTGAAAAGATTAGAAAGTTTTGAAACTATTAATCAAGTCCACAATTAACTTGATCAAGTTTTCTAATAATGTTTGACCCTGTCTGTTGGTCAATGTCACCAATCATTCATTCAAGACTTAAAAGACACCTATCTTTCAATTTTCTCGGGAAACTTAATAAATAATATCTTGTATTTATTATTTTTATTAGTGAAAATAAAAAATAGTAAATCAATAATTAAAGTGGGATGAAAAGTTATTCCTTATGGTGTGTGTAAAAAATTAAATATGACAAGTAAATGAGCAATTTATTACTGTAATCCAATTACTATTTATAACATCCTTATTGATCATTGTTAAGGTAATTTGGGTTAAGACTCTAAATTAATGTTATAATTATTTTAATATAAACTTGACGTCATAGAAATATTTGTTGTATTAAATAATTCTACAAGAAGAAGAAAAATCAAAAACTTTTGCCACATAATATTATGAGAAAAAAATTAATAAACATAGAAATAAATTTATTTTATCTATACTAACAAATTTTTAAAAGTATCTATATTTTTTTATTTTTTATTTTTGTCTAATCTTAATTATTTATATACTTTAAACCATCTTATTTTATAAAATATCTAATTCTCCGACAATACTTTATTCCTCAAAAATAATATTTTAATTTGAATTATTGAATTATATGATTATGAACTTAAATAATTATGAATACTTATAAAAAATATATGGTTAATATTCCATTAAATAATATTAATTATAAAATAAAAATATGATATAAATTAATATTTTTAACTTTATATTCTGAATTTGGACCTAGGCTTAGCACTAGCCTAGATGAAACTAGTATTGTTAATATGATGAGAAATATAAAGGAAAGATGAATTTGTCTAGAGAATATTTTCTTGGTTGTTTTCCTGCTTTTATCTCTTTCTAATGTAGTCTTCCGTCTACTCAAAATTTAACCGAAAACCTTCTTTGATCTACCTTTAAAGACACCCTTATAGTCGGGGCTTTTAATAGGTTGCGTCAGGCAGATTTAAGTTGGATGTGAGTTTAGTTATAAGGGATAGAAAATTTTAATTAATTCAATTTTCAACTGATAGAAAGCTATCATGTAATAAATATAATTTTTAATTAAGGTTTAAATTAGGTCCACTAACAATAAAGGTAAAGTTAGACCACAGGTGAAAGGATATCTAAGACAATAATTTAAAAGAGAGTATTTCAAAGTTAATTTTAATACTTGAAAGATATTTTAGGTTCTTTTTCAAAAATAGTATAGTGGACAAGCATAGATAGAAGGAGAGAGAGTAATTTATGAATATTGTAAAGTGGGAAGAAAGAATGAATCAAATATTTTTACATACTTATAAAAGGGAAGGGGGCCATAAACTTGTGTCAAAGCAAGTAGCAAGTGAAGCTTTGGCAAAATTTTATTGGTCCTTTGCCTTTTGTTAATCTCTGGTCCATTTTAAATTTATTTATTTTAGCTTTAATCTTCTTTTTAGTTTTTATGTAATTAAAAAAAATTATGTAAAAGTGCTATAAATCACAATTAGAGGTGTGCATCAGTCGGTTCGATTCGATTTTATGTAATATCAGTTTGATTTATCAATTTTGATTTTCAAATATGCTAAACTGATAACCAATCAATGAGATATCTTTTATCAATTTTTGATCCTTAACTATTTGGTTTTCGATTTAACTGATAAGAAAGTGCTAATAAAATAAATATTAATTTAATCCAATAATTTTCAATGTTGTGTAACACTAGCAACTAACATGACATTAATAAGAATGCCTACAAAATAAAAAAAATAGCAATTAACATGACATATGCCTTGCAATGCTTAATTTCACAGAATAAGAAGTCCACCATCTGGTTCACAAACTATGCTGTTGTCGTGTCGCAAACCCTGTCGTCGATTTACCGAAGAGGAAAATGAAAAAGTTTAACTTTATCAGATTATAAGATTTTAGAAAATTGAATATTTTTTTAGAAATTAAAAAAAAATAGAGAAATATATAATAAGTAACATATATATAAAAAGGACAAAGTAGTAATTTAATATATTCTTATTGGGATATCAGTTTACCCGATAATCCAATAAGAAAAAATCAAAATTGAGCCAATAACACAATAAAAAATTTATAAAATCATTAGCCTAATAACAATAAAACAATAATGTTTTTATTGGTTCTATTTATTGATCAGTTCAATTTTTGCATACCCCTAGTTAGCTGTCATGATGGAGATGGGTGTTTGTAGAGATAGACTGTGTGTAAGACCCTGCAAAATCCTAAGCTTAACGCAGTCCCTAAAAGCTTGCTAAGGGGTCCCAGACTTAGAAACTTTTAGCTAAGTATTCATACTTAGTATTATTTTAGCATTCGTAAGTTGGCAACGCTATTTCACGACCTCTATGACCTTAAAATGTCAATCTTTAGGTTGATTCATGATCAGGAATGTCCGTAGATGTTCCTGAGCAAGTTTTGAATTTTTTGGACCTCATTTGAACCACATTTGGGAATCCAAAATAGTGTATCGAAGCGATCTTGGCGTGGCGCAGGGGCCATCGCATCGATCAATATTTTCCTTGGCTTCTAATGGCAATTTCTAGTGAACCAACATAGACTCGACGCGATACGTTGGTCATCACGTCGATGCCAACGAAGCGATGCATTGACCTATGCGTTGATGGTTCAACTTTCAGTCTTCTAAACTCATGTTCAGAGGGGTAAATGGTCTTTTCCCGCCTTATATCAGCCCCCAAAACATATCATTAAGCCTTCTAATAGGCAAAATATACTCATTCTCTCTAGAATTTTTCAAGAACAAATCGTAATTCATCATATTCAAGATCTAAGACTCATGGTTTCCACCATTATTCTTCAAGAATTCACCAACTAAGTTATATGAAGTGTTCATCCAAAGGTTCCTTCCACCCTTGGAGTCCAAGAAATTCTTTTAAACTTTAAGTAGTTGGAATTTATGACTTCCATGATTGGAATTAAAGTGTATTCATGATTATTATTTAAATTAAATTTTGATTTCATGATTTATTATGCGTTTCATGTGGATTTGGTTATTATGTGTGTAGATTCATATGAATCCATGTTAAACCCCTTAAAATTGTGAAATTAGAAGTGAATTATGACGCTCTCTTATTATGTGCATATATTATGCTCACTAACTGCTTGATGAATTATTCGTGTGAACTAATAAGGGAAAGAAATTATGTCATGCTAACTTATATGCAAGTTATATCATGCAAGTGTTTGATAAAATGTATCTATAGATACATTATGAACAAGTATGCATTTTATGCGAAGCAAGATCATGTGATGCTTTACTTTTCATGCTATTGAGTCCTGAGGGTATTTAGTACCGGACAATTTAGCTAGTTACCTAGAGCCAGTGTTAGATACAGAATAATATCAGTCATGTCATGATCAGTATTACTCTCAGTCAGTTACAGGACTCAGAAAAACTCAGTAGACTCTAATCTTCCAGTCCAGTTCAGTATTCAGCTTAGACCTCAGTAAATTCAGTTTGTTAACAGAATTCAGTAGTATTTCATCAGTCAGTGGAACTCAGTTCAGTTCAGTTGGACAGTATAATCAGTAACAGTCCAGTCAAGCCTAGTATGAACTAGGAAATCTGTTCAGTGTCTATTCAAATGGGAGTAGGATTCAGCACTGAGTTAACCCAGGGATGGGGGCATTCCTACCAGCAGAGGGTTTGACCCTTAGTAGCAATCCCTGCATTATAGAACTACGTAGCCAGCATAGGTTAAGATATCTTCCTGCCAGATATTATGAGGGTTGATACATCTCATTCGAGTTTTCCTGCCAGTGAGGGTTGACGAAAGAGCTTCCAGTTAGAGTGGGTTCACTCACAGCTTATCTTTACTCGTGGCACGGTGTTTACACTCTTCCAACTGGGTTTACAGGTTAGACCCTAATCTATTTAGAAAAGGGCATGTTGATTAGATAATTACCCCTCCGCCTCCAATCTCAGTTTCAGATTCAGTCTTAGTATAAAACTCAGTTCAGTTCTACAGTTTCACAACTGTCAGACATAGTTACTCAACTCAGTATGGAACTCAGTAGAGTTCTATGAAATTAGGACTGTCAGATATAGTCATTCAGTTATCAGTAATTCAATATCAGTATACTCAGATATTAGTTAATCAGTATTTAGACTTAGTATTCAGTGTTATTCACGATCTCAGTTATAGTTATGTATTTGTGCATGTACTCTTATCCAGTTATACTCATGTCATTCAGTTATTATTGTTCATGCATATGAACCCATGCATTTAAGCCTACCTCACTTAGCATACCAGTACATTCAAAGTACTGATGCATACTTTTCTCTTTTGCTATGATATTTCATATCATAGGTTCAAATGCACGGGCTCTCTTTTGCTATGATATTTCATATCATAGTGATGAGTCCTCATAGTTCGAGGACATGATTATTATTTTAAAATTTTAGTTTATTTTAGTAGTCGGAGTTAGTTTTGTACTTGTCCCATCAACTCCATATTTCAAACAGTTTAGAGGCTTTCCAAACTAGAGTATTCTCTGACAGATGTATCAATTTTGGTATTACTATACCGCAATCAGATTTATTTCAGTATTGAAACTTATGGAATGTTTTCCACATAATTTTTGCATATTTTAGTATTATTATTATTTAGTTATTACAGCAGGTAGCAGCCATTGGTTAGCTTGTAGTCCATTGGGATTATGATCACCGTGTAGCGTCTGGGGTATAGACTCGAGGCATTACAAACTTGGTATCAGAGCCTAAGGTTCAACACATTCCTATGAAGTTTGAAAGTTATATCTAGTAGAGTCTTGTTCATGGGTGTATAGTGCACCACACTTATGGACAAGAGGCTATTAGATGTTTAGGAAAAGTTTCCCTTCTTTCAGTAATCATCTCGTGCGAGTGAGCATGAGCTCAAGTTAAGCTCTCATTCTAATTCATCTCTTCCTTATGCTACCATAATATGTCTTCCAGAGAAGCTAATGAAAGAAGTAATAAACACCAGTCAGCCCCGCCGCCCATTCAGGCAAATCCCCTGAATGAGCACATTTCTCACGCTGAATTTAGAGTTGTTTTCACTGCCTTAGCTTATTCAGTAGTTGCTCAGAACAATCAACTATATTTTAGCCTATTTAGGATTATAGCTCATGCTCCATAGAGTGAGGAAGAGAGGCATAAAAAAAGGGGGGAAATAATAAGAGGGCTAGAATGTCAAGGCCAAAGAGTGCCCAAAGAAATCCCTTTTGCTAGAAATTTGGTTGAAACCACCAGGGTATGTGCAGAGCTGGCAGTGATGTATGTTTTGGATGTGGCAAGCTCGGACACAGGGTCAGAGATTATACTCAGTCAGGTTCTAAGAGTTAATATAATCAACCCTTAGCTCATCTGATCGCCCAAATCAGCAGGGTGCCACTTCCAGTTCCACCTGTGGGCAACGCCCAAATAGACTCTATGCTCTTCAGTCCTAACTGGATCAAAACATTTCTCCTGATATGGTCACTGGTACATTACAAGTTTATCATTTGCATGTTTATGATTTTCTAGATCCAGGAGCTTCTTTGTCTTTTGTAATCCTTATATAGCTGTTGACTTTGGAGTCAGTCCTAAAATTCTAACAGAGCCTTTCTTAGTATCTACCCCAGTGGGTAAAGCTGTCATAGCCTAGTGGGTATATAGTAACTATTTGATTATGGTATCTCAGAAAGTCACTTCAGCAGACTTACTCAAATTAGAGATGACCAATTTTGATATCATTCTCGACATGGATTGGCTTTATTCTGGATATGCCTCAGTCGAATATAGAAACAAAATTATCCCGTTTTAGTTTCTGAATGAACCCATCCTAGAGTGGAAGGATAGTACTTCAGCACTTAGGGGTCAGCTTGTTTCCTACCTTAGGGCTAGGAAAATGATATCCGATGGATGTGTCTACCATCTATTTTGATTTTGGGACTCTAGTTCAGAAACCCCTATGCTTGAATCAGTGTTAGTAGCATGTGAATTCCCAAATGTGTTTCCCAAAGATCTTCCTACAGTTTCTCCCAAAAGGGAAATTGATTTTGTAATCAATATTCTCCCAGACACTCAAATCATATCTATTCCACCATACAGAATGGCCCCAGCAAAACTTAGGGAGTTAAAAGAATAGTTGAAGGATCTCTTAGATAAGGGATTCATCAGCCCCAGTATGTCCCCGTGGGGTACACCAATTTTATTCATGCATAAGAAATACGGTTCTCTCATAATATGTATTAATTACCGTCAGCTAAATAAAGTAATGGTAAAAAACAAGTACCCTCTTTGCAAAATCGATGACTTATTTGGCCAACTTCAGGGTGCCAGTTACTTCTCCAAGATAGACCTCTGATACGACTATCATCGTCTCAGAGTCAGGGAATGTGACATTCCAAAAATAGCTTTTAGAACTCGGTATGGTCACTTTAAATTCTTAGTCATGTCATTTGGTCTTACTAATTCCCCAACAGTTTTTATGAACTTAATGAACCGTGTGTTCAAGTAGTACTTGGACGCGTTTGTCATAGTCTACCTCAATAACACTCTTGTCTATTCCTATAATGAGGATGAACTCGTTGATCATCTCAAACTCGTACTTTAGACTCTCAAAAACCATTAGTTATCATGATATCTATTCATGTCTTACATGTTACCTCTATGATCATAGCCCATACTTGTGCACGTTAGTAATCATGCACATTTACAGTTCTTAGTATAAGGAGTTCCAGTTCACTAAGTATTATGAATCATGTTCCATAAATACAAAAACTCCAGACTCTGGTCTTGCAGCTCATGACTTAGGTATCCATGTCATGCTATATAGTATGCTCAGTTCCCATGACCCATCCTACACTTCTAGCAATTACCTAAATTCAGATTTCGTCATGCATATCCTCAGTTTAGATTTTTAACAAATCAATGGTGTTGACATTCTATTCCTCAAACCTCAGTTAAGTGTCGAGTTTGATATAGTATTCATGCATACATCAAGTCCTTATGTTTTAACCCTTCAGTGGACTCTCTTTACAAAATAATATAGTGATGAGCAGTTGCTTAGAAGGGAGAGAGTAAATGTTTCATATTAAGAAAAAGATTATTATATGCTAGTTTTACATAAGGTTGTAGCTATGAAGATAGGATTGAATGTCATATTGATGTGTAAGTGGATAAATGCATTTCAGAGATTGGAGTAAGCTTAAACATAGGGGGAGAATTTAGTCCAGCTCAGACCTCAGTAGGTAGAGTTATCAGAACCCAGTATTCAGTTCTAGTACAGTCTCAGTCACCATCCCAGTCTAGTAATCAGATCAGTAACTCAGTTCAATTTTAGGTTTACTTGACCATAGCATGTTGTTATCAGTTATTCAGTTATCAATATTTAAGTACATCAGTTTATGGAATATTTTAGAATCATGTTATACGCTTGGTCTTGCATTCTTAAATAATACAGTTTTCGTGGATTCATGCTCAGTTATCTCATATTACTAAGTCAGTCCTTATCCTATATGCATAATACTCTACAGTTTTAGTCCAGTTATTCAGACTAAGTACAGTTCAATATTACATGACCAAGTATTCAACTATCAGCCATTCAGATAATCAGATAAGTTAGTAAGTTTATGGACTCGTGCTCAACACCCATGTGAATATTTTTAGTAGTCTCAGGTGATGTGTTGTACTAAGGTGGGGAGTATAGTTGAGAGAGTATTCAATGGATAAGTCTAAGCTTGGAATTTGTAGTCACAGTGTATAAGGCTTAGTCACTTCATCTTAGATGATGTTTCGAAGGCCCCAACTTATATTACAGAATTTTAGCCAGGATATGATTTTCTTATTCAGCTATTTTATCCAGCCATTCCAAAACTCTTTTATCCCTGAAGCCACTAGAACTCTATAGAAAGAATTTCAAGTAAAGGATCTAGTCAAATATAAGTTTTCAGCATTAGTTTGTCCGCAAAACTAGCAATTCAGTTTAGCAGTTAAGCGGACAATGTACTTATGGTTGGGTTTGCCATCTTTCCATCTAGTCACACTCTCTTAAGTCTCATGAATGTAACTATTCCAAGATACAAAAAATATGTCGTTGTGAGTTCAGCTCAGTTTAGGTGCCATGCCTTAGTTTCAGATCCCATATATTGAGTCACGACTCAGTTTGAAGGTGCCCTATGTATCGTCCCAGCTTGTCCTCAGTATCTCAGCCAAGTCAGCATTCTTTAAGGGACATAACATCCCAAGGGGGAGATGCACCATAACCCCCGAGTTTTCATGTCCTAAACATCCCAATTTCTCTTTACATAACGAATCCAGTTTAGAATAAAGGGTACTCATGAGTGGACTCTCAAGTTCTAATTTTAGCCGTAAGCCATGTATCCAAGGGGCTCAGTTCAGTTCATGATATTCAGTTCATGTATCACGTTTTAGGATCAATTATGTTCTTATGTTTCCATTCATGCGTATTCAGTAACTGACCTCGAGTTAAGATCGATGATTTTGTGTTCGTGAAAATCTATCCTATGAAAAAAGTGAAGAGGTTTGGAAAAAAGGGGAAACTCAGTCCTTGATATGTCGGTCCTTACCGAATTCTCAACCGTTTTGGAAAGATAGCTTACAAGATTGAGTTACCTTTAGACTTAGCTTCATTGAACCCAATGTTCCTTGTCTCCTTGCAAAAGAAATGCATTGGTTACCCAGCAGTCGTAGTACATATAAAGGGCATAGATATTTAGAACAACCTCTCTTATTAAGAGATCTAAGTCGAAATCCTTGATTATCAGATTCGCAAACTGAGGAACAAAGAAGTCCCTCTAGTCAAAGTTCTTTGGTAGAATCAGTCCATTGAGGGAGTTACTTGGGAAACTAAATTAGATATGTGAACCAAGTATCCTCACAGCTTCTTCACAAACTCAGACTCAACCCAAAGTAACAGTTTTTCCTTAAACTTACTCAGTCTCCCATTCAGATATAGCTAATAACTTGGTACCAATTAATGTTACATACTCATTCATGCATTTATAAATTAGTTTATTCATGTACTCATGCATCAAATATGTATGTTCAGTATATTGATGTGTTAGCAGATGCTAACATATTTGAGGCTTTTAACTCTAAATAATTATCAAGTATTAAGCAACTTTTGTTATTTTTTATTATTTTTGTTATGTTAATGCAGGTGTAAGTGATAGGGGTCGAAATTAAAGGAAAGAGGAATAAACCAAGAGAAATATGGTGCAAATGAACTAAAGTGTTTCTGATGATATTTTTTGATTCGTCATCATCCTGGTGATTGGTTGTCAAAGTTACCGTCAAGCTTAGACAGAATCTGAAGAAGTAAAGTAAAGTGTGATGATATTTTTGATATGTCGTTACAACTGTGATAAGGCATCAAAATTGTCGTCAACTCAAAGCAGAACATGATGATTGCTAGTGTGGACGTGGTGACATTTCTAACCTGTCGTCACATATTTGATAAGCCACCAAGATTTTGTCGTCAGGAAAAGTAAAAGATGCTATTACACTGTAAGCTTTGACGATATTCTACACAAGCCATTAGGTGTCTGACATGCTGTCAGAAATGGCATCGTCTATTATAAGGAAAAGTGGAAACCTTGATTTTATTCCCTTATTTAGGATTAACTATTTAAAGCCTTGTTTAGGGTTTTCTAAGGAGGGGGACGCACATTGAGTTCTGGGATACACTTTGATATTTTCTCGCTCTAATTTTCTTGGCTTGAAAAAGCAAATACTTTGAAGAGATTATCATCATTGTTTTAAAACTTCACTTTGTGATCTAATCTATGATTCACTAATTATTAGTCATCTCTGTAATTTTATCTTTCAAATCATGAATTCAATTATGTGTTTTGATTGTTACATAATGAGTGGCTAAATTCTATTAACCTGGACTCTGAGATCTATGGTTAGGTCATGATAAGGTATTAAATACTTAAGGTTTAATAAGTGTTAGGATTTCTTGATAATTCTGAGATTATAATTTATGTATGTTGGTTGCAAACAATAGGTGTACCTACTTTGGTTTTGCTTGAGAAAGAAATCATAAACAGTAGGAATTAAATTATCAACAGGGACTTAAAAAGGTTTCGTTTAATAATCAGTGTTGTAACAAGGTTGATTAACCTGAGGTAAACTCTGGGCAGTTAGTAGCAATTCCCAAAGTTTGAGAGGAATAGGAAATTAGACGCTTGAATAGGTCGAGAGACATTTGAGCATACCATCAATAAAGATAACTTGTTATCCTAACCACTATGAGAACCTTGAGTCACCTTTAACATCTGTCATGTACCGTAAGCCCTAGTGAACATACTTTCGGTTAATCCATAAACTCTTGATTACCAACAATCACTTGCTCAACCATTAAAAAACCCTCATTTTGTCTTTTTGTGTTAGTTGTTTGAATTTAACCTGTAGCTTTAGTTTCAAATTAGTTTAATCGCCACTTACATTGTTCCCAGTGGATTCAACCCCGACTCTAAAGTTGGGTAAATATATTAATGATGACCGCCTTGCACTAAATTATAGTATGGATTATTGACGTTATAATATATTCAAGAAAGTCATGATTTGTTAGTTTCTTTCCATAAAGTCCTGGGGGTACTTGTACCCGACAATTTAGATGTGTACCTAGAACCAGTGTCATGTTTTCATGATACTCTCTGTCAAGCTATGATCCATAGAACCTAGTCAATCATGTGACTCAGGAAAATCCAAAAATTTCAGAAATCTCGGTAACCTCAGTATTCACAGTAAATCTCAGTAACTTCCTTACTCTCAGTCAATCCTAAGATCTCAGTAGCATTCCCCCAGTCAACGGAACTTAGTGAACTCAGTTTAACTCCGTTAAATAATACCATTAGTATCAGTTTAGTTCAGTTAATTAGTTTAGTGTCTATTAAGTTGGGAGTAGGATTCAGCATCGAGTGAACCCAGGGATGGGGACTCACCTGTTATTTAGTGGAGGGTGTGATCCTTAGAAGCAGTCCTTATGTTCCAGAACTACGTAGTTAACATAGTTTGAGATACACCCTATACGTTTAGGGATTTCTATATCTCATTTGGGTTACCTACCAAGAGGGGTTGACGGAAGAACTCTCTTTTTAAGATGGTATACTCACAGCTAAACTTTACTCGTGGCACGGTATTAACACTCTTCCAGTTGGGTTATAGGTTGGACCCCACCAATTCAGTTTATGGACATGTCAATTAGATAATTACCTCCCACAGTTTTAGTTACAGAATTAGGATTGTCGGATACATTCATTCAGTCTCAATAAAAGAACTCAGATAGTTCTTCAGATTCAGGACTATCAGATACAATCAACTCAGTACAGTACGAAACTCAACTAGTTCCATCAGAAACAATACTATTAGATATAGTCACTCAATATCATTTATTTCAGTTATATAGTTACTAGTATCTCATGTTCTCAGTACTCAGGGTTAGTAATCATGTTATCATAAACTCAGTTACATTTATTATGTATTCATGTATGTATTATCACGTTCATATTATCCAGTCAGTTAGTGTAGTTTATGCATATGAACCCTTTTGCATTCAGCCTACCTTCCATACATACCAGTATATTTAAAGTATTGACGCATTTATGCTATGGTGTTTTATACTATAAGTTCAGAAGCACAACCTCCACAGCATTAGTAGCATTTCATTCTCAGCAGTCAGAGATAGCAGTGAGTCTTCATCCTTTGAGTACATGACCATTTCTTTATTATATCATTAATTAATTTATTTTAGTAGTTGGAGTTAGTTGGGGACATGTCCCATCAACTCCTTATTCAGACGGTTCAGTCAGCTAAAGGCTTTTCAGACAATCATGTTCAGACAGTTATTTTAGTGTTTGGGTATTTCATACACTATTCATATGTTATGATTTATTAATTATGTTTCAGTTTTGAACCTTAAGGCCATTTAGTTCATGTTTCTACATTTATATAGTATATTATACAGTACACAGGCACAAATATCAGTCATGGGTTAGCTTGTGGTCCTTCGGGATCATGATCACCGTGTAGCATTCCGGGTATTAGATTTGGCATGTTAAAAACTTGGTATCAGAGATAGGTTCAATAGAGTCCTAGGAAGTCTAAAAGCCACATCTAGTAGAGTCTTATGCATGGGTATGTTGTGCACCACACTTATGTGCAGGAGGATATGAGATATTTTAGGAATAGTTTCCCTTCTTTCAGTATTCATATTATGCCAGTGAGAATATTCTCTAGTTAAAATCTCAGTATAATTTGTTTCTTCGCTTTATTTATAGATCATGCCTCCTAAAAAGGCTAGCGAAAAGGGAAATGGAAATTAGTCAACACCTCAACCCATCCAGCCAAGTCCTCTACATGAGCACATCTCTTATGCAGAATTTAAGACTGCATTTACTACTGTAGCTCATTCAGTCACAACGCAGAATGAACAGCCAGCCACCATTCAGTCCAATCTCAGTCGTGAGCCATGTATTTAGGGGCTCAGTTTAGTCCATGAAATTCAGTTTATATATCATGTTTCAGTCTCAGTCATGTTTTTAGGTTATCGTTCATGTATACTTCTACCATAATCATGGGTTCATCAGTACTTTTCAATTTACGTAATAGTTTTCTTGAACTTATAAGTTCCATGTTTAAATTACCATTACAAACTTGGTATTCAGTTCATGCTCAGGTCTCCATTACAAACTTGGTATTCAGTTCATGCTTAGGTCTCCATTATAAACTTGGTACTAAGTACTCTTGCATATTCAGTCATGCATTCATATATCAGTTAAGTCATGTAATTATGCATAAGATATTCATTCTCATTTTGAGAAAAACTCAGTTCATCATGACACTAAGTCATGAATTCATGAATCAGTTACACATGCATCAGATACGCATGTTTGGTATGCTATATTTAGTTACCAGTCATGTCAGTCATAATCATATTCCAGACATTCATATTCATTATATAAGTCAGCTTATTTTCTTTCCTCTCACTCAGTCTCATTCGAGGATGAATGTTCTCAAGGGGGAGATATTGTAATACTCCGTACTTCTACCTAGCTTGAAATCATCCCAAAAATGTTAGAAACTCACTTTGAAATATGAATCCATTTTTTTGTACGTGGAATTTTTAATATTTTCACTTTTTATAATGCGGAAAATTGAATTAGTTTTCCAATGATACCAATTTCGTCCAAATCTGATGTCGGAGTAAAAAGTTATGGACGTTTTACTCAGAGTTGTTAGAATCGCCCAGGTCTGATGACTAGGTTGATGGACCCTCGATCTGGATAAGGTGCGACGGAAAGGTTGATGGATCGTCTAACTTGCGATGGACCATCGCCCAAGCCATCGCTATAAGACAATGAGTCTTTTCTTGGTCCACATATGATGGTAGAAACAACGGACCATCGAGCTAGCAATGGACCATCGCACGAGCCATTACAGATCCTATTTAGTTATTTTAAATCCATTTTTAAAGGGTATTTAGGTCTTTTTCCACCTGACTTAACCCCTAATTACACCCGACCATAGCTCATAAGTCCATATTCTTTTACAATATCAAATCGGAGTTTCTCTCCAAGATCTATCCTCAAGAATAAGAAAACCCTAGGTGTTTAATTCCAAATCAAGAATTCAAGTTTTCCTCTATCAATCTTAAAGAAATCACAACCCAGGTATTCATGTGTTGATTCATGGGTCCCTTTCACCCATTAAGCTCAAGAATCTCTTTTAAAATCCAAGATTTGGGTATTTGTGGATTTTCATGATTTAAATTGAATTGAAATTCATGTCCATGATTTTGTGTTGTTTTGATTCATGTTATAAATTACATATTCCAATAATTGACCCTAGTATATGAAGATTTGCATAATAACCATGATAAACCCCCTTCAATTTAAAAGTTGATTAATGTATCCATGATTATTAGATGTGTTGATGATTTTATAACCACAGCATGCTCCCCATGTATTTCATTAAATGCCTATGTGAAAGAAAAGTGTCATACTAGTATGATAATATGTCCCCATTCATGTACAAGTTCATGCATGTCAAGTGTTTGATGAAATGTCTTAGTCAATGAACTATGGATATATGTGTGGCCATTGTGGTGCTTTAGAACTTGTACTTCATGAATTCCCCAGCTTATTATAGTGTGGATTGTTGATATTAGTCATGTATTCAAGAAATTCATGCTTTGTCAGTTTCTTTTCATCGAGTTCTGGGGGTACTTATACTTGACAATTTAGTTGTGTGCCTAGAGCCAGTGTCATGTTCTCAAGATACTCTCATTCAAGCTATGATCCATAGAACCCAGTCAGTCATGTGACTCAGGAAAACCCAGAAATCTCGATAACCTCAGTATTCCCAGTAAATCTTAGTAACTTCAGTACTCTCAGTCAATCCTCAGATCTCAGTAGCATCCGTCAGTCAATGAAACTAAGTGAACTCAGTTTATCTCTGCTAAAAAATACCATTAGTATCAGTTCAATTCAGTTAATTAGTTTAGTGTCTATTCTGTTAGGAGTAGGATTCAGCACCAATTGAACCCAAGGATGGGGTCTAACCTGTTATTCAGTGGAGGGTGTGATCCTTAGAAGCAGTCCTTGTGTTCCAGAACTATGTAGCCAGCATAGGTTGAGATGCACCCTACGTGTTTAGGGGTTTATATATCTCATTTGGGTTACCTACCAGGAGGTGTTGACGGAAGAGCTCCCTGTCAGAGAGGGTATACTCATAGCTAGTCTTTACCTGTGGCACGGTATTGACATCCTTCCATCTAAGGTTACTGGTTAGACCCCACCAGTTTAGTTTCAAGGTATGTCTGTTAGATGATTATCACCTATAGTTTTAATTATAGAATCAGGATTGCCAGATACAGTCATTCAATCTCAGTAAAATAACTTAAATAGTTCTTTAGATTTAGGACTGTCAGGTACAGTCAACTCAGTAAAGTACGAAACTCATCTAGTTCCATCAGAAACTATACTGTCAGATACAGTTGCTCAGAATCAGTTATTTCAGTTATACAGTTATCAGTATCTCATGTTATCAGTACTTAGGGTCAGTAATCATGTTATTATGAACTCAGTTACAGATATTACATATTCATGCATGTATTTTCACGTTCATGTTATCCAGTCAGTTAGTGTAGTTCATGCATGTAAACACTTTTGCATTCAACCTACCTTCCATGCATACCAGTACATTCAAAGTACTGACGCAATTGTGCTATGGTTTTTTATACCATAGGTTCAGAAGTACGAGCTCCAGAGCATCAAAAGCATTTCATTCTCAGCCGTCAGAGATAGCAGTGAATCCTCATCCTGTAAGGATATGACCATTTCTTTATTATCTTATTAATTAATTTATTTCAGTAGTTGGAGTTAGTTGGGGATATGTCCCATCAACTCCTTATTCAGACAGTTCAGTCAGTTAGAGGCTTTTTAGACTATCATGTTCAGATAGTTATTTCAGTGTTTGGGTATTTTATACCCCATCCATATTTTATGATTTATCAGTTATGTTTCAGTTTTGAACCTTAAGGCCTTTCAGTTCATGTTTCCATCTTTATACAGTATATCATGTAGTACACAAGCACAGATAACATTCATGGGTTAGTTTGTGGTCCTTTAGGGTCATAAGCACCGTGTAGCATTTTGGGTACCAGATTCGGGGCATTACAAGTATGAAAGAGGAAATTAGTTCAATATCTATTTAGATGGGAGTAAGATTCATCATCGAGTTAACCTAGGGATGGGGGTATTCCTGCCAGCAGAGGGTTTGAACCTTAGTAGCAATTCCTGCATTACAGAACTACGTAGCCAGCTTAGGTTGAGATATATTTTTACTAGATATTATGAGGGTTGATACATCTCATTTTAGTTTTCCTACCAGTGTGGGTTGACAAAAGAGCTTCCAGATAGAGAGGTTTAACTCACAACTTTTCTTTACACATGGCACGATATTGACACCCTTCCAACTAGAGTTATAGGTTGGACCCCAATCTATGTAGAAAGGGGTATTCGGTTAGATGATTACCTCCCAAAGTCTTAGTTTCAGATTCAGTCTCAGTAGAGAACTCAGTTCAGTTCTACAGATTCAGGACTGTCAGACACAGTCACTCAGCTTAGTATGGAACTCAATATAGTTCCACGAAATCAAGACTGTCAGATATAGTAATTCAGAAATTAGTAATTCAGTATTAGTATACTCAGATATCAGTTAACCAGTATTCAGACTCAGTATACAGTGTTATCACAATCTCATTTAAAGTTATGTATTCATGCATGTACTCTCATCCAGTTATACTGATATCATTTAGTCAAGAGTGTTCATGCATATGAACCCATGTATTTTAGCCTACATCACTTAGCATACCAATACATTTAAAGTACTGATGCATACTTTTTCTTGCGCTATGATGTTTTATATCATAGGTTCATATGCACGGGCTCTCGAGAACCCTTAGTAGTTCAGATCTTTAGCAGTCAGAATTAGTGGTGAGTCTTTATAGTTTGAGGACATGATTATTATTTTAGCATTTAAGTTTATTTTAGTAGTCGGAGTTAGTTGGGGACTTGTCCCATCAACTTTATATTTCAAATAGTTTAGAGGCTTTCCAGACTAGAGTATTCTTAGACAGATGTATCAGTTTTGGTATTACTATACCGTAATCATATTTATTTCAGTATTGAACCTTATGGCATATTTTCCACCTAATTTCCAAATATTTTAGTATTATTAATCAGTTATTACTACAAGTACCAGTCATAAGTTAGTTTTTGGTCCTTTAGGATTATGAGTACCGTGTAGCACCCGGGGTACAGACTAGGAGCGTTACACTGTAGTAATGGTAATGATTGATAGTGGTGGTAAAGGTGGAAAAATTAATGACAATGGTAATGGCGGTAGCAGAAGAATATTTGAAGGGTGATGATGTATTAATGGTAATTAGCAATGGTGCTAGTTATGATAGATGAGTTGGTCAGTAGTAAGGATTGGCCGGTAGTAGTTGATAGTGGTAGCAACATTGGTGGTAATAGGGTCGATGGATATAATTAGAATATTGAAGGTGGTAGATGTGGTAGCGAATGAAGTAGCGGTTGGTAGCAATGTTGGTTATCAATGGTGGTTGTAATAGTGGTGGTGGGTTGCGGGTGATGGTTGACAGTGGTGGTGGTGGCAGAGGTAGTTAGTGGTGGTGACTAGTGATTGTGGATAGGGTAGGGGTAAATATGCAACACTAGAATAACTCTTAATGATATTAAGACTTGGTTCCAAATATGAATGATAAGACCTATTCAGACCTGTTAAGAGCTAAAATTTTAATTAAAAAAAATATACTTAATGGTCTGATCTCTGAGTCATTCAGATTCAAACCTCTATCCAGTACAAACAAATAAGTCTTTAAGAGTATTTGTAGAGTCATTTTGTAGAATCTAATTGAAGGGGAATAAAGAGAAAATACAAGAACATATATGGTATAATTTCACAAAATGGGATTTAAGGAGGGTAAGTGTAGTCCCACTACATCGGATGAGGTAGCGAGGTTTTTTCTGATAGACCCTCGGCTTAGAACATAAAATAGTAAGAACACATGCTTAAAACAAAATTAAATAACACACTAATACATTATAAGAGAAACAATACACCCACATACTAGTACAAGACACTATGAACAGGAAACCATAAGACACATGCACTACCACTGGCACGGATACAAACAAATCACTCCCACCTAATAGCAAGGACACACTCTCACCTACTAATCCCTTACCCTAATTCACAACCTCCACACCTTTCTATCTAGAGGTCATGTCTTTCATAAGCCATAACTGCTCTCTGTCATGTCTAATCACCTCCCTTTAATATTTCTTCGGCCTACTTCTATTCTGTGTGAAATTATCCATAGCCAACCTCTCCTAACTCTCAACTGGGGTATCTGCGTACCTCCTTACTACATGCCCGAACTATCTCAGCATCACTTCTAGTATCTTGTCCTCTACCAAAATCACTCACATCTTCTCTCAAATAATCTCATTTTTAATCATATCTCTTCTAGTAAGTCTACACATCTATTGCAACATAATTATCTCCTCCATCTTTAGCTTTTGGATATGGGAGTTCTTCAATGTCCAATACCTTTCTCCATACAACATAGTCAGTCAGACTGCCACTCTATAGAACTTGCCTTTATGTTTAGGGATCACCTTCTTATCACATAAGACTCCATAAACGAGCCTTTTTTTCATCCATCCAGTATCAATACGGTGTGTGACATCCTCATTAATCTTTGCATTTCCTTGGATCATAGACCCAAGATACATGAAACTATTTTCTTCCCTTTTGAATGGATTAGGAATCTAGCTTCACTACCACGCCCGTCTCATGCGTTAACTCACAAAAATTGCACTCCAAATATTCGTCTTCATCCTAGTAAACTAGAATAAAGAGTAAATAAAAATCAAAATATGAAAGTAAACATCAATATCAATTCAAATTTTGGTAGTTGCTCTCTATTAAAGTCTTTTAATATCTTAAGATCACCAAGGGGCTAATGTTAGTGAGGTGTTATCGTTTAAAGAGAAATTTTCAGATGTACCTGACAAGCATAAAGTATAAACACATTTGGTTGTCCTCCCTATTACTTTCTAGAGGATAATACTATTTTCTTTTAATTAATTTAAGACATAAAAGTTGCATACATAAAAAGATATTAATATTAATCTGGGAAGATGCACTCATGAAAGTAGAGGTTTTTTGACTAAAATATAAATCCATATTACTCTGGTTAAAGTGGCCAAAGATTCTATCAAATGTCCTAGTATAGGAGCCTCATTAAGTTCTGATATTTTAGTAGATTTTCTAAATAAAAAATTCTACTTTAACCTTAACTACAACTACATTACGCTAGCCTCGTAGAATCTTTTAAATTAAATGATGCTACTTTAGTAAACCTTCTAAAACAAAAGCAAATACAAATTCTTTCAAGAACAAAGTTTCAATCAACCTGTAGATCTCAAATCCAGCCTCAGTATTTTTTTGGTCGTCAATGCCAATACCTCTTCAATCCACAACAAAGATTTATTAATTACACTTTAAGTTCTTGCATAATACTGAATCAATAAACGTTTTCCTATATGTAAATATATCATTATTGTATAAAATACATGTATAGCAATTGTCACGCCTTAAATTTTATTAGGAAGAATAGTCACCCATAGCCGTAAAGGCCCAAGAGCACCAACCCATAATCATGCATGTAACTATGATAATCAAAGGTTATTCCAAGTAGGATAGGATGCACATACAAAAGGTAAACCAAGTAGGCAACCCCAAAACTATATATACAAGACTTGGTTGTTGAGGTCACAATGTTTAAAAGACAAGAAACTTCCATGATTACCTTTACATTGGTCTACAAAACCTCTAAAAGATACATAGATTTAGTTAAGGTTGGGAAAAACCCCCATCTTACTCTTAACTACTATACAATGCCAAATATATATAACATACACGAAAAGTCCCAAATCAACCTAGAGCACATCAGTAGTCGTTGGATGTATGTGTTCCTATTGGGGAGGCATATTAGATAAAGTACCTGTGTGCCTACAACATAAAATGCAGGTCCCCTCCCCCCCCCCCCCCCGAGGGGTGACAATACAAACGTATGTACTAAATGTGTAAGGTTGAAAGTAACTATACATAAACAAGAGCTCAATTGAAATCAGATACAAGTTTATAGATAGTGCTAATAGACCACCTTTACATATACTTATGGAATTGTGTGAATTACATTTTTTTCTTTACTTTATAATCTCTGTAATCCAAGTGATACAAATAACTAGCCGATCAGCGGCAAATACACAAGTTAGGATTAGCTCATGCTAGAGTTACGCCCTTGAGTTTCCATCCATATATAAATAGATTGGGATCGGTCTATGCTATGATTTTACCCCTGAGTTGTCCCCCACATATAAAGAGATTGGGATTGGACAATGCTAGGTCTTTACCCCTGAGCTGCCACCCGTACATAACCAGATTTGCATTACAATCACGACCTAAAAAAGAGTCATGATGACATTTATTGCGACTGAACCATGATAACTAAGCCAATTACCCAAACTAAAATAAAGAAACAAAATCAATAATAATCTAAACCCAAGAAAGACTAGTCAAGATAATCACAGAATGAAAGTCTGGAGAAAATACATAAACTACCCAAAATCTGGTGTCATAATGTAAGAACTATCTGAACACTCTCAAAAGGTCCAATATATCAGGGGCTAAGCTTGCCCCTCTTCCCAAACCTTATCACACCCTTCATGGGCGACATAAGAAGGAAGAATTGATCACCAGTCTTAAAATTCAAGGCATGAAATATGTTGTCTAGATAACACTTTTGCCTACTCTAGGCTGCTCGGAGCCTATAATGAATCATTGGAACTCTATCCAAAGACTTGAGAAGCAAGTTAGCACTATAAGGCCTAACCTCTAAAAGTCTCAAATCAACTAATAAGGGATTGATAGTATTTATTATAAAATTTCTCAGAAGGGACCATCTCGATACTCGATAATCAATAATTAACACCTCACGATCGTGTCCCCCACCTCATAATCATAGGGGTTAAAATTGACTAACAATGAGTTTGGTCATCATGGTCACATAATTGGGCTTCACTATTGTGATGATTTAACCCAACCCGATCTACCCAAATTACTCATCGCAATCACCATACCACAGCCATGTAATCATAATGAAAGGAATTATCAAGGATTGGGATAATGAAACATGTCCATATAATTACCATAAAGATCTTAATTCACTAGAAATTACTTTAGCAGCAGTTGAAGCCAAGTTAAAAATATGTATGAAGGGATCCTTGGGATTCGTTCGAGACCCGACAGAAGAAAACAATATATGCTACTAAGCTAATTTTGATGTTCTGGACCTAATGGTGATGTCAAATTTTTGAAAAAAGTTTGTTTTTACAAAATTAAAATCCAGACTCTATTTTACTATTTTCCAAATGAGGGATTGAAATAAGATATAACAGTCCCAAAACTAAACCAACCTCTCTATTAACTCAAATTCGATATTCTGAATCTGTTGGTATAGTAGATTTTGCCATCTAACACTCTGAATAATAGATGTTCACCAAATTCAACTATATGGATCCTCAAGCCTCTAGAAATCACAAACTCGCACAACTCATTTCTAATTACATCGAGAATTGTGTCAACTATCTTCGAACCTTAAAATCAATATATAGTAACTACAGAGAAGGGTAAAATAAATAGAACACATAAAATTAAAAAATTCACAAATTATGGTCAATACAATTTCTTAGTCTATTTAATCCTTGAGATTGTTACTTTCATGGTCATAATATTATTAAGCTTTAGGATAATAGTCCACTATTAAGAGACACATAAATAAACACTTGATGCAGTAACAATGAGGTAGGGGGTAGTTTGTACACAAATGTAATATTGAGGAGCTGAAATAACCCATAGATCTTATTTGACTAAAAGGAGAATTCATGAAGCTTTGCTATTGAATGTAGACACGCAGATTTGATTTACATATGTATTGCAGTAAGTTCCAGATTTTGAGTTGAATTATCAATATTTACATTATCAAGAATGAACATTATAATGTTTTAACATGAATTTGATACATGGATCATTATGACTAATGGATATTGCTATTTCAATATTGATTGTGCTATAAGCACCCTATTACTTGATCATTTTCAGATTTTTGATAAAGATTTGATCTTTTAATCTCAGCTTAGATTATGAAATCTACTTTACAGTTTTATATTACAGTTTAACTTAGCAATTACACAGTTGGTTTTCGTAATAAATCATTATACTAGATTTTAAAGTGGATTTCCAACAGAATGAGCATACAGATTAAAGGGAGTAGTATTTAGCACCGAGTTGGGTATGTTCTCATGCCCCAGAACTATGAACCAATGTAGGTTTAGATTATCAGATTATTCTCATTTCTATATGGATGACAGATACAAATGTGATCACTTAGATTGGGTTATATTCCTTGGCAAGAGTGTGACACCTCTCCCCAAGAGGTTTTCCCATAAGGAAACTAGACGTTGGACTCCATGATATCTCACATGGTTTATGTCGGTTAGAAAAAACTCCCTAATAGAAAAAGTAAATAAATAGATTTTGAGTAAATTTTTCTACAGCCTACAGAAAAGAATAACAAAAAAGCTTTTAGAACTAAGTGTAAAGGCTCACAACTTATTGAGATATTGTTTTACAAAATATATTACCTATGAGATTTCAAATTTTAGATTACAGATACAGAAGTGGGTCCTTTCTATACTTAGGCAGCATGATTTACAGACATAACACTAGTACAACTTTTAGAACTAAATGTTATGACTTACTAGATTTATAAAGTATGATTTATTACTCATGACTATGATTCTCAGCTTTCAGTTATTCCAGCTTATGTGAGTCCTCTATATTTAGCATACATTGTTTTACAAGTTATGATTATGTTGAGACATTGTTTTATTATGCATTCACCCCCATATACTCAGTACATTCTCAAAGTACTGATCCACATATACGTTTATGTGTCACATTATCTCATAATGTAGGTTCAGGTGCTTAGTTCTAGCAGCGTGAGCGATTTCGAACATCTCCATCTACATCCCGACAGTTGGTGAGTCCTCATAGTTTAGGGCATTAGTCTTTCATTTTTTTCAAATTATTAGTAAAGATGATTCAGACAGTTCGAGTCAGCTGGGGGTTTGTCCCAGTAGCTCTGTAGTTATTAGTAGCAGAGGCTTGTATGACTGCTAGATATGATACAAATTATTCAGTATTGATTGTTCAGACTATTAAGTCTAATATTTTTCAGAGATTATATTCAGATATTTTCAGTTAGCTCAGATAGATTTCTGCATTCTAGTTTTGATGTTATATCTATATTTCCTCTATTATGAGATTCAGGCTTAGTAGAAGGAAAACAGGGTTAGCTTAAGGCTACTCATAATCTTGAGCACCGTGTGATAACTCGGGATCCATTTTTGAAGTGTAATAATCACCTTCTATCATGGTAAAATTAAACTAATTTAATAATTTGATCATTACTTACCTTAGCTTAAAAGAGGCTACTATATGAAAAACCTAGAGAAGTTTTGTGGCTGCTGTTGAACAGAAAGAGAGCTTATTATTCTTGAGAGAATTCTATCTATTTTATTGAATCGTTATGAGTTAAAATATGTTGAATTGACCCTTAAATAGTCTATATAGAACCTCTTCTTTTAGATCCATTTTCAGTCATAAATTGGTTCAAGTAGGTGATGCAACTACTTGCTTTATTTATATCTAAAATGGGTCTTTAACTTATTAGGCTTTTGGGACAAATTTTAGGTGTTGGGCTACTCATTCTTTTATCCTTTTATTTTACTTAGTTTGGACCTTAAATTAGTCCATTGATATAGACCTATATCTTATTTATTGGCGTTGGATCAATTAACTTTGTTCATATAGTTCAAGAAGGTGATTCACCTACTATCTAAATTACGTCACGCAACCACCTCAATATTTTATTCCACTTATAGATCTTAACACAATTATTTTAACTTACAACTTATATACACTAGGTCATTTTGAGCTTTACACACAAATAAAACCTTACGATCCCAAGTTTAAATACTAGTCTGACATGATTTTATTCTATCTTATTTCGCCTTGTTTTGAGAGCAATTTGTGTGCTTAACATGTTAATATTAATATAAATAAGCATTTAAGTGTCCAAGTGCGTGACTATGATGTCCAAAATATTTTTAAATAAGTTTGTATTTAATTGAGTAATTTAGAGTTCAACTCGAAAAACTAGTTTTACTAGCTTGAGCTAGGTGTGTCTAGTTGATTTCGTTGAATTCTAGTGTGTTTAATTTATTACAAATGTTTTAAATGTGTAATTATGAGTAGAATAACTTGTTTGTAATGTGCAAAGCTTAATTTAATTAAGTCAAGAGTTTGAATACTAAGTGGAAGATCATTATGAATTTGCCTTGTCTTAGCTTTTATTTTGATTCATCGCTGAGGTTATTGTGTTGATTGGATATCTAATTTGGGGTGTGTGATATTTTAGGAGGCTTTGTAAACTGATTACGGTGATATATATTATCGATAAAAAGGCCAAAAAATTATTAAAAATATACTATAAAAGACATAAAAAAAAAGGTACATTCAACATTTAACCAGACTTTTGAACGTAAATTACAGTGAGTCGATGCAATATCGTCGCGTCACATCAATTTTCCCTACGTGTTGAGCAACGTGTTGCGTCGATAATTCATGCAAGGCAATTAAATGCCGCCAACACAGCACAGAACTGTCCTAATTGGAATTCAAGTGGTGGCACACGTACCAAGGCAAATTAGTGGGAATCTTTTCAATCCCATTTCTTTTTCGGATTATTATTATTATTATAATATTAAAGGGGTCACGGTTGGTACAACTTTGGGGGAAATTTTGTCAACTTTGAACAACAATATATACCAGGATACGGCTAGAACAGGTTGGAAAAAAGATTGACGACGCGGCTACATGAGTTATTAGGTTTTAATTTTTTTTTATGAAATTTTTAATTTTTTATATCATGTATTTAATTATTTAAATTATAATTATGAATGTTATTGATTAAAAATTTCTCTTTTCGTGGTTAAATTTAAGAACATAATTGTTATTATTATTATTATGTTGAATTAATTTTGTTAATTTTGCTTATCAAAGGTTGTTTATTTATTTTTAATTTATTTATTTTATGGATTGATCACCCATAAAATACATATATTATCAATCTTTTGATTTCGGGAGAGGGAATAGAAGATAGAACATGGGAATAAATAAAGTTTGTGTTTTTGTTCTTTTATAAAATAAAGAATTAATTTTAGTATATAGAACAGGAATGTACTTAGATGTCTTACTTGATTCAATGGTAGGATGATAACCTTAATTCACCTAATTGAATTATTACATCTCTGCTTAACGATGTAGTTGTAATTTCCATATTAGGTAAAAGATTAGAGGTTGGGAAAGCATGATCATGCAATTAACCCTACGAATCAACAACCAAGATAACCAAATTGACGAATTAATTTCAATAACATAGTATGATTGTTCGGAGTGCTTTAACCCTGAACTTTTTCTCCATTGATTTTTCTAAGTACTTTATTTTTATGCACTGTTTATTTTATTTTTAATTTACAACTCTATAACTCTATTTGCTACTCTCCTCAATTGGTTAAATTAGAATTAGATAGTCGGCGAACGCAAGTCCCTGAGAGATCGATACTTGGGCTTCCTTGAAGCCACTTTAATACTTGATAAGACCACGTACACTTGTGTGTGCGCTTGAGCGTTGTTAAGTTTTTCCACCATTTCTGGGGACTTGTAATTAGGCAACTATCTTATTTTTAGTTTTCTATATTGAGTTGTAAATAGTTTTTTTTTAGTTTATTTTTATTTTCTTTTATTTCTCTTTTTATCACACTTCTTGATATGTCAGACTGGGATAGATGATTTTCGAGTGATGACAATTCTTGTTATTTTTGTAGGGGTCCACATCAAGCGGCTTATTGTCCAGATTTTGATGGAAGTACATGGATGGTACCTTCAAAATATGATGCGAATATTGTTCTACCTGTGGAGCAGACTATAACTTGGTGTTTGGTTTGTGCTCAAAGTGGTCATACTGCAGCTATATGTGTTGTCAACCCCGATTCAGAATTGTTTGTGGGCTATGCTGAAAGGTAAAATTATATAAACAACTACAATCGAACGGGACGAAATTAGTCACAAATTTAATCATGGAATATCCAGAAACAGTTTCAGCAGCAACAACAAACATGCAGGCCACAACTCAAACTAGCAACTTGGAAGAGATGCTGAAATAACTTTTAGCGTCTCAAGTATAGTTCTTGGAAGACATGAAGCACTATCAGAAGACTGTGGAGCAATTGGATAATAAGCTGAAGGTAGATACAGAGTTGACTTCCCAACCTGTTGAAGATGAAGTTGTGGATAATTCAAGGAAATTTGAGTACTCGAAAACTAAAATTGTTGAACAGGTTGAGGAAATACTAATGCCACCATGTCTATAATGGCTAAGCAAAGAAAAATATAAAAAGGATATTAGCCAATCTGTGGAACAACCACAAGAATCGCAACTACTTAATTGTCATCTTTATCTTGAGACTGAAATTGAGAAGGTGAATAGAAGCGAGTGTGTAGTAGATAGTGTAAATTTTGAAGTAGGAATGGTTGGGCCTCACTCAAAACACTTTTATACATTATGTTTAGATGATATCTTATTTGTGGAATTATTTAAAATAGTGGAAGAGTGTGAATATAGGAAACAAGAATCCTATATTCTTGATTTTACACCAGATAAGCAATATAAAAACACACCTCACTTCAAGGCCGAGTGTTTTACCATGCACATTTCATTACTCGGTTCCTTAATATTTGTACCACCACCCTATGAGTGAGGCAAAAATATGAATGCAAAGTTGGGGGTGAAATTTATATCCTCAAGGTGGAGGGAAAAATTGAGTTGGATCGTGCCGCAATACTAAATCAGTCGCTGCTTAGGAGGTAACCCAAGTTAATTAGGTATGTTTTCTTTTCAGTTTTTTTATTTTTGTGTTGTTTTTGGTTGAGTCACAGGTTAATGGGAAGTCTGACTACCATAAACTTGAGCTTGGAGAATGGCAAAGATTGAGTGTGGGGTCCCATAGATTTCATTTATGTGTGAAGATGCTACTATCTAGGCCTAGAGGCCTCAGGGAGTATTTCTATCTCTTACTTTAAAAATTCACTTTAGGGATAAAGTAGATTTTTAAGTAAGGGGTGGAAAAATTTTCAAATTTAGTTCAATTTGAAAAAATTTAGGTTAGGAATAAGTGGGATATTCGTGTTGGTGCTATTTTTGATTACATGATGCAAGTGATTTTATTGGTAAAATCATGTTTATTGATGTGAATTGCTATTTTTCAGATTCTTAGGCTCAAGTTTATGACTCTTGTATTTGTTGGCGTAATTTTGAATTCATGTTATTGTTGGTTGGGAGTCTCTGATGATTGTGTGTAAAGCAAAATAAAGAATATGGATTTAGGATATGATTTAGGCATTTCTTTGATAGCCTTGTCTTATACCTTCTTTTTACCTACCTTGGTGCTTAATCCTAGTTAACCCCCATTAAGCCTTTGGCTTATTTTCTTTGGCAACCTCATATGTAGCCTAATCCCTTCTTTGATAGACCACAATTTGATTCAAAGAGCTCCTAAGTGCTTTAGTAAAAAAAATTGAATTAGTAAGGAGTTTGAGAAATTGAAAAAGAAAAAGGTGAAATTAATGCCCCAAGGTAATAATTATTGGTGTGATAATTGATGTGTAATAGATGGTTGTGATATAAATGATGTTAAAAATATTGTCATGATTGTGAAAAAGGAAAAAAAATTAATTCTTGTGGTAGTAAATATGTGTCCACCAAGTGTTTGTGAAAATACTTAAAAGAGATGGGATAAAAATAAAAGGATTGAGAGGGCAAAAAAATGATGTAATTTGGTTGTTGGAGATTGATTTTAAATGTATAACATAGTGTATTAAAGCGCTTAGAGAGGTTAGTCACTATTCCTAAATAGTTTCTACCCATCCTTTAGCCTACATTACAACCCGAAAAAGTCCTAATTGATCCTAAGTTCATCATTCCGATATTAGTGAAGCATTACACTAAGGGAAAGCCTATCGTTCATTGTGTGTAACTTGTGAATTCTTTGTGAGAGTAAGCGTAATTTGATTCTTGTACCCATTACATTATAAATTGCATTATTGTGAGTAATCATGGGTAACTCTCTTGTTGTGAGGGCGCATGTTTGATGAATGTGGATGAATTGTATGATGTCCTTAATTGAATGATAAGTATGAGTTTGCCACTTAGGTGAGTCAATTCTTGAGGTTAGGATGTTTTGGAGTAGTGTTAATGAGCTATCAATTGTGTAAATAACGTGCTTTGTGTAGAAACTTGCATTTCGTGTAGTCATTATAGTACTAGCTTGAATGTCTTGCATTTAGTAGAAGTGTAGCGTCACCTCAGATATTTATGCTTAGAGTAAAGAGTTGTTCAAGGAAGAACAAAAGTTTAAGTGTGGGGTGATGATCTGAGGTTGTTTTATACACTTTTGTATCATTATTCTAGCTTATTTCGCTTTGTTTTGAGAGTAATTCGTCTGCTTAACATGTTAATATTGATATAAATAAGAATTTAAGTGTCCAAGTGCATGACTATGATGTCCAAAGTATTTTTTTAAAACAAGTTTGTATTTAATTAAGTAATTTAGAGTTCAACTCGAAAAATTAGTTTTACTAACTTGAGTTAGGTGTGTGTCTAGTTGGTTTTGTTGGATTCTAGTGTATTTAATTTATTTCAAATATTTTAAATGTGTAATTATGAGTGGAATAACTTGTTTATAATGTGCAAAGCTTAATTTAATTAAGTCAAGAGTCTAAATAATAAGTGGAAGATCATTACGAATTTGTCTTGTCTTATCTTTTGTTTTGATTCATCGTTGAGTTTATTGTGTTGTTTGAATCTCTAATTTGAGGTGTGTGATATTTTAGGAGGCTTTATGAGCTGATTACGGTGATATATTATTAATAAAAAGGATGAAAATTTATTAAAAATACATTATAAAAGGCTGAAAAAAGAGGGACGTTCAACACTTAAACCAGATTTTTGAACGAAAATTTCAGTGGGTGGATGTGATACCGTCGTGTCGCGTTGATGTGCCCAACGCGTTGAGCAACGTGTCGTATCGATAATTCATGCAGGGCAATTAAATGCCGCCGACACAGTACAGAACTGTCCTCTACCAAGGCAAATTAGTGGGAATCTTTTCAATCCCATTTCTTTTTCGGATTATTATTATTATTATATTAAAAGGTCACAGCTGGTACAACTTTGGGGGAAATTTGGTCAACTTTGAACAACAATATATACCTGGATACGGCTGGAACAGTTTGAAAAAAAGGTTGACGGAGGCGGCTACACAGTTTATTAGGTTTTAATTTTTTATTTAACTTATAATTTTTTATATCATGTATTTAATTATTTGGATCATAATTATGAATATTATCGGCTAAACACTTTTTTTTTCAGGGTTAAAGACAAGAACATAATTATTATTATTTGGGATTAATTTCGTTAATTTTGCTTATCATATTTTGCTGTTTGTTTATTCTTAATTTAATTATTTTATGGATTGATCACCCATAAATTACATATATTGTCGACCTTTTGATCTCAGAAGAAGAAATAGGGAGATAGAACATGGAATAAATAAAGTTTGGGTTTTTATTCTTTTATAAAATAAACAATTAAACTTAGCGTCTAGAACAGGAATGTACTCTGATACCTTACTTGATTCAAATGTAGGATGATAGCCTTAATTCACTTAATTGGATTATTACATCCCCGCTCAACGATGTAGTTGTAATGTCCATATTAGATAAAAGATTAGAGGTTGGGAAATCATGATCATGCGATAAACCCTACGAATCAACAAGCAAGATATGCAAATTGACGAATTAATTTCAATAACATAGTATGATTGTTCGGAGTGTTTTAACCCTGGACTTTTTCTCCATTGATTGTTCCAAGTAGTTTATTTTTACTCATTATTTATTTTATTTTTAATTTACAATTCTATAACTTTATTTGCTACTCTGCTCAATTGGTTAAACTCATTAGATAGTCGGCGAACGCAAGTCTCTGAGAGATCGATACTTGAGCTTCCTTGATGCCACTTTACTACTTGATAAGACCACATACACTTGCGTGTACGCTTGAGCGCTGTCAAATACCTTCATCGATGTTAACTTGATCATGCCGCATTGAAATGTACAACGATTTTCTTCAAACCTATTTTACTATCACTACCCATATAAAAAATTGAGCCCATTACCTATATCACAAGGTTATGTCAAGTTTCACATAAGTGGAACGAGTACGCACAAAATACGGAATGTTAAAAAAATAATATCATATTGTATAAAATATATATCACTCCTACGTATATATTGCAAAATATATCATTATTATATAAAATATTTTTCTATGTAGTAAAAAATTGTTATAAATATATTATACATATTTTAGGAATAGATCTTCATTGTTTTTTCTACGCACGTCCTACCGACTGAGCACCGCCAATTCAACCCACCCACCCCAATCTTTTCAAAAATTAAATCCCTCAAAATGGTTGATACAGAATTTAAAATTAATTTGCTATTATGTGGCGGGAAAGAAGAATGAATTGTGGCATTTAATGACGTTTCATGGTGGTGAAAGAGATGGGGATAGTGTCACTGCTTGACGATGCTTTCATGCAATGAGATAGACAAAAGGTGGCAGCAAGGAAGTGGTCACTAATGTTGCTTCTATTTTTGTATTCTACTATCGTTAAAATCATTGTGCTTATTAGTTCAACCAATGTTCAGTTTTGGTTGACAATAATGGACGACAATTATAGTATAGGAGAGAAGAGAATGACTTTCAAAATGAAAAACTGAAAGCGAGAAATAAAATTTTAGAATTTGGGTATAACTTCTTATTATTTGAACCTAAAATGTATTTCAAAGGAGCACCCAAGGATGTAGCCTGATGGTCAACGAAGTGTGTTGAGAATTTGAGTCTTGGTGGATAGAGTTACCACATATCTGTTGGTGGTGGGAGGTAGCAGGTATCCCGTAAATTTAATCGAATTTAGTTGAGGTGCATGAAAGTTGGCCTGGTTACCACAGTTATCCAAAAATATATATATTTTAAATCAGGGGCGGACCCACGTGGTATCCAAAGGGTTCACCCGAACCCCCTCGGCAAGAAATTACGTTGTATATATAACGTAAAAAATCTATATTTATGTATATATATTAATTTTGAACCACCTAAAAACAAGGTTGTTGGATAGCCTAGTGGTTCTATGTCCGCTTCTTGAGTCGCTCCTTTAGCCCTCTGTCGTGAGTTTGATTCCCACTACCAGTAAAGACTTCTTTTTTTTAAAATCTATTTTGCACAGCTGCTATTGTAGTTGTCTTGTACAGTTATAAAAAAAAAAAAAAACGCATGTACAGCTGCTATACCTTGAAATTATATTTTTCTGACGTATTCACATATTTATATTTTTATTTTTTTGAAACCCTGAAATAAATTCCTAGATCCGTCACTATTTTAAATGATAAAATTTAGAATCTATATCTACAATTTATAATATATTATAAGTGTGAATATCCTTAAAAAGTGATTTGAAATTTTTGTATTTCATTAAAAATTTTCACAATAGACAAATCAACTTTTCACTTTTTAAAAAAAAACTATTTAATAATTTAACCTGTAAAATAGAATTAGAAAATAGTGACCTACTCAATCCATTAGGAATCAAATAGTTTTTTTTTATTTCTCACTCGATATCCGATACTCGCATTGGAGTCCGGCTAATTCAGATTCGCGCCGTGTAGGGCCCCATTCAGAGGAAGCGATCCCTACTAAGAATTTTTCTATACCCAGAGCTCAAACCTGAGGCCTCTGGTTAAGAGAGGAGCAGCCCTATTCGCTGCTCCACATCCTTTTGTGACAGAAGTCCAATAGTTTATCAAGCATATTATCCTAAAAAGAATTTGTTCACCACATCTATATTTTATAGAAAACAAACTAAATGTCGGGTTTGTTTGGTACGACGAAAAATGTTTTTCATTGAAAATGTTTTCCTAGAAAATGTTTTCTAGGAAAACAAGTTATTTTCTTACTTATTTTTTCATGTTTGGTTGATGAGTAGAAAATATTTTTTGGTGTTTGCTTGGTGCGTGGAAAATATTTTTAAAAAAATATTTTTTAGTGTTTGGTTGGTGATAGAAAAACATTTTTCGAAATATACTTTTTTTATTTGGCTAGAATGTAAATACTTTATAGGAAAATAGTTTCATGCTCCTCCATTCAAACCCCTATGCTTTTCGATACTCCCCAACCCAACTAGTAACTTTCCCAAACGCATGAAGCATTGAATTTAGTAAGTTCCCAAATATATATTCCACACGGTAAATCTAATTTTGAATACTTTAGTAATGCTAGTAACACTAATCAAAATTAGCTAACTATTAAACTAGTAAGCCAATAGTGAGATCATGATTCTTGTAATAAAACACCAAGTAATTAAATACTTTACAGCCAAGTAATCAAATAGTAGTAACTAAAACAATTGTGTTGCATATCTATCTAGTAGCCAAATCCAACATGATCCACAAATTAAAACAGAGTATTAGGTAGAAAATAAGCAATTTTCAAGACATAAGTGCACGAATAATAATTGTTTTCATACCCTATCAAGCTATGTTCTTCCAACCCATTTGTTTATCTATCTTTGTCGTTTGAATCTTTCCAACCATAACTTTTAGAGATTCTGACTTTTCATCATAACCGTCTTGGCTAAAGTATCAAACTCATTACATAGATTTTTGATAAATTTTCATCTTTGCTTGATTTAACTGATTCCACAGATACACCACTATGCATAAATTCATTCGTCGTGAGATCCATTTCCACTGTTGTAGACACATCTTTGATGGAATTCTGCCTGGAGGTACTTCTGTCAAGTATGGTCCTCTCTTGATCAGTGTGCTCCTTCATGTCCTCCTTCCTATTTTTTTCACATCTTTGGGAGAAATAGTATAAGCTTGATAGTTTTGAGAACAATCTAGGAGCATTGTAGGATCACCTTCTAGGGGCAGTTCATCATGGTGAGCAAGATCATGTCTAATAAACACATTCTCTAGGATTATTTCATCTTTAAAAAGACTAGATGGTGAGGAGTGAGCACTATACCTCTTCTCAAGTTCAATCGAATTTGATTTTCAACTCTTGGAAGGTGACTCTAGCTTAGCATCATTGAAATAGTAGCTAGAATTATCATAATCATCAGATCACGGGATCAGTATTCACCAAACAACCAATAGCATTTTGAAGATTCTTATTTGACAAATCACTGGTACCGGGAGCAAAATCAGCAGACAATTATTTCACTTGTGTAGGAACGGATACACCCAAATCCTTGCTGCTAAGTTCAAATTGAATTATGGCCGAACAGGATCCACATCTCATTCTCTTCTTACTCTTTCCTGTCATCGTTAGTTTCTTACGTAGCTTCAGCAGCTCAAAGTAGCTACAACACGTAATGAAAGGGGCACCACCTTGTTATAGCTTGACATACACATCCAACTCTATGGTTGACAACCACTCTTCTAGGATAACATCGATGACCAAGGCCACCATTTTCTGACTCCAGGTTACTAGAAGTTTTTGTAAGTCGCCATCATCCAAAATCTCCTTACTTTTCACTGCACAAAAGATTACAAAAAAGTTCCGTCGTACTGAATATGGGAATACCAAAGAAACAAATGTACAGGGAGAAAGTGTTCAGTTACTTTGTTAAAAGCCTTATCTAAAATCTTAAACCATTAAAAATGCCACATTTACTTGATCATTTTTAATTTATCCCCTCTCGCGAGGGCTGACTTTTTTTTTAGAAAAAGTAAGTTGACAATGTTTTTTGGTGAATCAGTAAAGGTGAGACTTAGAAAAATAAAGCTAAAAAAAATTATCTAGTATGGGAATTGATCCAGTAGCACATAAGCCGTTTTCTCACTTAATAAGTGAAATTGCAACATTATCTCCACCACAAGTCTCTCATTTGGCTGAAGCAGCACTTGGTTGTTTCAAAGATGAATAACTGCAGGATCACTTTGTGCCCAAGAATTTCATAAGCTTCATGTGCAACATCACATGAACCAAGGTCCAAAGGAGTCTTTTTCCTGAGCACAATACTGCCATTAATCATTTGCTTGCCTTTGGATGCCATTGTCTTTTTCTTACTAACAAAGCACTAGGTTTGGACTTGTTATGAGAAAAACAAAGGCAGGATACTCTCATTTTATAGGTGAAGAAGAACGGCCAGTCTTGTAATCCACTTTCAAAGTGTTGTTTGTTGTATTTCAAAAAGACTCCTTGATTACCAAGACTAATTGGTAATTGTGCATTTACTAAATTTATAGCTGTGACCCTTTGTATTTTGCATTAAAATTCATTCTTAAGCACAAAATCAACAACTGAATAGAATCTCAATCTTATAAAATCACGAATAACAAAATCTAAAATATAGGATATTTCTATAGGCAGAAATCAGTGATCTCAAAATATTAGTAAAATATCCTTTATAGACATATTCATTAAGCATTAAATAAACTTGAATCAAAGTCCTAAGATATTCATATAGCTTGAATCCACTGCTAATTGCTCAATTAACTCACAATAACTTACCAATTTTTATTGAAAGTTAAACAAAAAGTTTATTTTTTGAACAAAATTGAAATCAAATAGAAACCTAAACGAGCATAAGAGAAAAAATTGAAAAAAAAAATTACCAAGCATCGTAGAAGAAATTAGTTATGGAACATACCTTCGAAACTCTTACAGTGGCGAGAATAGAGAGTGACAGGAGAAAACCCTAACATTGAAGACCACAGTGAAATCTGTTGTAATGCAAGCTCAATTTTGTTTGAGATGGAGATGGAGAAGAAGGGTGAGGGTGGAGTAGTAACGTAGTCTTAAAATTTTCATAGGAAAAATGACTTCCCTTGGTTGATTAGGAAAGTCATTTTAAGCCTCCTTGGAAAATGTTTTCTCCATACTTTAATATAACCAAACAAAGAAAAATGAGAAAATGTTTTCTAGAAAACATTTTCCATCATACCAAACACACTCGTAATGTATTTAAAAAGAACATGTAAAACTCTTAAAAATCTTACCTATATGGAAAAATAAAGTTTTCTACTTCTTAAAAAAGGTAATATAAACGTCTTAAAAATTGTATAAATATAAACATCTCTCTCTGTCTCTCTTAGAGAAAAAAATTCTTCAACATGAGATTTCAAAGACAAAACGAAGCCGCATGTTTTTGCTGGTCAAGAGGAAAAGTTGTATTGATTTGGAGTTTATATTTTTTAGTATGTATATTACGATGAAGAATTCTTTACACTATTTTCTTTACCAATTGAATTTACTTATCATAACGTTTAACTCAATTAACATAATATTTATCTGAGTTCTTATTACATTGTGGTGTGTTCTTTGTATAGCATTTTTCGATTTCAGAAGTAGTACCTATATATGAGAAACTTCTATCCATTTTTGCCATAGCCATAAGTCCTAAACCCGAGTTACTACTAGCTTGATTGAATTGTAATTTTTGTCGCTTCTTTTTTCCTCTTTCCTTCTGTCTTATAATAGAATAAAATTCACAATGTAGTTAACCATTTGCAATTGTTAACTCCCACATGACGTGAAACACATGTTTAATACACTTCTATTTATTTAGTTTTAAGATTCGCCATTGGATTAGAATTTCTTTATATGAATTAATATTAATTATGATGTCTTTTCTGAATTTAAATTTAGATTTCACTTTAGGTTTAGGAGTTTTGAACAAACTGTCGTTGTCTCAAAAAATTAAGTTTAATTTTAAGTATTTAATGCTACTTTAGTTTTGGAACTCTTTTACTAATTAGTTTAAGTTGAGTTATTGTTAGTTTTCAATTATAGCTCCATTTCTTTTGTGAGAACACTAGCCTACCAAAAATTAGGTATTTGAAATCAACCAAATTCTAATTGTATGTTCATATTTTTTCATTGGTGCTAAAATTCTTTGACTAATTTGTGATGGATTCTAACTCCTCAAACATTCACATGAAATAGAAATTCCCCTCATTTTAATTATACAACTTAAAAAAAATAAACAATAAACACTGTTTTTTTAAAATATCCCTAAAACAAAATATTTTAAAATGGATGTTAAACCTATAATCTAAGTTCTAGAAATTTATTTTTTAGCGTATAAGTGTGAACCTCACCTATAGTATGTCGGAGAAGTTTTATATTATAGTTTTTATAAAAAAACTTAAAGATTTTAGAGAAATAAATATGTCAAATCACTTATATAACCAAATTTATGGGGGGGGGGGGGGGGGGGGGAAAAAGATGATAGAAAGGAAGAAATAATAAAAGAGTTAAATTAATAAATTATTTATATTATTCAAGTGACATATTTTATGTTGGATATACTTCTAACCGACATTAACCTCAGAAGTCATCTATGAATTGGGTAAAGAGACTAACCATGCTTAACTGTCTGTCATGGATGAACTAAAGATTCAAATGTTCACTCACATGCATGTGTAAAAATGAATGGATCAAGCAACGTATTTAGTATTCAATACACAAATTTTACAAATTAACATATAGATTGATATGACATAAAATTTTACAAATTAACATATAGATTGCTATGACATAAAAAAATTATTTTTAAAGTTGGATTGAAAATTTAATTTCTAATAGAAAGTTAGAGGAAAATATAATTTTTAATTGAAAAATTAGATGAAATAAACATATCACCACTGAATGAAGTATCCAGAAAACATATAAATATAATTGCTACAAATTATTTTTGAAGTTACACGGAGATTGTCGACCTCTATGGTAGAATCAGCCAGGGGACCTGAGAGGCGATGGTTTATGATCAAAACCCTTAGTCCGATAGGGTGATAGTATGAAGCTCATTCCCTAATCCCTATATTCAATATGGTGCCCAACACTCTCCTACTTTCCCTTTGATAGTGATACTGCTTGAGTGTATGTATTAGGTCTAGATCTTGCTATAAAAAATAATCTATGACTTGACATCGGTAAAACTTGGGGAGAGTGTCTAATTTGGGGGTCGGAGTTGAGTCTAGAGTCGAGTTTATATAAAGATTAGATCCAGAGTCTAAAGCTTCAGATTTGATTCGGGGTCGAGAGTCAGGATTTGAATTTCAGGGTTTGGAGTTCGATTGAAAGTCAAGTCATGAGTCGTGGTACAAATTCGTGCTCCATGTCGGTTCAAGAATTAGGATCTTGGATCAAGTATCGAGCAAAAATTGAATGTCAGGACCAGAGTCAATAGTTGATTTTGCTGTCAGGATTGGGTCTCGATTGAGAGTCAAGACCCATAAAGATCAAAACTGTCAATGACTGAATTGTTGGTAATATGTAAATTTCCTTAGATTGTTACCTAATTTTTATTTTGATAGCTACTTTTTAGTAGTTTTACTTTTCTTTTGTATATTTTATTGATTGGGCTTGGATTTTCCATTAGTTAGCTAGGCTAGTTTTGAGATTTCTTTCTTTCTCTTATCTCTCTCTTTCTCTTGAGCTCCCTTTCTCTCTAATGTCTTTAACATCTTCTTTGACGTGACCGCGCTACTCCGATGATGTTGGCATCTTAGTAGCATCGGCGATAGGTAAGAAAGATTTATCTATCTATTTTTTTTTGTCTATATCTCGCTCTTTCTCTATCTCTATCTCTCTTTTCATTTCTCTCACCGACGAGTTTGGGCTTCCGCCGCTTCTGAGATAAACTATGTATTTTAAGTTATGGATATCTATGAGTTATTTTTATTCCTATATTGATGATAGGCGAATATACGCGCCTATATCAATATATTTTGCCCATATTTGTGCCATGTTTTGAGAACAAACCATATATTTCATGCACTTTTAGTCCTTTTTCCTATAAGTGAGCTAACGAACATGATAAGCAAAGTTTTAGGTATAAATGATGCAGAATTCAGCATTTTATGGCTTACTTGACGCCAAAGAAAGCTCACGAAGGAAGGGAAGTAAGTTTACACGCCTAAGGACCTAAAACGCTGCATAGAAAAGCTGTCCCGGGCTAAAACAGCATTTCTGAAGACTTTGGGGACTTGCAGTAACTTAGTTGGATTTAGACAATGATACATTAACCTAGTACAATTGGGTTATGTATTTCATTAGTTTATTTGGATTATGATAATGTTACATTAACCTAGTACATTTGGGTTAAGTATTTCATTAGCCTAGTAGGATTTGGTTAGATATTTATTTACCTAGTAGGATTAGGATATGGGTATTATAAATACCCTATCATGCTAGAGATTTTTATTCATCTTCTATTCAACAATTAATTCTTCAACTATCCTTCTATTCTACAATTCTACAACTCTTCTAATCTTTCCATCAATTCAATTTTTCTTCTATTCATCTATTCTTAATTTCCGCAACAAGAGAATCGTTACTTTTGCCTTGAAATTCACGCCTCACGCCTACCACCTGTGCTACACAAAAATCATCAATCTTGTGGTATAAAAACAATGTCAATAGTGATCTCCTTCGCATTCATGGGTAACTAAACCTCTCTGTTGGGGTTATGGAAGCCGAATGAGTTACTATCTATTGCTGTGAGTTTGTGAGTTCACGACACGTATACTGCTTATATCATTATTCTATTCCTCTTAATCTACATTCTTTGTGGTTGCAAACGCAAGAATACGCCAGTATAACATTTAACTTGTTCGAAAGAAAGGTTATTTGTCTGGAAAAGCGATAGTGTCAAGGTAGTAGGACACCCTTTCCTATTAAAAATCTAGTGCCGTAACTGGACTAACCTCTTGGAGAATTCGTACCGTTAGACACGCTTTAAGCTCGAAAGAGTTAAAGTGAAATAATCCTCGAATAGGTCGAAACACGCCTGGATTTACCATCGAATACAATTCTCTATAAGCAGTTGCATGTCAGAATTCTACATACTCATAGCCAATAGAGACGTATACCTCAGAAGGTGGACATAACCCCAACGCTTCAATTCTCATTGTTTCACAACCCACGAATTACTCTCTTTTTACTTTGTTATTTTTAGCTTTTACTGCATTACTTTGTTTACATTACTTGCAAGACAAGACTCCCCCCTTCTTACGAGACTTGCACCAAAATTTTAGTAATTTTGCTTACTTGTTGGTCAAGCTATTCCCTGTGGGATCGACACCCAACCCAGGTTGGGTTCTATATTTGCTAATGACCGCTTTACACTCCTACGAGAGCTGTAGATTGAGCGTTATCAAAAATTGGCGCCGTTACCGGGGAATACGAGTGTCAATCAAGTTCGTGATAATTACTAGACCCTTTGGTCAAAGATTCTCGTACTTTTACGTTTAGTTTTTGTTTTTGTTTATTGCAGGTTTTTCTTTTAGTGCATGCCCCATACTAGAAGTTCTGGTCAACCGTTATTACCAATCAATCCTGAACCACAACGAATTAAAAGAATGGAAACACAAGCAGAAATCGACAGGATGGCTGCTCAACACGAGCAGGCGAGATTAGCCGTTCTTGCTGCCGCCCAAGTACACCAGCAAAACATTGATAATCCTGGGCGAGAAACTAATCCTGACGATGAAGATTTAGGTGATGACGAGTTGATAAACCCAAGGCATATTGCTGAAACTACAACACCTGCCAACAGAAGAGGTTGACAAGCTCGGTATAGATATGATCGCCAACCTATGCACCCAGCTTTCGACGATGATGATGATGATCTTGATGGTCTCGGAGCCACTGGAGCTATAATTCCACCACCATTAGCTCCCGGAGCCAAGTTCAACATCACTAGCACCATGATTCAGTTATTGCAACTCAAGGGATTATTTGGTGGACTAGCAGGCGATGATCCGAATATGCATCTCATCAACTTTATCTCTACATGCAAGTCCTTTGACAATCCTGGTGTTGGTCAGAATGCTATTCGATTACGTCTATTTCCATTGTCTCTGTATGGGGAGGCAACACTATGGTTGAATGGGCTGACTCCTGATTCAATTACAAATTGGAGGCAATTGAGAGACGCTTTCCTAGAAAGATTCTTTCCGCCATCCAAAAGGGCTCAATTGAGAGATGAAATCAGCAACTTTCGTCAGCTTCCCTTTGAAGCTCTTCATGAAACATGGGAGAGGTTCAAGACAAAGCTAGCGAGATGCCCAAACCATCATATGACTAATGTTCACCTCATGGAGATATTGTATAGAGCCTTGAATTCAATAACTAAATCAGTGGTGGACAACGCAGCTGGAGGATCTTTCATGGACCTCACCTTTGGTCAAGCAAGCAATATGCTAGATCGTATGACGAAACAAAGTAGAGCTTGGCATACCAGGGATTCTGAGGTAGCAAGCCCCACTTTATCTATTGGCATAACTGCAGACCAAAGAAGAAGAGAAGAAGAACGTGATCAAGACATGGCGCACATAAAAACACAAGTGGATCTTCTTACAAAGCACTTATTATCAGGGAAGACCGAAAAAGTGAAAGCTATTGCGTCAAAAGGAAGAGACGAATCTGATTCTGAAGAGGAGGCCAACTACTTGAACAATCAGGGGGGTTTCCATGGGAATGCCCAAGGAAACCAAGGTCGGAACTATTATGATAAATCTGGAAACAAAGACCAAGGTAGTTGGAAGAAAAACAATGAAAAGAGTGGTTTGTACGTTCCCCCTGGTAGACGTGACACCACCACATCTAATTCTGGAAGTATGAAAGACTTGATGGCTAAGTTATTGAAAGGAGTGGAAGCAACGAGCGCGGGAGTTACGGAGGTAATTAATGATTTGTCCTCCATGAAGCAATTAGTTGATTCTCACTCCACTTCTATCAAGCAAATAGAGCAGTAATTGAGCCAAATTTCAGCAGCACTCAATCAAAGAAAGGTGGCACCTTACCTAGCGATACTGTGAAAAACCCAAGGAATAATGGGTCATGCATGGCCCTCACTACCAGAAGTGGTAAGGTACTAGAAACTTCAGCAAAAGGCAAGCAAGTGGTTGACGAAGTTGCGGACATGGACGACAATGAACAAGGAGAAGATGCCGCAGCAACTACTCCAGACGTCAAGGACGTCACTCCCAACGACGTACAACCTGAAAAAGTGGAAAAACTGAAGCAAGAGGAGAAGAAAGCCACGGAGAGGACACTTCCATACCCACCACCACCTTTTCCCCAAAGATTGAAAAAGGTGGTGGATGACACTAAGTTCAGCAAATTTATGACTATGTTGAAGCAGCTGACCATTAATGTTCCATTGGTGGAGGCACTTGAACAAATGCCTGGGTATGCAAAGTTTATGAAAGATATTTTGACAAAGAAGAGGGCAGCAAGTTATGAGCTGAAGGATGATGTGCATCATTGTAGTGCAATTGCTACCCGATCGATAGTTCAGAAGAAGGCCGACCCCGGAGCTTTCACGATTCCTTGCACCGTTGGATCTTTGAATTTTGCCAAAGCAAAATGTGACTTAGGAGAAAGCATCAATTTTATGCAATTATTGATATACAAGAAGTTGGGGTTGGGTGATCCTACTCCAACCAATATGAGGCTCGTCATGGCGGATAGGTCGGTAAAACGACCTGTTGGTATTCTATGTGATGTCTTGGTAAAGGTTTCTTCATTCATATTTCCGGTAGACTTTGTTATTTTGGATTGTGAGGCAGACTCAGAAGTTCCCATAATCTTGGGGCGCCCTTTCCTAGCTACAGGAAGTGTGCTCATTGACTTGAGAGCCAATGAACTCTCATTACGAATAAATGATGAAGTAGTGCGCTTTGATGTTTGAAAGTCAATGAAGCAACCCAAAGATCTAAGTGTATTCTCTGTGGCTGATGTTTTCTTTGATGACGAGAAAGAAGTGCTTGAAGAAGAGCAGATTATTGATAACCCTTTGGCAATTGTGCTCATGAATGGAGAGAATGAGGATGCTGAAAAATTCTGAGGAAGCTATTTCTGCTCTATCGGTATTAGGAACATATCGCTATACTCCCAAGAAGTTGGATCTTGATCTTAAGAATCGGCCCACACCACCAGCTAAGCCATCTATTGAAGAGCCACCCATGTTATAATTGAAGGAGCTGCCAAGTCATTTGAAGTACGCATTCTTAGGAAGAGGAAACACTCTTCCAGTTATTGTAGCAGCCGATTTGGGTGAGCAACAAGTTGTAGCTCTTATTACTACTCTACGCAAGCATATTAGAGCCATTGGATGGACCATTGTGGATATTATTGGTATTCCACCTGGGATTTGCACACATAAAATTCAGCTTTAAGAAAATTACACGCCCACCATTGAGCATCAAAGACGTCTAAACCCACCTATGCAAGAAGTGGTGAAGAAAGAAATTATCAAGTGGTTAGACGCAGGGGTTGTGTATCCTATCTCTGATAGTACATGGGTAAGCCCGATACAATGTGTTCCCAAGAAATGAGGCATAACGGTGGTCGCGAATACAAAGAATGGGCTTATTCCACTCAGACCCGTCACTGGATGGAGAGTATGCATGGACTACCGAAAGCTAAATTCTTTGACACTCAAAGATCACTTCCCAATGCCCTTCATGGACCAAATGCTAGATCGATTAGCGGGGAAAGGATAGTTTTGTTTCCTTGATGGTTATTCAAGCTACAATCAGATTTGTATTGCTCTCGAAGACCAAGAGAAGACAACATTTACATGCCCATATGGTACGTTTGCTTTCAAACGTATGCCATTCGGGTTATGTAACGCACCAGCTACCTTTCAACGTTGTATGATGTTCATTTTCTCTAATATGGTTGAAGACACTTTGGAGGTATTCATGGATGATTTTTCAGTTGTTGGTGAGTCTTTTGAAGCGTGCTTGGCAAACTTGAGCATGGCACTACAAAGATGTGTAGAGTTCAACCTTGTGCTGAATTGGGAGAAATACTACTTCATGGTAAAAGAAGGAATCGTTCTTGGGCACAAGATCTCCGAAAGAGGAATAGAGGTTGATCGAGCAAAAATTGAGGTTATTGAGAATCTACCACCTCCAATTTCGGTGAAGGGAGTTCGTAGTTTTCTTGGCCATGCCGGTTTCTATCGTAGGTTCATCAAAGACTTCTCCAAAATTGCTAGTCCATTGTGCAAACTATTGGAGAAAGATGTGAAGTTTGACTTCAATGACGATTGTTTAAAAGCATTCGAATGCCTCAAAGGAAAACTCATTGAAGCCCCTATCATGGTAGCACCAGATTGGACTCTCCCGTTCGAAGTCATGTGTGATGCGAGCGGTGTAGCCATTGGAGCTGTACTTGGACAAAGAAAGGGGAAATTATTTCATCCCATCTACTATGCGAGTAAGGTCCTAAATGAAGCCTAAAGGAACTACACTGTTACTGAACAAGAGCTTCTAGCAGTGGTGTACGCGTTTGAAAGGTTTTGTGCCTATCTATTAGGTACTAAGGTGATCATTCATACAGACCATGCAGCTCTTAGGTATCTCATGACAAAGAAGGATGCAAAACCAAGGTTAATTCGATGGGTTTTACTGCTGCAAGAGTTCGATTTTGAGGTCAAAGATAGAAGAGGTTGCGAGAACCAAGTGGCTGATCACCTATCTCGACTTGATAATGAACATATGGCGCAACCTAAAATTCAGATTGATGATGCATTCCCGGACGAAGAGATATTAGCGACAACAATGGAGGAACTACCATGGTATGCCGACTTTGCAAATTTCGTGGTGATTAATGTGATACCTGCCAAATTATCTTACCATCAAACGAGGAAGTTTTTGCATGATGTCCAGCACTACTATTGGGATAAGCCTTATTTGTTTCGAAGATGCGCTGATGGTATCATTCGACGATGTATATCCCATGAAGAAGTGCCCACCATATTGGAAGCATGCCATACATCCCAAGTTGGAGGACATCATGCAGGCAATCGGACGGCAAGAAAAGTTTTGAAAAGTGGCTATTATTAGCCTTCGATATTTCGAGATGCCTACGACTATGTTAGAAGGTGTGACCAATGCCAGCGTCAAGGTGTTATTTCAAAACACCATGAGATGCCCATGTCCAAAATGCTTGAGGTAGAACTCTTTGATGTATAGGGTATAGATTTCATGGGTCCATTCGTGAATTCGTTTGGAATGAAGTACATCTTGGTTGCTGTGGATTACGTGTCAAAATGGGTTGAAGCTGTAGCATTGGCCGACAACAAAGGGAAGCGTGTTGTAGCGTTTTTAAAAAGGAATATCTTCTCTCGCTTTGGAGTACCACGTACTATCATAAGTGATGGAGGATCTCACTTTTGCAACAAGCTATTCAAATCAGTTTTGGCCAAGTATGGTGTCAAGCAACATAAGGTAGCCACGCCTTATCATCCCCAAACTAGTGGACAAGTATAACTTTCCAATCGCGAGATCAAGCAAATCCTTGCGAAGATGGTTAATGCAAATAGGAAGGATTGGTCTAGGAAGCTTGATGATGCACTTTGGGCGTATAGGACTGCGTTCAAAACACCCATTGGCATGTCTCCTTATCAACTAGTCTATGGGAAGGCTTGTCACTTACCCATTGAGCTCGAACATAAGGCATTGTGGGCGTTGAAGCAATTGAATTTGAATTGGGATGGTGCTAAGAATCTGAGGTTGGAGCAGCTGAACGAATTAGATGAGTTCCGTCTCCATGCATATGAAAGATCAGACCTATACAAGGAGCGGATGAAAAAGTATCATGATCAGCGGATTGTTCGACGAAACTTCCAGAGGGATGATATGGTACTTCTCTTTAACTCCAGATTGAAGCTCTTCCCAGGTAACTTAAAATCTAAGTGGTCTGGTCTATTTAAAGTTATCCAAGTCTACTCGTCTGGAGTAGTCGAATTGGAAGACAATAATGGTGTTGTCTTCAAAGTGAATGGCCAACGTGTTAAGCCTTATATCGGTCCTTTTGACTCGATGAATGACATGGCCATCACTTATCTTGATGAAGTCTAAGTACTCGAGATTACTACGTCGAGCCACGATAATAAATAAGGCGCTAAATGGGAGGCAACCCATTGTTTTATCGTTTTATCGTTTATCGTTTTTCCTTTCATTCTAGTACTTGTTTTGTTTTGATAAATGAAAAATCCAAAAATAAGAGTCATGCCACGACCAAAACTAAGGCGCTTGGTTGGAGGCAACCCATCGTACTAATCGTTTTCATTTGGTTTTGAGCAAATATAGGTGCAAAAGGTATTCAACGAGGAAATTGATTTCAATTGACAATTTGGATGTGCTACATGGTAAAGGTGGTAAGTTAGGAATGGTAATGCATAAGGCTATGGATTAAGCATTTCTCATGCCAAAATAGGCATCGAGGAAGGCTAGGCCTAGGTAAAAATAGGCCACAAACATTTCCAAACCTATCCTATAGCCTAAGGTCTCGGAATCTAGTGTGCTATACACTATGCGCCGCCCATGCCTAAGTGTGCTTTTGACTATGCGCTACCTATGCTATGGCATTAGGTCTCAGGATCTCATATGCCATAAACTATGCGGTGCATATGTCTCAAAATGCCATAGACTATGCGGCGCATGTGTCCCTAAATGCCATAGACTATGCGCCGCATATGTCATGACTATGCCAAGCATTATGCGCCGCATATGTAGCATTTTTGTCTCCAAAACCGATTGAAAATGGGTCAAAACCCGACCCATTCTCTTCCTATATAAAGGGGACTTAGTCTTGAAACATAACCACACTAGAAATTGACCTAAGGGCGCCGCATATACATCCAAATCCTCTCAAAATTTTCTTCTTTAGCTCTTCCAATTCACAAAACCATCTCCAAAATCCTCAAGCAAGTAAGTACTCTCTTATTCTTCATTTATTTCTCGTAAGTACTACGTTGCTATGTCTATTATGAATTTCTATATCTTGAAAGATTGTTGGTGATGTTCATGTGTTTGGATTGTTGATGCAAAACCATGTGAGGGAATATATACGTTAGAATCATCTTGACTTGTTTCCAACTTGAATTTGGTCTTAATAGCGTTGTTATACTATTTACGGAATTGCTAGGGTTATGAACATCGACTATCATGTTATGATCTTGTTACTTAGATGCTTACATGTTAGACCATCCCATTCATCGGGATAAGCCTTATAGTTGCCCACCGACTTAGGAGGTTGCAATTGTTGACAATGTCCATACCGTGACACAGCCCCTATGTAGTAGTGTTGTTTTATCTAACATGAAAGTAGTACAATGGCTGCAAGTAAGCGATGAAATGCTGATTTTCTTGCCGGAATATAATCCTAAAATGTATGGCGGCGAAATCTGAGTAATCGACCACTTTAACCTCACCGATTTGTGTTAACAAAACTAAGTATGGGGTGGTACCCCGACTGCTTGTTGATAGATTGTATCAATTGAGATTGTGCTACCATTAACACTATTTCTAGTCTCAGGTACAATGGCACCTAAAGCGAGACAAGGCAAGGAGAAGGCTACCACTTCACAAAAGGGCAAGAAAAGAGGTCGAAAGGACCAAGGAGAATCATCCTCAACACAACTACCCCGCAGAATGTTTGGAATAAAATGGGTTATTGAGGACGAAGCCAAAGAATGGTACCAGAACAACAAAGAAAGAAAATATGTTCACGTCGACTTAATTAACAAGGACACCTTAGCGAAGAAGGAGCCGCGGATGTTGGTAAAAATAATGGCGTTAAAGCTGGATTTCATGTTCCGCGACATGGGAGAATGGAACCTTGATTTAACAAGAGAATTTTATGCCAACTGGTCACCGAACACAACGGGAAATGAAGTCAAAATTCGGTGCCAAGTGTTACAGCTCAATGCGGACTGGATCAACTCTTTTCTTGGCTTACCTTCGATCGACACAGCACCATTCAAAGAGCTGTACAGCAGGCCTCCTTACAGAGCAATACGACGCACACTTTGTGGAAGTAGATCGATGGCAAGGTGGGGCAGACATAAAGACACTGGCTGACACAACACCTTCCCCTGTAGAATGTCCCTTGTGGAGTTGAAGGAGCAATTGTGGGATTTGTTGGGTAAGGGGTTTACTAAGACTAGTGTATATCTCCTTGGGGTGGGCCTGTCTTATTTGTGAAGAAGAAAGATGGTTCCATGCGTATGTGTATTGATTATTGGTAGTTAAAAAAAGTAATGATTAAGAACAATTAACCTCTCTCTCATATTGATGATTTATTTGATCAATTTCAGGGTGCTTCGATATATTTTTATCTTAATTTGAGGCATGGGTACCATTAGTTGAAGATTAGAGCTTTGGGTGTTCGAAAGACAATTTTTTGGACTTGATACGATCATTATAAGTTCCTGGTCATGTCTTTCGGATAGACCAATATCCCTGTAGTGTTCATGGGGTTGATTAACTAGGTATTTTAATCGTAGCTTGGCTTTTTTGTGACTGTATTTATAGATGATATCTTGGTTTATTCCAATTGTGAGGTCGACCATGTGAAGCATATGAGGATTGTTCTTTAGAGGTTGGATGATGAGAAGTTGAATGCTAAGTTTCTAAGTGCGAGTTTTGATTTGATATAATCTATTTCTTGGGTAATGTGGTGACTAAAGAGGGTATCATGGTTGGTCCGGACAAGATTGTGGTGATTCATGATTAATCTAGACCTACTTCTCCAATTGTGATTCAGTGTTTTGTTATTTTGGTAGGCAATTATTGGCATTTTTATAACACCCTGGGTTTTGACCATAAGGAAATTTCTTGGATTTCTAGCCTCTGGTAATGATATAATTATGGGGTACGAGTCGTACATTGGGTTACAATTGATATTGTCCAGTCGTATACTAACTAATGTTGGTTGGTGGATGGATTTTGGTTAGTGGAATGGGTATGACTATGGGGTACGAGCCATGTTCCTGGATACGCGTTATTTGGTTCATTCACTTAATCTTAGACTTAGTGACTTAGGTTGGATCTGAGTACAAGTGGCTTACATAATTCGTAAGTCAGGATACAAGTCGTGCCATGTACTCGTCTGAGGAATAGTGTTCAATTCTCTTGGGACTCTATTCTGTCAGAGGTACGGGATATGGGTACCAGTCATACACTTGAATATGACTTGGTTTTAGGTGTGTCGTACCTTGGATAGTATTGGGTCTAAGGGGGAAGGCCTAGGGTATGAGTGGCGGGCACCATTCGTACAGGTTAGGTAAGACTCATAAGGGTCAGCCATACCCTATGATGAGAGTTTAATGTAGTTTACGTGAGGACAATCTGGAATTTTCCCCACTTATCCTAATAAGGTCCCATGACTTATATTCCTATTGGGAAGTTATTTGCTCTATTATTTTATTCTTAAACACTTGGAAAACACTCTTAAATCCTCTCTAGAGTTCTTGGGCAAGGGAAGCTAGGGTTTTATCTTATAAAGTAAATTGGGGCTTGTCTTGGTGATTTCTTTCCATCATCACCTTTTATTAAGGCATGCTCTCTTCCCTCAGTATTAGTTCTAACTAAAGGCATGATTTTATACAATATTTTCATGATTTGAATATTGTATGATTTTTTGGTTTCAAATATGATTTGGGGGTTTTGGCTATAAATGCTTGGTTATGGTTTTCCCATATTTTAATTATGCTTTTACATGCATTAATGGTGGTTTTGGATCATTAGTTGCATGGTAATAGTTACTTGATAATGGACTTTGGTTTTGGAAATACTATGCCCCCAATGTGTTTGATAAAATGCCTATAACAGTGCTTTCACTATAATATTGATTTTTCAATGAAACTTATGCATGGTTTAAACTTGGTAATGGAACCCTAAAATGATATGAATGGTTTAAATGGTTTTGAATGGATTGAAAAAGGTCTTGGTGGCCATGGTTTTGGTTTAATTGTATATCATGTGGGGTGCATGGGAATCCCCTAAGAATTGGCTAAGGACAATACTTGCAAGTTATAGTCGGTATGACGATACCACTACTAATAGTCTTGGTTAATAATAATGGAATAATGATTTGGTTGGAAAATAGTTTTAACTGGACTTAAAGGAGGGGGTGTAGCAAAGTCGTGGAAGGTGGAGGTCCTGGAGGGATCAAAACTGGAAACTCATATTTGTCGATGTGAGGCTTGGTCCTAGTGAACATGTGCATAATGTCACATTTTATATTTTGGGGGATGTACTAGTCATCCAGGTTCTTTTCTTTGGTCGTGCGGCTTCACGCACTGGGATCCTTTCAGCAGGGAGAGCTGAACCCATATATCCCATGGGTAGTTTTAGGACGGCAAAGCTACACAACTCAAGTAAATGTAATGGCATGCTAAACCCGGTTCCCTTTCCCAGCATGGTTATATATATATGTGTAGTTTGTGTGCATATGTATGGTTTTCCTTGGTTTTATAAATGGCATTATTTTATCCTTATTTTGAGTTCATGCTAGCGTTCACCCTCTAACCCATCATTAGGTGACTATATCCCCACGTGATGCAGGAACCAGTCATTCTACTCCTCATGCTTAGCATTCAGACACTCTGGGGTCAGCTTTGGATTGAAGTGGTGAGTTTCCATCTATTCAAAAGGCTCCATTTCATGGATGTTATTAAATACTCTAGATTATTTATGGATTTTGGTTTTACCTATGGTTGGGGGCATGTCTCAACCAGATTTTATCACTATTTTGGTTAGAGACTTTGTGTACGTCTATGGGTTAGTATGGGCGGAATAGGTAGTAGTGTCAGTCTTAGTATTGGCATTAGTATTGGGGCTGACATAATTGAACATAATTTCTCGCTACTCCATTGTATTTCATTTTAGGATTAGTTATATTACGTCTTGGATCCCATTTGGTTAGGGCCTAGTTTATGGCCCTTGATTTTGTATTAGTTTGGCTCGGTTATTTTGGTCGACACAGTCTGGCGGACGGGCTAGTTTGGTTAAATCGTTCTAGGAATAGATTTATCCTAAAGTCAATCCCAGTCCAGTTATGCTATCTTGTTATATATTTAAAATTCAGCCAACTCGGGGCAGGCGGCTTGAGGTTAGGTTGGGTAAGGGGTAGTCTCCAATCCCCATCAGACTTAGAACGCCCATTACGATAAGGCCCTGGATCAGGTCTTGTCAATTTTGTATCAGAACTTTAGGTTCATCATGGCCAATTGGGAGTCTACAAAGTCGTGTCTAGTAGAGACTCTTTTAGGGGTATGTAGTGCGCCACACTCATAAGAGAGAGGTTACATGGCATTTAGGAATGTTTTACTTTCTTGGTATTCTATTTTTAAGCTTAGAGCCTAAATCCTGGAATCTCTTCTAATCCTTGTTTGTTCGTCTTTCAGATTATGCCTCATAGATCTGGAATGCAAAAAACTCTTATGTCCTATTTGGGGATAATTTGATGGGGTCCGTCCTACATCTAGAGTTCATCTTTGATCTTATAGTCTTATCCACAATTGTTTTGGAGTTCCTCTGATTGCTACTAGTCCTCCTCAGGGTGAGGTGACTAATGCAGAATCTTCCCAATCTATTCATACTATTGCTCAGTTGGTTGTTGCTCTAGATAAGCGGGATGCGCCTAGTGGATTATCTATTGAGGACACAAGGGTTGTCCAGTTTATGAAGCTGAATCTTCTTACTTTTACTGGTGTAGAGGTGGAGGAGGATCCTCAGGCTTTCTTGGACTAAATAAGGAAAAGATATTTAGGGTAATGTAGGCTACTAATGTGGAAGTGTAAACTTTACAGGTTATCAGCTCAAAGATGTTGCATACCAATGAAACTAAGAGTGGGATTGGGATAGAGGTGATATGGAGGAGTCATCCTTATGGGATGCCTTTTCTGGTGCTTTTCTGGATCGTTTCTTTCCTCAAGATCTAAGGAAAGCGAAGATGGAGGAGTTTGTGAATCTTAAGCAAAGAAGAATGTTTGTTAAGGAATATGCCTTTAAATTTCATCAATTGTGAAGGTATGCTCCTGATTTGATAGCCAACATGAGAGTAAGAATAAGAAAGTTTGCTTATGGGCTATCTCGAGATTTGATCGTGGAAAGCAAGACGGATTTGTTGATCAAGGATATGGATATTTATAGGTTGGTTGTCCATATACAGTGGGTCGAGGATAAAAAGAGGAAACAGGTAGAGTTCGGAGATAGGCAAGGTAAGAGAGTAGGTTTTCTAGCTAGGGAGGTGCTCAGTCGCAAGGTGGTCGGGATGGAGGTAAATGGCCAAAAAATAGTGGGAAATTTTTGGTTCCTACTCTACTGCTAGCTTTCCTTGCTTGAGGTAGTCGAATGATAGGCATCAGGAAGGTGGTGATAATTTTTGGACACAGGGTGCCTAATCTCAGGAGAGTAGGGGTCAGTTGGCTTCTTTATGCCCTCCTTGTTTGTTCGGTTCTGTGGTTATCTTCATTGGGGATATTGTAATGAAGGCAGGGACAAGAATTTTAAATGTGGCTAGCCAGGCCATATGCTCAAAAATTATCTAGTTGGTAAGGAAGCCTCGAGAGCGGTAAAAGCTTCAGCTGCTTCCTATTTTGCTTTTATGCCTAGTGGTATGACTTTGGTGTCTGCTCCTGCTTTTGGTACCGGTATAGGCTGGAATAAGTTGTACTCTCTCATATTTTGGCTAAAATTTGAGGCATTACCTGATGTCGTTAATGATATATTACAACTCTTTTCTCGTGACATGTATTATCTGCTTGATCTGGGGTCCGCTCTTTCCTATGTGACCCCATATGTGGTTGTATGTTTTTTTTATCCTGAGGTTGTTTTGGATCCTTTTCTATTTTTACCCCAATAGGTGACTCGATTATTGCTAATAGAGTCTATAGGGGGTGTGGTATCTGTTGGTGGTAGCCAGACTTCGATGGATTTGTTTAAATTAGATATGGTAGACTTTGATGTCATTCTATAGATGGATTGGTTACACTTTTGTTATGCGTCGTTAGATTATCGGACTCGTACGGTTATTGTTAGGTTCCCTTGTAAATTGGTTATAAAATGGGAGGGTGTTTCCTTAGCTCCTAGAGGGAGTTTTATTTCTTATCTTAGAGCTCGAAGGTTCATCTCTAAAGGTTGTCTTTATCTTTGGTCTAGGTTAAAGATTCTAACTCGGAAGGTCCTTCTTTTTATTTGGTCCCTATGGTTAATTAGTTTCCTGAGGTCTTTCTGGATGATCTTCCTAGTGTTTCTCCGAATAGGGAAATAGAGTTTGGTATTAATTTGGTTCCGGATACTTGTCCAGTATCTATTCCTCTTTATATAATAGCTCTGGATGAGTTGAGGGAACTCAAGAAGCAACTTAAGAATCTTCTAGATAAGGGGTTTATTCGTTCTAGCGTATCCTCATAGGGTGCACCAATGTTGTTCGTGTGTAAGAAGGATGGTTCCCTTCGGATGTGTATTGACTATCAGCAGTTGAATAAGGTAATGGTTAAGATAGGTACTCTCTTCCAAGGAAAGATAACTTGTTCGATCAGTTGCAAGGTTTCTAGTTCTTCTTTAAGATAGATCTTTGGTCTAGGTATCATTAGCTTAAGATTAGGGAAGATGACATCCCTAATATGGCTTTTCATTTGATATGGGCACTTTGAATTCTTTGTGATGTCGTTCGGTTTAACAAATGCTCCAGCAGTATTTATGGATTTGATGAACAGGGTATTCAGGCTGTTCTTGGTTCTCTTTGTCATTGTGTTTATTGATAATATTTTGGTTTATTCCATGAGTGAAGTAAATCGTGCTGCTTACCTCCATGTGGTATTATAGACCTTAAAGGAACAATAGTTGTATGCCAAGTTCTCTCAATGAAAGTTTAGGTTGAACGTTGTGACTTTTCTTGGTCATATTATTTATAGCGAGGGGATCATGGTGGATCCGTAAAAGCTGGTTGTGGTTAAAACGTATCCTAGACCAATGAATCCAACCGACATTCGAAGCTTCTTAGGTTTGGCTAGGTATTATCAGTGATTTGTGGAAAGATTTTCGACAATAGTTGCTCCTTTGACCAAGTTAACTCAAAAAAAGGTGATGTTTTCCTGGTCGGATGCTTGTAAGGGGAGTTTTGAGAAGTTAAATATAAGCTGACTTCTACTTTGCTTTTGATATTGTCGAAAGGAAGTGAGGGGTTTATGGTTTATTATGATGCATCTAGAGTGGGACTTGGTTGTGTTTTGATGTAGCATGGGAGGATGATTACCTATGCTTCTTGGTAGTTGAAGGTGCATAAGAGGAATTATCCTACTTATGATTTGAGGCTTCTTGGGGTGGTTTTTACATTGAAAATATGGAGGCATTATCTATATGGAGTGCACATAGACATATTTTTTTATCATAAGAGTCTACAGTATGTGTTCACTCAGAAGAAGCTTAATCTCAGGTAGAGGAGATGGTTGGAGCTTCTTAAGTACTATAATATGAGTCTTCACTATCACCCAGGAAAAGCAAACATGGTTTTTGATGCTCTTAGCAGGTTGTTCATGGGAATTTTGGCTCATGTGGAGAAAGAAAACCAAAAATTGGTTAGGGATATTCACCGCTTGGATAATCTTGGAGTTTATCTATTGGACTCCTAGGATGGTGGTAAGATGGTACAAAAAGTTGTTCGATCGTCTCTTGGTGCAAAGGTTAAGGAGAAGTAAGTGCTAGATCCTATCTTGATGAAAATCAAGACTAGTGTGGGTATTAAAAAGTTAATGGTTTTTTTAGATCAGTGGTGATGGTACTTTATGGTACCAATGAGGTTGTGTGTTCCGAATGTCGTAGTTTGCGGCAAAGGATCTTGGCTAAGAGGCATGAGTCATGCTATGTTGTTCATCCTGGTTCGATAAAGATATATCATGATCTCAAGGAGATATATTGGTGGAATGGTATGAAAAGGGATGTGGTTGATTTTGTGTCCAAGTGCATGGTGTGTCAACAGGTTAAGGTTGAGCATATAAGTCCAGGGGGGTTGTATCAAGAAATTGATTTGCCCAAATAGAAATAGAAGGTTGGTAATATGGATTTCGTTACCAGTCTTCCTCTGTCACGGAACCAATTTGATTTGATTTGGGTCATTGTGGATAGAATAACGAAGTCTGCTCATTTCTTGCCAGTGAGGACTACCTTTTAGGTGGAGGACTATACGAATTTGTATCATAAAGAGATCGTGAAGCTGTATAGGGTACCTATTTTGATTATCTCTAGATGTGGTACATAATTTTTATCTCATTTATGGCTCTCTTCTTAGAAATGATTGAGTATTAAGGCGAGTCTAAGTATTCTTTTCATCCTCAAATAGATGGACAAGTGGAATGAACTATTCAAACATCGAAGGGCATGTTTTGGGCGTGCGTGATTGATTATGGTGGAAAATGGGTTGAGCATCTACCTTTGGTAGAGTTTTTTACAACAATATCTATCATTTTATTATTGGTATGGCCTCTTTGGGGTCATTGTATGGTAGGAGGTGTAGATCTCCTATTGGGTGGTTTAAACTTAGTGAAGTGGATATATTTGGTCCGAATTTGGTCTACCAGGCTATGGAAAAGGTGAAGATGATTCGATATAGGGTTAAGGCTGTCCAAAGTCACCAAAAGTCCTATATGGATGTGAGGCATGGAGACTTAGAGTTTGAGGTTGGGGAATAAGGTATTTCTCAAGGTGTCTCCTATTAAGGGAGTAATGTGGTTTGGTAAGAAGGGAAGAGATCAGTCCCCAGCTCGTTGGTCCTTATGTGGTTCTGAGGAGAGTTGGGAATGTTGCTTATGAACTGGAGTTGCCTTTTAGTTTGAGCTTAGTTCATTCGGTCTTTCATGTTTTATATTGAGAAAGTGCATTGATGATCCTTTTTTATTCCTTTGAAAGGGTTAGGTATCTCATATTCTCTATCTTATGAAGAGGTCCCGATTGAGATATTGGATAGGCAGGTTCATTGATTGCGAACCAAGGATGTGGTTTTGGTGAAAGTTCTATGAAAGAACCATAAGGTGGAAGAAGCTACATGGGAAGCGTAGAAGGACATGAAGTCCATGTATCTGCATCTATTTTCTGCTCCTGGGGTTCATGTGGAAGGTATGTGTCTTCAACACATCTTTATTTTTTGAGTTGTTTAAAGGAAAGATTGATATCTTAGCCTCTTTGTTTTCAAACTTTGTTAAAGATTGGAAATATATTTGTTAATATAAATGAATCGTGCATGTGGTTACCCCTACCTTGTTCGTTATTCGGGGACAAATGTTCCTAGTGGGGGAGACTATAACACCCTGGGTTTGAACCTTAGAAAATTTCTTGGATTTCTAGCTTTTGGTCATGCTATGACTATGGGATACGAGTCGTACACTTGGGTACAGTTGATATGGTCTAGTCATATATTGATTAGTATTGGTTGGTGGGATAGATTTTGGTTATTGGAATGGGTACGACTATGGGGTACGAATCGTATTGGTGGATATATGTAATTTGGTTTATTCACCTAATCTTAAACTTAGTGAATTAGGTTGGATCTTCCTACAAGTGGCTCACCATGAGCCGTAAGTCAGGGTACGAGTCATACCATGTACTCATATAAGGGATAGTGTTCAATCCTCTTGAGGTTTTATTCTTCCATGAGTATAGGTTATGGGTACCAGTTGTACACTAGAATATAACTTGGGTTTGGGTGTGTCATCCCTTTGACAGTGTTGTGTCTAAGGGTGAAGGCCTAGGGTATGACAGGCGGGTGCCACTCGTATAGGTTGGGTACGAGTCGTAAGGGTCAGTCGTACCCTATGATGGGAAGTTAATGCAGTTTGAGTAAGGGCAATCTGAACATTTGCCCACTTATCCTAATAAAGTACCATGACTTATATTCCTATTGGGAAGTTATTTACCCTATTATTCTATTCTTAAACACTTGGAAAACACTCTTAAATCCTCTCTAAAGTTCTTGGGCAAGGGAAGCTAGGGTTTTATCTTATAAAGTAAATTGGGGCTTGTCTTGGTGATTTCTTTCCATCATCACCTTTGATTAAGGCATTTTCTCTTCCCTCGGTATTAATTCTAACCAAAGGCATGGTTTTATACAATGTTTTCATGATCTGAATATTGTATGATTTTGTGGTTTCAAATATGATTTGGGGGTTTTGGTTATAAATGCTTGGTTATGGTTTTCCCATGTTTTAATTATGCTTATGTATTAATGGTGGTTTTGGATAATTGGTTGCACGGTAATGGTTATTTGGTAGTGGACTTTGGTTTTGGAAATACTATGCCCCCAATGTGTTCGATAAAATGCCTATAACAATCTTTTCACTATAATATTGGTTTTTCAATGGAACTTATGCATGGTTGAAACTTGGTAATGGAACCCTAAATGATATGAATGGTTTAAATAGTTTTAAGTGGATTGAAAAAGGCCTTGGTGTCCATGGTTTTGGCTTAATTAGAAATCATGTGAGGTACATGGGAATCCCCTAAGGATTGGCGAAGGACAATAATTGCAAGTTATAGTCGATATGACGATACCACTACTAATAACCTTGGTTAATAATAATGGAATAATGATTTGGTTGGAAAATGGTTTTAATTAGGCTTAAAGGAGGGGATGTGTATCAAAGCCGGGAAAGGTAGAGATTCCGAGGGGATTGAAATGGGAAACTCATATTTTACGATGTGAGGTTTGGTCCTAGTGACTGTGCACATAATGTCATACTTTATATTTTGGGGGATGTACTAGTCATCTCAAGTTTTTTCTCCGTTCATCCGGCTTTACCATTAGGGCCCTTTCAGCAGGGAGAGCTGAACCCATATAGCTCATAGGTGGTTTTAGGAAGGCAAAGCTACACATCCCAGGTAAAGGTTTTAAATGGCATGATAAACTCGATTCCTTTTCCTAGAATGGTTATATATATAGGTATGGTTTGTGTCCATATTGACTATTTTACTTGGTTTTATAAATGGCATTATTTTATCCTTATCCTGATGAAGTTCCTTGTTAGATTTTCTTGGTCCATCATAGTCGTCAGTACTTCTTCAAATAGCGAGATCTTAATATGAGGCAGTGTTGTTGGGTTGAGTTTCTCAAGGATTATAAAATCACTATTTTGTATCATCCGAGAAAGGCAAATATAGTTATGGAAGCCTTGGTCAGAGTCTACTAGTATAGAGAGTCTAGCTCATCTTTTGACCCCAGGCGTGGCCTTTAGCCTTAGAGGTTCAGTCCTTATCTAACCAGATGATTAGGCTTGATATTTTAATATCCGGTCACATTTTTGCCTTTTTATGTTACATTTTCCTTAATGGAGTAGATTCGAGTTGACCAATTTGATCATGATAGTTTGAGGGTGATATGGGAAAAGGTATTGGGGTAAGGATAAGGAGCCGCTCTTGATTGTGATGGTGTATTGAGGATCAGTGGATATGTTTTTGTGCTAGGAGCCAGAGAGTGTGTGAGATTGATTTTAGAGGAGTCTCACTACTCTAGATATCCTGTCCATCTAAGTGTAACCAAGATGTATCGCCATTTGAAGTAGCTTTACTGGTGGAGTGGTATGAAGAAGGATATGATAGATTTTGTAGCTTATTGCTTGTGTTTTCAACAGGTAACAGTCGAGTGTTAGAGACCATGTGGTTTGGTTTAGAGATTACCCATTCTTGAGTGAAAGTGGGAGTGCATCACTATAAACTTTGTGATAGGGTTACCTCATACCTATTGTGGTTCAGACAATTTGGGTCATCGTGGATTAGTTGACCAAATTAGCTTATTCCATCCCTATTTAGATCTTCTTTGTAGAGAAGTTTGCCTGTATCTATATTTGCGAGACAGTTCTTATTCATGGAGTACTTGTGTCTATTAGTTTAGATAGAGGCTCAATGTTAACTTCTACCTTCTGGCAAACCTTTCAGGAGAAGCTGGGTACTCGAGTTGACCTTAGCACAGCTTTCCACCCCTAGAATGATGGTCAATCGGATTGGACTACTTAGGTTTGGAGGATATACTCTGTACATGTGTTATAGATTTTGGAGGTTAGTGAAGCAATATTTATCCTTGGCAGTGTTCACTCATAATAATAGCTACCATTTAGGTATTGAGATGGCCTTTTTTGAGGCATTATAAGTTAGGCATTGTCGATCTCTTAATTATTGGTTTGAGACCTTAGAGGTTAGAACCTATGGTACCGAATTGCTTTGTGAGTTTTTGGATATATTTTGGGTGATTCAGGACAAGCTTCGAGCAACATAGAGTATGAAAAAGAGTTATGCAGATAGTAGGTTACATGCTTGAAGTTTTGAATTGGTGATCGAGTCATGCTTTGTGTGTATCCCATGAAGGGAGAGATGAGATTTTCAAAGAGTGGCAAGCTTAGTTCCATGTATATTGGACCACTTGAGATTCTTGGAAAGTTGAGAAGGTTATTTATGAGTTGTCCTTTCCTCCGTACTATCAGCCATTTATCTATATTTTCAGGTGTCTATGCTTTGATGTTATATCTCGGATGAATCTCGTGTGCTTCATTCGAATTCAATTCAGTTTGATAAAAGATTGACCTTAGTTGAGGAACCAGTGTCTATTTTAGCTAGGGATATGAGACAGTTGTGTTCTAGAAATATTCATGTGATTAAGGTTTAGTGGAGACATTATCCTATTGAGGAGGATATGTGGGAGATCTAGTTCGACATGCACAGTATTTACCGTCATCTCTTTATCGATTCATGTATTTTCTTGCCTTTAGTTTGAGGACGAACTAGATTTTTCATAGTGGATGTTGTAGTGACCTAAATTTGTGAATTTTCATTTTTTGTGTGTTTTGACCATTTCCCCCTTCCCTATAGTTGCGACATATTGATTGTGTGGTTTAAGGTTGGTTGATATGGTTTTTGAAAAGATCAAAAATAAGTTGTCTGAGTTTGTGATTTTAAGAGGCTTGAGAAACCATACAGTTAACTTTAGTGAACATAGGTTGTTTTGAGTATCGGATGGTGAAACAGGCTACACCAATAGTTCAGAAATTCAAATTTGGGTTAGTAGCAGGGTTGGTTCAGTTTTGGGACATTTAAATCTCATTTTGACTTTTCTTTTGGAAAATAGTGAAAATGAGTTCGGAGGTTAATTTTGTAAAAACAACTTTGTTTCAAAAATATGATATCTCCATTAAGTTCAAAATGTCAAAATTATCCTATTATTATATATGGCTTTGCTACTGTCAGATTCAGAATGAATCCCGTGGGTCCGCTCAAAATATTCAAAACCATTCAAAATTAGTTGGTGCATAGCTGTTATTTGGTGCATGGATTCTTCTTCATGAGTGCAGACCCTATATATGAATGCGAAGAAGGAAATCACCCTTCATCGTGATAGGGAGGTGGTGGTTGCAATCGCGAGGGAAATGGAGTCCCTCATCGCGAACGCAACGAGGTTGTAGCAAATGTGAAGGCTTGGTTTATTAACCTTCATAAATATGAAGTCTTGGATGTTAACGTAAAGTTTAATTTAATGGTTGGGGTCCACATTGACCCTTGCAAATGAGAAGGACTAATCGTGTTCGCAAGGTACTATTTACTAAACAGTATAAATACTCTATTTTTTTCCAATTTTATTCTACTTCTGGACCTCTGAGCTTTGAAAAAGGTGATTTTTTAGGGGTTCAACTTTGATTTTTGTGTGGGTAACTTCTAGACTCATAATCCCTCTATTCTCCATTGATTTTATATTCAAAACCACCTTTAAATCATGATTTCAAAGTGAAAAATTGAGGGGGAGGGGGGGTTACTGATAAAGCTTTAAAAGGATTTATTTTCATTTTAGACCTTGATTTTAACCTGTTTTGCGTTGATTTTCCCCTGTAGACTCTTATAACCTTGTGGAATATATTTTTAAAACAAAATTCTAATTGTATCTTGATTGTTTTCAAACTTATTTTTGGGACTCATTTTGGACCAGATCTGAATATGGACAGCATAGGTATCGCTAGCTTTCTTTTAAAGATAGATAATATTTTTGAATGTTGTATTTTATTTTGAGGTCATTCGCAAAAGAAAGGTCGTGTGATCACGTACCTTAGATTGGGATTTGACATTTTGGGGTAATTTATGGCTTAACTTTTTTCGTATTGAGTTGTGTAGTTAATGAATAAGTGTAAGACCCCGCAAAAGTTTTAAGCTTAATTCAGTCCTTTAAGCTTGTCAAGGGAGTCCCAGACTTAGAAAATTCTAGCTAAGTTTCCAGACTTGGTTTACTTTTGGCCTTCGAAAGTTGCCAATCTCATTTCACGACCTTAATGTCCTCTAATGGTCGGTATTCTTGCTAATTCATGATTAGGGAGGTCAATAGGTGTTCTCGGACGAGTTTTAGATTTTTTAGATCTCATTTAGACCATCTTTGGGGTCCCAAAATAATGGACCAACGCGTTCTTGGAGTGTCACGTCGCCTATCGCATTGTTTAACATTGTTGCAGGTTGACAGAGCCAAAAGTACTGAAGCATGGAGCTATGCGTCTAGTATGGTGTCGGTGCCATTGACACGCCGCATCTCTCAACGCGTCGGTGCCCAATTTTAGTCATTAATTGACCGTGTCCTTAAGGGTAATTAGGTCATTTTCCTCAACTTTCAGCCCTCATAAACACAAAATTTAACCCTATTTTGGCTAAAAACATTCCTCATTCCATAATTGCTCAAGAACAAGAAACCCTAGGTGATCAATTTCAAGCCAAGTATTCAAACTTTCCTCCATCAATCTTCAAGAAATCATCCACTAAGTTATGTAAAGTGTTCATCCAAGGATCCCTTTCGTCCTTGGAGTCCAAGAATCTAATTTTGAATTATAAATTATGATATTCATGTTTTGGATTGATTATGATCATGTTGATGTGTTGTATGATTCCCAAGTTGGAATCTTTAGTGTGTTTCATGACATTATGTTAGCATGTGGGTTGAAATCTATTAAATTGAGTTGATTAATGTAGCCATGATGTATTGTCTTATTGTTCATGACTAAGCCTAAGTATATGTATCCCAAATGTTTGATAAAATGCTTAAGTGAGTAGAATTCTGATTTATGACCCTTGATTTATCTAAATGATGAACTTAGGCTATCACTGCATGTTCTAAATGATGTCCATGTTAAATCTATGTCTTGTAATGGTTTGATGGAATGCCCATGAGACTAGAATTATGAAACCATGATATATTTAAATGCATTCCTCTTTATGTACAAAAATTATGATTATCAAGTGCTTCACGAAATCCCTCAATGATTGAATTATGAATTATTAACAATGGTTATGTATTCAAGAAGGGTCATGTCTTATTTATTTTATGTTATCGAGTCCTTGGGGTATTTACTACCCGATAATTTAGCTGTGTTCCTAGAGCCAGTTTCAGTTTTATGATGATCTCAATCACACCATGATTCGTAGTATACTTAGTCAGTTTCAGAACTTAATAGAAACCAATTAATCACATGACTCAGGAAAACTCAGTAAATTTAGTATCAGTCCAATCCTACTCAATTATCTCAGTAATCCCAGTAATCTCAGTCAATTATCAGATCTCAGTAGTATTTCGTCAGTCAACAGAACTTAGTAAACTCAGTCCAGTATAGTTTAGTATAATCAGTTCAGTGTTTATTCAGTTGGGAGTAGATTCAGCCCCGAGTGAAACCAAGGATGAGGGTTCACTTGTCAGTCAGTAGAGGGTGTGATCCTTAGAAGCAATCCTTGCATTCCAGAACTACGTATCCAGCATAGGTTGAGATGTACCCCTATGAGTTTAGGAATAATACATCTCATTTGAGTTCTCCTACTAGCGAGGGGTTGATGGAAGAGCTCCCTGTCAGTACTGACACCCTTTCAGCTGGCAGATTAGACCCCACTAGTTCAGTTATGGGGCATATCGGTTAGATGACTACCTTCCATAGTCAAAGTCTCAGTCTCAGTCTCAATAATATAACTCAGATACTTCTACAGATTTTAGGACTGTTAGATACAGTCACTCATCTCACTATGGAACTCAGCTATTTCCATCATAATTAAGACTATCAGAAATAGTCACCCAGTATCAGTTATATCAGTTATCAATAATCCATGTTATCAGTACATTTAGTATTCAGAACCCCCATGTCTTTAGTTACAGTTATGTCTTCATGCATGAATCCTCATGCAGTTATGTTCATATTATTAGTCAGTTATGGTTCATGCATATGAACCCCATGCATTTATCCAACCTCACTTTGTGTATCAGTAAATTCTCACGTACTGACGCATACTTTTCTTATGCTTTATGGTGTTTTATACTATAGGTTCGGACGCTCAGGTTCCTGATCACACTTAGCAGTTCAGATGTCCAACAACAGTAGATTAGTAGTGATTCCTCATCATCCGAGGATAACATGATTGATTCGTTATTTTATTATTTTAGTTCAGTTCAGTAGATGGAGTTAGTTGGGGACATGTTCCATCAACTCCTTATTCAGATAGTTAAGAGGCTTTCAGACTATATATTCAGACTTCAGTAATTTTAGTATTTATGTCCAGTTTTGGTATTGTTATACCACAATCTGTATTACTATTAATCAGTTTATAACCTTATGGCATTTTAGCCCATTATTCCCCACATTTCAGTAGTATTATATAGTTAGTGCAGCAGGTACCGGTCATGGGTTTGCTAGTGGTCCTTCAGGATTGTTATCACCATGTAGAATCAGGGGCACCAGGCTCGAGGCGTTACAATAAGTACAGCATACTATGGGTTGGGGGAATAACTACTGATTTATATTTTGAGATTATTTTACTGTTGTGGACCCGTGTTGGGGTTTATAATCTTTTGTGATTGGTTTGTGAAATCTAATATTGTGTGTTTCCCGTATGTGAAAATTATTTGACATCATTGGCCTTTTTTATACATCTAAATACCTTTATTCAAGATATAATGCCCAAATGGGGGCTTATTTTGCTAATTTAGGCCTTATTTGAGTATTAAATGATTTTATCATGATAAAATACCTGAGTTAGAGGTTGGTATGATAATGATGATATCTTGTATGTATATTTATTCTGATGGTTCCTAATTAGAGTTGATAATCATGGATTATGAACATGTTGAGTTGATTTATGGACTCACTTGTATATATATTACGTGTTTGATGGATTGGATATCATCATTTGAGTTGATTGTGAGCATTAAATTCTTATTCCATACATATGCATTCATGAGATATTGGTACCATTGGAAAACACTATTTTTGAAAGAAAATGAGACACTTTATGAAAATCCTCTTTGTAAGTTACAAGCCAGATAGGAGAGTTAAGATTGAGATTTAAATTGAGTTATGATATATAGTATGTGGGTTGCAACCCCCCCCCCCCCTTCCCCATAGGTACTAATTGATAGGTGTGAGCTCGGTAGGTGTATACGAAAAATTATGTGTTGGCTTTCATCTAATTCTCATTGCATTGCATTGCATTTAAACTCACATCTTGCCTGTATTTCTTACTTTCCTTGACTTGTGTTTAGTTTCATGCATTTCTCCTTTATATCTATATTGTTGTTGTTTATGTGTACTTGTATATATACTAGAACTGTTATTAATGATGGTGTGTGCTACCATTTGGGATTTTTCTATTTGCAGGTGACATGCTCATAGTATATTTCACTTATCTTATTTTCTGGTTTGATCAATCATCCTATGATACCTACTAAGTACAAATGGATTGTACTCACCCCTACTGCACCCTTTCGGATCAGATACTAACATAACTCACAGAGGCTGATTTTGTGTAGTAGATTTGGTGACACTTTTAGGTACTGGCCACTCTAGGTCTATTAGAGTTGACTCCGGCCTCTATCTATAAGTTGTCTATATTCCTATTTAAGAGACTGACTATGTATTTTCAGTTTTAAAATTGTATTAGACGCTTTTATGTTGTGACACTAGATTTTGGAATAGAATTTTTATGAATTTCTTTCATGTTCTATTGCAATTATATTTAATTTTGGCTTGAGTTCATTCTAGAAGTCTCGTCTGGGTGTTTATTACCATTAATATTCCCTATCATTTTGAGTGATTGGACTTATTAAGGCTTGGCTGCGATAAGTGTCATCATGACCCATTTTGGATTGTGACAACATGATCAAGTCTCGCACCCTCTGTTTGATAGTCATCCTCATCATAATCAACCTCAGTCTTAGGTGAGGCCTCTCTAGCATGTCCTCTCATTAGGGCATCTTATCATGCCCATCCTCTACTCATGGGTTAACCACGACCCTTGCCTTGTGTAATGACTTGATTTTTTGGTGATTTTTACAAAATATTTATTTCTATGTGATTTGACTGGTTTACCTCTCTTTGTGGTTTATTTGTTGTATTTCTAGAGCGTAGGGATGATTGGCATAATTCCCGATGCATTTTGGCGTGATTAGTGTGAAATTATGGGTTTGGTGGCTTTGAGAGCCTTATAGTTGACCTTGGTCTATATTTATTCATCTATGCATCAGATGGCAAAAAAACTGCACCAGCAGATCTGAAATGTCGATTTTAGGTTGTTAACATGGTTGGTATGGTTTTATGGCATTTAAATCTAATTTTGATCCTCAGTTTAGAAAATTATGAAATTGGGTTTCGGGGGTCAACTTTGTGAAAATGATAATTTTTAAAAATCTGATATAATCATTGATTCTGGAGCATCAAAGTTGAGAGGGTAACATATTTTATTTGCATTACCAGGATTGCAGATGAATCTCGATGGATCAGCAGAGATTTGTACCCAATATATACCCATGTTTCACCTTTTTTCCCATTTTTGGGACTTGGAGCTTAGGATTTCACACTTTTAAGCAATTTCTTCCATTTTTAAGCTTGGGTAAGCTTCTAAACACCTATTTAAATTACTTTACTCCAATTTTATCATCTAATTATTGTTTTAACATGGATTAAAGTGAAAAATAGGGGATTTTAGCTCTGGAGGCCTAAAATTTGTATTTCTTTGATTCAAACCCCGCTTTCACTTGGGTAAGTTTCCAATCCTATAATTATTAGTTTTTTCTCAATTTCATCTTTAAAACAACTTCATATTCTTGATTTCAAAAAGGATTTTGGGGATTTTGCCAGTAAAGCTTAAACATGGTTTTTCTTCAATTTAGACCATATTTTAATTCATTTTCACATGGGTTTTAAGCTTGAGACAACTAAAAATATGGAGAACATGTTTTAAAGATAAAATTAGGAATTTTTTCCTTTTTTTGAAAACCCATTTTGGGGATCTATTTTGACCCCGACTTGAAAATAAGCAATATGGGTATCGTTGGCTTTCTTTTGACACATAGATTCTATATTTTCATGTTTTAGTTGATTCTGAGGTCTGTTCAGAATGATTCAGGTGTCAATACCCAAACCCAGTCCTAGACGTGATAGGCAATCTCAATCCCATGATGGGCCAAACAACCCTCTTAGCCTAACCTCAAAAGCACATAAATATAAACAGCAGAAGCCAACAAAAATAGTAATAACAAGGATAGATAAACAACATGAAAGTTGTAAGAGTCAAAGCAAACAACCACCCCAACACTTGTACACAAAGCCTCTAAACCAAGAATACCAAACTAAGCCAGGGCATGCCCCCGACGATGACAAAAAGAAATTCACAATTCCCAAACTATGAAAAAAATTAATAAAATGATTGGTCCTTCTAAAAAATGGAGGCTCGCCACTTCACAGCAAACCAACAGACGAAAAGAACCACCTAACACTGAATAAGAGCAACAAAAAAGTCCTCAAAACCTATATCATAAAATGAACAGCGTTTGAGGACGGTCAGTGGGGCGAGCACTGGCATGTAACTCAGGAAAAAGGGATAAAATAACACCATTGACAAAAACTAGTCAAACCATACGTACAACATTTATATATACATATATAGGATGTCGGTATATGGACAAGGGTTGTAAACATGAGAGATAAAAACCATTAGCCTAAACTATGTAGCTCGCTCCGTCCTAAAGGCACCCGCGAGTTGTATGGGTCTGACTACCCCTATTGGTAGGTCCTAGTGCATGTTAACCGCATGTACTGAGGAAATAAAGAAAAGGAAAAAAACACCAAGGCGATAGCCATACAAAATATATTGTGCATCCAGACACATAGTCTCACGACCTAAGCCAGGGACCGAAGACCACCCCCTTAGCCTAGCTAAATAGAACATAACACACCTAAAAATGAATGAATTTTTAAGATATAACAAGATAGAAGGAAATAAGTTTAAATATATCTAAGAGTGTCAACTTCAATATCTAATCCACAACAATATCCACAAAGCCTCAAATAATCCAAAAACAATCTAAGTGATGACATGCCCCCAACCCTGATAATTACAATGACAGTGTAAATATAAAGACTTCACTTCTAATTTAAGAAAAGAAAAACCAATGGAATGATCAAGTCTTTCGGAGAATGAAAGCTCACCACTTTACTACAAATGACCAACGAACCAAGCCGATCCCCCTGACACTACACAGGAAAAGTAGACTTGTCTTCAGACCATGCATCGCATGGGGATATAGCATCCGGAGATGGTTAGGAGGTTGAGCACTATCATGCAACTCAGGATAAGGGTAAATAATGTCATTCAAAAGTTCAATTTCAAACTCAATGTACATGTTTACATACATACATACATATATAATGGATGTTGGGGTAGGGAACAGGGTTAAGCATGATAGTAAAACACTATCCTAGGCCATGTAGCTTAGTTGTCATAAGTTGGCACCCATGGGCTATATGGGTTTAGCTCCCCCTGCTGAAAGTGCCCTAGTATGTGTTAGCCATATAAACCATAGTTATCAAGGAAGATCGAGGAATGACCCGACACCATGTCGATCCTAGATATGAGATATATCAATAGTGTGACTAAGCACACGATCATCAAGACAAATCGTCACATCGGTAAACATGAGTTTCTAGTAGAAGTCATTCGTGACCCACACCTTCATGGCTTAGCTATATAATCCCAATTAAAATAAGTTTTGCATAACCCATTTATTAACCAGGGAATGTTACATTAAGGAACACCACAGGTATCATCATAACATTTAGCTTGCAAGCTCATAATTATACCAGTACAATTCCATTAACTTGGGGGAATGCCCGACCCCTTTTGTTTATTAAATCAAGTTGGAAGAATGCCTCGACCTCCTTTAATTTATAAAATCAAATTAGGGGAATGCCTCAACCCCTTTTGTTCATCAAATCAAACATAGCCAACAAGACCTTCAAAATCCATATTTAACCTTTTAACCATTTATGCAATGAAATAGTGTGGGTAAGTAATTCAAACCATGTGACAAGTCCATATTTTAAATTCAATTTCACAAATGGGTTGCGGGAACTCAATTATTCAAATCTAATTCCAAGTTCAAACTATCAATTTGGGGGATTACCTCGACCCCCACCCCACTAGTTCAAAAACATTCAATTCAATGCATAAACAACTCATAAAAATCATGGGAAAACAATTCAAGGATAAAACCACATCACTCACTTTATGGGAGATACCTTCAAGAACACTAAATCATCCAAATTAAACTCCAACTCCCTATGCCTCACATATGCAAAGGACTTTAGGCGACTTTGGGTGGCCTTAAGTCCATCCTGAACTACCTTCACTTTTTCCAGGGATTGGTAAACCAAGTCGGGACCGAATAACCTATTCTCACACACCTCAAACTACCCAATAAGAGACCTACACCTCCTACCACAAATGGCCTTGAAATGATCCATGCTAATACTAGAGTGAAAAAAATTATTATAAGCAAACTCTATGAGAGGCAAATGATCAACCCAGCGACTACCAAAGTCGATCACACATGACCTTAGCATATCTTCCAAAGACTAAATCGACCTTTTCATTTGTCCATCCTCTTGAGGGTGGAAATGGTGTTAAGGATCACCTTAGTTCCCAAACCTCTCTGAAAAGAATGCCAAAAATATGACGAGAGCCTAGTACCTTGATCAAATTTGATGGAAATTGGAGCACCATCCAACTTAACAATTTCCTGAAGGAAAAGCTTAGCATAATCCTCTATCAAATAAGTAGTTTTTACTGGCAGGAGTGGGTTGACTTAGTCATCCTATCGACGATGACCCAAATTGAGTAAAATTGATTGTGAGACCATGATAATAAAATCCATATTGAGACCACGAAAGACCGATAATAAAATCCATATTAATCACCTCTCACTTCCACACAGACAACTTAATTTTTAGAAACAATCCACCAGGCCTCAAATATCCCACCTTTATTTGCTGAGACACCATACACTTAGCCATAAAATTGGCCACGTCCCTCTTTATATTATTCCATAAATAGATCTCTTTCAAATCATGGTACATCTTTGTTAAACCTGGATGGACAGTGTACATTGAATCATATCCAAGATCCTCTCTCTCAACCTATCAATATCAGGAACACACAACATACCTTGGTACCTCAATACACCATCAGCACTAATCTCAAAGGCCATTATTTTCTGTTGACCAACATTAACCTTGACTTACATCAAGATAGGACCTAAAACCTATTTCTTTTTCACCTCAGCACCCAAATGGGACTTCGCTACCTCTTGAACAATCACACAACTATTTTCACAAACAAAAAGACAAACTACAAGATTAGTAAACCGGTGAGTGTCCTTTATTAATCCTCGTTGTTTTTCATCCACATGGGATAAACATCCCATAGACAACCTACTAAAAGCATCAACAACCATGTTAGCTTTACTTGGATGGCAATGTAGACTTATATCATAGTCCTTGAGTAACTAAAGTTATCTCCTTTGCTTGAGATTCAACTCTTTTTTGGTGTAAATGTACTGCATACTCTTGTGATCTAAAAAGATGTCAATATGAATGCCATATAGGTATTGGAGCCAAATCTTCTATGCAAACACTAAAGCCAATAACTCCAAATTATGAGATGAATAGTTCTTCTCATGCACCTTCAGCTGCCTCGGGTAAGGTCAAAATAGGAGCAGGAGTTAACTTATCCTTCAACTTCTCAAATGGCGAGAGAATATGGATGATTTCAACCAGTGTCGGAGCCAAAAATAGTACTCCTTGGTGCAGGGGCAGAAGAATCAGCAACCAAAACCTTATTAGACACAGCAGCAACATTGCCTAAAGTATAGTTCCTTTGAATGTGGACAGGATGGACAGATTTGAAACACTTATTCCTCCCCTCATTACAAAAAACACGATACAATTGTCCACAAAATCTGTAAGAAGGATGTGATGGAGCTGACTGGCCCCACTAGCCTGAGATTGGGCACCTTGTGCCTCAAACCAATTATTGCTATAAAAATAGCAATCACTGTATGGCTATAGATATGAAGCACTAGTCATACAAAAAAAACTAAAACTCCCCCACATCTGCTTAGACAACTGCCTTCCATCTTTACCAGTATTCTACTGGCCTTCACTCTGCTCAGATTATCGGTGTCTCATACTTTGGCTCTCCCCTATTATGGTTTATTTTATTTTTTCATCTTCCACTTACTGCATATACACCACAAGCCTCGAGATATCCATGTCACTATTCTACAAGGAGTTCTTGCACTCTAGATCCAAGTCTCAAGACAAGCTAAAAGAAAACTTCCATATTTTAGCCCTCATGCTAGACACTAGCTTAGGAGGATAATAGGTCAACTAATAAAATTTTAGGGTATGCTCTTTTACAATCATCCTTTCCTATTTCAGATTCACAAATTCCTCAGTGTTGGCCTTCCTTAACTCCTGAGGAAATAAATGATTCTAACACTACATAACCCTTAGATTGATCCCACTCCTCATACCACTAATATGCCACATTCTTCAATTGATAAGAGACAAATTCCATACCATCGAAGTCAAAAGCATGCATAACCCTGAATATTTTCTCCATGTCATTTATGAACCCTTGAGGATCCTCCTCAACCTTAGACTCAGTAAAGATCGAAGGACTAAGCCTCATAAACGGTCTGACTTGAGTAATCTCAGAAAAACTTACAATAGTACCAGCAAGACCCGACTGACGTGATAGAGATATCACCAACTGGGTTAACAGATAAATAGACTGATGAAACTCAGTATTAGAAATATCCCTTAGGGGCGATGGGGTATGATCATCATCAACCTAAGAAGGACTGGTAGGGACCGGTGGAACTCTATATGGTGCAGTACAATAAAAATCTAGAGCCCTAGACTGGGTCTGAACTCTATTAATAGGACGAGTTTCGCCCATATTGTCCTCGGGTGGAATAGAAGAAGTTCCACGAGCATTAATTCTTTAGGGAGGCAAGATATGAAATGCAAACAAACTGAGGTTAGAGGAGTTTCAAGACTTTAGACTCTATAGCTTGAAATAGAACAACAAGAAAGGGAAACATTTTTAAATGTCTCATAGCCTCACTCTTATAAGTGTGGCACGCTACACACCCATAAAAGAGACTTTACTTGATATGACTTTATGGATACCCAATTTAACATGAACCTAGGCTCTCATAAAAACTTTGTCACAACCTAAACTAAGGATTCACTGTGATGAGTATCTCAAGTCCACCGAGGATTGGAGACCACCCTCTTAGCCTATAGAAATAGAACATAACGCACCTACCAATGGCTGAATTTCAAACATATAACAATATAGAAAGAAATAAGTTTAAAGACATTAAAGAGTGTCAATATTAATACCCAATCCACAGTAATATCCATAAAGCCTCTACTAATCTGAAAATAATCTAAGTTGGGATATGCCCCGGACCCTGACAACGACAATGATAATGTAAATATAAAGTCTTTACTTCTAATTTATAGAAAGAAACACCGATAGAATGATCAAGTTTTTTGGAGAATGAAAGCTCACCACTTCACCACAAATGATCGATGAACCAAGTCTATCCCTATAACATTATACAAAAAAGTAGACTTTTCTTCGAACCCTACATCGCATAGGATTAAAGCACCCAAATACATTTAGTGGGTTGAGCACTAGCATATAACCCAGGATAAGGATAAAATAATGTTAGTCAAAAGTTTAATTTCAAACTCACTGTACATGTTAACATACATGTATGCATATATATAATGGATGTTGGAGTAGGGAATAGGGTTTAGCATGATAGTAAAATATTATCCTAGGCTATGTAGCTCAACCATCATATACCATAACCCACGATTTATATGGGTTCAGCTCCTCCTGCTGAAAGGGCCCTAGTGTGTGTTATTCGTATGAACCAGAGGTATCAAGGAAAACCACGAAATGCCCCAACCCTACATAAATCCTAGATAAAAGATACATCAATAGTGTGACTATACACATGGTTATCAAAACCAAACCTCACAACGGCAAATATAAGTTTTCAGTATAAGTCATTTGTGACCCACATCGTTACGGCTTAGTTATATAACCCCTATTAAGCCAAATTAAAACAAGTTTTGCATAACCTATTCATTAACCACTAAATTATACATTAAGGAACACCACAGGTATCGTCATACCATTTATCTAGCAAACTCATAATTATGCCATTACAATTTCATTAACTTGGAGGAATGCCTCAAACCCCTTTGTTTATTAAATCAAGTTAGAGGAATACTTAAACCTCCTTTAATTTATCAAATAAAAATAGGGGAATGTGTTGACCCATTTTGTTTATTAAATTAAAACATAACCAACAAAACCTTCAAAAACCATATTTTAACATTTTAGCCATTTATGCAATGCAATAGTGTGGGTAAGTAAGTCAAACAATGTGATAAATCCATATTTCAAATTCAATTTAAAAAATGGATTGAGGGAACTCAATTACTCAAATCCAATTCCAAGTTCAAAACATCAATTTGAGGGATTACCTCGACCACCATTCCAATTCTTAGACCCATACACCTAATATTTAAAAAACATTCAATTCAATGCATAAACAACTCACAAAAACCATGGAAAAATAGTTCTAGGATCAACCATTCCAAAACCCTCAACTTATGTCAAAACCCATATTCAAATCCATACAAATAAACCATTTAAAACATATGATTTTCACAAAATAGTATTTGGGGAAGAGTTACACGCCTAAAAGTATCATAACTGTAGAGAGAAATCACCCTTGAGAGCCCAAAGTGATAAACTTCTTAGAAACCCCAAGTGTTCTTGACCTTGGAGATTTGAGAGAGTTTGAGAAGTTATTTTGATTTTTTTGGAGTGATAATGACATCCTAAAGGGTTTTTAAGTCATGGGTCATGATTGGGGAAGAGGTAAAATGTCCAAAGTGCCCTTAATGAAATACTGGAAAATTGTCGCCAGTGACTACAGGTCACTATACAACTCGTAAGGACTTATTACAACTCATCACCATGAGTCATAATCAAAACAATATCTAAAGGACCCTTCTCTGGTGACCCTAGATTTACACCATAAGACTCATCAGGTGACCCTAATACTTATAAGGTCCAAGTTGTATCTAGGACAGAAACACTTGGAGCACACACTAGTTTGTCTATGGATGGGACTACACGACTCGTATACTCTTTAAGACTCGCTAGGATCCAAACTAATCATAATAGAAACTTGGCCAATCTACACTAGTCAGGCTATAATTAGGGTTCTATGACCCGTGTTGACACCCTGCGACTCATAGGGAGAGTCATAATCTGGGCAGTGAAACCCCAGGTCAAGAAATTTTAAAGGACCAAAATTTGATGTGTTTCACATGATCATATACAACCCCACATCGGTAAACATGGTTTTCAGTATTCGTTCCCACAAGAATACACCTTAACTATAAGCTACACAATTTTTTTAAGCCTAAATTAAAATAATTTACGGATAAATCAACCATTTACCCATGAGTCATTTATTAAGGCATTTACTAACTTGGTATCATCATACCAATATTCTTGCAAGCTATTCCATTTATGATAAATCAATCCATATAACCATTTGACTCCCAAGTTTCATTTAAAACCTAAAACCATGGCCACCAAGGGCATTCCAAAATAATATTTATTCATTACCTTTACAATGTAATGGGTTTTAAAATACAAGTTAACTTATGCAGTTACCCATATTAAAAATCAAGTTTGCAATGTGGGTTGAGGTTAATGTCATTTCAAGCCAAAAATTCATTAATTTGGGGAAACTCATGTCACATATTCCAAGCAATATCATAATGCACCAATTCAGTCCAAAAAAATAACTCAATAAAAGCATGAAGAATCAATTTAAATCATGGAAACAACAATTTGAGTAATATCATTCAAAACCCCTCAACCCAATTTCAAATCAATCAATTATAACACATAAAAATTGATTCAATAAATATGACCATGTAAAATTCAAGTTAAGGAATGAGAAACATGTCTGAAATACCAAAGAATTCAAAGGAAAATCAAAGTTTGGAGCTTGAATGGTGAATTCTCTATGAAACCCTTGAGCTTTTTTGGCTGGGAGTTAAAGGAGAAAAGAGTAGAATTTGATCTTTGAAAAGTGAAGGAAAGGGGTTTATTTTGTGTTTAAAAATCATACAATGAGTAATGGACAAAAATCCCCTCACCTCAAGTGAAAAAAAATAAAAACTAAACAAAAATTACATAGCGGCATAAAACATCGCTATCACAGAGCTTAGCCTCTATGCCACGATCTTATCACAGAGGCTAAGTGGCTTGGCACGCCACTATCGCAGAGGCTTACTGTCTCGGGGTCCCAACATGATCCCAAACCCCTTTCAAAAATTTTGAAACTTTTCCGAAACACTCTTTTAATATCCCTTAACATAATTCTAAGTCAAAATGCACACCATGCACGTGGGAGGGTCAAAATTAGATTTGTTAAATTTTTGAGATGTCTTACATAAGGCTTCAATGTGAAGGCTTCCAAACCGATTTTCAGCATTTGATGTAGGTTATGGCTTATCTTTCTTTAGATTGCGATTAGTAGTAAATGTTGATACAAAGTAATTTTAGGGGTGTGGGAACTAATTATAAAAATTGATTTATTATCGTATTGTACCCGTGTGGGGGACAATATAATGATGTTATTTGATGGTCTTGGTATACTATTTACTATGTGTTACCGTGTAAGGTTCTATATGATATTGTTGACCTTGTGTACACGAAATTAGTTGTGTCTTGATTGATGAAAAGGCCTAATATAGTATCAATGGTGTATTTTTATATGTTTCATTCTTTTGGCATATGGTTTATGTTGAAATTCATTGATGCTTGGAAACATTGAGCGGATTATTAGTTCACTTTGTTCGTATATTGGTTAGACATGAAAATACTCATTCTGGTTGGTTGTGATCACTACATTGTCAAATCATGTACATTCATGAAACATTGGTTCTACCATGAAAATATTTGAAATACTAAAAACACTGGCTTTTCTAACAAAAAATGTGACATCTTTAAAATCCTCTACCACAGGATATGTTGAAGAGGAGATATAAATATGGATTCAATATGGATTGTAAATGGGTTGATGAACCACCCATGGGTCCTACTCGGAAAGTTTTAGCTCTGTAGGTGTATACAGAAGTTGTGCAACAACCTTGTGCATCACATCGCCGTTACCATCATTACCATCATCATCATTATCATATTTATTGCATTTAGGTTACATTGTGACTTTATTTGTTCTGTATTATCTCTCTTGATGAATACTTGTCTATATGTAATTGCTTCCTGGTACTTGTACGTGTGATATTGGTTTACTTGTAATATTTCCTTATATTTGCTATGATGTATGTGAATATTATAGAACTCTTAGTGAAAACAGTATGGGCGACCATTGTAGGATAATATTTTGATTACATGTGATGTGTCCTTAGTGTGTATTTGTATGCTTTATTTTCTACTTTCCTACTTCACCCTTTCGGTCCAAATTGTGATTCAAGTATGCCTCACGATGGTTGATTTGGGCTACCTTTAGATTTTTTCGAGGTAGCGGTTGGATTCTTGTTTCCAGAGTTGACTACTACCTTTCTTTTTTAGAGTATGTCTTTATTCGTATTCAGAGACAGAGTATTCCTGTTTTGGATATCTTATGTATTTGATCTTGAGTTATAATGATGATGTTCTTACACTGTGACACCAGGTTTTGGGATTATGGTATTATTGGTTATGTCTTTCCATTTTACTATATTATGTAGTTCGGTTTCATTCTAGAAGCCTTACTTGGGTTATTGTTATTATTTTCCTTTTGTATCAGTACATGTGATAGGATAACTTGTCAAGATTTGCTGCGACAAGTGCCATCATGACCCTTGAATTTTTGGTTCGTGAAACCTTGCCCCTTGTCTGAAGTCTCAACAGCAGGTACTAGCTCAGCACCCTAGCCACTCTGGACCTAGTCCTTACCATCTACGTAAAAATAAATTGAATTCAAGTTCAGAATATAGGTATGAATAATGCACACAAAAAGAATCAAATTAGAGAAGTTTTCTACAGATATCATATAGCATCTTAAAGATAGATATGGACATATACTTATCGATACATAATACTCTACAAGACATCCTGCTATTTTACTTATAAAAGCGGTAAACCTGACACTCTAATACCAATTTATCATTATCTTAAAGTTCAGGTCGTGATGGCACCTACCTCTACCCAGCCTTAGTAGATAAGCCAAACCCACAAGGTAGAATAATTAGAAAAATCTAAGAGAAGTCCAAAATGCGAGAATCTTATAATGGAGTCAAGCCAAATTGTAAGTAACTTAAAACTTCAGAAAAAAAACAAAAAGTTCAAAATTTTGGTGTCATAATTAAAGAGCATCTATAACAAGGTCTGGAACTAAAGATAAATTAGTTTGTATCAAAATGAAAATAAAGACATGATAAAACTAAGAGGAGGTCTGAATGCTGCCCCAAACTCTGGAGATCACTCATACCTCGATCATCAATTTTAATAGCAGAAATTAGATATTGCAAGTCATACTCCAACCAGGATCTACATAGAAAGGGCATATATGATTGAATATGACACGACCCAACCCCGAGCCTTGTCGCAATGGGTATTCTAAGTCCAACCAGGATCAAGAATCGCCACCTGTTATCCAACCCATCCACCTATATCCAGTTGTATATTTGCTAATTTTGAACATATAACAAGATAGAGTTATTCTTTTCATTAAGACTCTAGGATAGGTTCACAACTATGACCGACCCAACCGAGTCCAACCGTAACACACCAACCTCCCAATCATACTAAACCAAACCACAGTCCATAAACCAAAAAAGAATACCAAAGAATAAATGAAAATCAATCCCAAAGTGTAATATGATAGAACAACCAACAATATCATCAAATGATGTTAGCCCATCTACTTATTCCAATGCCAAAGCCGACACCAATACCGATCCCATCCATACCAACCCCTACAAGTACCATAAAGCCTCTATCCAAAAAAGTAAACAAATCTGATTGGAACTGTAATGCCCCAAGAACCCATCCCGAGATGTCACAGATGCTTAAGGTCACACATGGCCCCAAGCTAACTCTCTAAGCCTGTCATCACTTTCAGAACTCACTATAATACAAATCACGCTAAGATAAAGAGGAATAACCATGTCATAAACATATTGTAATACAAAGTAATAGTGCTATGTACAATCAAAGTACTGAAGTTATGTACATACTGGTACTCTAGCCTGACAAAGCCTCTACTATACAAGTCAGATGAGCCATTGAGATAGATCCCCAACTAACTCGTACTGAAATGAAAATAAATAACCATCTATTGATAAGACAAAACCAGAATTATAGGTCCTCAAACCATAAGGACTTACCAACGGCAAAAGTGTAGAGGAAGGTACTCAAAGATCACTGTCGTTGCAGAGACTAAGAACCTAAACCTATATCATGAGGAAATATAGAATACAAAAGAGTATGGGGGTAAGTACTTAGGAATATACTGAGTATGTGGGGTTGGATGCAGTATTTTAAATAATATCATAAATTTATGATAAATCATGCATGCTGACAATAATAACTATCTTTGCTTGAATTATCTGAAACATTATTTCCATAAATCATCAGTAATGACATGTGTTTCATAAATCTCATAAATCATTTAACTCAACTCAAACTCTTTAACTCATGACTCCGAGTGACTCGATAACTCAAGAGACTTATATCATTAAGGACGTGGGAGTTTCTTATAATCGACATAACTACACCATGTGAGCCTGATGGAGTCCAACGTTTTACCCTCCTAAATAGGGATCCCCGCATTGGCAGGGGTGTTATACTCTTGCCAGAGAGTACAACCTCAATCTCAATATCATAATCTCATACTCAGCCTTTGGCACACAATCATCAACATCAATCCTATGGTGGCACGTAGTTCTGGAAAAATACTAAATTTCCTATTCAGTGCTAAATACTCCTCTCAGACTCAGCTTAAAATGCATTATGAAATCCACCTTAATCAATATTAACTCATGGGTCTATCATAAAAGGCCAAAACATTAATATATATCTTATCTGTAAATCATAAACATCTTGTGGATTCCTAACTTGATTCAACTAAATACAATCATTCTCAACATCAAGTACATTTGCTTATCAAATCATTTCAAATATCAAAAACTTCAAGGAAACATCATCGGACTCGTTCTTGACTTTCAATCTCAATATCTATATAAACTCAATAGTCAAATTTCTCATGGAAAGGCATAACTCATGGCACTTGACTTAAATCACTTAAAATCATCAATACATAATGACAATATACAACTCATGGATAAATTCTTAATTTAAGAAACATGATGGTGAAATAATCATAAATATCAAACTTATTCAACTCAAATCTCATAAATCATAACTAAAGAAATTTGGGTGTAACCCCACTTGCAAAGATCATGTAGATCAATAGTAGAAATTAAATTTTTAGGCATAAGAACAAAAGGAGTGTTCCTGTTCAAACCCCACATACCTTAGATTTTGATTTTGAAGATATAGAAACTTGCTTGAAACTTCATTCTCACACTTTTAGACCAAGACCTTGTTGCCTTCGAATTGAGGAACTTAGTTCTTGAACAACTTGAAGAAATTTATGGGAGATTTCTTGAATTTCTTGGAGATGATTTGATTTTTAGGTTTGGAAGAAACCCTAAGTTTTTAGAGAATTCTTGAAAGAAATTTGGAGAGAAATAGAGAGAAAGGATCTTCTCTTCTCTACATAGATATATATATAAGGCCACAAGGAATGGAAATGACCAAGATGCCCTTTTGAAAAAAAGTTGAAAATTGCAGATCGGGGCTTGTGATGCTTGATCTGACGGTCCACCAGGTCATCCATCACTTGAGTGTTAAAACTAGAATATTCTGCCTCGGAGTGATGGTCGAAGTGAAGGTCATTCATAGGGACTGACGGTTCACTATATCGTCCATCATTCAGGGATTACGAATGGGAGATTCTGCCTCGATCTGACGGACACCTTGATGGTCTGTCAACTTTGTAACTGTCCACCACTTTGACCGTCACATGACATCCCAAAAAGAGAGCTACTGTCTTGGCTTAATGGGATACTTGACGGTCTACCAGGTCGACCATTAAACATGGGCGATCCGATAGCATTCAGTAAAACAGACATAACTCACTCAATCACTTTGGAAGTCATACATATCCATTCAAAAAGATAGATTTAGGCTTAAGGAATGATCGGGGTATTACAATATCTCCCCCTTGGAAACATTCATCCTCTAATGTTGCTAGATAAGCCAAGAACAAGAGAAAATGAGGACGCCAAGCAGGAACTACTCACATAGAAGATCTCACTTTACTCTAATACTCTTGAGTACTTTACCAAATGCACGAATCATAGAGAGAATAACCATATACCTAAATGCATTAGATTAGGAGGAAACTGAATTAAGAGAATAGTACCTTCGGCTTGATTTGAACTCACGGGGAAAAGATGAGGGTACTTGACTTGCATATCTACTTCTGTTTCCCACGTAGCACTCTCGACAGATTGATTTTGCCACAGAACTTTAACCAAGGGAACTTTCTTATTTCGTAATCTACAAACTTGATAGTCTAAGATCTCTACTAGAATTTCATCATAAGAAAGACTATCCTTAACATAATAACTTTCCGATGAATCAATAAAAACAGAGTCTCCAATATGCTTCTTGAGCATAGATACGTGAAATACAGAATGGACAACTGACAACTCTGTAGGCAACTCAATCTCATAAGCTGCTTTCCCAACACGATTCTAAACTCTATAAGGGACAACGTATCTAGTACTAAGCTTTCCTTTCTTTCCAAATCTTCACACCTCTTTCATGGGTGAAATTTTCAAATACACCCAATCACCAACTTCAAATTCAATAGCTCTTCTTCTCATATCTGCATACGACTTCTGACAGCTCTGGGCTGTCTTCAACCACTCTCGAATCAACTTAACTTTCTCCATAGCCTCAGGCTCGGCCCGGGAAAGCGCTGGCAACAACTGAAAGGAAGGGGTCCATGTAGCTTAGCATTGGGTCCAATCACAGCAGCTTCGCCCACTTCAAACCAACCTATGGGTGATCAACATCTCCTCCAATACAAAGCTTCAAATGGAACCATACCAATACTAGCATAAAAACTATCGTTGTAGGAAAATTCAATCAACGACAAATGCTCATCCCAACTTCCCTTGAAATCAAGAACATAAGCCCTTAACATGTCCTCCAAAGTCTGAATAGTCCTCTCATATGACCGTCTGTATGCGGATGAAAAGCGGAGCTAAGATGAACCTGGGTGCCAAGACCCTTCTAGAAGGCCCTCCAAAAATGAGAAGTAAACTGAGTACCTCTATCAGAGATGATAGACAATGGAACTTCGTGTAACTTGACTAACTCTTGAATGTAAAGCTTAGCATAGTCCTTAGCGGTGAAATATGTATGCATTGCCAGAAAATGTGCGGACTTAATCAACCTATTTAAAACAACCCAAATTGAACCATGATGATGGCGAGAAGGAGGTACACCAGTCACAAAATCCATATGCACTTTCTCCCACTTCCAAGTAGGGATACTAAATTCTTGCATCATACCACCGGGTCTCTGGTGCTCTATATTTACCTACTGGCAAGTTACACACTTCTCTACGAACTTTGCTACATCCTTTTTTATACCATTCCACTAATATATCTCCCGCAAATTGCGGTACATCTTGGTAGCACCAGAATAAATAAAATATCGTGCGCCATTCACCTCAGCCATAATCCTCTGACTCAGATCATCAACATCAGACACACAACCTATTCCGAAATCCTAATACACCATATCCCCCTTGGTAGAAAACCTCCACCTTTTGGTCTTTGACGAACGCTTTCAATTCGGCCAAATGAGAATTCATATCTTACTTCAATTGCACTCCCAAAACTAGGGAAGATGTGGAGCTACTCTGAACCCAAATACTACCCTCAGCTAAATCAAGCAATCTCACACCTAACCTAGCCAAACAATGTATTTCGTCGACCAACTCTCTCTTATCTTTCTCAACATGCCCTACACTACCCATGGACGATCAGCTAAGGGCATCCGCCACTACATTGTTCTTTCCCGGGTGATACAACACCCTCATATCGTAGTCTTTCAGCAATTCTAACTATCGTCTCGGCTGAAGATTTAACTCTCTCTGAGTAAACACAAACTACAAACTTTATGATCCATAAAGACATCAACATGAATGTTGTATAGGTAGTGTCTCTAAATTTTTAAAGCAAAAACCACTGCAGCTAACTCGAGGTCATGGGTCAGATAATTCTTCTCATGAGGTTTCAACTGTCGGGAGGCATAAGCTATAACCTTACCCATATGCATCAACACACAACCCAAACCAACTCTAGAAGCATCACAATACACCATAAATTCATCTTTACCATTGGGAAGGGTCATCACAGGGGCTGAAGTGAGTCGAGTCTTTAACTCCTAAAAGATCTTCTCACAAGAATCTGACCACTGGAATTTAACCTTCTTTTGGGTTAACCGGGTTAAAGAAGCAGCAATGGAAGAGAAACCTTTGATGAAATGATGGTAGTAGCCAGCTAGACCCAGGAAACTCCTAATATCAAATGGGGAAATAGGTCTAGGCTAAATTTTTATAGCCTTTACCTTTTGAGAATCAACTCGAATATCTTAGGAACAAATAATATGACCCAAAAAATCAACTGACCACAGCCAAAATTCACACTTGTAAAATTTAGCAAACAACTGCTGATTTTTAAGGGTCTGCAAAATAATTAAGAGATGATTTGCATGGTCATTTAAACTTTGGCAGTACACAAGAATATCATCTATGAACACAATAACGAACATATCCAGGTATGGTCTGAACACCTAATTCATGAGGTCCATAAAAGTTATTGGGGTATTAGTTAATCCGAAGGACATGACCTAGAATTCAAAATGACCATAATGAGTGCGAAAAGTTGTCTTTGAAATGTCATACTCTCTGGCTTTAAGTTGGTAATAATTGAATCTCAAATCTATTTTTGAGAAATAACTGGCACCTTGCAGCTGATCAAACAAGTCATCAATTCTAGGAAGAGAATATTTGTTCTTGACTGTGACCTTGTTGAGCTGACGATAGTCAATGCACATGTGCAATGAACCATCTTTCTTTTGCACGAATAAAATGGGTACACCCCAGGGAGACACACTAGGCCTTATAAAACCCTTATCAAGAAGATCTTTGAGTTGCTCTTTCAACTCCTTAAGTTCTGCGGGGGGCATACGATACGAAGGAATAGATATTGGTTGTGTATCAAGGAGAAGATCAATTTCAAATTCTATTTCTTTATCATGAGGTACCCCTGGGAGATCTTTTGGGAAAACATCAAAAAACTCATTAACAACATTAAGAGATTGAATAGTTGGAGTCTCAGACTTAGTATCTTTAACTCAAAAGAAATGATAGATACAATCTTTGGAAATCAACTTCCTAGCTTTAAGATAGGATATGAAATGACTTTTAGGAGACACAAAATTTCTGGACCACTCAAAAGCTGGCTCATTAGGAAATTGAAATTTGACTACACGGGTACGACAATCGATAGATGCATAGCAAGAGTGAAACTAATCCATACCCAAAATAATGTCCAAATCAACCATGTCTAGGTCGATCAAATCTGCAAACATAACTCTATGAAGGATAATGATAGAACACTTTTTATATACTTGCATGGCAACAATAGATTCACCCATGGGTGTAGAGACTAGGAAAGGCTCGAGGATCTTTTCAGCAAAAATTTAAAAATTCACAACCACCAGTGGAGTCACATAAGAAAGACTTGACCCAGGGTACATCAATACATAGACATCGAAATGAAATACACGGAGCATACCAGTAGCAACATCTGGTGAATCTTCCTACTCCTAGTGAGATGGTATAGCATAAAAGCGATTCTGGCACTGACCACCGTCAGTACTAAATGAGGCACCTTGAGGAAGAGTAGGACAAACTACAGGGGCTGGAGCACTAATAGTTTGACTCTAAGAATGAACATTGTGACTCCTTTGTCTAGCATATGGGTAACCCCTGAACCTGTGGCCCATCATACCGCAACCAAAACAATCTCTCTGACTGAATAAGCACTCACTTGGATGGTCCCTATCATACTTCAGGCATGGGGGAGGACGAAGTCTGTTACTCCCATTATCCTAGGACCTGGACATAGTACGCCTATTACCCTGCTATGGCCTCATTCTGAATGTAGGAGTACTGGCTGATGAAGGTGCTGGCACAAGAGAACGGCTCTGGAACTGAGGGCGGATACCTTCAGAAAATCTAGTCTGACTATAACCCTGCTGCTCAGATTTAACTCTCTTATTTCCTCACACTCTCTCTTTCTTCTTCACTTTATCTGCTGCAATCTATTGAGCATGAATCATTAGTCTTGAAAGGTACATGTCCCTATTAAGCATAGCGGATCTACACTCTTTCACAATATAACTAGGTACACCGGCCAAGAACTTACTCATACAAGTTCTAGAATCAACCATCATACTAGGAGCATATTTAGATAACTGGTTAAACTTACGACAATACTCCTTAACTATTATGGAGCCCTATCTCACGTTCATAAATTCTTTTAATTTTACTTCTCTCAGCTCCGGGGGAAAGAATCTGTCTAAGAAGGCATCCTAAAATAATTGCCAATTCATAGGAGCATCATTCTCCCTTTTACTTTTCCGCCATATCTCTACGCAATCATAAGCAACATATTTCATTCGATAGGCAGCCTATTCAACACTCTTCTTCTCAGTCACATGCATAATCTGAGTGATTTTTCTCGCTTTATCCAAATACATTGGTGGGTCTTCACCTACTTTCGACCCATAGAACTCAGGTGGATTTATTTGCATAAAGTCACTAACCCAGGCTACAGTAGAATTATTCCCTTGCAGAGGTGGAACAGTAGCTTGGGTGTTGGCCTAAACATTGGCGGTGACCGCCTGGGCTAGCACTTAGAAAGCTGCCTAGAATTTCGTGTGGGATACCATCTCACCTAAAGGATCAACGGGTTGAAATCGTTCATTGTTTCTGCGAGCTCTATAATGAGGTATTTTCTATCATAAGAGAGTATGAATTAGCAACAGAGAGAAACAGTCATAGGCATGATAAACTCTTAAAAGAGAGAAACAACTTTTTTGAAAACGTCTGGCAGCCTCTTGCTCATAAATGTGGAGCGCTACACACCATTGATCAAGACTCTATGCAACGCGGCTTGTCAGACTCCCTAGGACTCTTCAAACCTTAGGCTCTGATACCAAGCTTATAACGCCCCAAGAACCCATCCCGAGACGTCACACGGTGCTTAAGGTCACCCGTGGCCCTAAGCTAACCCTCTAAGCCTGTCATCACTTTCAAAACTCACTATAACACAAGTCATACTAAGATAAAGTGGAATAACCATGTCATGAACATACTGTGATACAAAGTAATAGTACTCTGTACAATCAAAATACTGAAGTTCTGTACATACTGGTACTCTAGCCTGACAAAGTCTCCTATACAAGTCAGATGAGCCATTGGGACAGATCCCCAACTGACTCGTACTGAAATGAAAATAAATAACCATTTATTGATAAGACAAAACCGCAATACAAGTCCTCGAACCATGAGGACTCATCAACTGCAGAAGTGTAGAGGAAGGTACTCAAAGATCACTGTCGCTGCTGAGACTGAGCACCTGAACCTATATCACGAGGAAATATAGAATGTAAAAGAGTATGGGGGTCAGTACTTGGGAATCTACTGAGTATATGGACGTGGATGCAGCATTTTAAGTAATATCATAAATATATGAGAAATCATGCATGCTGACAATAATAACTATCTTCGCTTGAATTATCTGAAAGATTATTTCCATAAATCATCAATAAAGACACGTATTTCATAAATCTCATAAATTATTTAAATCAACTCAAACTCTTTAACTCGTGACTCGGCTCAGAACGCGTTAAGAAATCCACCTTAATCAATATCAACTCATGGGTCTATCATAAAAGACCAAAACATAAATATATATATCTTATCTATAAATCATAAACATCTTGTGGATTCCTAACTCGACTCAACTCAACACAATCATTCTCAAAATCAAGTACATTTGCTTATCAAATCATTTCAAATATCAAAAACTTCAAGGAAACATCATAGGACTCGTTCTTGACTTTCAGTTTCAATATCTATATAAATTCAATAATCAAATTTCTCATGGAAAGGCATAACTCATGGCACTTGACTTAAATCGCTTAAAAATCATCAATACATAATGACAATATACAACTCATGGAATAAATTCTCAATTTAAGAAACATGATGGTGAAATAATCATAAATATCAAACTTATTCAATTCAAATCTCATTAATCATAACTAAAGAAATTTGGGTGTAACCCCACTTGCAAAGATCATGTAGATTAATACTAGAAATTAAATCTTTAGGCACAAGAACGAAGGGAGTGTTCTTGTTCAAACCCCACATACCTTAGATTTTGATTTTGAAGATATAGAAACTTGCTTGAAACTTCATTCTCACACTTTTAGGCCAAGACCTTGTTGCCTTCGACTTGAGAAACTTAGTTCTTAAACAACTTGAAGAAATTTATGGGAGATTTCATGGAGATGATTTGATTTTTGGGTTTGGAAGAAACCCTAGGTTTCTAGAGAATTCTTGAAAGAAATTTGGAAAGAAATAGAGAGAAATGATCTTCTCTTCTCTACATAGATATATATAAGGCCACAAGGAGCGAAAATAACCAAAATGCCCTTTTGAAAAAAGTTGAAAATTGCAGATCGGGGCCTGTGATGGTCGATTTGATGGTCCGTCAGATTAGCTGACGGTCTACTAGGTCGTTCGTTACTTGAGTGTCAAAATTGGAATGTTCTGTCTCGGAGTGACAGTCCGTCAGAGGGACTGATGGTCCACCATATCGTCCTTTACTCGGGGCTCAGAAATAGGATATTCTGCCTCGGACTAACGGATACCTTGAGGGTACGTCAACTTTGTGACGGTCCACCACTTTGACTATCACACGATATCCCAAAAAGGGAGATACTGCCTTGTCTTGACAGGACACTTGACGGTCCACCAAGGACCTGACGGTCAACCAGGTCGATCGTCAAACCTGGGCGATCCGATTGCATTCAGTAAAATGCCATAACTCACTGATCCAATGTCGGATTTCAATGAAATTGGTATCGATGAAAATCTTATTCAATTCTCTACATTAAAAAAAAGTGGAAATTAGAGAAATACAACATGGGTTTAAACATCAATCACTTTGGAAATCATACATATCCATTCAAAAAGACAGATTTAGGCTTAAAGAATGATCAGGGTATTACAGGAACATGCCCCCAACCATGGCCAAAACCAATATCCAAAATAAAAGAAAAGTGTCTAAAAAAATCCATAACATGAAATTATGCCTCTCGAAAGGATGGAAGCTCACCCCTTCAGTCCAAATATTATTACCAAATCTACGTGTTAAACAGAAGGAGTAGAATGGTCGATTCCTACATAGCGTAGTTATACAGCCACCAATAGATGGGGTTAGAGAGTGACTGATAGCATGAATCTCAGGATAAGGATAAAATAATGTCAATCGTAAAACCACATAAAACCATCCATAATGTATACAACCATACATATATAAGTGTCGGAAAAGGGGATCGGTTTTAGTATGCACTTAAAACATTTACCTAGGTTGTGTAGTTTTGTCGCCCTAACCACCCACGGGCTATATGGGTTCAACTCCCCCTACTGAAAGGGCCTAAGTGTATATGGCCGCACGACCAGGGTATATCCCATGGGATGACTAGTACATCCCCCATATAAAATATGACACACACGCATGGTCATCGAAGACCCCTCATATCGACAAATATGAGTTTCCAGTTTTGGTCCCCTCGAGACCGCCACCTTTCATGGATTAGATACACACCCCGCCATTAATGCCTAATTAAAACCATGTCCAAACAATCCATTTACCATTTATTAACTAAGGCCAATATTGGTGGTATCATCATACCACCCATTACTTGCAAGTGATATCCATAGCCAAACCATTTAGGTTAAGGGGACCTTAGGTGCCCTTCCATATACCATATTAAATCCACTTGGGGACTTCCATGTTCTCCATAAGAATAACCATTTAGCCTTTTCAAAGTATTTAAACCATGCATAAACTCTTTATCCAGTTTAAAATATGCAAGATTTTCCTTAAAAGAAGTCAATGCAATAAACATATCTTTATAAGCATTTTATCAAACACCTTTGGGGCAAAATATAACCAAAAAAAATCCAAAGACCACTAAACCATTACCAAGCAATTTAATTGTCCAAAACCACCATTAATGCATATAAAAGCAAAACTAAAACAATGGGAAATCATAAACAAGCATTTAATATCAAAACCACCAAATAATAGTTGAAAACCATAATCATGAAATAGTAAAATAATGAAATCAATCATATAAATCATGTCTATAGTTGAAACTAAATTGAGGGAAGAGAATCATGCCGTATACTGAAGAATTGATAGAAAAAATCACCAAGACAAGCCCCAAAGCAAACCGTAGGATGAAACCCTAGCCTTCTTGCTGCCAAAAGCTCTTGAGAGAATTATGTAGTGTTTTGAAATAGTTTCTAAGTGTTATGAATAGAATAATAGGGTAAATAACCTCCTAAGTGTATTAAAAGTAGTGGATCCTAGTTAGGGTAAGTAGAAAAATATCAAAAATACCCCCACTTAAATCCCTTAAAAACCTATATCATAGGGATACGACTGACCCATACGAGTCGTACCCTTCTATATGATTAGTATCCACCACTCGTATCTAAGCCTCAATCCTTAGATCAAACATTGTCCTGTATACGACTCATCCAACTAAGTCGTAACCACAGCATACGATCCATACCCATAACCCGTATCCCTGGCAGAATAAAATACCAAGAGGATTAAACACTGCCCACCATATGAGTCCCTGATACGACTCGTACCAATCCCTACGACTCACACCTCTAAGTCGTACCCATTCCAGTGACCAAAACCATCCCACCAACTAACATTGGTCAGCATACAACAGGACCATACCACCCTTACCCCAACAAACGGCTAATACCCATGAGTCGTATTGGGTCCGGAGAATGGATTTCCAGGAAATATTCTAAGGGTCAAAACCCAGAAGTAGAAAACAAATGTGGATACTTAGACTTCATGTCCTCTTCCACTTCCCAAGTAGCTTCTTCTACCTTATGGTTCCACCATAGAACCTTAACCGAAGTTACATTCTTCATCCATAATCGATAAACTTGCCTATCCAATATCTCAAGCGGGACCTCTTCATAAGTCAAAGAATCTAAAATACCCAACCATTCCAAAGGAACACCAAGATACTTCCTCAACATAGAAACATAAAAGACCGGATGAACCAAACTTAAGCTTAATGGCAACTCCAACACATAAGCAATATTGCCAACTCTCCGTAAAATCACATCATATCCAATGAACTGCGGTTTGAGCTTTCCCTTTTTGCCAAACCGCGCCACTCCCTTCATGGGAGACACCTTAAGGAACACTCTATCCCTGATCTCAAACTCTAAGTCTCTATGCCTAACATCCGCATAGGACTTTAGGTGACTTTGGGAAGCTTTAAGCCTATCCCGAATCACCTTGACCTTCTCCATCGCTGATAAACCAAACTGAACAAAATATGTATGCCTCCACAAGCACAAACCACCCAATAGGAGATCTATACCTCATTCCATACAACATCTCAAAAGGAGCCAAACCAATACTCGAATAATAGTTATTGTTGTAAGCAAACTCTACCAAAGGTAGATGCTCAACCCAGTTGCCACCATAGTCAATCACACAAGCCCGAACCAACCTCCAATATCTAAATGGTTCTATCCGCATACCTATCCGACTGTGGATGAAAAACAATACTCAAATTGACCTTAGTCCCCAACCCTTTCTGAAAAGACCTCCAGAATGAGACGTAAACTGCATACCACGATCAACGATAATCAAAATATGTATCCCATGCAGCTTCACAATCTCCTGAAGAAACAACCGCGCATAATTCTCTACCAAAAAGGTAGTTTGCACGGGTAAGAAATACGCAGACCTGGCCATCCTATCCACGATGACCCAAATCAAATTATGCTGATTCTGAGACCGAGAAAGATCATAATAAAGTCCATATTGATCACTTCCCACTTCCATTCGGGTAATTTAATTTCTTGATACAACCCTCCTGGCCTCATGTGTTAAACCTTAACCTATTGACACAACATACACTTGACCACTAAATCAGCCACATCCCTCTTTATGGCATCCACCAGTCAATCTCCCTGAGATCATGATGCATCTTAGTTGAGTCGGGATGAACAACATTGCACGACTCTTGCACCTCATCCAAAACCCTTTGTGGCAGCCCATTGACATCAGGAACACATAACTTCCCTTGGTACCGTAAAGTATCATCACTACTGATGTCAAACACCACTACTTTTTTCCCACTAATGCCAATCTTGATTTTCATCAAGACAGGATCCAGCATTTGCTTCTATTTAATCTCTTCCCCAAGATATGACCGAACTACTTCTTGTACTATCCAACCACCATCCATAGAGTCCAAGAGAAGAACTACAAGATTAGCCCAGAAGTAAAAATCCTTCATAAATTCCCGCTTGCCTTCCTTCATGTGAGCCAAAATCCGCATGGATAACCAACTAAGAGCATCAGCAACCATATTAGCCCTACCTGGGTGGTAGGGAAAACTCATATTATAATTTTTTAGAAGCTCACATACTGAAGACTCTTGTGATCAGAAAAGATACCCACATGAACACCATACAAGTAATGCCACCATATTTTCAAAGCAAACATAATCTCCAATAACACTAAATCATGATTAGGATAATTCCTCTCATGTACCTTCAACTGCCTGGAAGCATAGGCAATCACCTTCCTATGCTGCATCAAAACACAACCAATCACTACCTGAGATGCATCACAATAAACCATAAATCCATCATTGCCTTCCGACAAGGCAAGGATTGGAGCCGAAGTCAACTTATCCTTCAACTTCTCCAAACTCCCTTCATAAGAATCCGACCAAGAAAACTTAACCTTCTTCTTAGTCAACTTAGTCAAAGGAGCATCTATCGTAGAAAAGCTTCCCACAAACTGCCTATAATACCCCGCTAAACCCAAAAAACTCCAAATATCAAAAGAAGTCATAGGCTTAGGCCACCTCTTCACCATAATAACCTTTTGTGGATCCACCATGATCCCTTTACTAGAAATAATATGACCCAAGAAACTCACAACGTTCAACCAGAACTCACACTTAGGGAACTTGGCATACAACTGTTGTTCCTTTAAGGTCTGCAACACCATACGGAGGAGATTAGCATGATCCACCTCACTCTTCAAATAAAACAAAATATCATCAATAAACACAATGACGAAGACATCCAAATACTGCCTAAACACCCTGTTCATTAAGTCTATAAATGTTGTCGGAGCATTAGTCAACCCAAATGACATCACCAATAACTCAAAATACCCATACCGAGTATGAAAAGTCATCTTAGGGATATCCACCTCCCTAATCTTGAGATGATGGTACTACACCGAAGATCTATCTTAGAGAAGAATTTGGCACCCTATACTAGGTAAAACAAATCATTTCTTTGGGGGAAAAATACTTGTTCATGATCGTTACCGTATTCAACTGCCAGTAGTCAATGCACATCCGAAGAGAACCATCCTTCTTCCACACAAACAACACAGGTGCACCCGATGGAGAAACACTGGGAGGAATAAACCCCTTATCCAGAAGATCTTAAAGTTTCTCCTTGAGTTCCCTCAACTCAGCCGGAGCCATTCTATATGGAGGAATAGAAATTGTACGAGTGTCCAGAAGTAAATCAATACCAAACTCTATTTTTCAATCCATAAGAACACCAGAAAGATCATCCGAAAAGACTTCTAGAAACTCATTAACCACAGAGATTGAAAAAACAAAGAAGGACCTTCCGAGTTAAAATCTTTAACCTGAACCAAGTGATAAAGGCAACCCTTAGAGATTAACATCTAAGCTCTAAGATAAGAAATAACCTCCACCTAGAAGCTAAGGGACTACCTTCCCATTTATAATCGATTCACCAGGAAACTTAAAGATAACCCTATGAGTCCGACAATCTACAGATGAATAACAAGAATGCAACCAATCCATAACTAGAATTACATCAAAATCTACTATATCCAACTTAAACAAATCAACCAAGGTCTGCTTGTCACCAACAGCTACCACATACCCCCTCTAGACTTTCTTAGAAATAACTGAGTCACCTACCGAGGTAGAAATAAAAAAAGGATCTGAGATAACTTCCAGATTAAAATCAAAAGACACAGCCACATATGGAGTCACATAAGAAAGAGTGGATCCCAAATCAAGCAAACAATATACGTCAGAGAAAAGTTGTAACGTACCAGTAACAATATCAAGTAATGCCTAAGATTTCTGTCGGGATACTAAACTATACAATCTGTTCTAACCAACACTAGAACCAGGAGCAGTAACAGAAGCAGATGCCACCCCACAAGGTATAGGAATAGAAGATCGAGCTACAGGAATCTTATTCTCCCCCGTAGCAACTTTATTGATCGGAAAATCCCTGAGACGATGTCCTACCTGGACACACTTGAAGCACTTGTCCCTTTCTTACATATAATAACCCCGATAAGGATGACCACAGAAATTGACAAGGAAGATATGAAGAAACTGACAGACCTCCGCTCGCCTGAAATTGGGTAACCTGTGCCCGAGAATTATCACCATCTTGATAACGTCTGTCTCTAAACTGATAAGGAGCACTAGCAGAAAAGAAGCCTAAACTCCCCCACTTCTTTTTCTGCCACGTGCCACCATCCCAACCACCCTAAGACTGAGCACCTTCCTGATGAGAAAACCTGCTCCTCTTTCCCTACCTATCCCCAAACTCTGTCTGCTTTCTCTTCTAATCCTCAACCCATTGCATATGAACTGTCAACCTCGAGATGTCCATATCTTCAATTATCAAGGCAGTCTTACTCTCCAGAATCAAATCTCAATTCAATCCAAAAGCAAATTTCCTCATTCTTAACCTCAAATCAGCCACCAAATCATGAGCATACCTTGATAATTGATGGAACTTCAAATCATATTCCTTTATAGACAACCTCCCCTACCTGAGGTTCACAAACTCTTTTATCTTTTCTTCTCTCAACTCTTGAGGAAAGAACCGATCCAAGAAGACATTAGAAAAGGCATCCCACAACCCTTCTTCATTGATATCATCTCTATACCTATCACATGCTTCATACCAATGATAAGCAACATCCTTGAGATGATAAGCAACAAAGTACACCCTTTCTACATTAGTTACTGCAGCACCCGAAAGATCTTTTCCATCTCATCCAAGAAGCCATGTGGATCCTCCTTTACCGTCATCCCAGATAAAGTTGGAGGACCCATCTTCATAAATTGACCAACCCTTATGGACTCAGCAGACAAAGCACTAGTCGATCTCGTTCAGCCTAAGCAGCAACCAATTGGGAAATGATAAGAATGGGCTGACAAAATTCTGTGCTCGTCACATTACCCTAAGGGACCTAAAGAGAACTATCTAGAATAGAAGAAACTCCAGCACTATCAGTAATAAGATCATGACATCAAATATGTACTCCACACGTACGACCTACCCCTTCAGAATTATCCCAGATAGGAAGGAAGAATTTTCTGGTTTCCAGATCTAGGAGGCATGATCTGAAAAATGAACAAACAAGAATTAGAGGAGATTCCAAGATTGAGAACTCAAGCTTGAAGACAGAATACCAAGAAAGTTAAATATTCTTAAATGTCTTGAAGCCAAATATTCTTAAATGACTTGAAGCCTCTCTCTTATGAGTATGGCGCGCTTCACACCCCTAAAAGTGACTCTACTTGACATGACTTTATGGACTTCCAAGTTGACCATGAACCTAGGCTCTAATACCAACTTGACAAGAACCAACCTCGGGCATTGTCGTAATGGGCATCCCAAGTCTAACTAGGACCAGGGGCCGCCTCCTGTTACCTAAACCATCCACCTATATCCATCCTTAGATGGACTGAAATTTGAACATATAACAAGATAGTGTTATTGTTCTCATTACGACTCTGGGATAGGGTCACAACCGTGACCTACCCAACCGAGTCCAACTGTACCGCACCAACCACCCAGCCATACCAAAATAAACCATAGACCATAAACCAAATGGAATACCAAATCATAATATGAAAATCAATCCCAGAATGTAATGTGATGGAACAATCAATAATATCATCAAATGATGTCAACCCACCTACTTATTCTAATGCCAAGGCTAACACCAATACCGATACCGCCCATACCAAACCCCAGAAGTACCACAAAGTCTCTATCCAAAAGAATAAAAAAATTCGGTTGGGATATGCCACCAACCATGGCCAAAACCAATATCCAAAATAAAAGAAAAGTGTCTAAAAAATGCATTACATGAAATAATGCCTCCCAAAAGGATGGAAGCTCGCCACGTTAGTCCAAATACTAATACCAAATCTGTGTGCTAAATAGGAGGAGTAGAATGGTCGATTCCTTCATAGCATGGTTATACAGCCGTCAGTAGACAGGGTTAACGAGTGACCGCTAGCACGAATCTCAAGATAAGGGTAAAATAATGTCATTCATACAACCAAGTAAAACCATACATAATGCATACGACCATACATATATAAGTGTTGGTAAAGAGGATTGGGTTTATCATGCACTTACAACCTTTACCTGGGCTGTATAGCTTTGCCGACTTAATTACCCATGGGTCATATGGGTTCAGCTCCCCCTGTTGAAAGGGCTCCAATGCGTGTAGCCATGCGACTAGGGAATATCCCATAGGATTAATAGTAAATTCCCCAATATAAAATGTGACACACGTACATGGTCATTAAAGACCCCTCATATCGACAAATATGAGATTTCAATTTTGGTCCCCCCAGGACTGCCACCTTCTACGTATTAGCTACACATTCCGCCATTAATACCCTATTAAAACCATGTCCAACCAATATATTTACCATTTATTAACCAAGGTCAATATTGGTGGCATCGTCACACCATCCCTTACTTGCAAGTGATATCCATAGCCAAACCATTTAGGTTAAGGGGACCTTAGGTGCCCTTACATGTATCATATTAAATCCACTTGGGAGACTTTCATGTTCTCCACAAGCATAACCATTTAGATTTTAGACATTTCAAACCATTTAAACCATGCATAAATCATTTATCCAGTTTAAAACATGCAAGAGTTTCCTTAAAAGAAGTCAATGCAATAAACATATCTTTATAAGTATTTTATCAAACACCTTCGGGGCATAATATAACCAGAACAAATTCCAAAGACCATTAAACCATTACCATACAATTCAATTGTCTAAAACCACCACTAATATATATATATATATAATCATAATTAAAACCATAGGAAATTATAACCAAGCATTTAATATCAAATCACCCAAATAATACTTGAAAACCATAATCATGAAATAGTAAAACCATGAATCAATCATATAAACCATGCCTTAAGTTTAAATTACAATGAGGGAATAAAATCATGCCTTATACCGAAGAATTGATGGAAAAAATCACCAAGACAAGCCCCAAAGCAATCCGTAAGATGAAACTCTAGCCTTATTGCCCCCAAAAGCTCTTGAGAGAATTATGGAGTGTTTTAGAATAGTTTATAAGTGTTAATTAATAGAATAATAGGGTAAATAACCTCTTAAGTGCATTAGAAGTCATGGGTCCTAGTTAGGGTAAGTAGAAAAATGTCTAGAATACTCCCACTTAAATACCTCAAAAACCCCTCACAGGGATACGACTGACACATACAATTCGTTCTCTTTTATACAATTGGTATCCACCACTAATATCCAAGCCTCAACCTTTGGATAAAATATTGTCCAGTATATGACTCATCCAACCAATTCTTAACCACAACATATGATCTGTACCCATAACCCGTATCCCTAGCAGAATAAAATACCAAGAGGATCAAACATTACCCACCATACGAGTCTCTGATATGACTTGTACCAAGCCCTATGACTCACACATCTAAGTCGTACCCATTCTACTGATAAAAATCATCCCACCAACTAACACTGGTCAGCATACGACAATACCATATCACTCATACCCTAATATACGGCTCGTACCCATGAGTCGTATTGGGTCCGGAGAACAGATTTTTCAAGAAATTTTCTAAGGGTCAAAACCCAGGATGTTTCAAAATGAAATCCATGTGTACTCAGTATCTATCATAAGCCAACTGAGCAAAATAGGAAAAAAAACAAGTAAAAGATACTATGAGCATGTAACCTACAAACAGAAAAGTCTCCAAGCAGTAGCTCACACTGTCTCCATTAACAGCTCTACAATGTATGATAAATAAACAAAAAAGAAGCTAAAGACCAATATATGTAAGGAAACTGAATACAAAATAACAAATACATAGAGGAAATACAAATAGTGCGATGTAATGCAATGAAATAAAATGATACAATGATAGAGGAACCGTTATATACACCTTCTAAGCCTCAATGCTTTAGGACAGTACCCATGGGGGTTCACAATCTGAATCAACCCGACTATCACATCCCTTGGTCTAGGATTTTTCTTAAAAGTGTTTTATTTTCTTTAAAAAATCAGTGTTTCACATGTCCCTAAAGCACATTCCTCGGTCTAGATGTTTTTATAAAGTTTTTTTTTGTCAAAAAATCAATGTTTCACAGTGATACCAATAGCATGACTATGTATAAATCAAATAAGGATGTAATAATCACAACTAATGAAGAAAATGATCAAATAAATGCAGGTATTCAACTCAAGATGCCTCTGATTCATGTTATTAGCCCTCACTCGACACCACTAGAATGATTAGTCATGTAAGATATCAATAATGTCACTTCACGGCAATAAATGCTCATGTAAGGCCTAAAATACAATTTAATCCCCAACTCGGGCAACACAATAATGAATAAGGAAAATTAACGTACAAATAAGGCGTATAATATCATATAAAGTCTCCATTCGGGCATCAGAACAGTTATATTTTCTCTAGTCATTAATAATATACAAATAAGCCTCCACACAGGCACACGATAAGTAATAATACTAAGAATATGACTCCCGAGACTAAACTCCCTATCCCATAGCATGATTTATATGTTCGTTAACTATCTAGCTCAATCTAAAGAAAGTTAACTCATAACATACCCTGAAGTGCAGAAATCTAAGCATAGAATCGTTCAACATAGAGACCTATCCCTCTCGAACGGTATCTTCATATGATAAAACTATCAAATACAACATCCACAAGTCAAAAGAAAGCTAATGATACTCATATTAGCTATTTTTTAAAACGGTACCAAAATTTGTTCGAAAAAAAAGGTAAATCTGAAATTTTATTTTTGAAACATGCCCCTTAAGATTATAGGAGTATACATTTGAAAATCCATGCAAAATGAGATAAATTAAAGAAAAATTATTTTAAAGCTTCACAGATAAAAACCTCCCAAAAACTCAATTTGAAATCAAGATTTTGAAGCTATTTTGAAGATAAAATCAATGAAAAGTAGTGGGAATAAGAATTTGGAGCTTATTCAAGCACGAGTTATGAGGAACCTTAAAATCGACCTTTTTTGAAGCTTTAAGGTTCAAACATAGAAGAAAATCGTGAAATGAACTATTTATACTATTATGTGAACAGTTCTTCGCAATTACGGCCTGAGCCTCGGAATTATGAGGGTCAATATTGACTTGACCAAATAATTGGTCATTGCATACGTGGTCAGGCCTTCACGTTTGCAAGTACACGATAAAATATTGAGACTGTATAGCTATCATTTCCTAGTACATAGAAAAATCATTTAAAGAAAAGCTTTTGAAATAATGTGTGCTACGGAGACTTTGCTTGAACAAGTTTGGTAGACTCAATTGTAATTTTCTGAATGGAATGAAATTGCAAATTACATTGCAAGTGCTTTGAAATATTTGAAAAGTACAATCGTGTCCATTATCTTCTTAATGAGTTTAGAGTTTTATTTTCAACATAGTCATTTAATTAATTGAGAAAGTATTAAAATAATAAACGAAATGCAGTATATTACAGAAAGATAGAAAAAAAAAGTTCATTATTTCTCTCTTAGAAAGACAATACAATGGATGAAAATTCTTCTATTATTTACAATGAAAAAATTTTATTTTGGAGTGAAAGCAAACTAACTCTTACATTTTTATGAAAAAAAAACTAGACATTCATTATAATATATAAGATATATTTATAATATTTTTCCTTAAATATCTATTTGATAATTATCTTGTTAAAATCTAACTACAAAAAAAAACTATACTGAAAGGAAAAAAAAACATATATATTTAATGATTCATAGATATTTCGATTGTATTTTGACTGTCTCATTAAAAGTTTATAAGGAAATTCTGAAGGGACAAAAATTGTTCAAGAAAAAAAGAGTACAATATGTATTAACTCTCCCGAAGAGAACATCAATTCTAAAAAAAGTTGAATTTTCACATTTTAATTTTATGTATCATCTTCTAAAAATTTGTAGTTGGTAGAGATTTGGAGAACAAATCAGTTATATTATCACTTGAACGAATCTTTTATTTGTTGATATTATCATTCTTTTGGAGATCATATGTGAAGAAATTTTTTATAAATGTGCTTTGTTCTATTTCTTATCACAAATCTTTTCTTTAATTGGACTATATATGTTGCATCTTCATTCTTTTGATAAAGTTGTATAACCGTCATACAATATTGTCAGAATCACCCCAGATACATTCATGTTTGCTTTATAAATTGTCATCATCTTTTGTACTATTTATCTATCATGTAAAGTATGGTATGACATTAACGTTTCTTGAAAATAGATAATATATCTAGATCAAACTCTTATGTCGATTGGATGAATATCTTGTATATTTAAAAAATTTGGCAATGCTTTCGTTGCAATACGCAAGTAATCTTATTTCAAGATCTTTATATTGGAGTAAAATTGTATCATGTTCATAATTATAGCTAGATGTATAAAACATTAATTGCATAAGACGTGATACTTCAAGATCAATCTAATTCTGCAAGTTTCTCATTTCAACTTCTTTTAGCAGATAGATATTGCTTTTGAAAGCTCTTTAAAAATTTTGATTCTATTCATAAACTTGCATGATAATATGAAGATGGAATGATTAAAAATGTCATTTCTATACCTTATATGAATAAATATTCATAAGACAATTCTAGTATATCAATCTTATTTAAATTATGTCATATAAAGATTATAAACAAGTTTTCTAAAAATTTGTATATTCTTAAGTCGTTTTTGAATTCGAAAAAAAAAATTTCATATATATTTATTCAAGTGACAATATTCATGTGTGAGATCTTTTGTAGGTCTAATAAATTTTACGCTTACCTAAATGAATTAATTTACTTGGTAATTATTTTTACGTCTGCATGCTTTAATAGATGTAGAATTCAGACCTTCAAACTTCTTTTTAGAATATTGTCTCGCTATATTGCATGAAGATATCGTCTACGAGATTTTCAAGTGGTCTCAAAATCCTGATGCATCGGGGTCATTTTGTCTTTGGCTTTCCCTTCCTTTCACTTCTTGCTTCGACTGTTCGATGCATCAATTTTGAGGTGCTACTATGATCATGTTAGGATCCTTCCTAGGTCACTCCTGCCCTATGCCGGAGAAAGTGCATGTTAGTCGTCACTTAAGCGCATGTTAGTCGTCACTTAAGGTGCACCAAGAGAGGATTATTTGAAGGAAAAAGGCTCAAATATGTCATCGAATTATTGAAAATGATTCATTTATGTCATCCGTTGTAAGTTTGGCTCATCTATGTCATCGCCATTAAAAGTTTGGCTCATATATGTCATTGTCGTAACAAAAAAAAATTATGTGTCATTATTTACAACGGTGATTTTGCGAAACTATTTTTACCACATGACCTCTTATTAGAAGTCCACGTCATCAAATTTGAATCAACCAATATTACTTAAATTAAAATAAAAAAACCATACCCATTAAAATAAAACTCGAACGATTAATGAGTTTTATTTTTATTTTAATTAGTTCAATTTTTATTTTAACTATGTGGATTTAATTTTATTTTAATTGATTTAATTTTTAATTTTTTATTTCAAGTAATATTGATTGATTTAAATTTGATAATATGGACCAGTGTTTTTAAAGGAGGCGGCGTAAGGCAAAGCATTTTACCAGGTACGAGGCGAGGCGTAAGCCCCAAAACAGTGAGGCGTAAGCCCCACGAATTCTTTAATTTTTAATATTTTATAAATTAATATTATTAGAAATAAATATTTTTTAAAAGATATAAATCACCCAAAAAGGTAAAATTATAAAAAAAAATAAGTGGAAGATGCATCTAAAACTATTTCAGCAAAAAAATAATCAAAGTCACATAATACAACTAATATATAAAGTGACCTCATTATGTCCTAAAAACACAAGTTGAAATAAAAAATAGTACTTTAATAACTTGAAAACTAGTCACTGTATGACTTGAAAAAATCTAAAAGAAATGAAATGAACTAATAAGATGAAAGTGTACCCAATACCTTCTTGAATAGCAGTGTCGTCGACACTCACCGACAAATATATTGGAACTAAGCAGTTGATGCGACACTTTTTTCTGGGACGGAATAAAAAAAATAGTTCCACTTGGGACAAAGGGAGTAATTATGTTCAAGTTCACATCAAAGAAGCTCACTCACATCCGTTATTATTTTCACCCGATCCAACATCTGATGTGAGATGGAATGGTTAAGGAGTTCATGCATCGCCGCAACAAAGAAAATGAACAAATAGGGTAAGAAAGATCATATGCTCATTCAATTAAAAAGTAAATACTACTTTAGTTCAATCACCAAAACCATAGTTCAATAGCACTAGCATCAATGTGCTACTTTTTCACACAAGTTTACTCACTACTAACTAGATCTCCAGATACCGTTTCTCATACATCAAAAATTGTCCAGCCAGTCACTTTTTTTTTTCTTTTACTTTTTTCTCATTTCCTCAACTTAACCCAAGCCCCAAAAACTAGTCCATAATCTTCTTGTGCCCCCCCAAAGACCAAGACTAGAGACCAAAATCTTATTCTACACCAGCAAAAAAAGGATTTAGTGTACCAAACTGTTTGAAACACGGATCATTGACGCTGATCATTCCATGCTGAGGTAGAATTTATCGCATCGGCTGCTGGTTGTAATGGCTCTTCTCTTTTTTCTTTGCTGCAGCAAGCTTGGAACTCCGTGCAGCAGCCTCTATTGCAGCAGCTCTGGCAGCAGCATCTGGCTCTTTCCCGGATTTCTTCTTCTTTGCTGAAGCCACCCTTTTTAGCCTCTCCTTGATATCCACAGTTGACACATCTTCTACTTGTCCAGCTCCTCCAGTTTCCTCGGGTCCAATAGAGGCATCTACATTGTTGGGCTGATCCTCCGATTCCTTCACCTCCTTGGATGCTTTATCCTTCTTTTTCTTCTTCTTTGCACTTTTAGGCTCTGAAGTCTCACCATTTTTCTTTTCCATATTCTTTCCTTGCTGGTCACCCTCTGTCTTCTCATGGGCAACATCTGTGATTATGGAGAAATATTTAGGAAAATCCACCATAAGATACCCATATGAGTCAAACGAGACATCTTAACTACATGATGACCAACAAGTTCTAACCAAAAGAAAAAGTAGTCCATAAAATGAAAGAGAATATGATATCGGTCTTAAGGAGGTGGCCATCAGATTCATCGTCATTTCAATTACTATGTACCAACGGAAACACCATTATCAGTACACGAGGCAAAAGAATTACCAGGTAGGTCGTCTGGACCTTTCTCCTTTTGTTCACTCCCAAAATCAGCTAAAAGTGCCTCCAATTCAGCAAGCTCCTTTTTCCTTCTCTCCTTCTTTGATAGTTGTCTCTCAGCTTCTTTAGGAGCTGGTGAAGCTTCTATCTTTTGGCCTACTGGCTCAGCATGTTCTGGAACCTCAGATTCATGGTCATTGTCCTCCTCCGCATCTTCATCTTCATCAAGAAGCTCGTCGTCACTTTCTGTTTCCTGCAACCCCAATTACAAATTCAGTATATGCACAGTATTAACTCGAATAAACGTTCACAAACTTTTATGGCCACCAAATATTGCAATAATTTGTATTCCTTTTTTTTACCTCCTTTTCCTTCTCATTGAACTTTCTATCCCCCCCTCATGAGATAAGATTGATCCCTTACATTTGAACAAATACAGCAGACCATAGACATGAGAGTAGGGAGTTGACAGAACAATAAATCATTAGGCGAAATGCACACATAAGGAATGTAAAATATGCATGGAAGACTTAGTCAAAAAAAAAAAATGCATGGAAGAAACTATTAACTTATGAAACTCTTGGTGTCCAAAAAAAGAAAGGAAAAGACTAGTGGCCCCAAATGTTCAAAAATTCAGAAGGGGAACCTTTTTAGAGCCTAAAATTGCACAAGTTTGGAACATTTTGAGGTCAGAGTTGAGTGCTTATTTTTCCAATCTCCACATCAATTATGGAGAGAGTGAGATTGAAGGTCTTGTCATGCGTGCCGGAGCGAATAAATGCTTAAAATAAAGTCCATTAAGGTCACTTTTACATATAATAATACGGATTTGCTCGCCCAGTAAGAAAGGCCTGGAAGTTGTGTTTACATTCCCCCACAATGTGGATATAAATAACTTTTCACACAATGGAAAATATCATCCTATAAGCAGTATCAACTATTGGAACTTGGAATCAAGGCCTAATTTTTATTATTTCCCCTAGGTAAGTCTGCTTCACCAGGAGTTCTCTTAGTTTAGCTAGAAACTAGTATGTTAGGGACTAAAAGAAACCTCAGATGTTCTGATGGGATTTCAACTCCTAAATGTTCCCTAATAGCTTAGATGTTTGGTTAACCTTTATACACGGTGGGAGCATGTTGAGATGACAAACTCTCGGTGCACTTTTAGCCACGGCAGACTAAAATATGCCAAGATGACTCGTAGGCGGCAACGTGCACGCACAGAGACGACTATGACTATGGCCATGCCTGGCTGCCTGCTACTGGGGTTCAACAATACTTAGCTCCAATGACGTTTGGCAGCTTTCTGCCGTTCTCAATTTCAAATTATCGTAGAGGAAGTTGGGGTTCAGTGTGAGAAAACGGATACTGTACACCAAGCTGGTAAAGGTGTGGCCACTGTGACGGCAGAGGTTCCAGCTGACTCCAGTTCTCTGACGCAGACATATCAACACAACCCACACCAACGGACAGGATAATGAGACAAGGATAAATAATCGAAGCTCGCAAACGGGTAATCCTCTTACTTTCATACCTCCTGCTCACTGTAATGGTAGGCTTAAGGTTATGATTGATGAGGATGATGTAAGGAAGAAGGGAGATTACTGTGAAAATGCTCTAATAGGATATGCTCTTGAGGATGTTCCTTAATAACTACACTCGCATCATGTGGAACTTTGTGCTGGACACTCAAATTCTGTATCATGATGATGGGTGTTGTATCTTTCGATTCAAATTGAGATTTGGTGATGCAAGTTGGCCCCTATACATATCATGACAAACCTTTCATATTGCAGAATTGGGCGATCAATTTTGACTTTGATCTTGAATGCATCAGCAGTATCCCACGTGGAACTTTGTGCTGGACACTCAAATTCTGTATCATGATGATGGGTATTGTATCTTTCGATTCAACACAACTAAGGATCGAGATTTGGTGATGCAAGTTGGCCCCTATACCTATCATGACAAACCTTTCATATTGCAGAATTGGGCGATCAATTTTGACTTTGATCTTGAATGCATCATGATATCCCACTCCGACACCTACGGAGTAGGTATGAACCGGGTCGTCCCTTCCCCCTTTTTATCTTGAATGCATCAGCAGTATCCCACCGTGGGTAAAGTTCCCGGGATTCCCTGTAGGTTACTGGTCTAATGAGGCACTTAAAAATTGCTAGTATAGCGGGAAAGCCCTAATACGATGATAAAATTACAATAGATATGGATAGGATCTCGTATGCAAGAGTTTTTGTTAAAACTGATATATCTAAACCCTTGCCTGAAAGTATTGAGATTACTCTCCCTCCTGGAGTTTTTCATCAAGTTGTGGCTTATGATTGGAGGCCAAAGTTTCTTTGGCTATGATGATGGATCCTGCTGGAAGGAGTAGTAGTTTAGGGAGGACCCTAAGAGGAGGAGAAGAAAATACAAACCTACAGTATAGGACCAGCCGGATGCTAAAATTGAGAAGTAGAGTATTGTAGAAGAGAAGGTTCTGAGGCAAACGTATAGGGGTAGCTGGATTGACTATGGAGACTCTTAACTCAAAATATTTCCAGGCTCACCTGAAAATAAGATCTAGCTAGAACACCATCTCATCCATTTTACAATGACACCGGGGTAAAGCTCACTGATCCAATAGATATTCAACAAACTCATGGGGGATTGCAATGATGTGATGCCATGTCCCAACAGTGAGGTGTCTAAAAAGGGGCTATGCCAGGGGCGGCTCAAGCACATTGGTGGCCTAAGGCCAAAGTGAAACGAGAGGCCTTAAACTCAATTAAAAAAATATATAATGTTTTATCTAAAATCTATTTTTCTAGCTCTTCAAGATGCAAAATTGTTGATAATTCTTTTATAATAGATTTTTTCTAATTTAATAATATAGTCAATCCACTTAATCTTTCTTGAAATATTGTTGATCTTAAATATGATCTCATCATTTTTAGTTTTGAAAAACTTCTTTCCAGGCCGAGGCAACTGGCTATAGGAATTATTAACATTATTCTATCAGCAATATAAGCATTTGAATCAGAATCATGTCTTTTTGTTGGATTGAGTATCTAATTAGAGCAGTATCTTCAACTTGTGTGATTTCCATTAAAAATTTAATTCAAAAAAATAAGTCTAATCCTATTTTTAAGCTAGTCTACCACATTTTTTAAAATATAGTACTAATCTACTAATATAATCAAAACTAGAAAATGGGGCCCGCTCAATTAGGGGCCTTAGGCATCAGCCAATTTCATTAACCTTACCAGCCGGCCCTGGGCCATGCTTAACATTAACACAACAACACTTGAACAAGGTGTAACAACTAAGGAAATTGATGATTCTTCCGCCGATGAGGAAGAATAATCTACCAAGCGGATAGAGACGTAAATTTCCATTAGATTCATTCCTAAGCTTGCTTTGTTGCAGCAAGATGATCAGACAGAATTCCATACTCGATCTCATAGATATATATAGAATTCTACGGAAAACTGGTTTTCCTATTGAGTTCTCCACTAAACAACGGGACGTAGGAGATGATGATGTACATGATGTTGTTAAACAGTTCTTTGCTACTGGTAAAATGCCCCATTCCTGGAATTGCACAACTATTACCTTGGTTCCCAAAATTACAAACCCATCCCAAGTAAAGAACTTCAGCATGTTGCTCAGCCTTAAATAAAATAGTTGCTAAGATTCTAACTTTGGGAATTAAAGGGGTAATCTAAGTTGCTCGAACTCAGGTGCGGGTATTCGAGACGGATACGGATCCGAGATTTGGATTCGTCATAATTGAATTTTTAAGATTCGGGGGTGAGAATCCGAGTATGGATATGAGTGTGGAGATTCAGCTAAAAAAAATTCAAATACTACAAAAATATTTTTTAAAATTAATTTATTGTTGATAAAGGTTCTATTTATAATGTTATTATTGATGAAGACAATAAAGGTTCCCACTTTTAATTCGCAATTCCAGTTTACTTTTCCTTGACACACAGGATTAGTTTTAGTTTTATTTTTTTTGTTCTTTGTGTGTGTGTGTGTTCTGATTGATGAGACTCGAGGGGGTGCGAATGACAAATTAGAGGTGTGGAGACAAACTCTTGAGTCTAGAGGGTTCAGGTTGAGCAGAAGCAAGACAGAGTATTTGGAATGCAAGTTTAATGGCGTGAGGCTGGAGGATGAGGTGATAGTGAAGCTGGAATCACAGGAGGTATGTAAGAGGGATAGTTTCAAGTATCTCGGGTCTGTGATCCAGGGTAACGGTGAGATTGACGAGGATGTCTCGCACCGTATTGGGGCGGGATGGATGAAGTGGAAGCTCGCGTCGGGGGTGTTGTGTGATAAGAAGGTGCCGCCCAAGCTTAAAGGCAAATTCTACAGGGTGGTAGTCCGTCCGGCCATGTTGTATGGAGCGGAGTGTTGGCCAGTTAAGAATTCCCACATCCAAAAAATGAAGGTGGCAGAAATACGGATGTTGCGCTGGATGTGTGGGCTGACTAGAGGGGATAGAGTTCGGAATGAGACTATAAGGGAGAAGGTTGGTGTGACTCCAATGGAGTGCAAGATGCGGAAAGTCCGATTGAGATGGTTCGGACACGTGAAGAGGAGGGGCATGGATGCTCCGGTTCGTAGGTGTGAGAGGCTAGCGTTGGATGGTTTTAGGCGGGGTAGGGGTAGGCCGAAGAAGTACTGGGGTGAGGTGATTAGGCGGGACATGGAGCAGTTACAGCTCACCGAGGACATGACCCTAGATAGGAAGGTCTGGAGGACGCGAATTAGGGTAAAAGACTAGGGTCAATTTGGGTCGCTAGTGTAGGGAATTACTTGGTGGGGGTAGTATCCTTGTTATGATTCCGTGTTCCTTGTTTTAGTATGAATCTGGGTGCTTTCCTCTGTTTTCTTTTACTTATGGGTGCCGTATTTATGTTATGTAATCTTGTAATCTTGTTCTGTGCTCTACTATGTATTTGTGTGGTACCTCATGTCTTGAGTCGAGGGCCTATCGTAACAGCCTTTCTACTTCTTTAGAGGTAGAGGTATGAACTGCGTACATCTTACCCCCCCGGACCCCACCAGGTGGGAATACACTGGGTTTGTTGTTGTTGTGTGTTTGGGGGGGGGGAGGGTAAAGGCTTAGGCGTTACATCACTTTCATTCTTTTAAGTTACTTTTGCAATTAGTTTTACATTTTCAATAAGGAGACGTATTTTCAATTCCAAAAAAATTAGGAGTCCTATTTTACTTTTCAATTATACATAATTATTAAACAATAAAACAACCCGCGTCGGTCTCTCTTGCCCAACCAACGAGATATGTCTCTCTTACCCAATCGACGAGATCTTTCTTCCCCAATCGACGAGATATGTCTCTGTTCCCCAATGGGCGAGAGATCTTTCTTCCCCAGTCGATGTCGACAACTTTACGACTATCGCCGCGAGATCTGGTTCGACGCGACGTCTCTCTCTTCCACATTACAGTCGCTTGAGACATTAAAAGACAAAGATAAGAAATCGAATCTCAATTTTCCCCCCAAATTTGTTCTTGATTTTGGTCAACGTCTCCGAATTCGTTTGATCGAATCTGAAACGCGACCTGTACCCACACCCATACCAGATACCAGCATCGCGTTGAGACAAGTTCAGCAGCAAAACCAAAGAGTCCACGCAAACATAGGGGTCAGTACAAGGCATTATGGGCTGCTCACAATCATCATTCCTGGAAAGTAGAAGCATAGTTGAAGAGTCTACAAGAATAAAGAAGGAAATTACTGATTTCTACCAGAGCTTGTACACGGAAACAGAAAATTAGAGACCTTTCTGCAATCTAGTTAACAGCCCAACCATTTCTAAAGAAAAAAAGGAGTCCTTGTAAAGGAACTTGATAAGAAAGAGGTCTTTGAATGTCTGAAGATGTGTTCCATGATAAAGCACTTGGTCCTGATGGTTTCACTATGGGTTTTTCAATCAAACGTTGAGAAGTTGTGAAACAAGACATCATGTATACTTTGCACAATTTCTAATACGAGTGCAAAGAGCACAAGACCTTTCTCAAGGAGCCAAATTCAAGACATACTCTAGAAGAAGGAAGTGTGTGAAGGCCTTTTGAACCAATCCAAGGAATTGCACAAGTTTAAGAGAGGAAAAGGAGCCTTACACTCCAATGGCGCCTATTCCTTAGCCTTCATTAAGGGCATTGTGGTCGTTTTATGTAATAGCTATATATAGACTTTTTAGGCTTCTTTTCTCATTAGTTATTGATGAATATTGAGTGAAACCTTTTGAAACTTCGTTTCTTCTCTCTTGTGAGGTAGAAATTCGTAACTAGGGCAATTCTAGGTGTGGAATCACTTGGGTTGCAATTTGGCTGAGAAACGTTGGTGCTTGGGGAAGATTGAGTCCCTTTTGTGTCAACGTAACAGTGTGGTGTTACTATTGTGAGTCTTTAGTGGGTTAAAGTGTTTGATACACGCTTTAGTTACTAAAGCTTGTAATAGTGCATGTCTCGCTATCTATCTTTCCATTTTATGCATTAGTTGTGCTTTTGTCTCTAAATCCGATTGTGTTTGCCTCTTGTGTTAGTGTTCTCGGTTTTCATCTCTTTCTTTAGGCTTATTTTCATCTTTATAGATTAGATCTATATCATTCGCTATCAAGAGCCACGTTTTAGTAAGCCTTGGATTGTTGTTACCTTGAAGAAAATCTTCACAAAAAATATAGTAATGTCACGTTTTGGTCTTAGATCTGAATTTTAGATCCTAGATCTACTTAGTTATTGTGTGTTTTGTGAGTTTCTAATGCTAGATCCTTGCACTCTAGCACTAAAAGAGTCTAGATCTAAGATTTGAGCAAGATCCGAATTGTTTTGCACATTCCAACATTGTTAAACTTGTGTTTGAAGCTTTTGGAGGGTGGATCTCGTGTGAGTTATTGTGGTTGTGACGTTTGTGAAGTGATTTAGTGATATTTGTGCTTGGCTTGGCAAAGGGCCTAAGATCTTCAAGAAAATTTAAATTTGAAGGTCATTTGCCTTGTGGTCAAACGTTGGTCAACTCTTGAATATTCTTGTTGTTCCTCCTCATCTTCATATCTTCATATCTTGTTGGAGAAAAATATTCAAAAAAGGGTGTTTGATCTTGAAAAGGGAGGAAAGAGAGTGCAGTACTTGTTCAAGGAAATTTTCAAGCACCTTCCTAGCCATCCAAAAGAAAGAAAACAACAAAAAGGAAGGAATAATCAAGTACAAGTGCAAGTACAATTGAAAATACAAGGGGAACCATTCAATATTCAAATTAATTTGAGATTGAAAAAGGCTCCACACCTTGTATTTTCTCGTTCAAAAGTCGAAACTACACTCTTGATTGAAGTTGACCAAAGCTCAATATTGGAGAAAAAAAAAAAAGATTTGCAAATTATCATTCAATCACAAACTGCCACGTCACCACTATTGAACAACCGAGTTTTGAGCTCAAATTTAGATTTCTTAGTTTCTATTCTTCTTTCCTTAGTTGCATTTAATTGATTCTATCACTAATTGGCAAACTAGTAACTATCCACTAGGTTGTAGTTAGTTTAGAGTCCTTTTCTTCGTGTTTTCGTTCTCTGAGTGTTTTTTTACGTTTTGATTCGTTGTGTTTTGTTGGTTCAAGTCCGAAAACAAGATTTCTTTGAGTCAATTCAAACGAAAATCTATTCCGAGCAAAAGTAGACTCATCCCTTAATCACTCACGAAGTACAAGCCGACTTTCAACACTTCTTAAGTCAAGTGTGAGGTAAAATTCGAGAGTGAGAGTGTGGTGAGGTTATTTTGAACTAACTTGTGCTTTGTTTTGTAGGTTTGCTTTTAGGTACATTGTGATAAAATCCGAGGCTACAACCTCCCAAACCTTGGGAAATAATGTTGCTAATGCAATCTTGGCTCACCTTGAGTCCATTAACCGTGGTATGAAGACAATGCAAACGGGTATTAGTTGGCTAGAGGAGGAAGTGGGATTAATGAAAGGGGATATGGCATCAATGAAGGGAGATGTGACAACAATGAGTGGGAGGTTGGAACAAGTTGAAAGTCAAAGGAACTCCCGACCCGCTACTCCTCAACACTACCATGCATCTTCTAGTGGACAAGTCCAAAACACCTCTACAACCATTACACCCGAGACCTACATAGACCATTACATGCTCAATTAAACCAAGTCCAACAAAAAGGACTTGGAAACCAAACTCCACCCCAAAGTCCGAACTACCCAATCCAAAATCCACTTGACGAAAGGCCAATCACTCCACAAAATCCAATGCCTCAAGTCCAAGCCCCACTTAACCAAAGACCCTAACATCAACCAAATCCAATCTTACCAAGCTCCAATTAACTGAAATCAACCCATCCATGTAGAAGACTATGGTAGAGAGGAACAAGAGGGTTATTGAGTTTACAATGATGACCACATGATTGAAGGGGAGATAAGAAATAGGTATGAGCAAAGAGGACATCTAGATACTGAGGGCATGAAGGTAGACATAGACATGGAAATCCACAAGGAAACCGAGAGGTTCGCATCAATTCTATCAAGGTTGGTATTCCTATCTTCAAGGGTGAGAGTGATCCCGAGGTGTATCTTTCATAGGAGTCTTCTTGTGAAAAGCTCTTCCAAGTTAATGATCTTTCCGAATAGAAGAAAAGTTGTTATGCAAACACTTAGTAAATTACACAAAGAGGTTTGGGAGTGTGATGATTGGTGGTCAACCTCCTCCTTAGGAAATGTTGAAAAGGATTATGAGCGATAGATATGTACCGGAGCATTATGGACATGAGCTCCTTGCCAAGCTATACAACTTGAGGCAAGGTAGCAAGAATGTCAAGGCATACTGTGATAAGTTTCAACAATTGATTTTGAAGCTTGAACACCGGGGTGAGCTAAGAATAAGGAACTGCCTCAATCTAATGCTAAAGAACCCGACAACAAGGCCGCCCCAAAGTATCTCCCTAAACACAAAGGTAACAAGTCCTCTACTTTCAATTCCAAGGGTTTTCAATGCTTTAAATGTCAAGGGTGGGGACACAAGGCTAGTGAGTGTCCAAACCGAAGGAATGTAATCCTTAGGGAGGGGAAGTTATACTATCTTGGAGAGGAGGTACTAGGTAGAGTTGGAAAACGAGGGGAATGAGGACGAGCCTCAAGATGGAGAGAAAGTGGATGATGAGGTGCAAAATGAAGAAGGTGAAGAAGATGCTTGGCCACATGATGGTGAATGTGAAGTACCTACCTATGTGGTGAGCAGAGCCATGTTTAGTAAGTCCTTGGATGATCCAAATCAAAGAGAGAATCTCTTTCATACCAAATGCCTTATCAAGGGAGGTGTGTGCTCGATGATCTAGATAGTGGGAGTTGTGTTAACATTGCTAGTGTCACCATGTTTGACTACTTGAAACTGCCCACTACCCCTCCTCTGAATCCTTACAAACTTCAATGATTGAATGTAAGTGGGGAGTTAAGGTCACTCGGCAATGTGTGATTCGATTCAAAGTAGGGAATTATCAAGACGAGGTGTCATGTGATGTAATCCCTATGCAAGCGTGTCATTTATTGTTGGGTAGACCACGGCAATCTGATAGATCCACTAAGCATGATGGGAGGACTAATAGGTACACTTTTGAATTTAATGGCCGAATGTTCACTCTTCATCCTCTTTCACCATCTCATGTGAATGAAATCCATGGACAAACTAAGGAATTGAAGAAGAAAGGGAAGAGGGAAAGGGGAGAGGAAGCCATGGGTAGTGAAGTTGGAAAGGGGGAAGAAATATTGCAACAAAAAAAAAACGAAACACTTGATTGTAGGACTTGCACACAAAGGCCCCTTGTTACTCTCTCACCTAAATGCTAGCATTTTGCCTAGCATTGATTCTTCTTATGTGCAGGTTCAAGATCATATACTTCCAAAGGAGGATCTAAAAGGAGTTCCTCACAAACACATGATTGATGATCTAATGGAATCCTTGGCCGAAAGTTTCAACCTTGGGAAAGGTGATGAAGAAATGACTCAAAGGGGAAATCTTGACACATTCCCTTGTGATGTGAAACATGAAGGCTGCCATGATGCAAAACAAGGTGAAGAACACACTTCCTATGATCTACAAGGCAACAATACGATCTTCTACACTCCTAGAAACTTAAAATGTTGTGATGTGGCTAGTATTAGCCAAATGGGTGTAGTTGCGGGTCTACCTAGTGTAGAAATGCATGAATCTTTCCTTGGTGATACTCATGGTCTGTATGATGATCAATTCACTCTTAAATGTAGTTCACTACTTGAGCATATACATGATGTGCTTGAAGAGTCTCAAGTTAGTGATGGTGTCTATAGTGTTGATCGTGATAATGGACATAATTCTTTGAACATAGTGTGTGATAAAAGATTTGCTATTTGTTTTGTTCATAGAAATCATTTGAATGGAAATGTTGTGAATAATGGCACATATGTTGTAAAGGAAGGACTTCAAGGCCGCAACTCTCTATTCTTGAATATTAGTCCTCTCTTAAAGACAAATATTTTGAGTGATTGTGAGAATGACACTTTAGTGGTAGGAAAGAGTAGCCTCAACTTGTGTACTTGGCTACTTCTACCTTTGATCCCGGTGCCCTCTTGGGATGTGGAAGTCTTTACACTTCCAACTTGATGCTTGGTCAAAACGACAAGCAATGTTTGATTGTGGATGCTAGTGTACGGAGACAAAGTTCTTTCTTATCTCTTTGTGTTTATCATGATCACTTCCTTTGTGCCATTTGCACTAAGATTTTCATGTCTAACACAAAGGACTCGTGGATATATTTTAAGTGTGAACCACCTTGGCTTGATGATGATATTTGTCTACAAAGAAGCTGACTATCAATTAGTGTCTGCCCCTAGTAGAGAATATTATATCCGGAATAAGTTGTTGGTCTGCCATAATGATGTCTTATGCTTGTAGAGTCCAGCTAATCAAGGTTGTAATCTTGGGTATTCAGACCTACTAGGAAGGTCTAGGTGCAGAACTTTGTCCTTCCAAAGAAGATAATGAAAATGATAGATGTTTTCTGCAAGTCCTTTGTATAGACTAGGTTATCCAGATTTCAAACAAGGCCTTGGTGTCCTAGGAAAAGATATGCCAACCTCTTGCTGCTAGAGGGCTGAATGGCATCAATCAGTGCCTGTGCAATAAGGCAGCTGTAATGAAACAACTTTGGACAATCTCATAGAAGGACTCCCTATGGATAAAATGGAGTCATCACTACTACATCAAGCAAAGCGATCATGAAACTATATCTACACCAAAGATTGCAGCTTGGGTGTTTATCAAAAAAAAAAAAAAAAAACTTGTCAAAAGAATGTAGCTTGGATGGTAAGAAAGATAATTGATTGCACGAATACATTGATGCAGCTGACCTCTATACAAGGAACCTTAGTCACAAAGACTGATTTTTCTTTAGAAGGATGGGTGTATCAAACTATGAAAACATACTACTTACTCCAGCCTCAGTACCACAAGGCTCCTTATAAGAGCATCACTTTGCATACTCAAATTCATCACAGATTTAAGTTCAATCTTCGGCTAGCTGTCCAGCAGAGGCTATCAACTGTGGATAGGCTCCAAAAATTTGGAATTCATGTGCCTCCTATGCTGTGATGTGCAGATTTTTAGACATTTGTTCTTTGAGTGTCCTTATGCTGGTAGACACTGGGGCAAGATGTTGCTCTGGCTAGGGTATTCCAGGCCTCTTGGTCCTTGGCCAGATGAGCTAGTATGGACATGTAAGATGGCTATGAGGAAGAATTGTTTGGCCTCAATAACTAGTTGTGTGTTTGCTATGATAATCTACTGTATTTGGCAAGAAAGGAAACTCATTGGGGTTTCAAAGAGGGAAATTTCAATGGTGTACGATTCTGTCAAGAGATTGTGATGCACATATACATTCACGGCAGATTAGCAAACTGGCAATCTTCATTGCAGTCCCTTTACTACAACCCCCCCACCCCAACCTAGCTTATTTAACTTATTATAAAATGTATATTGGATAGTTAGGAGTGCTTTTCTTATTAGAATATCCTCCTATGTCATTATTTCTGAGAAGTAGTGGGTAGACCCACTCTGCATGGCTTTGTAAGAACAATTTGCGATTAATAGAAGTTCTGTTCCATTAAAAGAAATATTGCTTGAAAATCAAAATTACTTCCTATTGGAATTCATCAGATTCTAAAAGTGCAGACCACAACTAGTGCAAGGTTGAAGCACATTTAAGTGATTAAAACTATCTTTCCTTGCTTAGTTGGCTTCTTCAGCCACTTACCACATATAATCATGGATGATTGAATTATTAAAAAGGGGCAACCCAGTACTCTAAAGCTGTCACTATGCACAGGTCCAGGTAAGGGCCGAACCACCACCAGGTCCATTGTGCGCAACTTTACTTGCATTTCTGTCAAAGGTTGTTCCCGTGACTAGAATTATTTAACAGAATAAATTTACAATTATCAAAAAGTTGAAAATACGATGTATTAATCACACTCATATCCACGACATAAAAATCAAATAAATTTCATATCCAATAAAAGGCAGGCAAGAGTGGAAAGTACCTCAACAGGTTGTTCAGGCTTTTTTTCAGGTTCCTTAGAACCCAAAAAAGTGTTGAGAGGAGCAGTGGTGGCGTAGTAATCGTCATCATCTTCGTCGTCAACATCTGCCCAAGATTTCACCGTCAACGGCGCCGGAGCCCACGAAACTTGGGGATCCGGTTCCTTCTTTGATGATGACCCTTTACTGCTCTTATCCTTATCAGATTTCTTCTTCTTCCTCAAAGTATCAAGAGCCGCAAATACATTCGAATTCTTCACCATCACTGACCCTTCTTCCCTCCTGTTACTCCCCATCATCTTCACAGATTCTTTCAACCAAACCACAATTCTTTTTCTTGAAAAAAATGCAACTTTTTAGGGTTTGGGGGAAGCTCTTGATAGATAAATAAATGGGCGTTCATCAGCAGATAAAACGGATTGAGATAGAAAATTTGGAGGTTTGTATAGTTGTGACCTAGTATATTTTATATTACGGATTTTAAAAAAAAAAAAGATTAGAGAAAGCATCTAATAATATAATTACAATAAATAGCAATATTTTTTAAAAATTATAATTTATAGTAAAAGTAATAATATTTTACTTATTTTATAATAATAGAAGAATATATATTTTTTAGTTATGCATATGTATTTATGAGTAATATATATATATATATTTGTATATGTATTTATATAGCAACATTTTATTTAAATATAAATACAATTTGTTATTTTTCGTAATTATAAAACTGTTGCTATAAAAATTATAATTAAAGCTACAAAATTACTATTTCTAAAATTTTCCCTTTTTTAAAAAAATATATAGACAGGAGTTTTATGTATAATTGCGAAATTATGCACCCTGCTTTCTTAATTGGAAAAATAACGTGTTGTTACAAGTAAGTAGGCATTTGGTTTCGAAAATTAAAATATTTTAGAGATGGTTGGAGTTGTATTTAATTTTGAAAATAAATTAGAGTTCTCTTTATTTTTTTTGTGAGAAAATTTGATGTTTTTTTTAACTTCTTCACTTATTTTTACATTTTGTAAAATTATATTTGAAATTTTTATGGCCAAATATTACAATTTCACTAAAGTGGTGTAATATTTTAAAAAATAAAAACATTTTCATACGGATTCTAAATGATTTTGAATTATAAGTATTATTTAAAATATGAAATATATTTAACATTCAAAAATATTTTCTTCGTTTCAATTAATGTGAATTAGTTTGACTTGATATAAAATTTAAGAAGGAGAGAAAAACTATTAAAATTTATGATTTAAAATTAGGCATTAATGTTTGTATAACTATAAATCATTCATTAAGGATAAAATGAGTATTTTGAAGTTAACTTGTTACTAAGTAAAAAACATGTCATTTTTTGAGAAATCGGACTAAAAATGAAAGTGAGTCTTACAAATTGAGACAGAAGAGTAACAAGTTATAGTTAAATTCTAAAATTTCATCTCTCGCTTTCTTTTTCTGTTTTGATAGTGAATCTCTCCTATCTTCTCTCTTTTTCTCTTATCACTTTCTCTCATTGTTGTCACATGATACTCAATATCGACTGGAGTAATAGATACAGTGACTTTCATGATAGTAAAATACAAAAATAGAAGTGGCATCAATGACTTCTTCGTCACTGCCACCATTTGTCTATCTCATCTCCTTATCTTTGACGATCGTCAATCACCAATGAAACTATTCTAATCTCTTCCATCACCTTGAAACATCATTAAAAAACATAATTTATTCTTTTTTTTTTGCCACATAACAATAAAATAATTTTAAATTTTTTATTAGTCGTTTTAAGGGATTTAATTTTTTGAAATATCAAGATAGAGCTTTGAGATGAATTGGTGATACCTAGTTGATGTTGTCGATACCTAATTTTTGTCCTCCGCGACTAAATATAATCCTAAGTTTCTTCTATTTTTAATAAAATTAAAATATTTATTTAATCCGAATTAATGTTTTAAAAATATATTTGTGCGTAATTTTATCATTTTAAGTAACAATTATATATTATCGTGTTCAATTATATGAGATTATATAATTTGATTATTTAAATATTTATTCTATGGAATATCAAATTATAAATAAGGATTTTTTTAAAAATAAACATAATGATTAAAATCTTAATTTTAATATAATTTATTATCAAAATAATTTATTTAGATAAATATGCATTGATTTTATTAAATTAAGAAGCTCAGGATTAAAAGAAGTATTAATTTGTATCAAAATTCAATTTAATTTAGTCAATCTATTAGATTTTGCCATAATTGCAAAGAAATTCGCCAATTGATTTTTAATTTGGTCAAGATTAAATAAATTTGGCTAAATTTAAAATTTCAATTGAGGTTATTTAAAAAATAACCCCAAAATTTCCAAAAACTCTCATAATTTCTACCCAATTTCCACCAAAAAATAATTTTAAATTGTACTACATTTACTATTTCCTCCAACTTTGTCCTTTCCCAATTTTGAAATTCAAAAAATATACTATATGGTTCAATTTTCTCCCACATTATCTTCCACCTCACCTTATCTTCAATTTTAAAAAACTCAAATATTTTTTCTCCCACATTGGTGGATGACAAGAAATACATCTCCATCATTTCCTATAAATACTTTTCTCCCACATTGGTGAAGAAAAACAAGAAAAAATTCATTCTCTCCTATAAATACTACCACTTGTCACACCCTTTTTTTTTCGCTCGAGGGTCAAGTCGAAGGGTTTTTCCAATTAAAGTGACGATATTGAATAGGGATTAAATTATTTATAGAGTCGCCACTTGGAATTGAATTTTGGTGTTCCAAGTCACCTTTTTTCTTGAATCCCTAATCAAATGGAAATGACTCTTATTTGGTCTGCGAAAACAGAAAATGGGTAAGGAATTTTGTTGATCGAGGGGAAGGTGTGAGGCACCCCTCGAATCCCGTGGTTCTAACACGATCACTTTTACTGACTTATATTAACTTAAATTATTTTAATAAATTGTGTTAAGGCCCAAATTTGCTCATTTTTATTATACCAAAAACTAGTCTATTATCTTATATTAAAATAAATCGGTAAAAAAATTAATTCAGAAAAAAATATTTGTTAAGGTGCATTATTGCATCCTTAAATTTTAAAGTGTCTCAGAAAGATGTGTATGCCGCATTCTTAATTGAGACGAGTATTTTAACGGTGCTTAACATTTATCTAACATTAAAAGCATTTATTTTTATAAACTTGTAACAGTTATTTATTTAAAATATTATTTAATTTAAACAATAAAATATGAGTAAAATTTATTTATTTTTTTTTAAAATAATTTAATAAATATTTAATAAATTTTATTAATGATTAATAATAATAATATATCTATAAAAATTCCCCAAATGTTATATTTAAAGCACGTCAACTTAATTAGCATAAAAAAAAAACTATAATAATAAGATAAATAAAACAAAAAAAACTTATTACATAGTAGATTATGAACTAACTTATCAAATCTTTACACTTGATAATTTAAAAGAAATAAAAAAAAATAAAAAATTACATGAACCTATTTAAAAGAAAATAAGACATATCCATAACTGCACGTTAATTACCTTTTTGTTTAAAAATGGATAAGATATTTTTGTTATTCAAATTAATTTAGAAAAATCAAATTAATCTAAAATCCGGTCTTCAAATTCTTTAGTACTGAAAATAAAATAAACAAAAGAGTCCCTTTTTCATGTTTTCAAATATTCCGTTTCCCTCTTTTACGTTTGTATTTTTCCTTTTTTTTTAAAAAAAAAAAACTAATTAATTGTCCTATTTTTGCATGCATGCGTGGTTTATATAATAATTTGCATGTTAACATGACAAATAACTTTATACTTTTAAGTGCTAATAACCTTAAAATTATCTCATTTAAAATGCTAATCCGATTTGATCAATATTATTTCGAAACAACAAATAAAAATAGAGACGTACGGTGCGAACTACAATAAAAATGACAAAACTACACATTAAATAATAATATAAAATATATGGAAATAACTTCATTCATGCTTCGATTCCATAACGTAACTTATAAAATAAATTGTACAAGATGAGATAAAAACCTGTACGACAAATGAAATCAAGTATCGAAGCAAGATATTTTCACCAACAACTCGAACGGAAACCCAACCTCAATTCTTCAAATTAAAAGAACTTTCTTCCTAGTTGTTTTTCTTCCAATTTTGTTTTTGCCTCTTTCTCCTTCTTTTTCCACTAAGGCCTTTTTTATTTCTTTCTTCTTCCTCCCTCCTCTCTTATTCTACTCAACAAAGAGCTCTTTTATAGTAGAAGGAAAAACATGGGGAGCCAATTGTGGGACAAGGAATGATAACCATTTGCCCTAAATCAAGGAGAAAAATCTTGCTTTGTTAGAAAAGGCAAATTTGAAAACTAAAAAAAAAGGATAATGGAAGTTGATATCCCACTATCTAAAGAAAGAAAGAAAAAAAAACTTTGATTGTTGTAATGGCACTTAGATTGTTGCTTTTAATCATTGTTTTTTTTTTTTTTTTTTTTTAGAATTATATATATTTTTTGAATTATAAAAATAACAAAAAAATAATAAATAAATAAATAAACAAGATAATAATAACACATAAAATAATAATAATAATAATAATAATTAATTAATTTTATATTTTAAAAATACAATAAAAGTCTAAAAATAGTCAAAAAAAATAAATTATATAATTAAGATAGTACAAAAACTACTAACTTATTTATTTAAAAAGAAAAATATTTTATTTTATTATTATTTTTTCCTAATTTTTGTATTATATTTAATTAATTTAAATATAAAATAATAGTCAAAATAATATATGATTAAATATAAATATAAATATTTAATATCAATAAACAAGTTAAAATTTAGGGAGGATCAAAAATCATGTATCTACATTTTTGCCCCTCTTTGTGTGAAATCTTGAAGAGTTTTCATACAAAGAAGTAGACAAGATATGATTTTTGACTCTCCAATTATAAAAATAAAAATAAAAATACAAATATGACCGAGTCCTGTTTTTGGACATCCTACCTATCCCGGGTTATAAGGGAACCAGGTCATGAGTAGTTCAAAAGGTAATTTGGTGAGAGAGAAAGTTAAAGTCGAGTGAAATTCCGTCGAGTTTTCGGTTGACGATTTCTGCTTTTACATTCAACTGACTAATAAAAATCAAAAATAAAAAAATATAAGTAAAAATTGCAATCTCCAGAATTTTGATTCAAATCTTCATGACTTGAACTTGAAAATTTACCCTATTCTTCAGGCGGGCTCTTGAACTTTCTTTTCTTCACCCTGTTCTTCAGGCGGGCTCCTGGATTTATAATTCTTTACCCTGTTCTTCAGGCAGGCTCCTGACTTGCAACTTCTTCACCCTGTTCTTCAGGCGGGCTCCTGGACTTTCTTTTCTTTCACCTTGTTTTTCAGGCGGGCTCCTGGACTTTCTTTTTCTTCACCCTGTTCTTCAGGCGGGCTCCTGGATTTATAATTCTTTACCCTGTTCTTCAGGCGGGCTCCTGAACTTTCTTTTTCTTCACCCTGTTCTTCAGGCGGGCTCCTGAACTTTCTTTTTCTTCACCCGGTTCTTCAGGCGGGCTCCTGGATTTATAATTCTTTACCCTGTTCTTCAGGCGGGCTCCTGACTTGCAACTTCTTCACCCTGTTCTTCAGGCGGGCTCCTGACTTGCAACTTCTTCACCCTGTTTTTCAGGCGGGCTCCTAGACTTTCTTTTCTTTCACCCTGTTCTTCAGGCGGGCTCCTGGATTTATAATTCTTTACCCTGTTCTTCAGGCGGGCTCCTGACTTGCAACTTCTTCACCCTGTTCTTCAGGCGGGCTCCTGGACTTTCTTTTCTTTACCCTGTTCTTCAGGCGGGCTCCTGACTTGCAACTTCTTCACCCTGTTCTTCAGGTGGGCTCCTGACTTGCAACTTCTTCACCCTGTTCTTCAGGCGGGCTCCTCGCAAAGAACAAAGTTTATCATGACCGAGATCTAGTATATGTTGTAATCATGCCTCTTGGCATTAGGAGAAAATTTGCCTTTGGCTTCAAACTGATGAGGAAGGATGCGTCTTAGTACTAACTGACCAACTTCAAAATGTCTGTGACGCACCTTTTTATTATATGCTTGTGCCATTCTCTTCTGATATAGTTGTCCATGACATACTGACGCCAATCTTTTTTCATCAATCAAGCTTAATTGCTCCAAACGAGTCTTGACCCATTGGTCTTCATCAATTTCAGCTTCCACAACTACTCGAAGAGATGAAATCTCAATCTCTGCAGGTATAACTGCTTCAGTTCCATACACTAACAAGTAAGGAGTTGCACCAATTAAAGTCCGAACTGTAGTACGATAACCCATCAAAGCAAAAGGTAACTTTTCATGCCATTGTCGGGAACCTTGCACCATCTTACGGAGTATTTTCTTTAAGTTCTTATTGGCAGCTTCTACAGCTATATTCGCCTTTGGACGGTAAGGAGTTGAATTTCGATGCATAATCTTAAATCGCTGGCACACTTCTTGCATCAGATGGCTATTGAGATTCGCGGCATTATCCGTGACAATTATCTTCGGAATGCCAAAACGACAAATGATGGTGGAGTGAATAAAATCAACCACAACTTTCTTGGTCACTGACTTGAAAGTGACTGCTTCTACCCATTTAGTGAAATAATCAATGGCCACCAAGATGAACCTATGTCCATTCGAAGCCTTTGGTTTAATTGGTCCAATTACGTCCATTCCCCAAGCCATAAAAGGCCATGGAGCAGTCATTGTATGCAACTCAGATGGAGGGAAATGTATCAAGTCTCCATGTACCTGGCATTCATGACATTTACGAACAAAATTGATGGAATCTCGCTCCATGGTGAGCCAATAATAACCTGTTCGGAGTATTTTCTTTGCCAAAACATACCCACTCATGTGTGGTCCACAAATCCCAGAATGTATTTCATTCATGATTTTTGAAGCTTCTTTAGCATTTACACACCTCAAAAGTCCCAAATCAGGAGTCCTCTTATACAAGATTCCCCCGCTTAAGAAAAATCCACTAGACAAACGTCGAATGGTTCTCTTTTGATTACCATCAGCATGTACAGGATACTTCCCAGTCTGAATATATTCTTTGATATCATAGAACCAAGGCTCCCCATCAAATTCTTCTTCAACCACATTACAATATGCATGTTGATCATGAATCTGTATATGCAAAGGGTCAATATAAGTTTTATCGGGATATTGAAGCATCGAAGATAATGTCGCCAAAGCATCACCAATCTCATTATGAGCTCTGGGAATGTGTTTGAACTGTACTAATACAAATCGTTGACAAAGATCTTGCAAACAACTTCTATATGGTAGGAGTTTCGAATCACGAGTCTCCCAATCTCCTTGGATTTGGTGGACTAATAAATCTGAATCTCCTAATACCAACAATTCTTGGACCCCCATGTCAATAGCTAATCTCAATCCCAGAATGCAAGCTTCGTATTCTGCCATATTATTAGTACAGTAGAATCGAAGTTGGGCTGTTATGGGATAATATTGTCCTGATTCAGAAATAAGAACCGCTCCTATCCCCACTCCTTTTCTATTAGCAGCTCCATCAAAGAACAACTTCCAGCCTGAATGACAATCTTCCAAAACAAACTCATCAGCATACAATACCTCTTCATCTGAAAAATACGTCTTCAATGGCTCATACTCTTCATCAATAGGATTTTCATCCAAATGATCTGCCAAGGCTTGAGCTTTCATTGCAGTTCTTGTCACATAAACAATATCAAACTCTGTAAGCAACATCTACCATTTCGCGAGTCTGCCTGTGGGCATAGGCTTCTGAAAGATGTACTTTAAAGGATCCATACGAGATATGAGGTAAGTAGTATAAGATGACAAGTAATGTTTCAGCTTTTGGGCTACCCAAGTTAAGGCGCAACACGTTTTCTCAAGAAGAGTGTACTTAGCCTCATAAGTGGTAAACTTTTTGCTGAGGTAGTAGATGGCTTGTTCTTTTCTTCCTGTGACATCATGTTGACCCAATACAAAGCCAAAAGAATTATCTAAAACAGACATGTACAATATCAAAGGTCGGCCTGGCTCCGGAGGAACCAAAATAGGCGGATTCGACCAGTGTCTCTTAATTCTGTCAAATGCCTCTTGACATTCTTCAGTCCATTCAACTTTAACATTCTTCTTCAATAACTTGAATATTGGCTCACAGGTTGGCGTAAGCTGAGCAATGAATCTACTGATATAATTCAACCTTCCAAGCAAACTCATCACCTCCGTTTTATTTTTCGGTGGAGGTAAATCTTGGATAGCTTTTATTTTTGAAGGATCTAACTCAATGCCACGTCGACTGACTATAAAACCCAAAAGTTTCCCTGACGGAACTCCAAATACACATTTTGCTGGATTAAGTTTGAGATCATACCTCCGAAGCCTTTCAAAGAATTTTCTCAAATCTTTGATATGATCAGATTGCTCTCTTGACTTAATGATCACATCATCCACATAAACTTCAATTTCTCTGTGCATCATGTCATGAAACATTGTGGTCATTGCCCTCATGTAAGTTGCCCCAGCATTCTTTAATCCAAAAGGCATAACTCTATAACAATATGTTCCCCATGGAGTAATAAATGATGTCTTTTCCGCATCTTCTGGATCTATAATGATCTGGTGATACCCCGCATAACAATCCACAAAAGAAGTAAGATCATGTTTGACACAATTGTCCAATAAAATATGAATATTAGGAAGTGGAAAATTATCTTTCGGACTTGCTTTGTTTAAATCGCGGTAATCAACACACATCCGAACTTTACCGTCCTTCTTTGGAACAGGGACAATATTTGCCAACCAAGTAGGATACTGGGCCACTCGAATGACTTTAGCCTCAAGTTGCTTCGTGATTTCCTCTTTAATTTTTACATTCATGTCAGTTTTGAACTTTCTCAGCTTCTGCTTGACATGAGGAAAAACAGGATCAATTGGCAACTTGTGAACTACCAAATCAGTGCTTAAACCGGGCATATCATCATAAGACCACGCAAAGATATCTTTATACTCATGCAAAGCTTCAATTATAGCTTTCTTTTGTTGTTTTTGAACATGTACACTTATCTTAGTCTCCCTAATATTTTCATGATCTCCCAAATTGATCACTTCAGTTTCTTCCAAATTGGGATTTGTCTTATTCTCAAACTGTTTGAAATCTTCGCCTATATCCTCAAACGCTTCTCCTTCATCGTATTCAACCTCCTTATTCATTATTTCAAAATTAGATTGGGTTCTTAAATCTGGTGAACAATTCTTCATGCATGTCATATCATTAGAATCGGCATAGAAAGAACTGTATGATAGAAAATAAATAAATAAAAATTAGACTTAAAATAAAACAAAGGGAAACTGCGCTTAATTAAAAACATAGATAGAAAGAGTTTTAAACATACCAAATTTACTGAATTATAATCCTAAAATAATTTAAATTACAGAAGTAAAAACAAGAAAACTACTAAGACTGTAAGAAAAAAACAAACTACCAAGACTCTCTTATAATAGGGAGAGGAGTGGCCTCCCAATTGTTAAGCTGGACATCAGGGCCGACAAACTGCACATCTGCATTACTGTTACCTTCCCCAATTTCAACCATATCAGCTTCAATGAACAGGTTCTGAAAAAGATCAATCAACTCTGTACCATCAACATTCATTGATTCCGCAGCAAGTAACTTGGAGGATCCTATATCACTGAATTTTATAAAAGACTCATGAAGTGGCGGTATCGGCTTGGTAAGTGACCATGACTCTTTCTTACTCTTTTTAGCCTTCTTTATATCTTCAGCAGTAGGCTCATATCCCAAACCAAAAGTACCAAAGTTTTCATAGAGGTTTACTGGATGAACTATGCCTTGCAAAAACATCCCTAGACCTTTTCCTGGTTCAAAACCATGCTTCAATATTTCATTCACTACCATAATAGATGCAGAGGACAATTGTGGTCTTGCGATGAGATTCCCCTCGAGGATATGCTCAACAGCCACTACCTCAGAAGCTTGATGAATTAACACATTGGCAGTATTTGCTTCGATAGAGGAAACAGAGTAGTCTTTATACATTGATAAATCTCCTTCACCATGAACCACTATCTCTTGCCTGTCACATTCGAATTTGACCATTTGATGCAATGTTGATGCGACTGCTTTAGCCCTATGAATCCATGGCCTTCCCAATAACATATTATATGAAGCATCAATGTTCAGCACTTGAAAATCCATAGCAAAATCCACAGGCCCAATTGTCAATATGAGTTCTATTTCACCAATGACATCAGTTTTTGATCCGTCAAAACCTTTGACGCACACATTGTTAGATCGGATTCTTTCTCCATTAACATTCAACTTTTGTAAAGTTGACATAGGATAAATGTTAGCGCCTGATCCTCCATCAATTAACACTCGAGTGATAATGGAATGTTCGCATTTCACAGAAATGTACAGACCTTTGTTATGCTCCGTACCTTCTATAGGCAATTCATCATCTGAAAAAGTAATTTTATTTGCTTCAATGATCCTTCCAATAACTTTTTCCAGCTGATTTACTCTAATCTCACTAGGAACATATGCTTCATTAAGAATCTTCATTACAGCCTTGCGGTGTTCTTCTGAATGTATCAATAAAGACAATAAAAAAATCTGTGCTGGTGTCTTCTTCAACTGTTCTATAACAGAATATTCTGGCAATTTCATTTTCTTTAAGAATTCTTCAGCTTCTTCATCAGTGACAGGCTTTTTGACTGTCATTCGTTCTTCAACACCTTGTTTATTCTTTCTTAACTCTACTGGAGCATAACATCTTCCAGATCGAGTTAATCCCCCTATTTCATCTACCTCTTCAGTCACTTCTTTCCCTTTGTGCATCACCACAATACGATCATAATTCCAAGGGACTGCCTTGGTATCGACCATAGGCAGCTGTGACACTAGTTTGATAACAATAGGAGCTACAGGAGCTCCTTTTATGATTAAAAGAGGCTTATTGGATCTTCCAGGAATAATGAGCTTCGGCTTTATTTGACTTGACCCAAAATTTTCTGAAATCTCTTTCCCCATTGCCAAGGGATCATTCGATGATTCGGGTTTTGCTATCACCACCTCTGCTTCTGCAAGCTTTTCTTTTGTTAAATCTACAACATTTGTTGATTTTTCCTAATCAGTTTTAATTTTAATGATCGGCTTAAAGGAAATCGTAGCATCTTCACCACTGAGTATCACATCGAGCATATTTGTTTCATTATGATATGGCAGCGGATTTTGATTGATATTTGGAGTGCCTGGACTTTCTACCATAATCTGTTGGGTATTAATCAACTCTTGAATGGCTCTTTTCAGATGCCAACATTTCTCTGTGTCGTGCCCTGGGGCATCAGAACAGTGTTCACATCTTCTAGAATAGTCCAAATTCTTCGGAGGAGGATTCGGGATCCTTCTCTCAATTGGGTTTAGAACATTCATTTTTCTCAGCCTATGAAATAAATTGGTGTAAGATATTCCAATAGGAGTGAAATTGTCTTTTACCATGTTATCCCTTTTGAATTCTGCTCTAGGTCGAAAATTAGACCTCGGAGAGCCTCTTTGAACTTGCGGGGCCATTGGACGATTTTGGATTGCTGGTGCACGCCACTGCTGGTAAGAAGGACCTCGAGCATATGGTTGTGTATTGTAAATAGGATATTGGGGAGATGGAACAAAAGATAATGGATCCTGAGCATATGGTTGACGCACACCTCTCCAATTTTGTCGTGGACCTGCCATGACAGTTGCTACATCCTCTTTTCTTTTCTTTCCCCCAAAACTTCCTGTACCATTTTGAATTGCCTGTGTTGTTGCTTTCAAAGCGGCCTGACTAATGATCTTTCCTGATTTGATTCCGTTTTCTACCATCTCCCCAACTTTGATAACTTCTGCAAATGTGCTTCCGATAGTAGAGAGCAAATGATGGAAATAATCAGGTTCTTGTGCTTGCAGAAAAATATCAATCATTTCAGATTCTTTTATCGATGGTCTAACTCTTGAAGCCTGCTCTCTCCATCTGACGGCATATTCTCGAAAACTTTCAGTCATCTTTTTTCTCATATTGGCAAACGTAGTGCGATCTGGCACTATCTCAATGTTATACTGAAATTGTTGAACGAAATCTCGAGCCATGTCATCCCACGTATGCCAACGGGAAATGTCTTGATCAATGAACCATTCAGAAGCTATCCCTGTAAGGCTTTCTCCAAAATACGCCATCAATAATTCTTCTTTTCCTCCTACTCCCCTTAATTGATTGCAAAACTTTTTCGAATGAGCTACGGGATCGCCGTGTCCTTCATATTTGTCAAATTTTGGCATTTTGAACCCTATCGGCAAATGGATATCGGGAAACATACATAAATCCTTGTACGAAACACTTTTTGGTCCACCTACTCCTTGCATATTTCTCATACTTTGTTCCAGGCTTCTAACTTTTCTAGTCATCTCCTCTTGCTCCTCATTCTTTGCAATCCTCTCAATCACGATAGGAGTATCGCGTTGATGAACATGATAATGTGGATTTTGTGGTTTGAAAGTCATTTCAGGAGAATATAACATATCATGATTTGGTTTTCCCATATCCTTTGGTATTGTCGATTGAATACCCGCAGTAGCTGACGCTACAGAAGTAAAAAACGGGTTATTTGCGACAGATGGATTTGGTGGGCGCACGGTAGAAGTACCAGCAACTCTGGACATATTAGCAAATGGGCCAAATCCTGGCGGGTAGAATGGATCACTAGTTTGAGCTGGGTCAGAATTTGGATCATTCGAAGTTGAAAGTCCAGGGATGGAAGCAGGCGGGGCTTGTCCACTCAACCAAGCTTGGTACATCTCCGCCATTTGTTGTTTTAATGCCTTTATTTCTTCCACTGAAGTTAATTTCTGCGAAATCAACTGATTCTGCTTTTCTTCACTATCAGACCCTATATCTTCTCTGCGGATCATTCTTCTTTTACCCTTGTATCTGGTGTTATACGGATGTGTTGCCAGTTTAAACCACAAACCAACCACCAATTGTTTTATCTTTCTGTTTTCAAGTAACAAACAGGTGAGTGTTATATATTTAACACATTATAATGTCACGTTATATGTCATGTTTCTATATGCATTTCCAAACCTATCATGGAAGCTTTGTGTTTCATCCCGGCTTTTCTAGGCATATTTTCAAAAGTTATGATCGAACCCTTTGGAGGGTTGCCTACGTATCATGTTAGGACATGAATCAGATCTTGCGAAGTTCGGGTGGAATTTAACAAAATTATTTTCTTTTTTTTTTCTTTTCTTAAATTGACTCTATCAAAAACTTTGCTATAACAGACTTCTAGACAATTTTATCTATATGTTTGAAGACAATATTCCCTAAGTACAAAAATAAAATATAAGGGCTCAGAAATAAGAAAAATAGAATGACTGTTTTATGTATGAGGTTGTATAAAATTTTCAGTCTCATGACCGGTGGAATTTAACAAAATTGTTTTGTCTTTTTTTTTCTTTTCTTAAATTGACTCTATCAAAAACTTTGCTATAACAGACTTCTAGACAATTTTATCTATATGTTTGAAGACAATATTCCCTAAGTACAAAAATAAAATAAAAGGGCTCAGAAATAAGAAAAATAGAATGACTGTTTTATGTATAAAGTTGTATAAAATTTTCAGTCTCATGACCCTACAGGTTCAGGACTTGTTAAAATTAATATATATATATATATATATATATATATATATATTGTAAAAACTTAGCCTCATGATCCCTAAAGATTTTGGGCTTTTGAAATATATTTTTATTTTATTGTTATTATTATTATTATTATTAGTTATTTATTATTATTATTATTATTATTTTTAATCTTTACTCATGATCCCTAAAGATTCAGGGCTGTTAAAATATATACAAAAATTGGACTTGAAAATTAGAAAAATAATTACAAAAATAATCATATTTTGAAAATAGTTTTTTTTTTAATAAGGTCGTGTCCTGGGAAGGACTTCCTACGTATCTCACGAAGATGTGAGAATCAGACCCTCGTAGTTCATAAAGATTGTAAAAATTGTGTTGATGTATATTTAAAAAATTTCTTTATTTTAAAAATAAATTTTTTCTTTCAAAATGATCAACTAAATTTGAGAATAATTAATCTCTCGTATTTTAAAATTGCCTAAAGCCGGTCAACACACAAATAACCTTCCAAACAAATATCAAAGAGCACGTAGGATGCACATGTTGGTCTTTATAAATTAGGTCACCTGTCCTAGACAGACCCGACCCCTGTGCCGAGTCCCGCTAAGTCAAATGCATATGATGCAAATAAAGCGGTACCTAATAGGGATAACCAGATTCTGAGTTTTCAGTTCTTTTAAGTTTATGCCTAATAGGGATAGGTGTCTAGACTGGCTTACCCGAGCGGACACTCGAGCCGGGGAGGGACAACTTGGTCGGTAGCAGGGCAACACCGCCTTCGTTGTCGATCCGAACCCCGCCTAACATGTGTGACTATATCCTTCACCAGGTGCCTTGACACTCCGGTTATCTCAAAAAGAAGGTGGGATGCATATGCTGCATTCCCTCTATCCTATTTCAGAGACTCAGAGGGGGTACGCGAGAGAAGACAATATATAATACAGTTCAAATAATATCAAAGCAGTAAATGAGCAACAAGTAGCACATAAGACCAACAAACAAACACAATATTAAAATAATTAAAGCAAGTAAAAGTCAATATCTAAAGCTCGAATTCTAGTTAGTCCCCAGCAGAGTCGCCAGAGATGTCACACCCTTTTTTTTTTCGCTCGAGGGTCAAGTCGAAGGGTTTTTCCAATTAAAGTGACGATATTGAATAGGGATTAAATTATTTACAGAGTCGCCACTTGGAATTGAATTTTGGTGTTCCAAGTCACCTTTTTTCTTGAATCCCTAATCAAATGGAAATGACTCTTATTTGGTCTGCGAAAACAGAAAATGGGTAAGGAATTTTGTTGATCGAGGGGAAGGTGTGAGGCACCCCTCGAATCCCGTGGTTCTAACACGGTCGCTTTTATTGACTTATATTAACTTAAATTATTTTAATAAATTGTGTTAAGTCCCAAATTTGCTCATTTTTATTATACCAAAAACTAGTCTATTATCTTATATTAAAATAAATCGGTAAAAAAATTAATTCAGAAAAAAATATTTGTTAAGGTGCATTATTGCATCCTTAAATTTTAAAGTGTCTCAGAAAGATGTGTATGCCGCATTCTTAATTGAGACGAGTATTTTAGCGATGCTTAACATTTATCTAACATTAAAAGCATTTATTTTTATAAACTTGTAACAGTTATTTATTTAAAATATTATTTAATTTAAACAATAAAATATGAGTAAAATTTATTTATTTTTTTTTAAAATAATTTAATAAATATTTAATAAATTTTATTAATGATTAATAATAATAATATATCTATAAAAATTCCCCAAATGTTATATTTAAAGCACGTCAACTTAATTAGCATAAAAAAAACTATAATAATAAGATAAATAAAACAAAAAAAACTTATTACATAGTAGATGATGAACTGATTTATCAAATCTTTACACTTGATAATTTAAAAGAAATAAATAAAAAAAAAATTACATGAACCTATTCAAAAGAAAATAAGACATATCCATAGCTGCACGTTAATTACCTTTTTGTTTAAAAATGGATAAGATATTTTTGTTATTCAAATTAATTTAGAAAAATCAAATTAATCTAAAATCCGGTCTTCAAATTCTTTAGTACTGAAAATAAAATAAACAAAAGAGTCTCTTTTTCATGTTTTCAAACATTCCGTTTCCCTCTTTTACGTTTGTATTTTTCTTTTTCTTTTTTTTTTAAAAAAAAACTAATTAATTGTCCTATTTTTGCATGCATGCGTGGTTTATATAATAATTTGCATGTTAACATGACAAATAACTTTATACTTTTAAGTGCTAATAACCTTAAAATTATCTCATTTAAAATGCTAATCCGATTTGATCAATAATATTTCGAAACAACAAATAAAAATAGAGACATACGGTGCGAACTACAATAAAAATGACAAAACTACACATTAAATAATAATATAAAATATATGGAAATAACTTCATTCATGCTTCGATTCCATAACGTAACTTATAAAATAAATTGTACAAGATGAGATAAAAACTTGTACGACAAATGAAATCAAGTATCGAAGCAAGATATTTTCACCAACAACTCGAACGGAAACCCAACCTCAATTCTTCAAATTAAAAGAATTTTCTTCCTAGTTGTTTTTCTTCCAATTTTGTTTTTGCCTCTTTCTCCTTCTTTTTCCACTAAGGCCTTTTTAATTTCTTTCTTCTTCCTCCCTCCTCTCTTATTCTACTCAACAAAGAGCTCTTTTATAGTAGAAGGAAAAACATGGGGAGCCAATTGTGGGACAAGGAATGATAACCATTTGCCCTAAATCAAGGAGAAAAATCTTGCTTTGTTAGAAAAGGCAAATTTGAAAACTAAAAAAAAAAGGATAATGGAAGTTGATATCCCACTATCTAAAGAAAGAAAGAAAAAAAAACTTTGATTGTTGTAATGGCACTTAGATTGTTGCTGTTAATCATTGCTTTTTTTTTTTTTAGAATTATATATATTTTTTGAATTATAAAAATAATAAATAAATAAACAAGATAATAATAACACATAAAATAATAATAATAATAATAATTAATTAATTTTATATTTTAAAAATACAATAAAAGTCTAAAAATAGTCAAAAAAAATAAATTATATAATTAAGATAGTACAAAAACTACTAACTTATTTATTTAAAAAGAAAAATATTTTATTTTATTATTATTTTTTCTTAATTTTTGTATTATATTTAATTAATTTAAATATAAAATAATAGTCAAAATAATATATGATTAAATATAAATATAAATATTTAATATTAATAAACAAGTTAAAATTTAGGGAGGATCAAAAATCATGTGTCTACACCACTATTTTAGTAGGAAGGGAGGTTGAAAAGTAGAAAAAAAAAAGGTGAAATTTTTTTTTTGAGCAAAATAGTTATTTTTATTTAGTAAAATTTTTTGTTTCATAGAGTTGGGCGGCTAATCAAATTTTTGAGTTGCCGACGACGTTTTTCGGTAGTGGTTGATTCCGATGAAGCTTGTGCTGCCCCCCAAAAGGTAAACACACCTTTTCTTTTTTTTTTTTTAGTTTTATTAGCATTTTCTTCTTCATCTTTTTCTTTCTCGTAGTTCATAGTTATAATTTTATTTGCTGGGCTTGTTTGTTGTAGATGGCCTTGAAGGCCATAGGATGTTGTGGTATCAATATTTTAATTATTTTCATGTTCATGATATAAAAATGAGCTAGCAATAGTTGTACGCGTCTTTTTTGATTTTATTCTTTGATTATTATAGATAAAGTTTTAATTTTTGCTTAAAAGATGTACTCATGTCCTGTTTAAACCCATTGTTGGTGGATATGTTTGCTTTTAGCATGTAAAATTATTTTCTTTATGTTGAAAATAATTAATATTGATTGTTTCTCCTTGACACCTTATTTCTTGATTATTTTGGTTAAATTTTAGATTTTTGCTTGAAAAACATACTCATGTCTTGTTTAAACTCATTGTTGGTGGATATGTTTGTTTTTAGCATGTAAAGTTATTTTCTTTATGTTGAAAAGAATAGTTAATATTGATTGTTTTGCCTTTTGACCTAATTATTTGATTATTTTGGATAAAGTTTAGATCTTTACTTGAAAAAACATATGTCTTGTTTAAACTCATTGTTGGTAGATATATTTGTTTTTAACATGTAAAGTTATTTTCTTTATGTTGAAAAGAATAATTAATATTAATTGTTTTGCCTTTTGACTTCATTCTTTGATTGTGATGTATAAAGTTTTGATCTTTGCTCAAGAGATGAACTCATGTCTTGTTTAAATTCATTATTGGCGAATATGTTTGTTTTAGCATGTAAAGTTATTTCTTTTATGTTGGAAAAATAGCTATTATTATTCGTTTCGCCTTAATAAAAATAGTAATTAGTTAAGTCAAGAATTTGTCATTTGCTTGCTAATTATTTTAATGGATTTTAAAATCTTCATATAAGAGATGAAGTGCTAGCTTTATTTTTCCTACAAGATGTTTATTCCTCTTTTTTCTTTCCCATGTTGCTTTGTCAAAATAATGAGAAAGTTTGATTTTTTGTGGTTAAATAAAATTATTTGGATATTTCCGAATCATGCATAATATGATTGTTGAATGATATTTCGCTTTTAGAGATGCTAAACTTTTATTTTAATTTTCTTACTCCGGATTGTTATATGTGTTCTTTGTGAGTGTAAAGACTTGACGCATGTCTCTCTTTTATTTATAATATCAAAAGAGAATCAACGATGTCTTAGAAATATAAACCATAAGTCGTTATGTATTTTTTCATAAAATATTGGTTGTAATTTAGATGTATGAATTTTCGTTAATGTAGCCTTAATTGAAATTTAAAGATTCTCTTTCTTGAAAAGTTAATCTTTATTTTCTTTTGTTATATGGATTAGAGTATATGTTTGTTCAATTTTAGAAGTCATGAATATTTTTCTTGGTGCCTCATCTCTTTACTTTTGCATGCTTACGTTGTTTGTTTCTCGCATTAATTCATTGAATATGACCCTCTTCCTTTTACATCTATTCATTCTTAATATGAACATAAATCATGAGGCATACAGGTGGATGTCTTTGTTTTGCATTTTATCTATTGACTCTCACTTTTATTATACGTGTGCAAGTGTGCACATCATTGTAATTCAAAAATCGATTCTTGATATTTTCTTTTGCTTTGAAATATGTAACTATTATGCCTTGAGCGTATATTAATTTTTTTATCTTTTTTTTTGCATGCAAAAATAATATCTCGAGTCTAAATGAACTCCTCCCCTCTTGCATTTCGTAATGGGCCAATGAGGCTTACCTGTTCGAGTCAAGTTCGAAGTTTAAACCCAAGGTCCACTACATGGTGTATGGGTGCTAGAAGATAAACGAGGAAGGAAAATAGGTCAAATCCAATTGATGAGGTCACTAAGAGACTTGAAAAGTCTCGATTTTTATTATTGTCTTCTTTTTTATTTATTCATTTAGTCATTTATTTATTAATTCATTCGGGCTTCGAAGCCAAAGTTGTATTTTAATACAGGTGAAGCGGGTTGTGGGCCAAAAAGGGTCCGACATTTAGATTAGGACAAGTGCAAGTTGGTCAAAAGCCCAATTGGATTAAGACAGGGTCTACTGATTTGGGCCCAATAGCTTAAGTCTTTTATTTTCTCCCCTTTCCCTTCTACATGCTTTGTTATTAGTTTGTTTAGACTTAGTTAAAATTCCTACTAAGTCGTCCAGATCTATTTTACATAAGTCTTTTCCTAAAATCAATTACTTTTCAACAATCAATCTTTCTTTTTGAAGTCAGTCAAAAGATATTTTCAAACAGTCCAAATAACCACAAGTTAGCGGATACTCTTAGTGCCTTAACAACCTTCCAAGAGTATTAAAAGGAACCAGTTACTCAGAATTTTCAAATTTAAACGATTTTTTGTTTTGGATCGTTTAAAGTATCGTATAAAGGTTTTCTTAATTCATTTTCAAAAAAAATAAGTGACGACTCTCAAAAGTTAAATTTTCCACGAAAAAAAGAAATCGCAACTCTGCTGGGGAATTTGACTAGGTTCTAACCAAATGTCTGATTTCATCTTTTGACTAATTATTTAAATTGCTTACGTATTGATGTGTTTTGATTTTGCGAAATTTAATTATTGTATTTCATAGAATGGTACAACATTGATCATTAAATTATTTTGGGATTTCACAAATGTCCCAACCCTATTGTTCAACTTCAAATCAAATGTTGGAAATATGACAGTTTACCAGTCCGCTTGGGAACTTGTGTCCAAACCCACTCTAGACACCTAGGATAGAGCTAAACCAAAACCCTATTTTAGGCATGAGCCTAGGACAACCCAATATCCGAGGGGTATGGGGCCTATTAGAAAACTTGTCTAGCTTCCCCGAGTCAATTACAGATGAATCATATCTATGTGTTGAAGAAGAAGATATGTTTGTTTAATTCAATCTATTATCCTTTGGGAGTCAGGAAAAAAGCTTGCTTTGCTTTCGTGTAAGGATGCCTCAAACGGATGTCCTAGGCCTCAACCGTCCAAATCGATCGATTGTGATTAAATGGAAGGTTGTCATCACAAGACGGGTGCGTCTCAGATTCGTTCAAATGAATCCAGAGACGTTGACCAAAACAAGAATAAATTTGGAGAAAAATTAAGATTCGATTTCTTATCTTTATCTTTTAATGTCTTAGGCGGTTGTAAGTGAACCAGATCTCGATGACAATCGTAAAGTTGTCAACGTCATATGGGGAAGAAAGATCTCATCGATTGGGAAGAGAGACAGATCTCGTCCGTTGGGAAAGAAAGACCGACGTGGGTTGTTTTATTATTTAATAATTATGTTTCTGCTGGTACTCCTAATTAAGTATAATTAATCACCATAATTGTATAGTAGTACTCCCATTTTTTTTGAAACTGAAAAAATAGTACTCCTAATTGAAATAGTAAGGGTGTCAAGTGGGCCGGGTCGGATCAACCCGGAATCGGCTCGTGAAATTTAGTCGGGTTATGGGTCGGTTCGATTTCGAGCCCGATTAAATGGGCTGGTCCGGTTCCCGGCCCAACAGTAAAATTTTTAAAAACAACCCTGAACCGGGCCACTTAACTCAACCTAGTCCAATACACCTAAACTCGGTCAAAACCGATTAAAAATCCGATGAAAAACAAAAAAAAAGTTATTTCTCCAATATACACTATATATACCCATCTATATACATTTTAAATACGTTAAATAACGTATATACACTAGATATATAGTATATACTACATCAGAATTTTAAAAATCTATACACATAATCCATATACACAATTACACATGTAATCATGTGTACGACTATACATTAGCTAAATATATATACTACTCTAAATAAAATATATGCTGCAATATAATGATATATATAATAATTTATAAAACATATACACATGTATATGCTAAATATATACGTCTATAGAAGATATATACACATATATACGTATCATTCAATATATGTACTACTTTAAATAAAACATATACTACAATATATATACATATACTACCATAGTACAATATATACACACACTAAATATATAGTTAATAAAACATATACACATGTATACGTTAAATATATACGTCTATAGAAGATATATACACATATATATGTACCATTCAATATATGTACTACTTTAAATAACACACATACTACAATATATATATACTACAATACACACACACATACTAAATATATAGTTATATACTTATTTCTAAAACATATACACATGTATACATTAAATATATACTACTTTAGAGGATATATATATACGTACCAATCAATATATACGTACTACTTTAAACAAAATATACTACAATATATGTACTACAATATATACACACACTATATATGTAGTTATATACTAATTTATAAAACATATACGCATGTATACGTTAAATATATACGTCTATAGAAGATATATATACTTATATACGTATCATTCAATATATGTACTACTTTAAATAAAACATATACTGCAATATATATATATATATATATATATATATATATGCTAAAATATATACACACACTAAATATATAGTTATATATTAATTTCTAAAACATATACAAATCTATACATTAAATATATACTATTTTATAAAATATACACACATATATACGTACCATTCAATATATACGTACACATATAAAATATATGTATTTCTTTAAATAAAACATATGCTACTTAATATAATAAATTAATAATACTTTATAGTAAATTAGTAATATATTAAAACTAAGTATTTATTTTAAACTAAAAATTCAATTTAAATAATTAAATGAAAAAAATTATAAAGTAAGGACTAAGAAGTGAATGAATGTTGAATTTTATTGATTGCAAAATGATCTAAATTTTTTAATTTATATGGATGAAAAATCTACAAATTTTGCATCATTTTTTCCAACTCATTCATGTTAATATTAACGAAAACTTGTATAGGATAGTCAAAGCCAATGGGGGCAAAACCATGCATTGGACTTGATTCTACCGAGTTCTCCCGTGAAGTCATAATTTCTTCAAGTCTCTGCTCGTTATTTGGCTCCGCTTCCATTCATTGATTTCTTCGTTCAGCTCTAATCTAATCTCTAAGGCAAACTAGAACATTCATTGCATTGCTTCTCAATGAATGTCGATTGTCTCCAAACTGCTGTAGTCCCTGACTAAAAGCGCTCTCCGATGCAACAGTTGACATTGGAACATTCAGGATATCTCTAGCTAATCTTGAAAGCACATGATATTGTGCTTCATTATTCCTCCACCAATCCAACATGCTGATCCGTCATCTGCGATCCTCTAGCGGCGATTGGAGATAATACTTCAGCTCTTTCCGATAAGTTGTTGTGTAAGCTCCCTCCTCAACACTGTTCCAATAAGGTAAATCATAAAAGTGATCAGGAAAACTACTATGTGCCGGCCTTTTAAAAGATGATGGCTCCTCAGGAGGACGAGGAGCGACAGTTGGAGTGATATTTGTCAGCACAACTAAATCAATTAAATCAGTATAGTGGTTATATAATTTATCTATGTAAGCATTCGCATCGGCCATAGCCGCCCATAAATCATTTTTTCTTGTTCTTCATCATCAGAATCATTGTTAGTATTTATCTTTAAGTTAGCATAACTAAGAGTACTAAAGTGGCACATAGTAGTATATTTCATGTATGGATTTAGCATAGCACCAACCAAGTAAATAGGAGAATCAGAAAATAAAATATTTTTTAAATTTAGCAAACATGGGACCAACAACTTTTTTGTAACCTTCTTTATTTTTATATTTTTTGAGCAAACAAAAAATATCGCCTATATATGCCAAAATATTACAAACAATAGGATAATAAGCACCGAAAAATTCAACCATAGCTATATAATTTTTTTTCAAAAACTTAACAAGATCATTAGTTACAACCCAGTCAGAATCATGTAGCATGCAGTGGGCAGAATCAGCAAACGAACCACAATGTTGGTTAAAAGATAGTGTAATAGGAACTCTATATTTATAATAAGTTTTAAAAAAATCATACATAGCATTACATCTAGTATCACATTCTTCAGACATCAATATAGGTGCAAGTCCATTTTGTTCACATTTAAGTTCAAAGTCTTTAATTCTTCTTCTACGATTATTTCCTTGAATAATACCAAAGGCAGGCCGAATTTTTTTAATATAAAGTTCAAAAAACTTAAAATCATCTCTTACAATTAAATTATGTATACGATAAATACATTTAACATGAAAAATTCCAGGTAACGACAAAGATAACTTAGATTTTAACTTTGTTATAACAGTCTTGTTGTTAGAAGTATTATCAAAAGTAATACATAAGATTTTATTTTCAATATTGTAAAATTCTGTAACTTTAGCAATCGAATCAGAAATAAAATCTCCAGTATGTTTACGATCTTCATCATATAAAAAAGCAAGAATACATTTTTGCATAACAAAATTACTATTTATCCAGTGATAGGCAATGATTAAATAATTATTTTTATTTATAGCACGACCAAGATCAGAAATTAGGGATATTCTACATTGAATATTTTTTAACAATATTGATAAATAAAATAATATTGTGAATAAAGTCTAAAAATATCGGCCCAACAAGTAGTTCTAGAAATACCATTAAACATAAGATTATAAATTGCTTGAATATAATGAATAAAGACATCAGAAGAAGAAAAACTAAAAGTCAAACAACCCACAACTACCATTTTAGCTATTTCTTCCCGGTCCCTCAATTTATTATACTTCTTCATTACCTGACCGGTTGCTGGATCCATTCTAGTTTGCATTGGCCCACCAATATCCGCACCACCTCGTGCAATATTTAACTCTCTTTTGTGATTATCACTTATATTTCTCATTAACATACCTGTACCCCTTTGCTTGTCTCATATTTTATGCTTATATATTTGCACCTCAATATCTGATATACGGTAAAAAAATTGTCATGCAATACTAGTTGGTATACGAGCTCTTGGGGCACGGGGAGGACAGGAAGGGAGATTAACCGATTCAAAGCATTTCCTACTGTGGGTGTCTCACTAATATTTTCATCATCTTTGTCTAAATTAATCACATCTACTTTATTTTCTTCTTCTATATCGTAATTTTTCTGAGCTTCTACATAATCAATATCGTGGGCACCTACACCTATTTATTCTTCAAAAGGTTGACTAAGCGGTACTGGAGGCGGAGACACACAGTTATATCTACTACTTGAAGTACTTATACCGCTAGTAATTTGCTTTTTACTACCACTACCACTCCCGGGATAAAAAAATTTAACACCTTTAGTGGCGAGGTTTCTTAATTTATCCATTCTATAAATTAAACAAAAAAATTCAGAATAAATAAATATAATAAAATTAAATATTCAACAATTAATACACAAATTAAAAATTAAACGTAAGAGATAGAACAACAATATCAAATTTTGGAAGTATCCGGAGCTTGAGACTTTAGAAACTTTCACTCGCACTTTGTAATCGTAAAATTAAAATTAAAGTGAACACTCTAGGAAATTAAATATATAGAATATTTGAGAATTGAGAATTGATATTTGTGAGAATGAAAGAGAGTGTGGAAAATGATTTGAAAGTGTAGGGTATTTATAGAATTTTTTTGGGGGTTAAAAAAAAAATTCGAATGATTTTGTTTTTTTAATTAAAATGGCCAAAGCTATTTGGACCCAAAAACGGCTATATAGCCATTTGACCAATGACTACTTTAGGCCCAACGGTTCGTTTGTTAATTTTTAAAAAAATTAAACTGAGCCGGTTCCAGGTCGGTTAACCGGTGGACCTAAACCGAGCTTGGTTTGGGTCGGGTTAATCGGGCCCAAAACTAAAAATAAATTCGCTCGGGACCCTACAACTCGTGGGCTGATTGGTCCAGTTGACTAGGTGGGCCAGGTCGGGCTGGGTCAGCCCAACCTGTTTGACACCCTTATGAAAAAGTCAAACTAATTGCAAAAGTAACTATGTAAAGAAGTAAAAGAAACATAATGTCCCCCTCTCCCCCAACCCCCCAAAACTCCTAAACCGCCAATTAAAGCTTTAATTCCCACTATAGATCGTTGATGCTGCCGATAGGATAATTGTTTCCATTGTGTTGAGTTATTAGTTAAATCCAATTTGGGGGGGGGGGATGTTGCTCTATTAAGACACAATTTCTGGGCTTTTCTCATTAGACGAGCAAATTTGTAGTATCATATGTATATGTAAATACGACCTTGATGGCCTTTATTTTAAGCAATTCTATGCTCTAAAATGCACAACAAGACCTTCAATCTCTCTCTCCATAATTGATATGGAAGATGGAAAAAACTCAACCACTCCAGACTGACCTCAAAATTCCTATTGTCTCTTTGATTTCATCACGATCGTCGAGGTTAACTATTAATTTCGTCCAAGTTGGACTTCTCTCAGCTTTCAAGTTCCGCTATATCTCCCACTAATTGCTCCCCATCATCTTCTTCTATTCATCATCATTCCCCTCGCTTTGTTTGCCTAACCCATGACATGACATTGACAGGCTTTAAATTACCCTTTGGAAACAAACCAAGTTATATAATAACAAGATAATGAAAGACAATAATATAATTATATTTCAAAAATAAATTCGTAAATGAAGGGAGACTTTTTCATTAAAATTTGGAAAAAAAAAATACGAACTATGGCTCATAACTCGCGCAAATGCGGGTCCATGCCTTTTTTGAAAACAGTAAAACATGAAAAGAAAATCTGAGACATAAAAGGGTGGATCACGGGGCCTTATCCAGACCATCACCAATTTTCTAAAACTACTAATAATTACCCTTTCATCTATCACGACGGGCGATGAGTTATGAACGGAGTGGAGGTCTAGTTTTGCAACGCCTCTCCTGGTGCAACCTTTCTCCCCTACCAGAATTTAGGAAATCCTTGGTTATGACATTGCATCCCGCGAACAGATTTTCCATCCCATCCCCAAGACCATCATCTTTTGACCTTTCGCGCACAAGAAATGACTGGTACAAGAGTGACAATGGTTTGGACAGACTCATCTTTAACTTATCGTCAATCTCATCTTTCTTTCTTGGCTAGTACCCTATCCCATGCTTAGATGCTTTTTCTGGGACCGTAATGGAATTAATAATTCCTTTCAAATTATTACTCAGTACACTCAAGGCATCCACTACTTTCTCTATCTTCTCCACTCCTACTGTCTTTTTAGGATTTATCGAATCCACCTTAGTAATAGTCTTGCTAGATACCCATTCACCAGCTATTTTGATCATGCTAACCGTGGCTCCCTCATGATTAGGCAATGGATTACTGGTGACATTTTGTGATGGCTCTTGAAGAGTAATCATCTTCTGAACAGTCAAGTCTTGGATCCTATGCTTCAAGTTAATGCAATCCTCGATACTGAGCCCCGCCGCTCTCGAATGATAGGCATAATTTAATCGGCATAATAAAATCGAGAACTAAGATTGATAAGTTTTATTTGGATAGGTTATAAATGACCGACGTCCTTCAATATCCCGAAGAGTTAGGTACGACTCTCAACCAATGACGTGAAGTTTCGGGGAAGCCTTTTTTCGAGGTTTGGATGTGGGGGTTATAATAATTTTGAGTAGCAGGAGGAGGTACTTGATGATAATTTGGAGGCATTTGGATGTTTATTTGGTTATGTGGGAGGGCATCTTGACCATGAGGCTGATAATTTGGCTGGTAACTTGATATTGGGTAAAATATTTAGCTATGAAGCTTGGTATTTGGATTGGATATTTGGAAGTGGAGCTTGGTACTGGTTGTATATTTAGAAGTGAAGCTTGGTATTGGGATTGGATATTTGAAAATGGAGTTTGGTACTGGGGTTGGGTGTAGAATATATGCTGAAAACTTGGTGATGGAGGTGAGAAAAAAATATTCCTAGGCTTGAATTTCTTCTTCAATTTATCAACAGAATTTGTAGAGATCGTAGTCACATCCTCTCTTTCTTTCTTTGAAAATGTAGAAGATTCAGATGTTGTTGGGATTTTGGTAATTTTTCCTGTTCGGATGCCTTCCTCTAACGAGTCCCCAATTTTTACCAAATTTATGAAAGTTGTTCGGACCGTGGATACCATCCTGGTATAAAATTCTCCCTCCTGAGTGTGAGAGAAAACCGATACCCTTTCTTCCTCAGACATGGAAGGTTGTACTTTAGCAGCTTCTTTTCTCCAACGGAAGGCATAGTCTCAAAAACACTCATCATTTTTTTATTGGATCCGGTATAGTGAATATCGATCAGGGACTATCTCAATGTTAAATGTGAATCTATCGAGAAATCCTTTAGCTAATGCCCTCAAACTAGACCATCTTTTCAGTTCTTGAGACGAAAATCAATCTAAGGCTTCACCGCTTAAGCTCCGGCTGAACAAACACATCAATAATGCCTTATTTTTTTTCTATTCCTACCATTTGATCACAATACCTTCTCAGGTGGGCCATTGAATTTCGAGTACTGTTGAACACTTCAAATTTAGAAACCTTGTATCCTTTTGATAGGTCTACTTCAAGGTGAACCCATAGATCATTGTAACCTAGACCATCATCGCCCCTCGCCCCATGAGAATCCTTAATCCCCGTAATCTCTTCATTCATAGCCAATAACTTTATTTCATGATCGGTCCTCCACTCTTTTTTTCTTTTTTCTCGTAATGGTCTATCTCAGAATTAGGGAAGGAATTGTAGATGTTAAGGGATATGATGACATGAGAAAGATTTGGACGGGTAGCTCGATTTTGAGAATGAGAGGAGAATGGGTGGTAGGTGGGAAGGACGTTTTGAAAATTAGAATTTTTTTATGGAATTTGAGAGTAGTTTGGTAGGATCTAAGAAGGATTTTGCGAATTCGAAAATAAATTTTGTGTATTCGGAGATGGATTTGGTAGATTTGAGGATAGATTTTGTAGATTTGAGAGTGAATTTTGTGGATTTGGAAACGAATTTTGTGGATTTGGATGTGGGTTTTATGGGTTTGAAAATGGATTCTGGGGATTTGGTAATGGACTGTGGATTTGGAGACGGGTTTTGTGGGGGTTAAGAACGGATTTTGTGGATGATAAGCATCTGGATTATTTTTTTGATTGGTGTTTTGGACAAATTGAGGAGCGGAGATAGATGATATATTATTTGGATGGTCCCTAGTAATAGGCGTACTGAAGGGAGGGAGATAGAGTGGAGTCCCGTGTCCTCCTGGAGCGGGAGCATTGACAGTGATGGCTGGATTAGCCAAATCTCAAGTACGACTCATCTCCTCCTGAAGCATTTCCAATTTTCTCGTGAGTTCAACAATCATCTCGCTTTGCTCCGCTATTATATTGTCCCTGATGGTCAATGCATTTTCTTCATCCTTTCCAGTCATGTTTGAATGCTGATTAGGGGATGGGATCTTATGCTCATTTGACCGGTGAAGTAAGTATATTCTACCAGCTTATTTTAATACGGAGTAGTTTTATTTTATCTGTAAAGTAAAATAACTCAAAGGCAGATGTGTTAGTTTCCATATGTGATAAGTAAAGCAAGATACTTGACAAGAAGTAACCACATAAAGTTGTTGGTGCCATAGACAAACTGATCCACATGAGCATAGTAGATAAATTTGTCTTTGACTCAAACAAACACACATAAACACATAAGGCAGTTATATCACATAAACATTATAATAGCGCGTATCCTAATTGGGGTGACCTTTTTTAGCCAAGGGTTTAGGCTCAATGGATTTTGAAAAAAATATATGTCTTTTTAAAGCCAGTCCATTATCCCCCAGAACCTTCATAGGTATACATAAATGGCATAAATGCCTACAAAAATGACACAAAAGAATACAATCTTCAGGGAAAGGGAAAATAACATGAGAAAAAGAATAATGTCCCGCGTAGGGGATAAGAAATACTAGTCCCTGAATGCTTTTCTATCGGCTTTCACCCTCTTAGCTTTGTCCATTTCTTGTCACTAGCGACATCCGTTGATGATCAAGCAATTTTCATATAGTTGTGCCTTAGATGCAACCATCTAAATCGATTAATTTCTTATAAAAGGATGCATCAACCGTCCAAATCGATCAGTTGGGAAAGAAAGATCTCGTCGATCGGGGAAGAGAGACAAATCTCGTCGGTTGGGGTAGAAAGACCTACATGGATTGTTTTATTATTTAATAATTATGTTTCTGTTAGTACTCCTAATTAAGTATAATTAATTACCATAACTGTAAAGTAGTACTCCCAATTTTTTTTGAGAAAAAGTCAAAATAATTGCAAAAGTAACTATGTAAGGAAAAAAAAAAACGTAATGCCCCCCCCCCCCCTCAAAAAAAAAAAACTCCTAAACCGCCAATTAAAGCTTTAATTCATACTATAGATTGCTGATATTGCCTATAGGATGATTGTTTCCATTGTGTTGAGCTATTAGTTAAATCCACTTTGTGGGGGAATATTGCTCTATTAAGACACAACTTCCGGGCCTTTCTCACTGGGCGAGCAAATCTGTAGTATCATATGCATATGTAAATATGACCTTGATGGCTGTTTTCTTAAGCAATTCTATGCTAAAAAATGCACAATAAGACATTTAATCTCTCTCTCTCCATAAATGATATGGAAGATGGAAAAAACTCAACCACTCCAGAATGACCTCAAAATTTCCAAACCCTGTGCAATTTAGGTTCTAAAAAGATTCGACATCTGAATTTGGAACATTTGAGGTGTGTGGCCGCAAACATAGCTAGTCTTTTCCTTTCTATTCCGGGATAGCATGAGTTTCACAAGTTAATAGTTTCTTCGTTGCACGTTTTACGTTCTTTATGTCGTTCATTTCGCCTAATGTTTTGTGCGCTATTTGTTTTCATATTTTAGGCATTCGTCTTCTCTCATGAGGGATAGAAAGTTCAATGGGAAAGGAAAAGGAAGTAATAAAGAACACAAATTATTGCAATATTTGGTAACTATGTTAGTTTTTATGTCTATTCAAGTTAGCACTGTGCATATACTGAATTTGTAATTGGGTTGCAGGAAATAAAAAGTGAGAATAACCTTCTTGATGAAGATGAAGATGTGGAGGAGGAAAATGATCATGAATCTGAGGTTCCAGAACATACTGAGCCAGTTGGTCAAAAGATAGAAGCTTCACCAGCTCCTAAAGAGGCAGAGAGACAACTATCGAAGAAAGAGATAAGAAAAAAGGAGCTTGTTGAATTGGAGGCACTTTTAGCTGATTATAGGGTTGAGCAAGAGGAGAAAGGTTCATCAGACTTACCTAGTAATTCTTTTGCCTCGTGTATTGATGGTGTATCATTCTATAAATAGTAATTGGAATGGTAATGAAATTGATGGCCTATCTCCTTAAGAATGATATCATATACTTTTTCATTTTATGGACTTCTATTTCTTTTGGTTAGTACTTGTTGGTCATCATGTGGTTAAGATGCCTAGTTTGATTCTATGGATCTCCGAAGGTGGAGTTTTCTAAAAGTTTTTCTATAATTACAAATGTTACCAATGAGAAGAAAGAGGGAGGTGACCAGCAAGGAGAGGATATGGAAAAGAAAAATGCTGCCACTATAGAAACGAAAAGTGTAAAGAAGAAGAAAAAGAAGGACAAAGCATACAAGGAGGTGAAGGAATCAGTGGATCAGTCCAACAACGTTGATGCCACCATTAGACCCGGGGAAACTGAAAATTGCAGCGGTGGATATGAAAGAGAAGCTGAAAAGGGTGGCTTTGGCAAAGAAAAAGAAATTTGGGAAAGAGACAGATGCTGCTGCGAGAGTTGCTGCTAATGAGGTTGCTGCACGGAGTGCCAAGATTACTGTAGCAAAGAAGTAAGAGAACAGTCATTACAATCAGCAGCCGATGAGATAAATTATTCTACCCCCGCTTGGAATGATTAGCGTCTGGTCCGAGTTTCAAATTGTTATATTTACACTAAATCGTTTCTTGCTGATGTAGAATAAGATTTTGTGTTCGAGTTTTGGTCGTTGCGGAACAAAAACCTATGAATTAGTTTGTGGAGCTTAGGTTAAAAGGTAAAGAAAAATAAGAAAAAAGTAAAGAAAAGATGAACAAAGTGATTAGCTGGACAATTTTTATGCATGGGTGGTATTTGGAGTTCTAGAGAGCAAGCAAGCAAGCTTATGTGTCATTGATGCTAGTGCCAATTGAACTAAGCTTATGTGTAGTAGTGGTATTTTATTGATTATGTGAGCATGATCGTAATCTCCCTACGTTCCCATCTTTTATATCAGAAATTAATTCGTATAAAGAAATAATTGATGTGAGTGAAGTTTGAACTTCTATGATAAGATGGGTTTCTTGTAATGCCGTTTGTCTGACACTTGAGTGAGCATATTTACTTGATTAAGAGGGAGCATGAGTAGAAGAAATAAAAATATGAAAGTAAACATCAGTATCAATTCGATTTGGCATTTATTCTCTATTTCAAGTCTCTTAGGATTTTAAGATCGTCAAGGATCCCGTTGGGTCCAGTATTGTTTATTAATGCTAGTATAGATTTATGCCATGCGTCGATTCAATTGTTTCATAGCTGAGATTTATTTACTTAGTAAATAATTAAAAATAATAAAATAATAAGTAGATTGACCGCTAATGGAATTCGTTATTAATGTGAGGCTTCTCATCTCTAAAATTGCAGAACAATAAATTTATACCAACATAGAATAATACTGGACACAACATCACTGGAGGGGATTCTTTCCTAGAGTTAATGAGATGTGATTATTTAAAGAGAATTTTTTAAAAGTATAGGACAGTGTACACATCGAATGATCATCCTTGTGACTTTCTAGAAAGTAGAGTTTCTTTGTTCAAAAGATCCATATTGTTCATGAGCAAGAGACCAAGCAGTCTATCAAACGCTCTGTGTAGGAACTTCATTAATTTTTGATATTTTAGTAAATCTTCAAAATAAAAACGCTACTTCAATCTTAACAATAACTACATTAACTAAACTGGTAGAGATCTATTATAATAATAGACATTACTTCAATAGACTTTCTAAAATAAAAAGCAAATACAAGTTCTTTCAAGAACAAAGAACAAACAGTAGTCTCGATCTAATTTCTAATAACGTATAAATTTTAAATCAGACAACAAACAACAACAATTTTATTTACCTTTTTAATTTTCGTTGATGCAATAGTCCTTCATTCCACAAAAAAGTTTAATTATTAAGGATCAAGTTCTTCCAAAATTTTAAACCAATGAAGTTTTTTCTCTGTAAACATGTCATTATTGTCTAAAATGCATGTATAGAAACAAACGATCTCTGTTGTGTGAAAATACATATGTATAGACACAATATCACTGTTGTACGATATATATATATATATATATATATATATATATATATATATATATATATATATATATATATATATATATATATATATATATATATATATATATATATATATATCACCATAACACATATAATGCAAAAGGTATCATTGTTATATAAAAAATTTATCTATACAAAAATAATAATTATAAACATATTATACATATTTCAGGGATACATCTCCATTGTTTCCCTACGCACGTTGCATCAACTAAGTATCAGCAATTCATCTCGAAGCTCTAACTCGATATTTTAAAAAATTAAATCCCTTAAAATGACTAATAAAAAATTTAAAATTATTTTATTGTTATGTGGCCGAAAAAAAAGAATAAATTATGTCTTTTAATGATGTTTCAAGGTGATGGAAGAGATTAGAATGGTGTCATTGACAATTGACGACCATCAAAGATAGGGAGATGAGATACACAAATGATGGCAGTGATGAAGAGATCATTGATGCCACTTCTATTTTTGTATTTTACTATTATGAAAGTCACTGTATCCATTACTTCAATCGATATTCAGTATCTTGTGACAACAATGAGAGAAAGAGATATGAGAGATTCATTATCAAAACAGAAAAAGAAAGCGAGAGATGAAATTTTAGAAAATTAGCTATAACTTGTTATTCCTCTATCTCAATTTGTATGACTCACTTTCATTTTTAGTCAGATTCCTCAAAAAATGACATATTTTTTATTTACTAACAACTTAACTTTAAAATACTCATTTTATCTTTATAGTCATACAAAAATTAATGCCTAATTTTAAATCATAAATTTTAATAGTTTTTCTCTCCTTAAATTTTATGTCAAGTCAAACTAATTCACATAAATTGAAACGAAGGAAATATTTTTGAATGGAAAATATATTTCATATTTTAAATAATACTTATAATTCAAAATCATTTAGACCCGTTTGAAATTATTTTTTTCTTAAAAATAGTACATCACTTTAGTGAAATTGTAATATTTGGCCATAAGAATTCCAAATATAAATTTATAAAAAATAAAAATAAGTGAAAAAGTAAAGAAAAACTTCAAGTTCTCTCACAAAAAAATAAATAGAACTCTAATTTATTTGCATAATTAAATACAACTCTAACCCACTCTAAAAAATTTTAATTTTCGGGACCAAATGCCTTGTTGGCATAATTTCGCAATTATACATAATTCTCGTGTCTATCTAGTGGAAAAAAAGAAATTAGTACTATAAAATATACTAGGTCACAACTATATAAACCTCCAAATCTTCGTACTCCGTTTTATCTGATGAACGCCCATTTATTTATCTATCAAGAGCTTCCCCCAAACCCTAAAAAGTTGCATTTTTTTCAAGAAAAAGAATTGTGGTTTGGTTGAAAGAATCTGTGAAGATGATGGGGAGTAACAGGAGGGAAGAAGGGTCAGTGATGGTGAAGAATTCGAATGTATTTGCGGCGCTTGATACTTTGAGGAAGAAGAAGAAATCTGATAAGGATAAGAGCAGTAAAGGGTCATCATCAAAGAAGGAACCGGAGCCCCAAGTTTCGTGGGCTCCGGCGCCGTTGACGGTGAAATCTTGGGCTGATGTTGACGACGAAGATGATGACGATTACTACGCCACCACTGCTCCTCTCAACACTTTTTTGGGTTCTAAGGAACCTGAAAAAAAACCTGAACAACCTGTTGAGGTACTTTCCACTCTTGCCTGCCTTTTATTGGATATGAAATTTATTTGATTTTTATGTCGTGGATATGATGTGATTGATACATCGTGTTTTCAACTTTTTGATAATTGTAAATTTATTCCGTTAAATAATTCTAGTCACGGAAACAACCTCCGGCAGAAATGCAAGTTAAGTTGCGTACAATGGACCTTGTGGTGGTTCGGCCCTTCCCTGGACCTGTGCATAGTGGCAGCTTTAGAGTACTGGGTTGCCCCTTTTTAATAATTCAATCATCCATGATTATATGCGGTATGTGGCTGAAGAAGCCAACTAAGCAAGCAAAGATAGTCTTAATCACTTAAATGTGCTTCAACCTTGCACTAGTTGTGGTCTGCACTTTTAGAATCCGATGAATTCCAATAGGAAGTAATTTTGCTTTTCAAGCAATATTTCTTTTAATGGAACAGAACTTCTATTAAACTGAAATTGTTCTTACAAAGCCATGCAGAGTGGGTCTACCCACTACTTCTCAGAAATAATGACATAGGAGGATATGCTAATAAGAAAAACACTCCTAACTATCCAATATACATTTTATAATAAGTTAAATAAGCTAGGTTGGGGGGTGTAGTAAAGGGACTGCAATGAAGATTGCCAGTTTGCTAATCTGCCGCGAATGTGTATGTGCATCACAATCTCTTGACAGACTCGTACAACATTGAAATTTCCCTCTTTGAAACCCCAATGAGTTTCCTTTCTTTTCAAATACCGTAGATTATGATAGCAAACGCACAACTAGTTACTGAGGCCAAACCATTCTTCCTCATAGCCATCTTACATGTCCATACTAGCTCATCTGGCCAAGGACCAAGAGGCCTGGAATAGCCTAGCCAGCGCAACATCTTGCCCCACAGTCTACCAGCATAAGGACACTCAAAGAACAAATGTCTAAAAATCTGCACATCACAGCATAGGAGGCACATGAATTCCAAATTTTTGGAGCCTATCCACAGTTGATAGCCTCTGCTGGACAGCTATCCGAAGATTGAACTTAAATCTGTGATGAATTTGAGTATGCAAAGTGATGCTCTTATAAGGAGCCTTGTGGTACTGAGGCTGGAGTAAGTAGTATGTTTTCATAGTTTGATACACCCATCCTTCTAAAGAAAAATCGGTCTTTGACTAGGTTCCTTGTATAGAGTTCAGCTGCATCAATGTATTCGTGCAATCAATTATCTTTCTTACCACCCAAGCTACATTCTTGATAAATTTGTTTTTTTTTTTTAATAAACACTCAAGCTACAATCTTTGGTGTAGATATAGTTTCACGATCGCTTTGCTTGATGTAGTAGTGATGACTCCATTTTATCCATAGGGAATCCTTCTTCTAAGTTATTGTCCAAAGTTGTTTCATTACAGCTGCCTTATTGCACAGGCACCGATTGATGCCATTCAGCCCACTAGCAGCAATAGGTTGGCATATCTTTTCCTAGGACACCAAGGCCTTGTTTGAAATCTGGCTAACCTAGTCTATACAAAGGACTTGCAGATAACATCTATCATTTTCATTATCTTCTTTGGAAGGACAAAGTTCTGCGCCTAGACCTTCCTAGTAGGTCTGAATACCAAAGATTACAACCTTGATTAGCTGGATTCTACAAGCATAAGACATCATTATGGCAGACCAACAACTTATTCCGGATATAATCTTCTCTACTAGGGGCAGACACTAATTGATAGTCAGCTTCTTCGTAGACAAAGGGACCTATAGGTATTTAAATGGGAGTATGCCTTTTTATAGCCAAGTAATTCTATGAGATCTCCTTCAAATTGTGAGATACCCTGACCACATGCCCCGAACACAGAATATTAGTTTGTCGTCAGCATATTGGAGGTGTGACTTCTTCGCTAACCTCTGAATTGCTGGCCTTTCAAATTCTTTTAGTCTTCCCTGTTGCTTTAGCAACTTTGATCATGTTATTCAGTCCTTCCATGACTAGAATGAACAAAAAAAGGAGGCAGAGGATCACCTTGTCTTAAACCTCTTTGTCCAGAGAAAAAGCCTTTTAGGTCCTCCATTTATCAAGGCCGAGAATTTCAGTGTTGAGATGCAACATCCAACCCATTTGATCCACTTCACCCTAAAATATATAAATGATAAAACTTTTGAGGAGAAACTTATGCTTTTTCAATGTCCAGCTTACATAAGATCCTTGGCTTCTCTTCTCTTGGTTGATTTAGGTATCTACTGCTTCATTTGCAATCATCACTGCGTTTATTATTTGTCTCCCTTAATAAAAGCCATCTGCTGGAAATCTACAAACTTGTCGATCACTTTTTTCAGCCTTTCTGTCAATACCTTGGACAAAATCTTATACACATTGCCTATCAAACTTATGGGTCCGAAGTCCTGTAATTCCTTTGCTCCTTTCGTTTTTGGTATCAAGGCTATGTAGGTGGCATTGTAACTCTTCTCAAAGATTCCATGTGTATGGAAATTGATATAGATCTAATCTATAAAGATGAAAATAAGCCTAAGGAAAGAGATGAAAATCGAGAACACTAACACAGGAGGCAAACACAATCGGATTAAGAGACAAAAACAGAACTAATGCATAAAATGGAAAGATAGATAGTGAGACATACACTATTGCAAGCTTTAGGAACTAAAGTGTGTATCAAACACTCAAACTCACTAAAGACTCACAATAGTAACACCACGCTCTTGAATTGACACAAAAGGGACTCAATCTTCCCCAAGCACCAAGGTTTCTAAGCCAAATTACAACCCAAGTGATTCCACACCTAGAATTGCCCTAGTTACGGTTTTCTACCTCACAAGAGAGAAGAAAAGAAGTTTTAGAAGGTTTCACTCAATATTCATCAATAATTAATAAGAAAAGAAGCCTAAAAAGTCTATATATAGCTATTACATAAAAAGACCACAATGCCCTTAATGAAGGCCACGAAATAGGGGCCCTTGGAGTGTAAGGCTCCTTCTCCTCTCTTAAACTTGTGCAATTCCTTGGATTGGTTCAAAAAGCCTTCACACATTCTTCTTCTTGAGTATGTCTCGAACTTGGTTCCTTGAGAAAGGTCTTGTACTCTTTGCACTCGTATCATCCTCTCTATCTTGAAAGGAATTTGACCTCAAATTCACACCTTGCATAACCAAAGAGAAGGCAAACAAGCACAAAAACCTTATGATATGAGGGTTAGTTTTAGTGCGACAAATATCATCATTAAATCAAGGTGGTTCACACTTAAAATATATCCACGAGTCCTTTGTGTTAGACGTGAAAAGCTTAGTACAATTGGCACAAAGGAAGTGGTCATGATAAACACGAAGAGATAGGAAAGAACTTTGTCTCCCTACACTAGCATCCACAATTAAACATTGCTTGTCGTTTTGACCAAGCATCAAGTTGGAAGTGCAAAGACTTCCACATCCCAATAGGGCACCGGGATCAAATGGTAGAAGTAGCCAAGGACACAAGTTGGGGCTACTCTTTCCTACCACTAGAGTGTCATTTTCACAATCACTCAAAACATTTGTCTTTAAGAGAGGACTAATATTCAAGAATAGAGAGTTGCGGCCTAGAAGTCCTCCCTCTACGACATATGTGCCATTATTCACAACATTTCCATTCACATGATTTCTATGAACAAAACAAATAACAAATCTTTCATCACACACTATGTTCAAAGAATCATGTCCATTATCACGATCAACACTATAGACACCATTACTAACTTGAGACTCTTCAAGCACATCATGTACATGCTCAAGTAGTGAACTACATTTACGAGTGAATTGATCATCATACAGACCATGAGTATCACCACAGAAAGATTCATGCATTTCTACCACTAGGTAAACCCGCAACTACACCCATTTGGCTAATACTAGCCACATCATAACATTTTAAATTTCTAGGAGTGTAGAAGATAGTATTGTTACCTTGTAGATCATAGGAAGTGTGTTCTTCACCTTGTTTTGCATCATGGCAGCCTTCATGTTTCAAACATCACAAGGGAATGTGTCAAGATTTCCCTTTGGAGTCATTTCTTTCACCTTTCCCAAGGTTGGAACTTTCGGCCAAGGATTCCATTAGATCATCAATCATGTGTTTGTGAGGAATTCCTTTTGGATCCTCCTTTGGGAGTATATGATCTTGAACTTGCACATAAGAAGAATCAATACTAGGCAAAATGCTAGCATTTAGGTGAGAGAGTAACAAGTTCAAGTCCCACAATCAAGTGTTTCGTTCCCTTTTGTTGCAATGTTTCTTCCCCCTTTCCAACTTCAATACCCATGGCTTCCTCTCCCTTTTCCCTCTTCCCTTTCTTCTTCAATTCCTTAGCTTGTTCATGGATTTCATTCACATGAGATGGTGAAAAAGGATGAAGAGTGAACATTCGGCCATTAAATTCAAAAGTGTACCTATTAGTCCTCCCATCATGCTTAGTGGATCTACCAGATTGCCGTGGTCTACCCAACAATAAATGACACGCTTGCATAGGGATTACATCACATAGCACCTCGTCTTGATAATTCCCTACTTTGAATCGAATTACACATTGCCGAGTGACCTTCAACTCCCCACATGCATTCAACCATTGAAGTTTGTAAGGATTCAGATTAGGGGTAGTGGGTAGTTTCAAGTAGTCAACCATGGTGACACTAGCAATGTTAACACCACTCCCACTATCTATGATCATTGAGCACACACCTCCTTTAATAAGGCACTTAGTATGAAAAAGATTCTTTCTTTGACTTGGATCATCCAAGGACTTGCTAAACATGGCTCTGCTCACCACATAGGTAGGTACTTCACATTCACCATCATATGGCCAAACATCTTCTTCACCTTCTTCATTTTGCACCTCATCATCCACTTTCTCTCCATCTTGAGGCTCGGCTTCATTCCCCTCGGTTTCGAACTCTACCTAGTACCTCCTCTCCAAGATAGTATAACTTCCCCTCTCTAAGGATTACATTCCTTCGGTTTGGACACTCACTAGCCTTGTGTCCCCACCCTTGACATTTAAAGCATTGAAACCGGATTGAAAGTAGAAGACTTGTTACCTTCATGTTTTGGGAGATACTTTGGGGTAGCCTTGTTGTCGGGTTCTTTAGCATTAGATTGAGGCAATTCCTTGTTCTTAGACCAACTCGAGGATGATGGATGAATTTTGGATTTGTGGGCAGCTTTTTCTTTGGTCTCTCGCTCAACTTCTAGTGCCGCTTGGAAGATACCATCAATAGTTTCAAACTTGTGAAGAGTTATGTGAGAAGAGATCTCTTTGTTCAACCCAACTTTGAAGCGTTTAATGTCATGATGTACTTGCTCTCCCCGGTGATCAAGCTTCAAAATCAATTATTGAAACTCATCACAGTATGCCATGACAGTCTTGCTACTTTGCCTCAAGTTGTATAGCTTGGCAATGAGCTCATGTCTATAATGCTCTGGTACATATCTCTCCCTCATAATCCTCTTCAACATTTCCTAAGGAGAAGGTTACCACCAATCATCACATTCCCAAACCTTTGTGTAATTCCACTAAGTGTTTGCATAACAACTTTTCGTACATATCTCTCCCTCATAATCCTCTTCAACATTTCCTAAGGAGAAGGTTGACCACCAATCATCACATTCCCAAACCTTTGTGTAATACCACTAAGTGTTTGCATAACAACTTTTCTTCTCTTTGGAAAGATCATTAACTTGGAAGAGCTTTTCACAAGAAGACTCCTATGAAAGATACACCTCGGGATCACTCTCACCCTTGAAGATAGGAATACCAACCTTGATAGAATTGATGCGAACCTCTCGGTTTCCTTGTGGATTTCTATGTCCATGTCTACCTTCATGCCCTCAGTATTTAGATATCCTCTTTGCTCATACCTATCTCTTATCTCCTCTTCAATCATGTGGTCATCATTGTGAACTCCATAACCCTCTTGTTCCCCTCTACCATAGTCTTCTACATGGATGGGTTGATTTCGGTTAATTGGAGCTTGGTAAGATTGGATTTGGTTGATGTTAGGGTCTTTGGTTAAGTGGGGCTTGGACTTGAGGCATTGGATTTTGTGGAGTGATTGGCCTTTCGTCAAGTGGATTTTGGATTGGGTAGTTCGGACTGTGGGGTGGAGTTTGGTTTCCAAGTCCTTTTTGTTGGACTTGGTTTAATTGAGCATGTAATGGTCTATGTAGGTCTCGGGTGTAATGGTTGTAGAGGTGTTTTGGACTTGTCCACTAGAAGATGCATGGTAGTGTTGAGGAGTAGCGGGTCGGGAGTTCCTTTGACTTTCAACTTGTTCCAACCTCCCACTCATTGTTGTCACATCTCCCTTCATTGATGCCATATCCCCTTTCATTAATCCCACCTCCTCCTCTAGCCTACTAATACCCGTTTGCATTGGTCTTCATACCACGGTTAATGGACTCAAGGTGAGCCAAGATTGCATTAGCAACATTATTTCACAAGGTTTGGGAGGTTGTAGCCTCGGATTTTATCACAATGTACCTAAAAGCAAACCTACAAAACAAAACACAAGTTAGTTCAAAATAACCTCACCACACTCTCTCTCTCGAATTTTACCTCACACTTGACTTCAGAAGTGTTGAAAGTCGGCTTGTACTTCGTGAGTGATTGAGGGATGAGTCTACTTTTGCTCGGAATAGAATTTCGTTTGAATTGACTCAAAGAAATCTTGTTTTCGGACTTGCTCCAACAAAACACAACGAATCAAAATGAAACACACACAGAGAATGAAAACACGAAGAAAAGGACTCTAAACTATCTCACAACCTAGTAGATAGTTACTAGTTTGCCAATTAGTGATAGAATCAATAAAATGCAACTAAGGAAAGAAGAATAGAAACTAAGAAATCTAAATTTGAGCTCAAAACTCGGTTGTTCAATAGTGGTGACGTGGCAGTTTGTGATTGAATGATAATTTGCAAATCTTTTTTTTTTCCCTCCAATATTGAGCTTTGGTCAACTTCAATCAAGAGTGTAGTTTCGGCTTTTGGACGAGAAAATACAAGGTGTGGAGCCTTTTTCAATCTCAAATTAATTTGAATATTGAATGGTTCCCCTTGTATTTTCAATTGTACTTGCACTTGTACTTGATTATTCCTTCCTTTTTGTTGTTTTCTTTCTTTTGGATGACTAGGAAAGTGCTTGGAAATTTCCTTGAACAAGTACTGCACTCTCTTTCCTCCCTTTTCAAGATCAAACACCCCTTTTTGAATATTCTTCTCCAACAAGATATGAAGATGAGGAAGAACAACAAGAATATTCAAGAGTTGACCAACGTTTGACCACAAGGCAAATGACCTTCAAATTTAAATTTTCTCGAAGATCTAAGGTCCCTTTGCCAAGCCAAGCACAAATATCACTAAATCACTTCACAAACGTCACAACCACAATAACCCACACGAGATCCACCCTCCAAAAGCTTCAAACACAAGTTTAACAATGGTGGAATGTCCAAAACAATTCGGATCTTGCTCAAATCTTAGATCTAGACTCTTTTAGTGCTAGAGTGCAAGGATCTAGCATTAGAAACTCACAAAACACACAATAACTAAGTAGATCTAGGATCTAAAATTCGGATCTAAGACCAAAACGTGACATGACTATATTTTTTGTGAAGATTTTTCTTCAAGGTAACAACAATCCAAGGCTTAGAGTTGTGAGAACAACTCTAAAACGTGGCTCTTGATACCAAATGATATAGATCTAATCTATAAAGATGAAAATAAGCCTAAAGAAAGAGATGAAACCGAGAACACTAACACAAGAGGCAAACACAATCGGATTAAGAGACAAAAGCACAACTAATGCATAAAATGGAAAGATAGATAGCGAGACATACACCATTACAAGCTTTAGGAACTAAAGCGTGTATCATACACTAAAACCCACTAAAGACTCACAATAGTAACACCACACTCTTACGTTGACACAGAAGGGACTTAATCTTCCCCAAGCACCAATGTTTCTCAGCCAAATTGCAACCCAAGTGATTCCACACCTAGAATTGTCCTAGTTACGGTTTTCTACCTCACAAGAGAGAAGAAAAGAAGTTTCAAAAGGTTTCACTCAATATTCATAATAACTAATGAGAAAAGAAGCCTAAAAAGTCTATATATAGCTATTACATAAAAAGATCACAATGCCCTTAATGAAGGCTAAGGAATGGGCGCCCTTGGAGTGTAGGTCTTGGAGTGTAAAAGACCACAATGCCCTTATGAAGGCCAAGGAATAGACACCCTTAGAGTGTAAGGCTCCTTCTCCTCCGTTAAACTTGTGCAATTCCTTGGATTGGTTCAAAAGGCCTTCGCACACTTTCTACTTCTTGAGTATGTCTTGAACTTGGCTCCTTGAGAAAGGTCTTGTACTCTTTGCACTCGTATTAGAAATTGTGCAAAGTATACATGATGGCTTGTTTCACAACTTCCCAGCATTTGATTGAAAAACCCATAGTGAAACCATCAGGACCAAGGGCTTTATCCATGGAACACATCTTCATATCAAGTGCCTTTACAAGGACTCTTTTTTTTCTTTTGGAAATGGTTGGGCTGTTAACTAGATTGTAGGAAGGTCTCTAATTTTCTATTTTTGTGTACAACCTCTGGTAGAAATCAGTAATTTCTTCTTGATTCTTGTAGACTCTTCTATTATGCTTCTACTTTCCAGGAATGATGATTGTGAGCAGCCCACAGTGCCTTGTACTACCCCTTATGTCTGCGTGGACTCTTTGGTTTTGCTACCGAACTCGTCTCAACGCGATGCTGGTATTTGGTATGGGTGCGGGTACAGGCCGCGTTTCAGAGTCGATCAAACAAATTCGGAGACGTTGACCAAAATCAAGAACAAATTTGGGGGGAAAATTGAGATTCGATTTCTTATCTTTGTCTTGTAATGTCTCAAGCGACTGTAATGTGGAAGGGAGAGACGTCGCGTCGAACCAGATCTCGCGGCGATGGTCGTAAAATTGTCGACATCGGTTGGGGAAGAAAGATCTCGCCGATCGGGGAAGAGAGACATATCTCGTCGATTGGGGAAGACAGATCTCGTCGATCGGGTAAGAGAGACATATCTCTTTGGTTGGGCAAGAGAGATCGACGCGGGCTGTTTTATTGTTTAATAATTATGTTTCTATTAGTATTCCTAATTAATTATTATTAATTACCATACTTGAAAAGTAAAATAGGACTCCTAATTCTTTTGGAGTTGAAAGTACGTCTCCTTATTGAAAAAGTAAAACTAATTGCAAAAGTAACTTAAAAGAATGAAAACGATGTAACGCCTAAGCCTTTACAACCCCCACCCCCCCCTAAAAAAAAAAACCTAAAACTAATCCTATGTGTCAAGGAAAAGTAAATTGGAATAGCAATTTAAAAGTGGGAAAAGTCCAAAATTGTTTTCATCAATAATAACATTATAAATAGAACCTTTATCAACAAAAAATTAATTTTTTAAAATATTTTTGTAACTCTATTTTTATAGTATTTGAATTTTTTTTAGCTGAATCTCCACACTCGTATCCATACTTGGATTCGCACCCCTGAATCCGAAAATTTCAATTATGACGAATCCGAATCTCGAATCCGTATCCGTCTTGAATACCCGCACCCGAGTTCGAGCAACTTAGATTACCCCTTTAATTCCCAAAGTTAGAATTTTAGCAACTATTTTATTTAAGGCTGAGCAACATGTTGAAGTTCTTTACTTGGGATGGGTTTGTAATTTTGGGAACCAAGGTAATAGTTGTGCAATTCCAGGAATGGGGCATTTTACCAGTAGCAAAGAACTGTTTAACAACATCATGTACATCATCATCTCCTACGTCCCGTTGTTTAGTGGAGAACTCAATAAGAAAACTAGTTTTCCGCAGAATTCTATATGTATCTATGAGATCGAGTATGGAATTCTGTCTGATCATCTTGCTGCAACAAAGCAAGCTTAGGAATGAATCTAATGGAAATTTACGTCTCTATCCGCTTGGAAGATTATTCTTCCTCATCGGCGGAAACATCATCAATTTCCTTAGTTGTTACCTCTTGTATCAAGTGTTGTTGTGTTAATGTTATAAGCGCATTGCCCAGGGCTGGCTGGTAAGGTTAATGAAGTTGGCGGCTGCCTAAGGCCCCTAATTGAGCGGGCCCCATTTTCTAGTTTTGATTATATTAGTAGATTAGTACTATATTTTAAAAAATGTGGTAGACTAACTTAAAAATAGGATTAGACTTATTTTTTTGAATTAAAATTGTTAATGGAAATCACACAAGTTGAAGATACTGCTCTAATTAGATAATCAATCAAACAAAAAGACATGATTCTTATTCAAATGCTTATTATTGCTGATAGAATAATGTTAATAATTCCTATAAACAGTTGCCTCGGCGCGGAAAGAAGTTTTTCAAAACTAAAAATGATGAGATCATATTTAAGATCAACAATATTTCAAGAAAGATTAAGTGGATTGACTATATTATTAATTAGAAAAAATCAATTATAAAAGAATTATCAACAATTTTGCATCTCAAAGAGCTAGAAAAATAGATTTTAGATAAAACATATATATATTTTTTTAATTGAGTTAAGGCCTCTCATTTCACTTTGGTCTTAGGCCACCAATGTGCTTGAGCCGCCCCTGGCATAGCCCCTTTTTAGTCACCTCACTGTCGGGACATGGCATCACATCATTGCAATCCCCCATGAGTTTGATGAAGAAGTCAACAAATTCAGATTCCATATCTATTGGATCAGTGAGCTTTACCCCCGGTGTCATTGTAAAATGGACGAGATGGTGTTCTAGCTAGATCTTATTTTCATGCAAGCCTGGAATTATTTTGAGTTAGAATCTCCATAGTCAATCCAGCTACCCCTATACGTTTGCCTCAGAACCTTCTCTTCTACAATACTCTACTTCTCAATTTTAGCATCCAGCTGGCCCTATACTTGTAGGTTTTTATTTTCTTCTCCTCCTCTTAGGGGCCTCCTTAAACTCCTCCTTCCAGCAGGATTCATCATCTTATCCAAAGCGAATGCATTCACTGCAAAACTTTGCCCTCCAATCACAAGCCACAACTTGATGAAAAACTCCAGGAGGGAGAGTAATCTCAATACTTTCAGGCATGGGTTTAGATATATCAGTTTTAACAAAAACTCTTGCATACGAGATCCTATCCATATCTATTGTAATTTTATCATCGTATTAGGGCTTTCCCACTATACTAGCAATTTTTAAGTGCCTCATTAGACCAGTAACTTACAGGGAGTCCCGGGAACTTTACCCACGTTGGGATACTGCTGATGCATTCAGGATCAAAGTCAAAATTGATCGCCCCATTCTGCAATATGAAAGGTTTGTCATGATAGTTATAGGGGCCAACTTGCATCACCAAATCTCGATCGTTAGTTGTGTTGAATCGAAAGATATAATACCCATCATCATGATACAGAATTTGAGTTTCCAGCACAAAGTTCCACACGATGCGAGTATAGTTATCCATTGATCGTTCATAAGGAACATCCCCGAGAGCATATCCTATTAGAGAATTTTCACAGTAATCTCCCTTCTTCCTTACATCATCCTCATCAATCATAACCTTAAGCCTACCATTACAGTGAGCAGGAGGTATGAAAGTAAGAGGATTACCCGTTTGCGAGCTTCGATTATTTATCTGTGTCTCATTATCCTGTCTGTTGGTGTGGGTTGTGTTGATGTGTCTGCGTCAGAGAACTGGAGTCAGCTGGAACCTCTGCCGTCACAGTGGCCACACCTTTGCCAGCTTGGCGTACAGTATCCGTTTTCTCACACCCAACCCCAACTTCCTCTACGATAATTTGAAATTGAGAACGGCAGAAAGCTGCCAAACGTCATAGGAGCTAAGTATTGTTGAACCCCAGTAGCAGGCAGCCAGGCATGGCCATAGTCATAGTCGTCTCTGTGCGTGCACGTTGCTGCCTACGAGCCATCTTGGCATATTTTAGCCTGCCATGGCTAAAAGTGCACCGAGAGTTTGTCATCTCAACTTGCTCCCATCGTGTATAAAGGTTAACCAAACATCTAGCTATTAGGGAACATTTAGGAGTTGAAATACCATCAGAACATCTGAGGTTTCTTTCAGTCCCTAACATACACGTTTCTAGCTAAACTAAGAGAACTCCTGGCGAAGCAGACTTAATGTAAGCGAAATAATAAAATTTAGGCCTTAATTCCAAGTTCCAATAATTGATACTGCTTATAGGATGATTTTTTCCATTGTGTTAAAAGTTATTTATATCCACATTGTGGGGGAATGTAAACACAACTTCCAGGCCTTTCTTACTGGGCGAGCAAATCCGTATTATTATATGTAAAAGTGACCTTAATGGACTTTATTTTAAGCATTTATTCGCTCCGGCACGCACGACAAGACCTTCAATCTCTCACTCTCTCCATAATTGATGTGGAGATTGGAAAAAATAAGCACTCAACTCTGACCTCAAAATGTTCCAAACTTGTGCGATTTTAGGCTCTAAAAAGGTTCCCCTTCTGAATTTGGAACATTGGGGGCCACTAGTCTTTTCCTTTCTTTTTTTTGACACCAAGAGTTTCATAAGTTAATATTTTTTTCCATGCATATTTTACATTCCTTATGTCTTTCCATTTTGCCTAATGATTTATTGTTCTGTCAACTCTATATGTCTATGGTCTGCTGTATTTGTTCAAATGTTAGGGATCAATCTTCTCTCATGGGGGGGGGGGGGGGGGGGCGGGATAGAAAGTTCAATGAGAAGGAAAAGGAAGTAAAAAAAGGAATACAAATTATTGCAATATTTGGTGGCCATAAAAGTTTGTGAACGTTTATTCGAGTTAATACTGTGCATATACTGAATTTGTAATTGGGGTTGCAGGAAACAGAAAGTGACGACGAGCTTCTTGATGAAGATGAAGATGTGGAGGAGGACAATGACCATGAATCTGAGGTTCCAGAACATGCTGAGCCAGTAGGCCAAAAGATAGAAGCTTCACCAGCTCCTAAAGAAGCTGAGAGACAACTATCAAAGAAGGAGAGAAGGAAAAAGGAGCTTGCTGAATTGGAGGCACTTTTAGCTGATTTTGGGAGTGAACAAAAGGAGAAAGGTCCAGACGACCTACCTGGTAATTCTTTTGCCTCGTGTACTGATAATGGTGTTTCCGTTGGTACATATGTTTCCGTTGGTACATAGTAATTGAAATGACGATGAATCTGATGGCCACCTCCTTAAGACCGATATCATATTCTCTTTCATTTTATGGACTACTTTTTCTTTTGGTTAGCACTTGTTGGTCATCATGTAGTTAAGATGTCTCGTTTGACTCTTATGGGTATCTTATGGTGGATTTTCCTAAATATTTCTCCATAATCACAGATGTTGCCCATGAGAAGACAGAGGGTGACCAGCAAGGAAAGAATATGGAAAAGAAAAATGGTGAGACTTCAGAGCCTAAAAGTGCAAAGAAGAAGAAAAAGAAGGATAAAGCATCCAAGGAGGTGAAGGAATCAGAGGATCAGCCCAACAATGTAGATGCCTCTATTGGACCCGAGGAAACTGGAGGAGCTGGACAAGTAGAAGATGTGTCAACTGTGGATATCAAGGAGAGGCTAAAAAGGGTGGCTTCAGCAAAGAAGAAGAAATCCGGGAAAGAGCCAGATGCTGCTGCCAGAGCTGCTGCAATAGAGGCTGCTGCACGGAGTTCCAAGCTTGCTGCAGCAAAGAAAAAAGAGAAGAGCCATTACAACCAGCAGCCGATGCGATAAATTCTACCTCAGCATGGAATGATCAGCGTCAATGGTCCGAGTTTCAAACAGTTTGGTACACTAAATCCTCTTTTTGCTGGTGTAGAATAAGATTTTGGTCTCTAGTCTTGGTCTTTGGGGCACAAGAAGATTATGGACTAGTTTTTGGGGCTTGGGTTAAGTTGAGAGGAAATGAGAGAAAGTAAAAGGAAAAAAAAAAGTGACTGGCTGGACAATTTTTTATGTATGAGAACGGTATGTGGAGATCTAGTGAGTAGTGAGTAAACTTGTGTGAAAAAGTAGCACATTGATGCTAGTGCTATTGAACTATGGTTTTGGTGATTGAAATAGAAGTAGTATTTACTGTTTAATTGAATGAGCATATGATCTCCCTATTTGTTCATTTTCTTTGTTGCGGCGATGCATGAACTCCTTAACCATTCCATCTCACATCAGATGTTGGATCGGGTGAAAATAACAACGGATGAGAGTGAACTTCTTTGATGAACTTGAACATAATTACTCCCTTTGTCCCAACTTATGTGGAACTATTTTTTTTATTCCGTCCCAGAAAAAAGTGTCGCATCAACTGCTTAGTGGCATCATTCCTATTTCTCTTATGTCTCACTTAGCACTTCATTGTGAAGAAAAGTCCATTTCAAATAAACAGTAAAGTGACTAATAAGGGGTGGTTTGGTAAACATAACAAATTTTTTCCTTATTTCTTAAAACTCTTCTATGATTTGATAAACAGTGTAACATAAATTGGGACGAAGATAGATTTTGGTATCTGTGTGGTGGAAAGTAGTAGGAACCTACTAAATTAGTTGACATATGTGCATCTCGTTATAAAAATAAGAGATTGTTGTAAGGAAGTCATTCTTTAAGACTCAAAATTAACAGGGATATGTGATTATTTAAATAGGGAAAAGACACAAATTTGTTATTGAACTATTAAAAATGACTCAACTATGTCATTCATTATAAGTTTGGCTCTTCTGTGCCATTGTCATTGAATGTTTGGCTCATTTATGACACTGTTATTACAGAAAAATTTATTCGTGTCATTATTTTATAATCGTGAGTTTTGCAAAATCAATTTTGCCACGTGACCTCTTATTAGAGGTCCATATCAGTGTTTTAAAAGGCTGTCTGAGGCGAGCCTTGGGGCGAGGCGTAGCAAAAAATGCACCGAGACGTTTTGGGAAGGTGAAAGAATCGAAAGGCGAACGCCCCAAAATTTGAGGGGTTTGCCTAAGCGTTGGGTCATTCGCCTAAGCATGAGGCGTAAATTAGGCGTAAGCCTAGAAAACTTTACAAAATAAAATGATTTATTCTATTAAATATTATCTAATTTAAATTTAATATTAAAATATATGATTGATAAATACTTAAATACTCAAATCAAAAGTAAAAGAAAGCTTAAAAATCACATTTTCAAATATATTTATCGGTGATTGTCGACGAGACACCGCTATTCAAGAAGGTATTGGGTACAAACTTTCATCTTATTAGTTCATTTCTTTTCTTTTAGATTTTTTCAAGTCATACAGTGACTAATTTTCAAGTTATTTACTTTTTTTGCCCTCTTTTAAAGTACAATATATGGTAAATTAGTGTGTTAATATACTGATCGAGTAACGAGAAGGTGGAGGTTGATTGATATGTACTATTTTGTATACCAACTTGTGTTTTTTAGGACATAATAGGTTATTATATGAGAAGGTAACTTTATATATTAGTTGTATTATGTGACTTTGACTATTTTTTTTTGCTGAAACAGTTTTAGATGCATCTTCCACTTATTTCTTTTTATAATTTTACCTTTTTGGGAGATTTATATCTTTTAAAAAATATTTATTTCTAATAATATTAATTTTTAAAATATTAAAAATTAAAGAATTCGTGGGGCTTACGCCTCATCGTCTTGGGGCTTACGCCTCGCCTCGTACGAGGTAAAACGCTTTGCCTTACGCCTCCGACTTTAAAAACACTGGTCCATATTACCAAATCCAAATCAATCAATATTACTTAAAATAAAAAAATTAAAAATCGAATCAATTAAATTAAGATTAAATCCACACAGTTAAAATAAAAATTGGACTTATTAAAAATAAAAATTGAACTAATTAAAAATAAAAATAAAGCTTATTAATCGTGTTGAGTTTTATTTTAATTGGTATGATTTTTTATTTTAATTTAAGTAGTATTGGTTGATTCAAATTTGATGACGTGGTAAAAATAGTTTCGCAAAGTCACCGTTGTAAATAATGACACAAATAAATTTTTCTGTTACGGCAATGACATAGATGAGCCAAACTTTTAATGGTGATGACATAGATGAGCCAAACTTACAATGGATGACATAAATGAATCATTTTCAATAATTCGATGACATATTTGAGCCTTTTTTCTTCAAATAATTCTCTCTTGGTGCACCTTAAGTGACGACTAACATGCACTTAAGTGACGACTAACATGCACTTTCTCCGGCATGGGGTAGAAGCGACCTAGGAAGGATGCTAACAAGATCATGAGTAGCACCTCAAAATCGATGCATCGAATATTAGAAACAAGAAACGAAACACAGGAAAAGCTAAAGACAAAATGACCCCAGTGTATCAGGATTTTGAGACCACTTAATAATCTCGTAGACGATATTTTTCGTGCAATATAGACAATATTGTAAAAAGAAGTTTGAAGGTCTGAATTCTACATCTATTAAAGCATGCAAGCGTAAAAATGATTATCAAGTCAATTAATTTATTTTGGTAAGCATAAAATTTATTAGACCTACAAAAGATCTCACACATGAATATTGTCACTTGACAAAATATATATGAAAACTTTTTTTTCGAACTCAAAAACAACTTAAGAATATACAAAGTTTTAGAAAACTTGTTTATTATCTTTATAGGACATAATTTAAATAAGATTGATATACTAGAATTGTCTTAATGAATATTTATTCATATAAGGTATAAAAATGACATTTATAATCATTCCATCTTCATATTATCATGCAAGTTTATGACTAGAATCAAAATTCTTAAAGAGCTTTCAAAAATAATATCTATCTGCTAAAAGAAGTTAAAATGAGAATCTTGCAGAATTATATTGATCTTGAAGTATCACATTTTATGCAATTATTTTTCTATACATCTAGCTATAATTATGAACATGATACAATTTTACTCCAGTATAAAGATCTTGAAATAAGATTACTTGCGTATTGCAACGAAAGCATTGCCAAATTTTTTAAATATGCAAGATATTCATCCAATCTATATAAGAGTTTGATCTAGATATATTATCTATTTTCAAGAAACGTTAATGTCATACCATACTTTACATGATAGATAAATACTACAAAAAAACAAGGACAATTTATAAAGCAAACATGAATGTATCTAGGGTGATTGTGATAATATTGTATGACGGTTATACAACTTTATCAAAAGAATGAAGATGCAACATGTATAGTCCAATTAAAGAAAAGATTTGTGATACGAAATAGAACAAAACATATTTCATAAAAAATTTCTTCACACACGATCTCCAAAAGAATGATAATATCAACAAACAAAAGATTCATTCAAGTGATAATATAACTGATTTTTTCTCCAAATCTTTACTAACTGCAAAGTTCTAGAAGATGATACATAAAATTAAAATGTGAAAATTCAACTTTTTTTAGAATTGATGTTCTTTTCAAGAGAGTTAATACATATTGTACTCTTTTTTTTTTGAGCAATTTTTGTCCCTTCAAAGTTTTTTTATAAGTTTTTAATGAGACAGTCAAAATACAGTCGAAATATGTATGTATCATTAAATATATATGCTTTTTTTCCTTTCACTATAATTATTTTTTCTAGTTATATTTTAACTAGATAATTATCAACTATAATTTTTTTTCTAGTTATATTTTAACTAGATAATTATCAAATAGATATTTACGGGAAAGTATTATAAATATATCTTATATATTATAATGAATGTCTAGTTTTTTTTTTTCATAAAAACGTAAGAGTTAGTTTGCTCTCACTCCAAAATATTTTTTTTCATTGTAAATAATAAAAGAATTCTCATCCATTGTATTATCCTTCTAAGAGAGAAATAATAAACTTTCTTTTTTGTCTATCTTTTTCTGTAATATCCTGCTTTTCGTTTATTATTTTAATACTTCCTCAATTAATTAAATGACTATGTTGAAAACAGAACTTTAAACTCATTAAAGAAGATAATGGACAAGATTGTACTTTCCAAATAGTTCAAAGGACTTGCAATGTAATTTACAATTTCATTCCATTCAGAAAAATTACAACTGAGTCTACCAAACTTATTCAAGCAAAGTCTCCGTAGCAGACATTTCAAAAGCTTTTCTTTAAATGATTTTCCTGTGTACTAGAAAATGATAGCTACACACAGTCTCAACATTTTTCTGTGTACTGGCAAATGTGAAGGCCTGACCACATATGCAATGGCCAATTATTTGGTCAAGTTAATATTGACCTTCACAGTCTCGAGGCTCGGGCCGCAATTATGAGGAACTGGTCACATAATAGTATAAATAGTTTATTTCACGATTTTCTTCTATTTTTGGACCTTAAAGCTTCAAAAAAGGTCGATTTTAAGGTTCCTCATCACTCGTGCTTGAATAAGCTCCAAACTTTTATTCCCATTACTTTTCATTGATTTTATCTTCAAAATAACTTCAAAACCTTGATTTCAAATTGAGTTTTTGAGAGGTTTTTGTCTGTGAAGGTTTAAAATAGTTTTTCTTTAATTCTTCTCATTTTCACATAGGTTTTCAAATGTATACTCCTATAATCTTAAGGAACATGTTTCTAAAATAAAATTTCAGTTTTATGTTTTTTTTTTGAACTAATTTTGGTACCGTTTTAAAAAATTGCTAATATGAGTATCATTAGCTTTTTTTTTTTGACTTGTGGATGATGTATTTGATAGTTTTAGCATATGAAGGTACCATTTGAGAGGGATAGGTCTCTATGTTGAACGATTCTAGGCTTGGATTTCAGCACTTCAAGATATGTTATAAGTTAACTTTCTTTAGATTGAGCTAAAAAGTTAACGAACATATAAATCATGCTATGGGATAGGGAGTTTAGTCTCGGGAGTCATATTCGTAGTATTATTACTTATCGTGTTTTCGTTTGGCGTCTTATTTGTATATTGTTATTGACTAGAGAAAATATAACTGTTGTGATGCCTGAATGAGGGATTTATATGATATTATAGGGCCTTCTCTGTGCGTTAAGTTTCTTTATTCATTATTGTGTTGCCTGAGTGTGGGATTAACTTGTATTTTAGGCCTTACTTGAGCATTTATTGCCTTAAAATGACATTATTGATATCTTATATGACTAATCATTCTAGTGGTATGGAGTGAGGGCTAATAACATGAATTAGCGGCATCTTAAGTTGAATCTAAGCTCACTTATACCAACATTGATTTGATCATTATCTTCATTAGTTGTGAGTATTACATCCTCATTTCATTTATACATAGTCATGCAATTAGTATCACTGTGAAACATTGATCTTTTTGACAAAAAAAGACTTTATAAAAAAATCTAGACCAAGGAATGTGCTAGTCAGGTTGATAGGGACATGTGAAACACTGACTTTTTTAAATAAAATGAAACGCTTTTAAGAAAAACCCCAGACCAAGGAATGTGATAGTCGGGTTGATTGCGATATGAGATTGAGATTGTGAACCCCCATGGGTAATGTCCTGAAACATTGAGGCTTAGAAGGTGTATATAATGATTCCACTATCATTTTATCATTTTATTTCTTTGCATTACATCACACTGTTTGTATTTTCTCTGTGTATTTGTTATTTTGTATTCAGTTTCCTTATGTATATTGGTGTTTAACTTCTCTTTTGTTTATTTATCATATATTGTAAAGATGTTAATGGAGACAATGTTAGCTATCGCTTGGAAACTTTTCTATTTGCAGGTTACATGCTCATAGTATCTTTCACTAATTTTTTTTCTAATTTACTCAGTTGGCCTATAATAGATACTGAGTACACATGGATTGCATTCTGTAACATCTTCTCCGAACCCAAGATGACTCATGGGTACGAGTCGTATGTTGGGGTACGGGTGGTATGGTCCTGTCGTATGCTGACTAGTGTTAGTTGGTGGGATGGTTTTGGTCACTGGAATGGGTATGACTTAGAGTTGTGAGTTGTAGTTCTTGGTATGAGTCATATCAGGGATTCGTATGGTGGGCAGTGTTTGATCCTCCTACTATTTTATTCTTCCAGGGATACGGTTATGGGTATGGGTCGTATGTTGTGGTTACGACTTGGTTGGATGAGTCGTATACTGGACAGTGTTTGATACAAGGGTTGTGGCTTAGATACAAGTGGTGGATACTAATCGTATAGAAGGGTATGACTTGTATGGATCAGTCGTATCCCTATAACGGGTTTTTGAGGGATTTAAGTGGAGGTATTCTCGATATTTTTTGGCTTACCCTAACTAGGACCCACGACTTCTAATGTACTTAAGAGGTTATTTACCCTATTATTCTATTCATTAACACTTAGAAACTATTCCAAAACACTCCTTAATTCTCTTAAGAGCTTTTGGGGGCAAGAAGGCTAGGGTTTCATCTTACGGATTACTTTGGCGCTTGTCTTGGTGATTTCTTTCCAATAATTCTTTGGTATAAGGCATGATTCTCTTCCCTCATTGTAATTTAAACTAAATGCATGATTTATATGATTGATTTCATGGTTTTACTATTTCATGATTATGATTTTCAACTATTATTTGGGGGATTTAATTAAATGCTTGGTTATAATTTCCTATGGCTTTAATTATGCTTATATATATATAATAATGGTGGTTCTGGACAATTGTATTGCATGATAATGGTTTAATGGTCTTTGAAATTAGTTTTGGTTATATTATGTCCCCAAAGTATTTGATAAAATACTTATAAAGATATGTTTATTCCATTGACTTATTTTAATGGAACTCTTGTATGTTTTAAACTGGATAAATAATTTATGTTTGGTTTAAATGGTTTGAAAAGGCCAAAGGCTAAATGGTTATGCTTGTGGAGAACATGGAAATCTCTCAAGTGGATTTAATATGATATATAGAAGGGTACCTAAGATCCCCTTAACCTAAATGGTTTGGCTATGGATATCACTTGCAAGTAAGGGATGATGTGACAATACCACAAATATTGGACTTGGTTAATAAATGGTAAATAAGTTGCTTGGACATGGTTTTAATAGGGTATTAATGGTGGGGTGTGTAGCTAAGACATGGAAGGTGGCAGTCCCGGGGGGACCAAAACTGAAAACTCATATTTATCGATATGAGGGGTCTTCGATGACCATGTGAATGTATCACATTTTATATTAGGGGATGTACTAGTCATCCCATGGGATATTTCCTGGTTGTGTGGCTACACACATTGGAGCCCTTTCAGCAAGAGGAGCTGAACCCATATGACCCGTGGGTAGTTAGGACAACAAAACTACATAGCCCAGGTAAAGTTTGTAAGTGCATGCTGAACTCGATCCCCTTTACCAGCACTTATATATGTATGGTTGTATGCATTATAGATGGTTTTACTTGGTTTTATGACTGACATTACTTTATCCTTATCTTGAGATTCATTCTAGTGGTAACTCGCTAATTCCCGTCTACTGGTGACTGTATACCCATGATGTGCATGAATAGACCATTCTACTCCTCTTGTTTAGCACGCAGATTCGGTATCGACATTTGGACTAAAGTGGTGAGCTTCTATCTTTTCGGGAGGCATTATTTCATGTTATGGATTTCTTTAAGCACTTTTCTCTTATTTTGGATATTGGTTTTTGGCCATGGTTGGGGGCATGTCCCAACCAATTTTTTACTCATTTGGATAAAGACTTCTTGGTACTTCTGGGGTTTGGTATGAGCAGGATCGGTATTGGTGTTGGCCTTGGCATTAGGCTAAGCCGGTGGGCTAACATCATTTGATGATATTGTTGGTTATTCCATAACATTACATTTTGGGATTGATTTTCATATTATGCTTTGATATTCCCTTTTTTTTATGGTTTACGGTTTTGTTTGGTATAGTTGGGCTGTTGGTGCGGTACAGTTGGACTCGGTTGGGGTGGTCATGGTTGTGACCCTATCCTAGAGTCTTAATGAGAACAATAACGCTATCTTGTTATATATTTGAAATTTAGCCCATCTAAGGTTGGATATAAGTGGATGGGTTGGGTAACAGAAGACGATATCTAATCTTGGTTGGACTTGGGATGCCCATTACGATAAGGCCCAGGGTTGGGTCTTGTCAAGTTGGTATCATAGCCTAGGTTCAGGTTTAACTGGGAAGTTCACAAAGTTGCATCGAGTAGAGTCTCTTTTTGGGGTGTGAACCACGCCACACTCATAAGAGATAGGTTTCAAGACATTTAGAAATATTTCACTTTCTTGGTATTTTGTCTTCAAGCTTGAGTTCTTAATCCTGGAATCTCCTGTAATCCTTATTTTTTTGTCTTTCAGATCATACCTCATAGATCTGGAAAACCAGAAAATTCTTTCTTCCCATCTGGGGATAATTTTAAAGTGGTACGTCCTACGTCTGGAGTACATCTTCGATCTCATGTTCCTATTCCTGATGGTCCTAGAGTTCCTCCTATTCTGGCTATTTCTCCTCAGGTCCCCCAAGGCAACTTGGATAAGATAGAAAAGATCTTTTGGGTGATGTAGGCTACTTATGTAGAGGGGGTTAACTTTGTAGCTTATTAGCTCAAGGATGTTGCTTATCAGTGGTATGAGGAGTGGGGTAGGGATAAAGGCCATATCGAAGAGAAAGGGTTGTGGGAGGCCCTTTTTAATGCCTTTTTGGATCGATTCTTTCCTCAAGAGTTGAGAAAATAAAAGATAGAGGAGTTTGTAAACTTCAGGCAGGGATGAATGTCTATAAAGTAATATGATTTGATGTTCCATAAATTATCAAAGTATGCTCATGATTTGGTGGCTGATATGAGGTCGAGAATGATAAAGTTTGCTTTTGGATTGAATTGAGATTTGATTTTGGAGAGCAAGAATGCCTTGCTAATTACAGATACAAACATCTTAAGGTTGACTATTCATATGCAACAACTTAAGGATGAGAAGATGAAGCAGACGGAGTTTAGGGATAGGCAGAAAAAAGAAGTAGGTTTTTTAATCAGGGAGGTGCTCAGCCTCAAAATGGTTGGGATAGTGGCAGGTGGTAGAAAAATGGGGGAGTTCAGGCTCCTTTTTTTCTAATGCTCCTTATCAGTTGGGAGACAGGCTTCATCAAGGTCGTGACAATTATTGGGCACAGGTTGCCCAATCTCAGATGAGCGAAGGTTAGTCAGTTTTTTCATATCCTCCTTGTCAATTTCTGTGGTCATCCTTATCGAGGTTATTATGAGTAAGAAAGGGACAAGTGCTTTAAGTGTGTCCTGGTAAGACATCGTCTCATGGATTATACGATCAATAAAGTTGCTACGGGGGAGAATAAGATTCTTGTGGCTTAATCTTTTGTTTCTACACCTTGTGGGGTGGCATCGACTTTTGTTACAACTCCTGGTTATAGTCTTGGTCAGAATAGGTTGTATACTTTAGCGTCCCGATAGGAATCTGAGGCATTACTTGATTTTGTTACTGGTACGTTATATCTTTTCTCTCATGACATATATTATTTACTTGATATGGGGTCCACTCTTTCTTATGTGACTCTATATATGGCTGTGTCTTTTGATTTTGATTTGAAAGTTATCTCAGATCCTTTTTTTATTTCTACCCCGGTAAGTGACTCAGTTATTGCTAAGAAAGTCTAGAGGGTGTGTGTGGTAGCTGTTGGTGGCAAGCAAACCTTGGTGGATCTGTTTGAGTTGGATATGGTAGATTTTGGTATAATTCTAGGTATGGATTGGTTGCATTCTTGTTATGTATCTGCAGATTGTCGAACCCGTAGGGTTATTTTTAAGTTTCCTAGTGAACCGATTATAAATGGGAAGGTAGTCCCTTAGCTCCTAGGGGGAGGTTTATTTCTTATCTTATAGCTTGGAGGTTAATCTCTAAGGGTTGTATTTATCACTTGGTCCAGGTTAAATATTTTAACTCAGAAGGTCCTTCTTTGTTTTCAGTCCCTATGGTTAATGAGTTTCCAGAGGTTTTTTTGATTGATCTTCCTGGTGTTCCTCCGGATAGAGAAATAGAGTTTGGTATTGATTTACTTCTGGAAACTCATCTAATTTCTATTTCTCCATATAGAATAGTTCCAACTGAGTTGAGAGAACTCAAGGAACAACTCAAGGATCTTCTAGATAAGGGGTTTATTCCTTCCAGTCTTTCTCTAAGGGGTGCACAGTGTTGTTTGTGTGTAGGAAGGATGGTTCCTTTCGGATGTGTATTGACTACATGCAGTTGAACAAGGTGATGGTCAAGAACAAGTATCCTCTTCCCCAAATAAATGATTTGTTTAACCAATTATAGGGTGCCAAGTTCTTCTCTAAGATAAATCTTTGGTCTGGTACCATCATCTTAAGATTAGGGAGGTAGATATCCTTAAGATTATTTTCATACTCGGTATGGGCATTTTGAGTTCTTGGTGATGTCATTTGGGTTGACTAATGCTCTGACAGAATTTATGGACTTGATGAACAGGGTGTTCAGGCAGTATTCGGATCTCTTCGGTATTGTGTTTATTAATGATATTCTATTTTTCTGAAGAGTGAGATGAATCATGCTAATCACCTTCGTATGGTGTTGCAGACCTTAAAGGAACAAAATTTGTATGCCAAATTCCCTAAGTGTGAGTTCTGGTTGAACGCTGTGACTTTCTTAGGTCATATTATTTCTAGTAAAGGGATCATGGTCGATTTGCTAAAGGGTATTGTGGTGAAGAGGTGGCCTAGGTCTATGAATCCATCTGATATTTAGAGATTCTTGGGTTTATTTGGGTATTATAGGCAGTTTATGGGAAGCTTTTCTTTAATAGCTGCTCCTTTGACTAAGTTGACTCAGAAGAAAGTTAAGTTTTCCTGGTCGGATGCCTGTGAAGGGAGTTTTGAGAAGTTGAAGGATAAGTTGACTTCGACTCTAATCTTGACCTTACTGGATGGCAATGATGAGTTTGTGGTTTATTGTGATGCATCTCAGGTAGGGCTTGATTGTGTTTTGATACAGCATGGGAATGTGATTGACTATGCTTCCAGACAGTTGAAGATATATGAGAGGAATTATCCTACTCATGATTTAGTGTTGTTGGCAGTTCTGTTTGCTTTAAAAATTTGGTGGCATTATTTGTATGGTGTTCACGTGGATATCTTTTCTGATCAGAAGAGTCTTTAGTACGCGTTCATTCAAAGAAAGCTTAATCACAAGCAGAGGAGGTGGCTTGAGCTTCTCAAGGATTATGATATGAGTCTTACCTACCTCTTAGGTAAGACTAATATGGTTACTGATGCTCTTAGTAGGTTATCCATGGGGAGTTTGGCTCACATAGAGGAAGGCAAGAGGGAATTTGCGAAGGATATTCACCTCTTAGCTAATCTTGAAGTTCATCTCTGGGACTCTAAGGATGGTGGTGTGATGGTACAAAAAGTTATTCGGTCATCTATTGGGGAAGTGATTAAATAGAAGCTAGTGATAGATCCTATCTTGATAAAAATTAAGAGTGATGTTGGTGGGAAAAAGGTAGTGGTGTTTGAGATAAGTGGTGATCGTACTTTATGATACTAAGGGAAGTTATGTGTTCCTAATGTTGATGGGCTGCTACAAAGGGTTTTGGATGAGGTGTATGAGTCGCACTATGTTGTTTATTCTGACTCGACTAAGATATATCAGGAGATCTACTGATGGAATGGCATGAAGAAGGATGTGGCTGATTTCATGGCCAAGTGTATGGTGTGTCAACAAGTTAAGGTTGAGCGCATGAGTCCAGAAGGGTTGTATCAAGAAATTGACTTGCCTGAATAAAAGTGGGAAGTTATTAATATGGACTTCATTACTGGTCTTCCTCAGTATCGAAATTAGTATGATTTAATTCGGGTCATTGTGGATAGGATGACCAAGTCTGTGTATGTTGTGCCAGTGTGAACTACCTTTTCAGCTGAGGATTATGTGCGGTTGTATCTCTAGGAGACTGTGAAGATGCTTGGGTACCTATTTTGATTATCTCTGATTGTGGTATGCAGTTTACGTCTCATCTCTGGTGGTCTTTTTAGAAAGGGCTGGGGACTAAGGTTTGTCTGAGTGTTGCTTTTCATCCACAGTAAGATGGGCAAGCAGAGAGAACTATTCAAATATTAGAAGATATGCTTGGGCTTATGTGATTGACTATGGTGGAAATTGGGTTAAGCATCTACCTTTGGTGGAGTTTGCTTACAATAATAACTATCATTTGAGTATTAGTTTGGATCTTTTCAAGGTGTTGTCTGGTAAGAGGTGTAGATCTCCTATTAGGTGGTTTGAGCTTGGGGAGGCATACATATTTGGCTTATCAGCGATGGAAAAGGTCAAGGTGATTCAGGATAGGCTTAAAGCTGCCCAAAGTCGCCAAAAGTCCTATGTGGATGTTAGGCGTAGAGATTTGGAGTTTGAGGTCAGTGATAGGGTGTTCCTCAAGCTGTCTCCCATGAAGGGAGTAGTGCGGTTTGGCAAAAAGGGTAAACTCAGACCTTGGTTCATTGGTCATTATGTGATTTTACGGAGAGTTGGCAATGTTGCTTATGAGTTGGAGTTGCCATTTAGCTTAAGTTTGGTTCATTCGGTCTTTCATGTTTCTATGTTGAGCAAGTGTCTTGGTGTTCCTTCTTCAGTTGTTCCTTTGGAATGGTTGGTATTTTAGATTCTCTGTCTTATGAATATGTCTCAATTGAGATATTAGATAGGCAAGTTCATTGGTTGCGGACCAAGAATGTGAATTCAGTTAAGGTTCTATGGTGGAACCATAAGGTGGAAGAAGATACTTGGGAAGCAGAAGAGGACATGAAGTCCAAGTATCCACATTTGTTTTCTGCTCTTGGTTTTTGACCCTTAGAAGATTTCCTGGAAATCCATTCTCTGGACCCAATATGACTCATGGGTACGAGCCATATGTTGGGGTACGGGTGGTATGGTCCTGTCGTATGCTGGCCAGTGTTAGTTGGTGGGATGGATTTGTTTGCTGGAATGGGTATGACTTAGAGGTGTGAGTCGTAGGTCTTGGTACGAGTCGTATCAGGGACTTGTATGTGGGCAGTGTTTGGTCCTCGTGGTATTTTATTCTGCCATTGATACGGGTTATGGGCATGGATCGTATGCTGTGGTTACGTATTGGTCGGATGAGTCATATATTAGACAGTGTTTAATCTAAGGGTTGAGGCTTGGATATGAGTGGTGGATACCAATCGTATATAATGGAACGACTCGTATGGGTCAATCGTACCCCTGTGATAGGTTTTTAAGGGATTTAAGTGGGGGTATTCTGGATATTTCCCTACTTACGCTATCTAGGACCCATGGCTTCTAATACACTTAGGAGGTTGTTTACCCTATTATTCTATTTATTAATACTTGGAATCTATTCCAAAACACTCCATAATTCTCTCAAGAGCTTATGGGGAAAGAAGGCTAGGGTTTCATCTTATGGATTGCTTTGGGGCTTGTCTTGGTGATTTCTTTTCATTAATTCTTCAGTATAAGGCGTGATTCTCTCCCCTCATTGTAATTTCAACTAAAGGCATGATTTATATGATTGATTTCATGGTTTTACTATTTCATGATTATGGTTTTAACTGTTATTTGGGGGGGTTTTGATATTAAAAACTTGGTTATGATTTCCTATTGTTTTAATTATGATTTTATATGCATCAATGGTGGTTTTGGACAATTGAATTACATGTTAATAGTTTAATGGTCTTTGGAATTTGTTTTTATTATATTATGGCCCAAAGGTGTTTGGTAAAATGCTTATAAAGATATGTTCATTGCATTAACTTCTTTTAAGGGAAATCTTCCATGTTTTAAACTGGATAAAGAATTTATACATGTTTTAAATGATTTGAAAAGTCTAAAGGCTAAATGGTTATGCTTATGAAGAACATGCAAGTCTTCCAAGTGGATTTAATATGGTATATGGAAGGGCACCTAAGGTCCCCTTAACCTAAATTGTTTGGCTATGGATATCACTTGTAAGTAAGGGGTGGTATGACGATACCACAAACATTGCCCTTGGTTAACAAATGGTAAATAGATTGTTTGGACATGGTTTTAATTGGACATTAATGACGGGGTAGGTAGATAAGCCGTGAAAGGTGGCGGTCCTGAGGGGACCAAAATTAAAAACTCATATTTGCCGATATGAGGGGTCTTCGATGACCATTTGCGTGTGTCACATTTTATATTAGGTGATGTACTAGTCATCCCATGGGATATTCCCTGGTCGTGCGGCTACATACACTGGGGCCCTTTTATGAGGGGATCTGAATCCATATAGCCCATGGGTGTTTAGGACGACAAAGCTACACAACCCAGGTAAAGGTTTTAAGTGGATACTAAAACCGGTCCTCTTTTCCAACACTTATATATGTATGGTTGTATGCATTATTGATTGTTTTACTTGATTTTATGATTGACATTATTTTATCCTTATCCTGACATTCATGCTAGCGGTCACTCACTAACCCAATCTACTGGCGACTGTATACCTATGCTATGCAGGAATCGGTTATTCTACTCCTCTTTTTAGCACATGGATTTGGTATCAATATTTTGGAATAAAGTGGTGATCATCCATCCTTTCTGGAGGTATTATTTCATGCTATGGATTTCTTTAGACACTTTTCTTTCATTTTGGATATTGGTTTTGGCGATGGTTGGTGACATGTCCCAATCAAATTTGTTTACTCTTTTGGATTGAGGTTTTTATGGGAATTCTAGGGGTTTGTATGGGTGGGTTCAGTATTGGTGTTGGCCCTGGAATTGGAATAAGTAGATAGGATGATATCATTTGATGATATTGTTGGTTGTTCCATCATATTACACTTTGGGATTGATTTTAATTTATGATTTGGTATTCCCTTTGGTTTATGATCTATGTTTGGTTTAGTATGGTTGGGCGGTTGGTGCAATACGGTTGGACTCAATTGGGTCGATCATGGTTGTAACCCTATCCTAGAGTCTTAATGAGAATAATAACTCTATCTTATTATATGTTTGAAATTTAGCCCATATAAGGCTAGATATAGGTAGATGGGTTGGGTAACAAGGGGTGGTCCTCGATCCTGGTTGGATTTAGAATGCCCATTACGATAAGGATCGGGGTTAGGTCGTGTCACATTGAATCATATATGCTCTTTATATGTAGATCTAGTTGGAGTATGACTTGTAATATCTCTTTTTTGCTATCAGAATTGGTGATCGAGGTAAGAGTGATCTCTAGAGTTTAGGGTAGCCTTCATACCTCCTCTTATTTTTATCATGTCTTTATTTTTATTTTGAGTCAAAATAATTTTTATTCAGTTTCAGACCTTGTTATAATGCTCTTTAATTTTGACACCAGAATTTAGAACTTTTTGTTTTTTTCTTCTAAAGTTTTAAGTTAATTACAATTTTGCTTGACTCCATTCTAGGATTCTCGCATATTGGATTCTCTTAGATTTTTTTGATTGTTCCACCTTGTGGGTTTGGCTTATCTACTAAGGAAGGGTAGAGGTATAGGTGCCATCATAACCTCTACTTAAGATCATGACAAATTGTGACCAGAGTGTCAGGTTTACCACTTTTATAAGTAAAATAGCAGGATGTCTTGTAGAGTCTTATGGATTAATAAGTATATGTCCGTATCTATATTTAAGATGCTATATGAAATCTTTAGGTAACTTCTCTAATTTGATTCCTATTTTGTGGGTTATTCATAGCTATATTTTGAACTTGAATTCGATTCATTTTTACGCAGATGGTGAGGACTAGGTCCAAAGTGACTAGGGATGCTGAGATAGTACCTGTTGTTGGGACACCAGTCAAGGGGCAAGGTATCATGACCCCAAAATTCAAGGGTCGTGATGGCACTTATCGCGGTTAATCTTGACAAGTTAGCCTATCATATAAACTGATACAAAAGGAAAAATAATAACAATGACCCAAGTAAGGCTTCTAGAATGAAACCGAACCATATAATATAGTAAAACGGAAAGACATAACCAATAATACCGTAACCCCAAACCTGGTGTCACAGTGTAAGAACATCACCAGTATAACTCAAGATCAAATACATAAGATATCCAAAATAGGAATACTCTGTCTCTGAATATTATAAAGACATACTCTAAATTAAGAAAGGTAGTAGTCAACTCCGAAAGCAAGAATCCAACCGCTACCTCGAATAACTCTAAAGTTAGCCCGAATCAAACATCATGAGGTATACTCAAACCACGATCTGCACCGAAAGGGTGAAGTAGGGGTGAGTGTGGTCCACTTGTACTCAGTAGGTATCATGCGCCGACTGATCAAAGTATAAAATAAAGCATACACATACACACTAAGGACACGTCACATGCAATAAAAAAATTATCCTACAACGGTAGCCCACACTATTTTTACTAAGATTTCTATAATATTCACCTACATCATAGAAAATATGAGGAAAGAATACAAGTAAACCAATATCACACATACAATTACTAAGGAAACAATTACATATAGAAAAGTATACACCAATAGAGATAATACAACACAAATAAAGTCACAATGTAATCAAAATGGAATAAATATGCTAATGATGATGTTGGTAATGATGATAACAGTGATGTGTTGTAGGAGGTTGTCGCATAACTTTCCCATACACCTACAGAGCTAAATATTTCTGACATAAGACCTAGGGTATTTCATCAACCCGTATACAATACATATTGAATCCATATTCATATCTCCTTTTTGGCACATTCTTTGATAGAGGATTTTAAAGATGTCATATTTTTTGTCAGAAAAAGCCAGTGTTTTTAGTATTTCCAATATTACTACGGTGGCAAGAATGTTTCATGAATATACATGATCTGACAATGTAATGATCACAACAAACTAGAATGATTATTTCCATGTCCAACCAATATACTAACCAAGTGAATTAATAATCCACTCAATGTTTCCAACCATCCATGAATTTTAACGTAAATCGTATGCCAAAAGAATGAAACATATAAAAATACACCATTAATACCACATTAGCCTTTTTCATCAATCAAGGCACAACTAATTTCATGTACACAAGGCCAACAATATCATATAGGACCCCACACAGTCACACATAGTAGATAATATACCAAGACCATCAAATAACATCATTATATAGGCCCTGACACTGACACAACATAATAATAAATCAATTTTCATGATTTGTACCTACACCCCTAACATTATTTTGTATCAACATTCACTACCAAGCCCATTCTAAAGAAAGTTAAGCCATAACTTGCATCGAATGCTGAAATTAGTTTGCAAGCCTTCACTTTGAAGCCTTATCTAAGACCTCTAAAAAATTTAAAAAATTTAAATTTGACCCTCCCGCATGCATAGTGTGTATTTTGACTTAGAATTATGTTAAGGGATGTTAAAAGAGTGTTTTGGAAAAGTTTTAAAATTTTTGAAAGGGGTTTGGATCATTTTGGGACCTCGAGGCAGTAAACCTCCACAATAGAAGTGTGCCACACCACTTAGACTTCGTGATAAGGGTGTGGCATGGAGGCTAATCTCTGTGATAGCGATGTGCCATGCCGCGATGTAATTTTTGTTTAGTTTTTGTTTTTTTCACTTGTGGTGCGGGGATTTTTGTCCTTTTACCCATTGTATGATTTTTTAACACAACATAAACCCCTTTCCTTCAATTTTCAAAGATCAAACTCCACTCTTTTTTTCTTTTAACCCCCAATGAAAAAAGCTCAAGTGTTTCATAGAGAATTCACCATTTAAGATCCAAACTTTGATTTCTCTTTGAATTCTTTTGTATTTCAGATATGTTTCTTACTCCTTAACTTGAATTTTACGTGGTCATTTTTATTTAATCAATTTTCATGTGTTATAATTGATGGGTTTGAAATTGGGTTGAGGGGTTTTGAACGTTATGACTCGAATTGTTGTTTCCATGATTTAAATGGATTCTTCATGCTTTTATTGAATTATCTTTTTACGCCGAATTGGTGAATTATGATATTGATTGGAATGGGTGACATGGGTTTCCCCAAATTGATGATTTTTTTGCTTGGAATGGCATTAACCTCAATCCGCATTGTAAACTTAATTTTGAATATGGGTAACTGCATAATTTAACTTGTATTTTTGAGCCCATTACATTGCAGTAAAGGTAATGAATAAATATGTTTTTTGAATGCCTTTGGTGCCATGGTTTTAGGTTTTAAATAAAACTTGGGAGTCTAATATTTATATGGATTGATTTGTCATAAATGGAATAGCTTTCAAGAATATTGTTATGATGATACCAAGTTAGTTAAGGCCTTAATAAATGACTCATGGATAAATGGTTGATTTATGTGTAAATTATTTTAATTTGGCCTGAAAAGAAATTGTACAGCTTACCGTGAAGGAGTAGTCTTGGGGAAACGAACACTGAAAACCACGTTTGCCAATGTGGGGTTCTATATGACCGTGTGAAACACCCCTGATTTTGTTCCTTTGAAATTTTTTAACCTATGGGCTCACTACCCAGATTATGACTCTCCCTACGAGTTGTAGGATGTCACCACGGGTCATAGGAACCTAATTGTAGCCTGACCAATGTATATTAGCCAAGTTTCTGTTATGATTATATTGGGTCCTAACGAGTCTTGAAGACTATACGAGTAGTGCAGTCCCATCCTTAGAAAAACCAGTGTGTGCCCCAAGTATTTCTATCCTGGATACGACTTAGACCCTATGCGTATTAGGGTCACCTGATGAGTCATATAGTGTAAATCTAGGGTCACCAGATAAGGGTCCTTTAGCTATTGTTTTGACTACGACTCATGGTGATAAGTTGTAATAAGTCCTTATGAGTTATATAGTGACAGTAGTATTGGCATCAATTTTTAGTGTTTTACTAAGGGTACTTTGGACATTTTCCCTTTTCCCCAATTATGACCCATGACTTAAAACCCCTTTTGGGAGTCATTATCACTCCAAAAAATCAAAATAACTTCTCAAACTCTCTCGACTCTCCAAGGTCAAGAACACTTAGGGTTTCTAAGACGTTTGTCACTTTCGGCTCTTAAGGGTGATTCCTCTCTACAGTTATGATACTTTCAGGCTTGTTACTCTACCCCAAATACTATTTTATGAAAAACTTGTGTTTTAAATGGTTTAATTATACGATTGAATGTGAGTTGTGACATGGGTTGAGGGTTTGGAATCGTTGATCCTTGAATTATTTTTCTATGATTTTTATAAGTTTTTTATGCATTGAATTAAATGTTTTTGAACTAATGGGTGCATGGGTCCGAGAATTGGAATGGGGGTCGAGGTAATCCCCTAAATTGATATTTTGAACTTGGAATTGGATTTGAGTAATTGAGTTCCCTCAACCCATTTTTGAAATTGAATTTGAAATATGGATTTATCACATTGTTTGACTTACTTACCCACACTATTACATCGAATAAATGGCCAAAAAGTTAAAATATGGATTTTGAAGGTTTTGTTGGCTATGTTTTAATTTAATAAACAAAAGGCGTTGAGGCATTCCCTTAATTTTATTTGATAAATTAAAGGAGGTTGAGGTATTCCTCCAACTTGTTTTAATGAACAAAGGGGTTCGAGGCATTCCCCAAAGTTAATGAAATTGTAATGGAATTATTATGAACTTGCAAGATAAATGGTATGACGATACCTGTGGTGTGCCTTAATGTATAATTCATTGGTTAACAAATAGGTTATGCGAAACTTGTTTTAATTGGGCTAAATAGGGGTTATGTAGCTAAGCCATAAAGGAGTTGGTCACAAACGACTTATACTGGAAGCTCATGTTTTCCGTCATGAGGGTTGGTTCCTTGATACCTCTGGTTCATATGGCTAACACACACTATGTCCCTTTTAACAGGTGATGTTGGGCGTATTTACACGCCTAAAGCACTATAATTTACCCATATTTTAGCTAATTTTTAAGGACAAAATATATAATTCCTGCACTTTTAGTCCATTTTCTTGTAAGTAAGCTAACCAATGTGATTAGCATGTTTCAGGTGTTACTGATGAACGTTTTAGCACTTTGTGGACCTCTGGGAAGCAAAGGAAAGCTTCACGTAAGAAGAAAGACAACTTTTAGAAGCTTATGGACTGAATGTGATGCATGGAGAAGTTGTCCCGGGAAAAATCATTTTTTCTTAATACTTAGGGGTGCAGCAGTAATCCAGTAGGACTATGACAAGGATGCAGTAACCGAGTAGGACTAGGACAAGGATGTTATAAAAACCCTTATTTGCTGAATTTTTTAGCATTCATTCATTCATTCATTCATTCATTCATTCATTCATTCATTCATTCATTCATTCATTCATTCATTCATTCATTCATTCATTCATTCATTCATTCATTCATTCATTCATTCATTCATTCATTCATTCATTCATTCATTCATTCATTCATTCATTCATTCATTCATTCATTCATTCATTCATTCATTCATTCATTCATTCATTCATTCATTCATTCATTCATTCATTCATTCATTCATTCATTCATTCATTCATTCATTCATTCATTCATTCATTCATTCATTCATTCATTCATTCATTCATTCATTCATTCATTCATTCATTCATTCATTCATTCATTCATTCATTCATTCATTCATTCATTCATTCATTCATTCATTCATTCATTCATTCATTCATTCATTCATTCATTCATTCATTCATTCATTCATTCATTCATTCATTCATTCATTCATTCATTCATTCATTCATTCATTCATTCATTCATTCATTCATTCATTCATTCATTCATTCATTCATTCATTCATTCATTCATTCAGTCGTTATTGACATTATTGTTCTTTTATTCGACTTTTAGTTTTTCACATTTTAAAACAAGAGAAACGCTTCAAGACCGACTAGAGAGAAAATCACGTCATTCTCATAAGTAACGCCAATACATACCTATCGTGAGATTGTTATTTTTTTGGTATGATGATGATGTCTTCGTTGTTTTCCTTTACAATTATGAGTAGCTAAACTTCTCTGTTAGGGTTATGGAAGCCTTATGATATACTATCTATTACTATGAGTTTGTGAATTCTTGATGTGTATGCCACTTATATCATTACTCTCTTCATCTTAATTAAATTCTTGTGGTTGCAAACATATAGAATACGCCATTATAGCATTAACTTGTTTGAGAGAAAAGTTACATGTTTGGAAAAGAGAGTATGACAAGGAAATAGGGCTACCAACCCCTGTTTACATGTTAATGCCTTAACCGGATTAACCTCTTGGAGAATTTGTACCATTATTTTTACACTTTAGGCTCGAGAGAGTTAAAGTGAGATAATCCTTGATGGTCGAGAGAGGCTAGGGTTTAACGTACCATGTACCGTCATAAGCAATGGATGATCACACTTTTGTAACAACCTGTTTAGAGAAGTGTTGGTGAAATATGGTGTCAAGCAACACAAGGTAGCTACACCTTACCATCCACAAACTAGTGGGCAGGTAGAGGTTTCTAATCGGGAGATCAAGCTGATCCTAGCTAAGACTGTCAAGATGCCAATTGGCATGTCCCTGTACCAACTAGTTTATGGGAAGGCTTGTCACTTGCCCATTGAGCTCGAACATAAAGCATTGTGGCCGTTGAAACAGCTTAATTTGAATTGGGATGATAGTGTGAATCTGAGATTGGAGCAGCTGAATGAGATGGATGAATTCCGTCTACATGCGTATGAAAGATAAGACCTCTACAAGGAACGGATTAAAAAGTATCATGATCGGCGGATTATCCAACGAAACTTTTAGAAGGGTTATATGGTACTTCTTTTCAACTCCAGACTGAAGCTATTTCTAAGTAAGTTGAAGTCCAAATAGTCTGGTCCGTTCAGAATTATCCAAGTCTACTCGTCTGGAGTAGTAGAGTTAGAAAACAATAATGGTGGTGTCTTTAAGGTGAATGGCCAACTAGTGAAGCCATATATCAGTCCTCTTGATTTGATAAAATGCATGGAAACCATCTATCTCGACGAAGTCTAAGTAATCGAGGTAACTATGTCGTGCCGCGATAATAAATCAAGCGCTAGATGGGAGGCAACCCATTGTTTTTAATCGTTTTTTGTTGTACTAAGAGTTAGTTTTTGTTAGATAAAAATCCAAAAAGAAGAGTCGAGCCACGACCAAAACTAAGGCGCTTGGTGGGAGGCAACCCATCGTTCTAATTGTTTTTGTTGTTTTTGAGTAAGTGTAGGTGTAAGATGTATAAAGGAGGAGGTCTACCTCAAAATTTGATTTGGAAGTGTTGCATGTTGAAGGTGGTAAGTTAGGAATGAAGAAGCAAAGTCTATGGGTTAGGCATTTCCTATGAAAATCTAGGCAACGAACAAGGCAAGGCCTATGTAAATCTAGGCAACGAACAAGGCAAGGCCTATGCTATGGCCTAAGCTCTCTGAATCTACAATGCCATAGCATAGGTGCCGCCTATTACCAACTAGGCAAAGCATTAGGCGCCTCCTATGCCAATGCCTTTGGTCTCTGAACTAGAATGCCATAGCATAGGCGCCGCCTATGCCCAACAATGCCATAGCATAGGCGCCGCTTATGCCCAACTAGGCAAAGCATTAGGCGCCGCCTATGCCAAGCATAGGCAAAGCATTAGGCGCCGCCTATGCTTGATTTTTGGTCTCCTAATCCGATTCTAAATGGGTCAAAATCCGACCCATGCCTTGTTCTATAAATAGAACCTTAGTCTTAGAACAAAATTTTATTGTTTACTCAACCTAAGCGCCGCCTACCTCTCTAAAATCTCTCAAAACTTTTCTTTTTGCTCTTCTAACCTTGCAAGATCATCTTCCGAGGCCATCACCAAGTAAGTTCTTCTTTTATATTCCGTAAGCATTACAAAAATACGCTTATAATGAATTGTTAGATCTTGAATTGGTGTTGGTGCTTTGAATATGGTTTGTTTTTTACGATACATCTATATGAGTGAAAGAATACGTGTGGGTGTTCTAGACTTTGTTCTGATCTGTATTTGATTGTTATACACTGTCATCTTTTTACGAAATCTAAATGGTAAAGTTAATCACATAATCATGTAAGTCGAACATTGGAATGTTTTGAATGGCTCATTCATCGAGATAAAAATCATGATTGAATACAAACATGATATATTGTGATTATTTCTTTGCCATAAGCTTGAGTCGATCTCTACTTAGTCATCTTGTTCCAAAAGTGCATTAATCCAAACCATAAAGTATGGTCAAGATTACATGAAATAGAGTTGAAAATGATAGTTAAGATGACATGAAAAGTATGACTGTGCTGAATATATTGTTGGAACATAACACCTAAATGTATGGCGATGAAGTCTGAGTAATCGGCATCGTTCACTTAATCAGTTTGTGCCAACACATTAAGTGTGAGGTGGTGCCACTACTGTTTGTTTGTCGATTGAATCTACCGAGATGAAGCTAATATGACTTTATTTTAATCTCAGGAACAATGGCACCAAAAAGTCGACCAGGAAAAGAAAAAGTATCCACCTTATAAAAAGGGCAGAAAAGGGTAAGAAAAGATCAAGATGAATCCTCCTCACTGCAAATACCTCTCCGCATGTTCGTGATAAAATGGGTCCTAGAGGAGGAAGGAAAAGAGTGGTACAAGAACAACAAAGTGAAAAAGTATGTTCACGTGGAGTTGATACAGAAGGAGAGTCTAGTGAAGAAAGAACCTCGCATTTTGGCTAAAATCATGGTGCTACATCTTGATTTCATTTTTTGAGGCGTAGGAGAATGCAATCTTGATATAACGCGAGAGTTTTATGCAAACTGGTCCCCAAAGACTACCGAAAGCAAAGTAAAGATTCGGGGCTAAGTTTTACAACTGAATGTGGAGTTCTTCAACAATTTTCTAGGTCTTCCATTTGTAGATCCATCACTGCTCAAGGAGATTCAACAAAGACCTCCGTACAGGGCAATCAGACACACACTGTGCGGAACAAGATCAATGGCACACTGGAATCGTCACAAGGATACCGGTCGGCATAACACCTTCCCGTATGCTTCCTTGAACAGAGAAGCTTGGATATGGTTGAGGATAGTCAACTCTTGCCTGATTCCCGGGACACAGTACACAAAGATCACACGTGATAGAGTGTGCTTGGTGTACGCTTTGATGACGAACATCCCAATCAACATTGGGGCAATTATTCGATCTTTAATACGTAAGGCTAGGCTACACAAGAGGTACCACTTCATCTTTGGCAATATATTGACTGGGATATTGAGAAAAGAGGATATCAAAGAGGATCCTGCAGATCATAAGCTTCCACACAATCCAAAGAAGGTTGATCTCACAAAGGTTAAAGATGCTGAATCTATGCATGGCGTCAACCTGACCACTGCAGAAATACATGCTCGTGATGAAAGCTTCTTCTACCATTTATATGGCATGACGAGGTTTACCATGATGAGGGGGGGTCGTGTTCCAAATGCTGCAGAGCTCTAACAGTTGGATTATAACTACCCGATAAATGAGCATGCGAGGGGTATGTGTGGAGTGGGTGTATATTTTGAGGAACCTCTTGATGATGACGTGCCAACTGATGATGATCGCCGAATGCCAGACTCTGACGTGGAGGAGAACTCTGATGATGACGACTCTGATGATGATTCTGATGCAGGGGGTATGGCCCCAGACATAGTGGAGGAGTCCGACTAATCAGGTTTTCCTTATTTATTTTCCACTGAGGGCAGTGTGTCCCGTCTAAGTGTGGGGTGCTGGTATTTGCATGCTATACTTCTTAGCCTACATTTATTTATGTTTGTTTGTTTTGGTTTAGTCGTAGATTTTTTTAGTAGATTTTTTTTTGTTTAGACCTTGCATGAAATTGTTCTGATAGGCGACATGGTATTATGACAAGAGTTTGTGATAAAATCATTACTATTGAGACATTTAGGCTCTAAGTGTGACTCACTATGTGATAAGTGTGTGGTGTAATTCCTTCATCTGTTGGGTCAAGAGTCTATACTGCTCCCAATAAAAGTTGACCATGTGCCTTGTGTGTGAGAGATTATAGTATATTCTGTGTTTGTGGCTGATACTAGAACTTGCCTGGTGTATGTGTAAAGCGAAATAAAGAATGTGAGTTTAAGAGATGATTTAGGCATTTCTTTGGTAGCCTATAATTGTTTACCTTCTTTTTACCTACCCATGTACATCATCCTAGTTAACTCCCTTTGAACCTTTAGCTATTTTCTTTGACAACCTCATATGTAGCCTAATCCATTTTTTTCAAGACCATAATTTGATCCAAATTCCTAAGCGCTTTAAATTGTAAAATCATGTGACAAAATAAGAGGAAATTGGGTGAAAGTGATGCCTTAGAGTGTAGTGGTACTTGAATTTGTTATGAAAAAGAGTGGCTATCATAGAGGTGTGTTATAAAAAAAAAGAGAAGAAAAGAAAAAGAAATAGAAAAACAAAAAAATAGTTGTGTTTATGATTAAATCAAAAGATAGTTATCTTTAAATAGCAAAATAGGTGAAAAGGGGTGGAAGATAAAAGGAAAGTAGAAAGGCTGATTAAAAAAGAGTGTTAATGGCATAATGTGATGTATTAAAGCGCTTAGGGAACATAGTCACTATTTCTGGCCAAAATAGTCCTACTTGTCCCTTAGCCTACATTACAACCTGAAAAAGACCTATTTGATTCTAAGCTTAACATTCTGATATTAGTAGAGCATTACACTAAGGGCAAGCCTATGGTCATCAGTTGCAACATATGAATTCTTTGTGAGAGTGAGAGCAAGGAGAATCTTGTACCCATGTTTTGAAAAATGCAAAACTTGTGAGAGATTATGGGTTACATATTGTGAGACACACATGGTTGATGAGTTTTGGGTAGTCGTGTATGATTCTTTGTGCCTTAACTTTTTGAATACGAATTGACAATCATCACGAGTCTATATTAGAGGTTGAATTGTTTCTAGTAGTGATCAGAAAACTACTCTCTATTAATAATTGTCGTGCCTGTCCTGATGAATATTTTGTGTTACTGCTGTGAAATCCTAGTTAGATGTTTGCATGTACGTAATATTTTGTTCGAGGATGAACAAAGCTTTAAGTGTGGGGTATTGATGTTGGGCGTATTTACACGCCTAAAGCACTATAATTTACCCATATTTTAGCTAAGTTTTAAGGACTAAATATATAATTCCTGCACTTTTAGTCCATTTTCCTGTAAGTAAGCTAACCAATGTGATTAGCATTTTTCAGGTATTACTGATGAACTTTTCAGCACTTTGTGGACCTCTGGGTAGCAAAGGAAAGCTTCACGTAAAAAGGAAGGCAGCTTTTGGACACTTATGGACTGAATGTGATGCATGGAGAAGTTGTCCTGGGCAAAATCAGTATTTCTTAATACTTAGGGGTGCAACAGTAATCCAGTAGGACTATGACAAGGATGCAGTAACCGAGTAGGACTAGGACAAGGATGTTATAAAAACCCTTATTTTCTGATTTTTTCAGCATTCATTCATTCATTCATTCATTCATTCATTCATTCAGTCGTTATTGACATTATTGTTCTTTTATTCGACTTTTAGTTTTTCACATTTTAAAACAAGAGAAATGCTTCAAGACCGACTAGAGAGAAAATCACGTCATTCTCATAAGTAACGCCAATACATACCTATCGTGAGATTGTTATTTTTTTGGTATGATGATGATGTCTTCGTTGTTTTCCTTTACAATTATGAGTAGCTAAACTTCTCTGTTAGGGTTATGGAAGCCTTATGATATACTATCTATTACTATGAGTTTGTGAATTCTTGATGTGTATGCCACTTATATCATTACTCTCTTCATCTTAATTAAATTCTTGTGGTTGCAAACATATAGAATACGCCATTATAGCATTAACTTGTTTGAGAGAAAAGTTACATGTTTGGAAAAGAGAGTATGACAAGGAAATAGAGCTACCAACCCCTGTTTACACCTTAATGCCTTAACCGGATTAACCTCTTGGAGAATTTGTACCATTAGTTATACACTTTAGGCTTGAGAGAGTTAAAGTGAGATAATCCTTGATGGTCGAGAGACGTTAGGATTTACCCTGGTCGTGCGGCTACATGCACTGGGGCCCTTTCGTGAGGGGGATCTGAATCCATATAGCCCATGGGTAGTTAGGACGACAAAGCTACACAACCCAGGTAAAGGTTTTAAGTGGATACTAAAACCGGTCCTCTTTTCCAACACTTCTATATGTATGGTTATATGCATTATTGATTGTTTTACTTGATTTTATGATTGACATTATTTTATCCTTATCCTGAGATTCATGCTAGCGGTCACTCACTAACCCAATCTACTGGTGGATGTATACCTATGCTATGCAGGAATCGGTTTAGCACGTGGATTTGGTATGAGTAAAGTGGTGATCTTCCATCCTTTCTGGAGGTATTATTTCATGCTATGGATTTCTTTAGACACTTTTCTTTCATTTTGGATATTGGTTTTGGCGATGGTTGGTGACATGCCCCAATCAATTTTTTTTTTACTCTTTTGGATTGAGGTTTTTGTGGGACTTCTAGGGGTTGGTATGGGCGGGTTAGGTATTGGTGTTGGCCCTGGCATTGAATAAGTAGATAGGATGATATCATTTGATGATATTGTTGTTTGTTCCATCATATTACACTTTGGGATTGATTTTAATTTATGATTTGGTATTCCCTTTGGTTTATGATCTATGTTTGGTTTAGTATGTATTGGCGGTTGGTGCAATACGGTTGGACTCGATTGGGTCGATCATAGTTGTAACCCTATCCTAGAATCTTAATGAGAATAATAACTCTATCTTATTATATGTTCAAAATTTAGCCCATATAAGGCTAGATATAGGTAGATGGGTTGGGTAACAGGGGGTGGTCCTCGATCTTGGTTGTACTTAGAATGCCTATTACGATAAGGATCAGGGTTGGGTCATGTCACATTGAATCATATATGCTCTTTGTATGTAGATCTAGTTGGAGTATGACTTGTAATTTCTCTGTTTTGCTATCAGAATTGGTGATCGAGGTAAGAGTGATCTCTAGAGTTTAGGCTAGCCTTCATACCTCCTCATATTTTTATCATGTCCTTATTTTTATTTTGAGTCAAAATAATTTTTATTCAGTTTCAGACCTTGTTATAATGCTCTTTAATTTTGACACCAGAATTTAGAACTTTTTGTTTTTTTCTGAAGTTTTAAGTTAATTACAATTTTGCTTGACTCCATTCTAGGATTCTCACACATTGGATTCTCTTAGATTTTTTGATTGTTCCACCTTGTGGGTTTGGCTTATCTACTAAGGAAGGGTAGAGTAGGTGCCATCATAACCTCTACTTAAGATCATGACAAATTGTGATCAGAGTGTCAGGTTTTACCACTTTTAAAAGTAAAATAGTAGGATGTCTTGTAGAGTCTTATGGATCAATAAGTATATGTCCGTATCTATATTTAAGATGCTAAATGAAATCCTTAGGTAACTTTTCTAATTTGATTCCTATTGTGTGTGTTATTCATACCTATATTTTGAACTTGAATTCGATTCATTTTTACGCAGATGGTGAGGACTAGGTCCAAAGTGGCTAGGGATGACCCAAGTAAGGCTTCTAGGATGAAACCGAACCACATAATATAGTAAAACGGAAAGACATAACCAATAATACCGTAACCTAAACCTGGTGTCACAGTGTAAGAACATCACCAGTATAACTCAAGATCAAATACATAAGATATCCAAAATAGGAATACTCTGTCTCTGAATATGATAAAGACATACTCTAAATAAAGAAAGGTAGTAGTCAACTCCGAAAGCAAGAATCCAACCGCTACCTCGAATAACTCTAAAGTTAGCCCGTATCAAACATCATGAGGTATACTCAAACCACGATCTGCACCGAAAGGGTGAAGTAGGGGTGAGTGTGGTCCACTTGTACTCAGTAGGTATCATGCGCCGACTGAGCAAAGTATAAAATAAAGCATACACATACACACTAAGGACACGTCACATGCAATAAAAAAATTATCCTACAACGGTAGCCCACACTGTTTTTACTAAGATTTCTATAATATTCACCTACATCATAGAAAATATGAGGAAAGAATACAAGTAAACCAATATCACACATACAATTACTAAGGAAACAATTACATATAGAAAAGTATACACCAATAGAGATAATACAACACAAATAAAGTCACAATGTAATCAAAATGGAATAAATATACTAATGATGATGTTGGTAATGATGATAACAGTGATGTGTTGTAGGAGGTTGTCGCATAACTTTCCCATACACCTACAGAGCTAAATATTTCTGACATAAGACCTAGGGTATTTCATCAACCCGTATACAATACATATTGAATCCATATTCATATCTCCTTTTTGGCACATTCTTTGATAGAGGATTTTAAAGATGTCATATTTTTTGTCAGAAAAAGCCAGTGTTTTTAGTATTTCCAATATTACTACGGTGGCAAGAATGTTTCATGAATATACATGATCTGACAATGTAATGATCACAACAAACTAGAATGATTATTTCCATGTCCAACCAATTTACTAACCAAGTGAATTAATAATCCACTCAATGTTTCCAACCATCCATGAATTTTAACGTAAATCGTATGCCAAAAGAATGAAACATATAAAAATACACCATTAATACCACATTAGCCTTATTCATCAATCAAGGCACAACTAATTTCATGTACACAAGGCCAACAATATCATATAGGACCCCACACGGTCACACATAGTAGATAATATACCAAGACCATCAAATAACATCATTATATAGGCCCTGACATTGACACAACATGATAATAAATCAATTTTCATGATTTGTACCCACACCCTTAACATTATTTTGTATCAACATTCACTACCAATATCATGAAGGACTCCATTGCCCTTCACGATTATGGCCATCACCTCCTGATCATGATAAAGGATGATTCCTTTCTCCACATTCATTTACAGGGTATGCACTCATGAAGAACCACCCATGCACTAGATATCAGCTGTGCACCAACTAATTTTGCATGGTTTTGAATATTTTGAGATGACCCTCGGGATTCATTCCGGATCTGACAGAAGTAAAACCATATATAATACTAGGATAATTTTTACATTTTGAACTTAATGGAAATATCATATTTTTTAAACAAAATCATTTTTACAAAATTAACCTCAAAACTCATTTTTACTATTTTCCAAATGAAGAGTCAAAATGAGATTTAAAAGTCCTAAAACTGAACCAACCCTGCTACTAACCCAAATTTAAATTTCTGAACTATTGGTGTAGCCCGTTTTGCCATCCGATACAACAACATATGTTCACCAAAGTTAACTGTATGACTTCTCAAGCCTTTTAAAATCACAAACTAAGACAACTCATTTTTGATCACATAAAAAATCGTATCAACTAACCCTAAACCTCACAATCAATATGTCGCAACTATGGGGAAGGGAAAAATAGTCAAAACACACAAAAATTGAAAATTCACAAATCTAGGTCACTACAACATCCATTACTAAAAATCTAGTTCATCCTCAAACTAAAGCCAAGAAAATATATGAATCGATAAAGAGATGATGGTAAATACTGTGCATGTCGGGCTAGATTTCCCACATATCCTCCTCAATATGATAATGTCTCTACTGCACCTTAATCACATGAGTATTTCTTGAACACAATTGTCTCACATCCCTAGCTAAAATAGACACTGGCTCATCAACTAAGGTCAACCTCTCATCAAACTGAACTAAATTCGAATGAAGTACACGAGACTCATCAGAGATATAACATCAAAGCATAGACACCTAAAAATATAGATGAATGGCTGAAAGTATAGAGGCAAGGACAACTCATAAACAACCTCCGCAACTTTCCAAAAATCTCAAGTGGTCCAATATACGTGGAACTAAGCATGCCACTCTTCCCAAATCTCATCTCGCCCTTTATGGGAGACACACAAAGGAAGACTTAATCACCAATCCCAAACTTCAAGCACGTATCCTACCATCTGCATTACTCTTTTTCATACTCTAAGTTGCTCGAATCTTGTCCTGAATCACCCAAAATATATCCAAAGACTCGTAAAGCAAGTCAGTACCATAGGTTTTAACCTCTAAGGTATCAAGCCAATCAATAAGTGATCAACAATGCCTATCTTACAATGCCTCAAAAGGGGCTATCTCAATACTTAAATAGTAGCTATTATTATAAGTGAAGCCAAATATTGCTCCCACTAACCTCCAAAATCTATAACACATGTGAAGATCATATCCTCCAAACTTGAATAGTCCACTCCGATTGACCATCATTCTAGGGGTGAAAAGCTGTGCTAAGGTCAAATCGAGTACCCAACTCCACCTGAAATGTCTTCCAGAAAGTAGAAGTGAACATTGAGCCTCTATCTAAAATAATAGACACAGGTACTCCATGAAGATGAACAGTCTCACAAATATAGATACAGGCAAACTTCTCAATAAATGAGATCTGAATATGGATGGAATAAACTAATTTGGTCAACCAATCCACGATGACCCAAATATTGTCTGAACCACAAAGGTATGAGGTAACCCTATCACAAAGTCTATAGTGATGCAGTCCCACTTTCACTCAGGAATGGGTAATCTCTAAAGCAAACCACACGGTCTCTAATGCTCGACTGTTACCTACTGAAAACATAAGAAATATACCACAAAATCTGTCATATCTTTCTTCATACCACTACACTAGTAAAGCTACTTCAAATGGCGATACATCTTGGTCACACCTAGATGGATAGAATATCTGGAGCAGCGAGTCTTCTCTAAAATCAATCTCACACACTCTCTGACTCCTACCATAAATACAGAGCCACTGATCTTCAATACACCATCAAAATCAAGAGTGGCTTATTATCCTTGCCCCAACACCTTTTCCTATATCACCCTCAAACTATTTTAATCAAACTGGCCAGCTCGTATCTACTCTATTAAGGAAGATCTAACGCAAAAAGGCTAAAACATTCCTGGGTATTGAAATATCAAGCCTAATCATCTGGTTAGCTAAAGACTGAACCTCTAAGGCTTAAGGCCATGCCTGGGGTCAAAAGATAAACTAGACTCCCTATACTAGAAGACTTCTGACCAAGGCATCCGCAACCACATTTGCCTTGCTTAGATGATACATGATAACGCTCAATCTACAACTCTCGTTTGAGTGTAAAGCGGTCGTTAGAAAATATAGAACCCAACCTGGGTTGGGTGTCGATCCCACAGGGAATAGCTTGGCCAACAAGTAAGTAAAATTAATAGACTTTTGGTGCAAGTCTCGTAAGAAGGGGGGATTGTTGTTTTGCAAGTAATGTAAACAAAAGGCTGAAAATAATAAAGTAAAAAGAGAGATTGTTACGTTGGTTGTAAGCAATGAGAATTGAAGCGTTGGGGTTATGTCCACCTTTTGAGGTATACGTCTCTATTGGCTATGAGTGTGTAGAGTCTTGACATGCAATTGCTTATAGAGAATTGTAGTCGATGGTAAATCCAAGCGTCTCTCGACCTAAACAAGGACTATTTCACTTTAACTCTCTCGAGCTTAAAACGTGTCTAACGGTACAAATTCTCCAAGAGGTTAGTCCAGTTATGGCACTAGCTTTTTAATAGGAAAGGGTGTCCTACTACCTTGACATTATCTTTTTTCCAGAAAAATAACCTTTCTCTCGAACAAGTTAAATGTTAGACTGGCGTATTCTTGCGTTTGCAACCGCAAAAAATATAGATTAAGATGAAGAGAATAATGATATAAGCAATATACGTGTCTCGAACTCACAAACTCACAGCAATAGATAGTAACTCATTCGACTTCCATAACCCCAACAAAGAAGTTTAGTTACCCATGAATGCGAAGGAGATCACGATTTGCATTGTTATTGTTGAGTAATGGCGTGTGGATTAGGTGATTCCTTAGCAAGTAACGATTCTCTTGTTGTGGAAATTAAGAATAGAAGAGTAGATTAGAAGTGTTTGTAGTGGAAGATGAGAGGGATGGAAGAAAATTAATTGTTGAATTAAGTGAAGAATGAATAGTTGAAGAATGTCAGAAGATGAATATAAAAATCTCTAGCATGATAGGGTATTTATAATACCCATATCCTACTTCTACTAAGCTAATGAAATAAATAACCAAATCCTACTAGACTAATGAAATCCTTAACCCTAAATGTACTAGGTTAAGGTAACATTATCATAATCCAAATAAAATAATGAAATACATAACCCAATTGTACTAGGTTAATGTATCATTGTCAAAATCCAGCTTTGTGTCTGTAAGTCCCCAAAGTCTTCAGAAATGCTGTTTTAGCCCGGGACAGATTTTCCATGCAGCAGTTTTGGTCCTTTAGGCGTCCAACTTCCTTCTCCTTCGTTCATGAGCTTTCTTTTGCGTCAAGTAAGCCATAAAATGCTGTATTTTGCATCATTTATACCTGAAACTTTCCTAATCATGTTCGTTAGCTCATTTACAGGAAAAAGGACTAAAAGTTCATGAAATAGATAATTTGTTCTCAAAACTAGGCTAAAATATGGGCAAAATATATTGATATAGGCGTGTAAATTCGCCTATCATCAACACCCCACACTTAGAGCTTTGTTCGTCCTCGAACAACATATCATGTCCTTCTAAGCATCAACTTATGGTTTTTACAGCAACAACACAAAACATTCTTCAAGACAAGCACAACAATTATTAACAAAGAGTGGCTTTCCGATTATAAGTAGAAACAATTTAACCTCAAGTATAAACTCGTGATGGTGATCAACTCGCATATAAACGTTGAAGTGCATAGAATCATATACAACTACCCAAAACTCATCAACCATGTGTGTCTCACAATATAGTACCCATAATCACTCACGAGTATAGCATATTTTTCAAACATGGGTATCAAAATGTCCTTGCTCTCACTCTCACAAAGAATTCTTATGTAGCAACTGATGACCATAGGCTTGCCCTTAGTGTACTACTCCACTAAATGTCAGAATGTTAAGATTAGGATCAAGTAGGTCTTTTGATGGTTGTAATATAGGCTAAGGGACGGGTAGGACTATTTTGGCCAGGAATAGTAACTAAGCTCCTAAGCGCTTTAGTACATCACATTGTATCATTGACACTTTTTTCTTTCAACCTTTCTTCTTTCTTTTATTCTACCACCCTTGTTCTCCTCTTTTGTTTTTTCAATTTTAAGAACAACTCACTTTTCAGCTTTCTTTTCCTTTTTCTTTTCACAACATACCTCTTATGATAGCACTTTCTTTTTCATAACACATTCAAGCACCATTACAATTTAAAGCATCATACTCACCCAATTTCCTCTTATGTTGTCACATGACTTTTTCACTTTAAAGCACTCAGGATTTTGGATCAAATTATGGTCTTGAAAGAAATGGATTAGGCTTACATACAAGGTTGTCAAAGAAATAGGCTAAAGGCTCAAAAGGGTTTGACTAGGATGATGTCCATGGGTAGGTAAAACTGAAGGTAAAAAAATATAGGTTGCCAAAGAAATGCCTAGATCATATCCTAACTTACACTCCTTATTTTCGCTTTGCATACATACCAGGCAAGTTCTAGCATCAGCCACACACATAGAATATATTATTATCTCACATACACAAGGCACACGGTCGACTTGATTGGAAGTAATATAGACTCTTGACCCAACAAGTGAAGGAATTGAATCACACAATATCACATAATGAGTCACAACTAGAGCCTAAACGTCTCAATAGTCACGATTGTAGCACATACTCTTGTTATAATCTCATGCTGCCTATCAAAATAATTTCATGCGAAGCTAGAAAAAAATTTGACTCCTAAAAAAAACTTACAAAAAAACAAAAAAACTTTTAAAAAAACAAAGTAAACAAACAAACATAGGTGCAAACAGAGAAGTATAGCATGCGATACCGCCACCCCACACTTAAACGGGACACTGCCCTCAGTGGAAAATAAATACGAAGAACCTGGTTAGTCGGACTCTTCCTCAATGTCGGGGGTCATACCCCCTTCGTCTGAATCATCATAAGAGTCATCGTCAGAGTTCTCCTCCTCGTCAGAATCAGGCAAGCGTCTATCATCATCAGTCGGCACATCATCGTCTAGAGGTTCCTCAAAGTATATGCCCACTCCATACATCTCCCGTGCATGTATGTTCATTGGGTAGTCGTGGTCCAGTTGTTGGAGCTCTTCAGCAGTTGGAACACGTCCACCACTCATCATAGTGAATCGTGTCATTCCATAGAGATGACGGAAGAAACTCTTATCACGAGCTTGTCTCTCCGCAGTAGTAAGGTTGACTCCATGAGTTGTTTCAGCATCTTTGACCTTGGTGAGGTCAACCTTCTTTGGGTTATGTGGGAGTTTGTGGTCAGATGGTTCCTCTTTGATATCCTCCTTCCGCAACATTGTTGTCAACAAATTGCCGAATGTGAAATGGGACTTTTTGTGGAGTCTGGCCTTCCTCATGGTAGATCGAATGATTGGCCCAAAGTTGACAGGGACATTCGTCATCAAAGCATAGACCAAACACACTCTATCTCTCGATATCTTGGTGTATTGAGTCCCAGGAATAAGACATGAGTTGACAATGCGCATCCAGATTCTTGCTTCCCTATTCAGTGGAGCATAGGGGAATGTGTTATGTCGGCCTGTTTCTTTATGTCTGCCCCACCTTGCCATTGATCTACTTCCACAAAGCGTGTGTCGTATCGCACTATAGGGAGGCCTGCTGTACAGCTCTTTGAATGGTGCTGTGTCGACCGAAGATAAGCCAAGAAAAGAGTTGATCCAATCTGCGGTGAGCTGTAACACTTGGCCCCGAATTTTAACTTCATTGCCTGTTGTGTTCGGCGACCAGTTGGCATAAAAATCTCTTGTAAGATCAATATTACACTCTCCCATGTCGCGGAAGATGAAATCCAGCTTCAAAGCCATTAGTTTTGCCAACATTCGCGGCTCCTTCTTTGTAAGGTCTCCTTGTTGATCAAGTCGACGTGCACATACTTTATTTCTTTGTTGCTGCTGTACCATGCTTTGGCTTCTTCCTCAAGAAACCATTTTATTCCGAACATTCTGCGTGGTAGGTGTGCTCAGGATGATTCTCCTTGGTCTTTTCGACTTCTCTTCTTGCCCTTTTGGGACGTGGTAGCCTTCTCGTTGCCTTGCCTTGCTTTAGGTGCCATTGTACCTGAGACTATAAATAATGTAAGTTGCAGCACAATCTCACTTGATACAATCTATATGCAAGCACTAGGGGTACCACCCCACACTTAATTTTGTTACGCAAATCAGTGAGGTGAAAGTAGTCGATTACTTCAGATTACGTCGTCATACGTTTTAGGATTGTATTCTGACAAGAAAATCAGCATTGCATCACGTATTTGAAGCCATTGGACTACTTTCATGGTAGATATAGCAACACTACGACATAGGGGTTACCACATGGAATCGTTATTCTTTCAACAAGCACAACCTCCTAAGTCGATAGGCACTATAATCTTATCCCGATGGCCGGGATAGTCTAACATGTAAGTATCCAAACAACAATCTTAAGCACTATTAATAGCTATATCAATTCAGCAATTATCATAACAATGCTATTGAAACCAAATTCAAGTCGGAAACAAGCCAAGAATTTCCTACGTACATGTTCACTCTCATGATTTTGCAACAACAATCCAAATACATAAACATCACCAACAATCTTATATGATTTAGCAATTCATAATAAACATGGCAACGTAGTACTTATGATAAATAAATGAAGTATAAGAGAGTACTTACTTGCTTGAAACTTGTGGAGATGGTTTTGTGAATTGGAGGAGCAAAAGAAGAAAATTTTGAGAGGATTTGGAAGGTTATGCGGCGCCCTTAGGGTATTTTATAATGTGGTTATGTTATAAAACTAAGTCCCCTTTATATAGGAAGAGTATGGGTCGGGTTATGACCCATTTACAATCGGATTTGGAGATAAAAACACCATATATGCGGCGCATAATACTCGGCATATCAATGACATATGCGGCGCATTGTCTATGGCATAATGGGACATATGCGCCGCATAGTCTATGGCATTTGTAGACATATGCGCCGCATAGTCTATGACATATGAGATACTGAGACCAAATTCCATAGCATAGGCGGCGCATAGTCAAAAGCATACCTAGGAATAGGCGGCGCATAGTGTATAGCACACTAGATTCCGAGACCTTAGGCTATAGGATAGGTCGTGCATCATTTGTGGCCTAGTTTTACCAAGGCCTAGCCTTCCTCGAAGCCTATTTTGACGAGGAAAAGGCTCAATCCATAGCCTTATGCATCACTGTTCCTAACTTACCGACTTTACCATACAATGCGTCCAAATCGTCAATTGAAATCGATCTCCTCGTTGAATACTTCTTGCACCTATATTTGCTCAAAACAAATGAAAACGATTAGTACGATGGGTTGCCTCCCACCAAGCGCCTTAGTTTTGGTCGTGGCACGACTCTTATTTTTGGATTTTCATTAATCAAAAACAAAACAAGTACTAAAAGAAAAACGATAAAATGATAAAATGATAAAACGATAAAACGATAGGTTGCCTCCCATCTAGCGCCTTATTTATTGTCGTGGCTCGACGTAGTAATGTCGAGTACTTAGACTTCGTCGAGTTAAGTGATGGACATGTCATTCATCGAGTCAAGAGGACCGATATATGGCTTAACACGTTGGCCATTCACTTTGAAGACAACACCCTTATTGTCTTCCAATTCGACTACTCCAGACGAGTAGACTTGGATAACCTTAAATGGACCAGACCATTTCGATTTTAACTTACCTGGGAAGAGCTTAAATCTAGAGTTGAAGAGTAGTACCATGTCACCCTTTTGGAAATTTCGTCGAACAATCCGCTGATCATGATACTTCTTCATTCGCTCCTTGTATAAATCCGATCGTTCATATGCATGGAGACGGAATTCATCTAGTTCGTTTAGCTGCTCCAACCTCAGATTCTTCACATCTTCCCAATTCAAGTTGAATCGCTTCAATGCCCACAATGCCTTGTGCTCGAGTTCAAGGGGTAGATGACAAGCCTTTCCATAAACTAGCTGATAAGGTGACATACCAATGGGTGTCTTGAATGCAGTCCTATACGCCCATAGTGCATCATCTAGCTTTCGAGACCAATCCTTCCTATTTGCATTAACCGTCATGGCAAGGATTTGCTTGATCTCACGATTGGAAACCTCAACTTGTCCACTAGTTTGGGGATGATAAGGCGTAGCTACCTTGTGTTGTTTGACACCATACTTGGCCAATACAAATTTGAATAACTTGTTGCAAAAGTGAGATCCTCCATCACTTATGATAGTACGAGGTACTCCAAAGCGAGAGAAGATATTCTTCTTTAAGAATGCTACAACACGCTTTCCTTCGTTGTCGGCCAATGCTACAGCTTCAACCCATTTCAAAACATAATCCACAGCAACCAAGATGTACTTCATTCCAAACGAATTCACGAATGGTCCCATGAAATCAATACCCCACACATCAAAGAGTTCTACCTCAAGAATTTTGGACATGGGCATTTCATGGTGTTTTGAAATAACACCTTGACGTTGGCATTGGTCACACTTTCTCACATAGTCATATGCATCTCTAAATATCGAAGGCCAATAATATCCACTTTGCAATACTTTTCTTGCCGTTCGATTGCCTGCATGATGTCCTCCAACTTGCGAAGTGTGGCATGCTTCCAATATAGTAGGCACTTCTTCATGGGATATACATCGTCGAATGATACCATCAGCACATCTTCAAAACAAATAAGGCTCATCCCAATAGTAGTGCTGAACGTCATGCATAAACTTCCTCCTTTGGTGGTAAGATAAATTAGCGGGTAGCACATTACTCACCACAAAATTTGCAAAGTCGGCATACCATGGTAATTTCTCCATTGTTGTCGCTAATATCTCCTCGTAAGGGAATGCATCATCAATCTAAATTTCAGGTTGCGCCACTTGCTCATTCTCAAGTCTAGATAGGTGATCAGCCACTTGGTTCTCGCAACCCCTTCTATCTTTGACTTTGAAATCAAAATCTTGCAGCAGCAACACCCATCGAATCAACCTTGGTTTTGCATCCTTCTTTGTCATTAGATACCTAAGAGCTGCATGGTCTGTATGAACGATCACCTTAGTACCCAATAGATAGGCGCGAAACTTCTCAAACGCATACACAACCGCTAGGAGCTCTTGTTCAGTAACAGTGTAGTTCCTTTGGGCTTCATTTAGGACCTTACTCACATAGTAGATAGGATGAAATAGTTTCTCCTTTCTCTGTCCAAGAACAACACCAACGGCTACACCACTAGCATCACACATGACTTCGAACGGGAGCGTCCAATCTGGTGCTACCATGATAGGGGCTTCAATGAGTTTTCCTTTAAGGCATTCGAATGCTTTTAAGCAGTCGTCATTAAGGTCAAACTTCACATCTTTCTCCAATAGTTTGCATAATGGACTAGAAATTTTGAAGAAGTCTTTGTTGAATCTACGATAGAACCCAGCATGGCCAAGAAAACTACGAACTCCCTTCACCAAAATTGGAGGCGGTAGCTTCTCAATTATCTCCATTTTTGCGCGATCAACCTCTATTACTCTTTCGGAGATCTTGTGCCCAAGAACGATGCCTTCTTTTACCATGAAGTGGCACTTCTCCCAATTCAGCACAAGGTTGAACTCTACACATCTTTGCAATGCCATGCTCAAGTTTGCCAAACATGCTTCAAAAGACTCACCAACAACTGAAAAGTCGTCCATAAATACCTCCAAAGTGTATTCAACCATATCAGAGAAAATAGACATCATACAACGTTGAAAGGTGGCTGGTGGATTACACAACCTGAATGGCATTCGTTTGAAGGCAAACGTACCATATGGGCATGTAAACGTTGTCTTCTCTTGGTCTTCGGGTGCAATACAAATCTGATTATAGCCTGAATAACCATCCAAGAAGCAAAACCATCCTTTCCCCGCTAATCGATCTAGCATTTGGTCCATAAATGGCATGGGGAAATGATCCTTGAGCGTCCAATAATTCAGCTTGCGGTAGTCCATGCATACTCTCCATCCAGTAACGGGCCTGAGTGGAATAATCTCATTCTTTGCATTCGCGACCACCGTCATACCTTCTTTCTTGGGAACACATTGTACAGGACTTACCCATGTACTATCAGAGATAGGATATACAAATCCTGCGTCTAACCACTTGATAATCTCCTTCTTCACCACTTCTTGCATTGGTGGGTTTAAACGCCTTTGATGTTCAATGGTGGGTGTACACTTTTCTTGAAGCTAAATTTTATGTGTGCAAATCCCAGGTGGAATACCAATAATATCCGCAATGGTCCATCCAATAGCTCTAATATACTTTCGTAAGATTGCAATAAGAGCTGCAACTTGTTGTTCACCCAAATCGGTTGCCACTATGACTGGAAGAGTGTTTCCGCTTCCTAAGAATGCGTACTTCAAATGGCTTGGCAGCTCCTTCAATTCTAACGTGGGTGGTTCTTCAATAGATGGCTTAGCTGGTGGTGTGGGTCGATTCTGGAGATCAAGACCCAGCTTCTTGGGAGTATAGCGATATGTCCCTAATCCCGATAGAGCACAGATATCATCATCAGAAATTTCAGCATCATCATTCTCTCCTTTCATGAGCAAAACCTCCAAAGGATCTTCAAGAATTTGCTCTTATGCAAGTAACTCTTTCTCATCATCAAAGACAACATCAGCCACAGAAAATACACTCAGATCTTTGGGTTGATTCATTGATTTGCAAACATCAAAGCGAACCACTTCGTCATTTATTCGGAATGAAAGCTCATTAGCTCTCAAATCTATGAGCACTCTTCCCGTAGCAAGGAAAGGGCGTCCCAAGATTATGGGAACCTATGAATCTTCTTCACAATCTAAGATGACAAAGTCTGCTGGAAAGATAAATGAAGAAACCTTTACCAAGATATCACATAGAATACCAACCGGTCGTTTTACCGATCTATCCGCCATAACAAGCCTCATATTAGTTGGTGTAGGATCTCCTAACCCCAACTTCTTGTAGTTCGATAATGGCATCAAGTTGATGCTGGCTCCTAAGTCACACAATGCTTTAGCAAAGTTCAAAGATCCGACGGTGCAAGGAATAGTGAAAGCTCCGGGGTCGGCCTTCTTCTGAACTATCGATCGGGTAGCAATTGCACTACAATGATGCACATCATCCTTGAGCTCATAACTTGCTGCCCTCTTTTTAGTCAAAAGATCTTTCATAAACTTCGCATACCAAGGCATTTGTTCAAGTGCCTCTACCAATGGAACATTAATGGTCAGCTGCTTCAACATAGTCATAAATTTGCTGAACTTAGTGTCATCGGCCACCTTCTTCAATCTTTGGGGAAAAGGTGGTGGTGGGTATGAAAGTGTTCTTTTCGTGGTTTTGTTCTCCTCTTGCTTCCATTTTTCCATTTTTTCAGGCTGTACGTCACTAGGTGAAACGTCCTTGACGTTGGGAGTAGTTGTTGCGGCTTCTTCTCCTTTTGTAACGTCAGTAAGTGTGGCATCCATGTCTGTAACTTCGTCAACCACTTGCTTTCCTTTTGCTGAAGTTTCCAGCACCTTACCACTTCTGGTAGTGATGGACATGCATGACCCGTCATTCTTTGGGTTTTGCACAGTATCGTTTGGTAAGGTGCCAGCCTTTCTTTGATTAAATGCTGCTGAAAGTTGGCTCAATTACTGCTCTATTTGCTTGATAGAAGTGGAATGAGAATCAACTAGTTGATTCATGGAGGACAAATCATCAATCACCTCCTTAACTCCTGCGCTCGTTGCTTCCACTCCTTTCAATAACTTAGCCATCATGTCTTCCATACTCCCAGAATTAGATGTAGTGGTATCACGTCTACCAGGGGGAACGTACAAACCACTCTTTTCATTATTTTTCTTCCAACTACCTTGGTCTTTGCTTCCAGATTTATCATAATAGTTCCGACCTTGGTTTCCTTGGGCATTCCCACGGAAACCCCCCTGATTGTTCAAGTAGTTGGCCTCCTCTTCAGAATCATATTCGTCTCTTCCTTTTAGCGCTACAACTTTCACTTTTCCGGTCTTCCCTGATAATAAGTGCTTTGTCAGAAGATCCAATTGTGTTTTCATGTGCGCCATGTCTTGCTCACGTTCTTCTTCTCTTCTTCTTTGGTCTGCAGACATGCCAATAGATAAAGTGGGCTTGCTACCTCAGAATCCCGGGTATGCTAAGCTCTACTTTGCTTTGTCATGCGATCTAGCATATTGCTTGCTTGACCAAAGGTGAGGTCCATGAAAGAACCTCCAGCTGCGTTGTCCACCACTAGTTTAGTTATTGAATTCAAGGCTCTATACAAGATCTCCATGAGGTGAACATTAGTCATGTGATGGTTTGGGCATCTCGCTAGCTTTGTCTTGAACCTCTCCCATGTTTCATGAAGAGCTTCAGAGGGAAGCTGACGAAAGTTGCTGATTTCATCTCTCAATTGAGCCCTTTTGGATGGCGGAAAGAATCTTTCTAGGAAAGCATCTCTCAATTGCCTCCAATTTGTAATAGAATCAGGAGTCAGCCCATTCAACCATAGTGTTGCCTCCCCAGACAGAGACAATGTAAATAGACGTAATTGAATTGCATTCTGACCAACACCAGGATTGTCAAAGGACTTGCATGTAGAAATAAAGTTGATGAGATGCATATTCGGATCATCGCCTTCTAGTCCACCAAATAATCCCTTGAGTTGCAATAACTGAAACATGGTGCTTGTGATGTTGAACTTGGCTCCGGGCGCTAATGGTGGTGGAATTATAGCTCCAGTGGCTCCGGCACCATCAATATCATCATCATCATCGTCAAAAGCTGGCTGCAAAGGTTGGCGATCATATCTATACCGAGATTGTCGACCTCTTCTGTTGGCAGGTGTTGCAGTTTCAGCGACATGCCTTGGGTTTATCAACTCGTCATCACCTAAATCCTCATCGTCAGGGTTTGTTGCTCGCCCAGGATTATCAATGTTTTGTTGTTGTACTTGAGCAGCGGCAAGAGCAGCTAATCTCGTCTGCTCGTGTTGAGCAGCCATCCTGTCGATTTCAGCTTGTGCTTCCATTCTTCTAATTCGTTGCGGTTCTGGATTGATTGGTAGTAACGGTTGACCAAAACTTCTAGTATGGGGCATGCACTAAAGTAAAAACCTGCAAGAAACAAAAACTAAAAGTAAAAGTACGAGAATCTTTGACCAAAGGGTCTAGTAATTATCACGAACTTGATTGACACTCGTATTCCCCGGCAACGGCGCCAATTTTTGATAACGCTCAATCTACAGCTCTCGTTTGAGTGTAAAGCGGTCGTTAGCAAATATAGAACCCAAACTGGGTTGGGTGTCGATCCCACAGGGAATAGCTTGGCCAACAAGTAAGTAAAATTAATAGACTTTTGGTGCAAGTCTCGTAAGAAAGAGGGATTGTTGTTTTGCAAGTAATGTAAACAAAAGGCTGAAAATAATAAAGTAAAAAGAGAGATTGTTACGTTGGTTGTAAGCAATGAGAATTGAAGCGTTGGGGTTATGTCCACCTTTTGAGGTATACATCTCTATTGGCTATGAGTGTGTAGAGTCTTGACATGCAATTGCTTATAGAGAATTGTAGTCGATGGTAAATCCAAGCGTCTCTCGACCTAATCAAGGACTATTTCACTTTAACTCTCTCGAGCTTAAAGCGTGTCTAACGGTATGAATTCTCCAAGAGGTTAGTCCAGTTACGGCACTAGCTTTTTAATAGGAAAGGGTGTCCTACTACCTTGACATTATCTCTTTTCCAGACAAATAACCTTTCTCTCGAACAAGTTAAATGTTAGACTGGCGTATTCTTGCATTTGCAACCGCAAAAAATATAGATTAAGATGAAGAGAATAATGATATAAGCAATATACGTGTCTCGAAATCATGATTTAAAGGTATTTTTAAAGGTAAAATCTATAGGAAATAGTGGGAATATGAGTTTAGAAATTACCCACATGAAAATCAATATTAAAACCCTTAAAAATTGACTTTTTAAAAGCTTGGAGGTCCAAAAATGGATTATTTTTACTGTTCAATAACCGTACATTGCGAATGCGGTCAGCGCTTCACGTTTGTGAGAGTAAATGCTAACCAAACCATTATATTGACATTTACATTTGCTGCTAAGGTTTCATGTTCACAAAGGATAATGAATCAATCTGTCATGTTTGCAATTGCCTCATCTCATTTGCGATGAAGGGCTCTATTGCCCTTTGGAATCGTGGTCACCACCTTGCAATTGCAATAAAGGGTGATTTTACTTTCCATGTTTGTGTAACACCTCAAATATGGTACTCAAAATGCCAAATGGTGCTCATGACCCTAAAGGACCACAAGCTAACCCATGACTGATATCTATAACTGAGCACTGAATAATATACTATAAATATCTAGAATATAAGCTATAAGGCTATAAGGTTTAAAACTGAACTAATACTAAATATAGAACAATTTCTGAAATAGGGTATAATAATACCTAAAATTGAAATAAACTATCTGAACATATGCTGTAGTCTAAAAGCCTCTAAGTTGCCTGAAAATTATGGAGTTGATGGGACATGTCCCCAACTAACTTTGACTACTGAAATAACTATGTACTGAAATAATAAAATAACAAATCATATCATCCTCGAAAGATAAGGACTCACTAATGACTAACTGCTGATATCTGGAATCTATTGATGCTTTAGAAATTGTGTTACTAAACCTATAGTATAAGACACCATAGCACAAATGCGTCAGTACTTTGAATATACTGGTATGAAAGTGAGGTAGGTTGAATGCAAAGAGTTCATATACATGAACAATATTAACTAACTGAATAATATGAATGTGAGAATACATGCATGAATACATAACTGTAACTGAGATCGTGATAACACTGACTTTTGAATTCTGACAAAGTGAATTTATTGATATATGAGTAATAATATTGGGATATTGAATGAATGAGTCTATTGAGTACTGAAGAGCTGATGTCATATTACAGATAAAGAAATAACTATTTTTGACAGTTCTGATTATGAAGAGCTGGTCTGATTGACTGTATCTGATAGTCCTAAAATTGAATAATGATAACATGAGTTTCGTATAATTAATATACTACTAACTGAGTTTGTGATAACATGATTATTGAGTCTGAATACTTTACATGAGTGACTATATCTGTTAGTACTGATACTGATGGAACTAGCTGAGTTCAACATTGTACCGAGTTGACTGTATTTAACAGTCTTGGATTTCTATAGAACTGAACTAAGTTCTATTATCGAGACTAAATCTATAACTGAAACTATGGGAAGTATTTATCTAAATTACATGCCCCTAATACACCATTATGGCATAGTTGGGGTCCAATCTATAATCCCAACCACTGGTAAGGACAAGCTATGGGTGAACCTCATATGACAGTGTCCCCTAAAAAAGAATACTGGGACCCTCATCTGATAGTGTTTATCCACCTCATCAACCTTCATCTGACAGTTTTGATGTCTCAACCTATGCTGGTTACATAGTTCTGGAATGCAAGGATGACTTTTAAGAAGCACACCCTCATCTGACAATATGTGTTCCCATCCTTGGGTCCACTAGGTGCTAATTCCTACTCTTATCTGAATAGACACTGATCATGGATTACTGAACTAAATTGATACTAATTGTATTGTTTAGCAATGATAAATTGAGTTCAATGAGTTTCGTTGATGACAAAATACTACTGAGATCTGAGGACTGATGGAGAGTACTGAAGTTACTGAGATTTCTTGGAATACTGAGGTTATCGAGATTACTGGGTACTGAGATCACTAAAATTACTGGACTACCGAGATTATTGAGATTTCTGAGATTACTAATATTACTGAATGAGACTAGATTGATACTGAGTTTTCCTGAGTCACCTGAGTGACTGAATTCTACTGATCATGGCTTGACTGAGAGTATCGTGAACACATGACACTGGATCTAGGCACACAACTATATTATCGGGTACAAGTACCCCTAGGTATCAATAGCATGAAACTGATAAGACCTAACACTTCTTGAACACATGCCCGATATCAACAATTCATAATATATTAATTTGGGGATTTCATGAAGTACATGGTTATCATAGTCTTGTACATGAATGGGATTGGATATAAGCATGTCATACTTTTATCAACCTAATCTCATGGACATTTCATCAACCATTCATAATGCACACAATATCATGGAAGTCATTCTTAGTCATAGGGTAAAGCATACACTTATCACTTGGGTCACAATTAGGCTATAATGCATAATTTCTATTCTCTTAGGCATTTTTTCAAACACCTAGGATGCATGAATTAGGACATGGACATGACCATCAAATTAATACAACAAAACTCCATATTTCAACTCAATTTCATATGTTTCAGACCATATACTAGCATAGGTTCATGAACAAACATAAGGATTCGAACTTGGGAACCATACAACCATAATCACATGAACATAATCAACCCACAATAAAATATTTACAAGATTTAAAACTTGATTCTTGGGCTTCATGGATGAAAGAAATCCATAAATGAACACTGTGCATACCTTAGTTCTTGATTCTATGAAGATTGACGGAGAGATTCTTGAATTTGAATCCTCAATTGAAAACCCTAGCTTGTTCTTGAGAAAAACCTGAGAGAAACCCTATATTTGGGATAAAATATGACTGAATCACGTATTATTGGGTTTATATAGGATTGAGAAATTAACCCTTTTAACCCTTGGACGTGTATTTTATTTTTGAGAAAATTTTCCAATTTGACAGGCTGGTGCAACGCGGTGCTATCACACTGTGTCATTGGAAATTTCCAACTGGGAACTGGGCTGATGGCACGATGCGGTGAAATCGCATTGCAATAGTAGATGGGACCTGGAAGTTCACCGCGATGCGGTGGTATTGCATTGAGATACTAGGAAAAGGACTATTCTAAATTTGAGCCCTGGAACGACGAGCCATAATCATGGAGGCTCACTGGATTTTGATGATTGCCATTTTGACCTACTCCATGATGCGCTGATAGCTCAGGTGGGACACTAAAATGGCTCTAACTCTTCACCCGGGTGTCGGATTTGGGCAAATTTCGTATCGATGGAAAGCTTATTGAATTTTCCACATTACAAAAAGTGAAAATATTGAAAATACCATATGTATAAAAGTGGATTCATATTTGAATTAAGTATTTGATATTTTTGGGATGATTTTAAGCTAGGTAGAAGTACAGGGTATTACAGTTTCCTTCCAGCGGCCTACATTCACAAAAAAGATACATCTACCATATATTAGCTATGAACCAACCGATTTTGCATGATTTTGAATATTTTGAATGGACCTTCAGGATTCGTTCGTGACCCCAAAAAAGTAAATGATATATGACACTAAGCTAATTTCAATGTTTTGAACTCAATGGAGATTTCATATTTACAAAGAAAAAATATTTTCATAAAATTAACCCTCGAGTCCCTTTTTTTTTATTTTCAAAATAAAGGGTCAAAATGAGATCTAAAAGTCTTAAAACTGAACCAAATCCACTACCAACCTAAATTTAATATTGTAGATATGCTAGCTCAATATATTTTTCCTTTAGACACTCATAACAATAAATTTTGACTATAGTTAATTATATGGCTTCTCAAGCCTCTAAAAGCACAAACTCACAAAACTTATTTTTGATCGCACTGAGTACTGTGCCAACCATCCCTGAACCTCAAAATAAACATGTAAAGACTATAATAAAGGAGAAAATGGTAAAAACACATAGAAATATAAAATTTACAAATTTAGGTCATCATACAAGTTCCCAGAGTTTAGTTTATATCCCGATATGACTTGATTTATTGATTCATCTATTGTGTCACCTGGATGGTCTTTCCAGGTTGGTGTTCCTTGGAGTGTGTCAAGAATTTTTCAAACTTGATAAGTTATTTAGACCTAATAAAGAGGTGTTGGGTAGTTTGAGAGGTCGATCAGGCAAGCAACTGGGGGACTGGTGGTGGAATAAAGAAGTCAAAAGGAAGATGGAGACTAAGAAGGTGGTGTATTCTAAATTAGTAGAGAGCAAGGATAACAAGGAAAAGTGAAAGAATAAGGAGTATAAGTTATCGTGGAAAGTGGCTAATGTAGTGGTTACAAAGGTGAAGAAAGTGGCTTTTAAGATCTTATATATGGCTTTAGAGGAGAGATGTAGGGATAGAAAGTTGTATAGGCTTTCCAAGAATAGGGAGCGGAAGGCTTGTGACCTTGACTAAGTGGAGTGCATCAAGTGGGAGGATGAAAAAGTGTTGGTGGAGGATTTCTTCTGATAATATCTGTAAAACAATATTGATAATACTAATAAAATGGCTAAAAATAACAAGTGAAAACTAACTGACTGTCTGTACTCGTCTGAAAGCCTCTAAACTGTCTGACTGTGAAGTTGATGGGACAAGCCCTCAAATAACTCTGACTAACTAAATAGATGAACTACTAACAAAACTAAATATAAGATATCTCATCCTCTAATAATGAGGACCCACCATGGCCGCTGCTGCACTGGAAAGTCTAAGTATGATCGAGAATTTGAGCATCTGAACCTACGATATAAGACATCATAGCTCAAAAAATGAGTATGTGATTAGTACTTTTAATGTACTAATATTCTAAATGATGTTTGGCTGATATACATGGGTTCACGTGCATGAGTATTCACTGACTGAATGTATCACATGAGGTACTGAGTAAGAATGCATGCAAACTGTAAAGGCTGAGAATGTATGACCAAGCATAAAACAAGTTCTGAAATAGTCTGTAAACTAAAATACTAAAATTTGGTAACTTAATAACTGCTAACCCATATGCTATGGTCAAGCAAGACTGAATAAAATTCTGAACTGAATACTGAAACTGTAGGAGGTATCATCTAACCGACATTCCCTAATTAAGCTAATTGGGGTCCAACCTGTAACCCCAATTATAAGGGTTCTTGTACCATTCCATGGATACTAAGAATGACTATAGAGTCAGTCCTAATCTGGCAGGTGACCCCTGAGATCAATCCTAAACTGGCGGGTGATCCCTGAGAGTGTAAGTCCTAAAGTGGCAGGTGATATATCATAAATTACACTGGATATGTAGTTTTGTAACTTAGGTATTGCTCCTAAGGACATAGTACTAACTGACGAGTGAGCCCCCATGCCCAGGTTCGCTCGGTGCTGAATCCTACTTCCAACTGAAATGACACTGATTACTGAACTAAACTAACTTAACTAGACAAGTAACTGATCTTGATGGCTAACTGAGTGTTAATGCTAATGATTTATCTAAAACTATTCTGAAGCTACTGAAACTAAGTAAACAACTAAATTTTGGGTATTCATAACCCCCAGGACTCGATATCAATGAAAATAGGACCATATTAAGATTTGTAACCATGGAAGGAAGTCATTGTTCATAATTATTCACTTTAGCATCTTATCAAACATATGGGAACTAAGACTCTAACATGGGGATGCTTTTTAAACATGAAAATATAGCACTATCACATGACCAAATCATAAACTGAGGGTTTTATTCTGAATTCGTAGGAACATGATATAGAAATAAAAATATTTAAAACATACTATAATGAATTCCACATGAAATCAGTTAAAAACATAACATAAAAATTGAGTTACCAAGATGTAGCTAAACATACTTTAACTTTAAACTTGTAAGGACTCTTTATATCAAAAAGCTCTTAGAAACATAACAAGGAGTCACTATTCACACCACAATCATTTAGGAATTTCACCATACACTTGAAATTCATAGACTTGAGCATGAGAACGGTCAAAACACGAGGTACTAACATAATTGAAATATTACAAATCTTGGATCTAATGATTTAACATACAAATAACATCATTCAGACGTGTAAGGTTTAATTTCAACAATAATTTCTTGTAAATATTATGTAAAATTGAAAGTCATGGGAGTTCATGGACCAAATTCACAATAACATGTAAATATCATTCTTTTAAACTTAAAATTTGGCTTTTTGGAATCCATGGGTGGGAAGGGCCCATGGATGAACATCTAACATACCTTAAAACTTGAATCTTGAAATAGAACAATTTTCTTGAAAGCTTTCTTGGATTGGAACACTAGAGTTCTTGGTTTTCTTGAAGGAAGGGCTTAAATCTTGAAGAGGCTAGGGTTTTGTGTTCCTGAAGGAGGATTTCACTTTGGGGAAAAATATGATATACGAGTTAAAATTGTTGTTTTGGGGCTATAACCCCATGTTTTGGCAGACTTAATGTGGGGATAAACGACACAAATACCCCATTGGAATAATAACTTATTGGACAAAAATACGCCCAGTGACGCGCCACATCGATCACCCCAATGCGATGGGCGATGCGCTGCATTGCTGGCCAATGTGGTACTCGATGCGACCTAATCATATTTGGTTGCTTTTTTGGTCATCCAAACATACCTCAAATATCATTCAAAAAATTCAAAACTCACCCGAGATGACCTATAGACAACCCTGATCATGAATCAACTTTGAAACCAACTTTTTAGGATAGGAAAACTCGAGAATAAAATCATCAAAGTTTAGAGGCCAATAAAGATGAGACTAGTTCTTCAATTTTAGCTAAATTTTTGAGGTCTTAGGCCTCTCATGTACTCTTTATGAGATTAATTGGACTTAGAAGCATATGGGGTATTACAGGTCTGATTTTTGCCCTTTCTGTCCACAGGTTTCGTAGATAATTCCTTGAAAGGAGAAAGAGGTCTTAGCTGATTTAAATGATCTTGATGAGAAACGTGAGTTGGTTTTAAATAAATTTATTTTACAAAACTTTAGCTTGATCATTTTTTAATGCTATTCAATTGCATTTTTACATTATCAAGCTCTCGTTGAAGTAAGTCAATTTCAATTTGACATGCTTGAATTCCAACTTGACAGTTTCTTTGTTCCTCTTTAAGTTTTCATTTAAGTTGAGCTTCCCAATTTTTCATCTCTTGAGAAAGTTTATTGTATTTATTTATAACTTTTTGAAGCTTATCGGTTATCATATATAAATTAGTCCAAGAATATTACAATAATGACAGTTGTGTGGTTTTACCTCGCTTGATTCACCTTTTGCCAATAAGCACTGCTGGTTTCTTTTGTTTCTTTTTTAGTTTAATCTTCATCACTCTAGGCTCTAAACTTTTTATTTTTACTAGACAATTTTCTTCTTAATTATGGACAATTTTGTTTAGAGTGTCCAGTCCTTCCATAGTGATAGCAGCAATTATCGTTTCTTGTGGAATCATTATTTTTGACTCCTTGGGATATCTGCTGTCTCTATTTCATAATTTGCCTTACTCCTTGATTTATAAGAGTCATTCCTTCGCTATTAGATTTTTCCAAAAAATCTTCCTCTTCAGTTGGTATGAGATTGAAGGCTACTATTTTCTTCTTTTCTTCCTTGTTGTACCTATTGATATAATTTCATTCATATGTAATGAGATTGCCTTGTAACTCATTAGATTTCATGTTGTGAAGGTCTTCATCTTCTAGAATGGTAGGTTTAGTTTTCCATACTTTAGCGAGGCCTTTAACAAGCTTCTAGACTTGCAGTGCGGATAGATCATCCCTAATGATTTTAGTTCACATAAAATTTTACTGAATCTGGCAAACATTGATTTAACATTCTTATTTTCTTCCATTTTGAACAGCTCGTATTCATTGACTAGGGCAACAATCTTTGACTTTTTTGACTTTGGTAGTTCCTTCATAAGTTACCTCCAATTTATCCCACATCTCTTTTGCGGTCTTGTCGTATTCTTCTCCACTTACTTCACAAAGAAGTAAACTTATAGATTGTACATTAGTTTGAATTACCCCTTGTTTCTCTTTGGTGACTTCAAAGTTCTCTAGGTCTTCTATATCTGTACTACTTGACTCCTTGTATTTGTCCTCGTTATCTAATTTTCCTTGAGTTCTGGGATTGGCTTTGGTCCTTTCTTAATGAAAACCCATGCTTGGAAATCATTTGATTGAATGAAGATTCTAAATCTATTCTTCCAATAGGAGTAGTGTTGTCTGTTGAAGTTTGGTGGTCTTGTAGAAGAGTGTCCATCTTGAAGGAGAGCATCGTGAATTTGGTAGTTAGCCATTTGATCTTTTCTCGCATATGATTAAGAAATATTATTGGTGAGACTTGCTATGATACCAATTAAAATTCAAGAAGGGAGAGGGGGTGAATTGAAAATTTCCTTGAGTTGACTGTTGAGTCTTCTCAGTCAACTTGTAAATCAGTATACTTCACAAACCAGATTAGATTTAAATAAATAGATGAGAAAATAAGCAACTTGAAATAAGAACACGATAATTTATACTGGTTTGGAACATCAATGTAATGCCTACTTCCAGTCCCTTGGGTTTCAAAGTTTCCTTACATCTTTTTCAAAGTGGAGCTCGAGTACAATGGTGATGAACAAGTTCTGAAGACTTATTTTATTTTTCAAATCTTGTGACGCTGTCTCGGTTTGTATTACAAAGTTAACTCGATCTTATTCTTTTTATAACTATTGTAGACTAAGAAGTACAAAGATTTGTAAGACTAAGATTGAGACACTCTGAGATTCTTTCTTGAAGTTAAACAAATTCTTCAATCTTTAGTCCTTTCTTTTATATTATTTAGCTTCTCCGGCTTCTTTTCTTCGTACGAAAATCTAAAAGATTTTATCCCAATCAAGGATTTGAATTTATTCATTGGTTGAGGAATGACACCGTATAGTATGTCCATACACGATAATCATACACATCCATATCAGATATGTCCGTGTAGGGGATGTGATCTTTTTCCTATTTTATCCTGTGCTAATTAATGCTCTTCCCAAGTTTAGCTTTGACTATGTTGCTGTTAGATGTTTTCTTCCTTTTTGTGAAATATTCTTGGATATATTTAATTGATTCCATTATTGATGTTATTGCAAGTTTAGCACCGGTCATCTTGCTGTTGGATGCTTACTTCCTTTTGTGAGATATTCTTGGATATCTTGAATTGATTTCTTAGGGATTCTAGAGTCTCTTTTGATATTCTATATCTTTGGTGTATCCTGCAAGTTATTTGTTTATTAGTTTGTCTTTATTAAAACATATAGTAAGAATGTGAGTTTAATATTCTCAAAGGGAAGTATATAGTTTTTATAATGAAAAGGGAATTACTTTTTTCCTCCCAATCTGATGTCCTTAGAAAGGCCTTGATTAAACAACGTAAAGCTTAGGGCTAATTATAAATTTTAATTTATTATATCACATCAATTAAAAAAATCTACGATAAATACATTCATTCTCAAACTGTTATTTAAATAAATTAAGAACTTTTAAAATATATGATAAAAAAAATATTTGGTAAGAATTATATACGTAAAAGATTTGGAGTTGTACGTAAAAGCAAGATTAATTTAGAGCTTCTAATTTTTAAAAGTTGTCCTAATTTGTAAAGGACTCCTACTTATAATGAAGTAAAACAAATATTATGGCTTATTATTATATTTTTTTGTTGAAATCATCTTTCGTTATTTATGTTTTGGATTTAATATAAATTACAAGTTTAGGATTCAATAAAGACTATAAACTATAAGTTTAGGATTACAATCACCAAGTTTCTCTTCTCTTTATCAATTATTTTTCATAGGCATAATGTAGGACAAGGAGTTCCTTCTCTAGATGGGTATTATTTGAAAGATTTGGGTAGAACTTTCCTTCAATATTCAAGAATGATAAACCTAGGCTATGAAATTCCACAAATTAATGATGCATGGATCCTTGACAAATATAAATAAAGATGCATGTGTTTGAAGAAATCTGAAATTTGTAGTGATGAAGAAAGGCTTCAACACTCACACGCCTTGTGGTGGCAAGCTTCAGAGAAGGGTTAATGAACATGCTGCGTTGTTTATTGGAGATGCATATTACTATGATCAAGTATGTTACTTTACATTCCGAAGTAGTCTTAAGTTGTTTATCTTATGGTCGGGTCTATATGTTAGTTTACATTCAGTTGTAGTAGCCATCTAAGACTGTTTATTTTGATTGGTTTTGATTTAAGTCACCTTGTTGAATTCAATATCATTGTCTTTCCTGTCTTTATCTTTTAAATTTCTTTTAGTTAATAGTTTTAAAGGTAATATATAAACAATACATAATCAACAACTGACAATGAATTCTCATCATTTTGAAATCTTTAACTAAGCCATTCTTTTAGTTAATAGTTTTATCAATTGTTATTTTTTAATCATTTTTTTATATATTTCATATTGATTAATGGCTTGACATAATGGACATGTGCAGCGCACATACCCTAAACTAGTTAAATATAATTGTCAAGGAGTACTATAGTGGTTCATGCCTTATGTTTATAAATTCAACAGTTCATTTTGACTATTTGTTTCATTTAAATGTATGCATATGATATATCTCCAAAATATAGTATGATGTTTCTGAAATTGATTGAGGAATACTCATACGAATAGAAGAGAGTCAGAGAAAGAGAAAAGAGAAAAGGAGAGAAAGAGCTTAATTCATTGATTGAATGAGAGTAACTAATGCTTTGTACATCTGCTATACATGTATATATACACACACTGTGTCACAGAGTTATTTCTGACTAACTCTTAACTGACTAACCTGTCTGCTAAGGTGACTAATACATACTACTTTATATCAACATGTAATAACTACAACTCAACATCTCATTTGATCACTTAACACACCTCCTTAAGTTAGGTGTCATAAAGATGTTAGACACATATAACTTTGATGTTAGACCTTTGTTCAAGATATCAACTGGTTGTTCAGTGTTTGAGATGTAATAAGGCTGAGTGTTACCTTTTTGATTTTTTTCTAATGAAATAACAGTCAATCTCTATGTGTTTTGTCCTTTCATAAAACACAGGATTAACAATTATTTGCATTGCTGATTTACTCATAGTAAATATCTTAACAAGTAGTTTAAATTCCATATTTAGCTCATCCAGTAGACCAAGAAACCATGTGATTTCAAAGACAGTAGAAGCCATGTTCGTGTATTCTCCTTCTATAGAACTTTTGGAGATTCTAGTTTACTTCTTTGACTTCTATGCAATAAAAATGTCTCCTAAATTTACCAAATATCTAGATACTGACCTTCTAGTTTGTGTGAAAACTGTCCAATCAACATCATAATAGGCAGTTATTTTTTCAATTTGTTTACTAGATATATGTATACCTTGTCTAGACTAGTTTTTTTTACATATCTTGCTATCCTCATAGTTGCTTCCATAGGTGTTTTCCTTGTCTTTTGGAGGAAATGACTCAATATTTTAATACTAACGGTAATGCTAGGCATAGTGACTATCAATTATAATAGCTTTCCTATCAACCTTTGGTAAGGTCTGATATCATCAGTAAGGGATCCTACATGTTGTTGTCTTTCTTGAGTTCATCATACTCTTTGCTAGTTAGTTTTGTATTAGGTTCCATAGTTGTCAATGCTGGTTTAGCAGCTGATAGCCCAAGATCAGATAGGAGTTTCAACACATACTTCCTTTGATTCATAATGAAGCTTTTTTTATACCTTACAAATTCTATTCCAAGGAAATACTTTAATTTTCCTCGATCTTTCGTTTTGCGTACTTGTTGTAGTGAGTTCTTTGATTTTATTATCAAATTTAGGCTATTTCCAATGATTAGTAGGTCATCTACATAGATAAGGATTATCATAGTTTCTTCTTCATTTTTCCTTATGAACAATGAGTGATCAAACTAACTTTGTTTGAACCTTAACTTAAGTAAAGCATCTCTTAGTTGGGCATTCTATTCTCTATATTCTTTCTTAAGTCCATACAAGGACTTTCTGAGTCTGCATATTTATTTAGTCACCCCTGGATCACAAAACATTATGGAAGATACATATATATCTCATCATGTTAAGTCCCCTTGAAGTGATTCATTATAGACATCCATTTGATGCACATACCACTACTTTGAGGATATAATAGCTAAGATTTTCCTCAATGTTATCATCTTTACCACATGGGAAAAGTTCTCTTGATAGTTATACTTTCTTGTTTAATATATCCCTTGGTAATAAGTCTTGACTTAAACCTTTCAATTTCTCCTAAAGCCTTATACTTTATCTTAAATATCCATCTGTAGCCAATAGATTTATTGCCAGCTTGTAGTTTAGTGATTGTCAATGTGTTGTCGATTTGTAGAGTCTCTATCTCTTCCTTCATAGCTTCTATCTGCCTAGGATCCTTAGTTGTTTCTTCTTAGGTCTTAGGTTTTGTAACAACAAACAAAAGAGATAAGTAACTTTAATATTTAGTAGATACGTTATCATAAGAGATATATTTAACAATATTTTGAGGATGTTCATGATGACCTGAGTGCAGTGAAATGAAATCTTGCATCCATATTAGAGGTTTTCTGGTTCTAGAGGAAGTTCTAGTTGGTATAACAACACTTGACTAAGTTCCATCTATGTTGGAATGTCCACTGTTTGATATTGTTACTCCATGGTCTGGAGTATGATAAGTAGTTTGTATTTGTGAGCTATCTAAACCATGAGTAGATGTAGTATTCCTATCCATGTCATATAAACCAGCAGTAGGAAAGTTAGTATGTATAACTTAAGGTGCATGAGAAGTAGTATTCAGGTCTTCAAAAGTAAGACTCTTAGTATTTTTGAAGAGAGGTGGTTCAACCATTTTGTTCTTGAAAGGAAATTCAGATTCTTTGAAGATAACATCTCTATGTAAAAAGAAGGATTGACAATTTAAGTCATACAAAAGATATCCCTTTTGTGTTTCTGAGTACCCCATAAACACAACTTGTCTGCTTCTACCTAAGAGTTTTTCATCTTGAGTTAGGACCTTTTCATAGCAAAGACAACCTAGAATGCTCAAGTGCATGAGAGAAGGTTTTCTCTTATATAGTTTTTCGTAAGGATAGGTACTAATAATAGATGAAGGCATTCTATTTTTAAGGTATACAACAACAAGTACACATTGATCCTAAAACTCGATGGGAATGTTTGCTTGAAGTCTAAGAGCTCTTGTTACTTCTAAGATGTGTCTATGTTTTCTCTAAGCTACACAGTTCTGCTGAGGGGAATATACACGCGTTCTTTGATGAATGATGCCTAATTCAATAAATTTATCAATACAAATTTTATTAACAAATTCTGAATCATTATCAATTCTACACATCTTTATTGTTTGACTGTACTGAGTATGTACAAAAGAAAGAAAATATTGAATAACAACATACACATCTAATTTCAATCTTAGCAAGTAAATCGAAGTCATTCTAAAATAGTCATCAACTATAGTCAAGAAATACTTGTAACCTTTAATAGTAACGGTTTTATAGGTCCCCATACATCCATATAAACTAGTTCAAAACAATTGTTACTTCTTATGTAGCTTGCAAGAAATGGAATTCTACTTTATTTAGCATAAGGACAGATAAAACATTTATCAATAATTTCTTTAATATCTTGTTTTATTTTAGGTATCAATTTGTTGACTACAAATAAGGATACATGTCCAAACCTCAGATGCCAGAGATTAATATCCAACTAATTTAGAAATTGTTTTTCCTTAGTAGTTCTAGATGCCAGTATTTTATCAAAGTTGGAAGTAGTGTGCTCATGCTGATTAAGTAGGTAAAGGCTATCTTCTCATATACCAATCTCCTTTACCTTCGCACTTGAGAGATCCTGAAATATAAAAATGCCAGGATAGAACAAAACAATACAGTGTAGTTCTTTAGAAGCCTTGTATAATGATAATAAGCTAAATCTAAACTGAGGTAAATGAAAGTGTAACACTCTGAGTCTGTACCCCAGACACTACACTGTGCTGACGACCCTGAAGGACCATAAGCTAACCCATGACTTATATCTGCTGTGCGCATTGAATAATAATACTGAAAATAATAGGGAAAATAGGCTGAATTGCCATAAGGTTCAAAATCTGAATACTGATAAAGAATATCAACTATAATAATAATATGCAAAACTAAATACTATCTGATAGTGTATTCTGAAAAGCCTCTAACTAAACTGTCTGAATGTGAAGTTGATGGGACAAACCCCCAACTAACTCTGACTACTGATATGATGAAGCTACTAAAAATACTAAAATAACTGCATATCCTCGAGAGATGAGGACTCATTGCTGAATCTGATATTGCTAGATGAATTTGAATCTGTCTATGTACAGTTAGGAATCTGAGCGCCCGAACCTATGATATGAGACATTATAGCACATAGAAAGAGTATGTGTTAGTACGTGGAATGTACTAGTATACTAAATGAGGTAAGGCTGAATGCAAGGGATCATATGTATGAACAATAACTAACTAAATGATATAGTGTAACTAAATTTGAGAGTACATAGATAACTAAAACTGCTATAAATATTGAGTATGCAATACTGTGCATATGCGTGTATACTGTAACTGAGATTTTACTAAAATTGAGTTTTGAGTTTTGATAATCAAGTAACTGATAGCTGCGATTACTAATAATTAAGTTACTGAAATTGATTGACTGTATCTAACAGTCCTGATTCTATAGAACTAAACAAATTTCTCTACTGAGACTGAAACAGAAATTGTAGGAAGTAATCATCTAACCTACATGAACCTTTTTTTAAAATATTTGGGGTCCAACCTATAACCTCAGTTGAAAGGGTGTTAGTACCATGCCACGGGTAAAGATAAGCTAAAGAGTTACCTTCATCTGATAGGTACTCTAATGAGAACGGTGGTACCCTCAACTGAAAGGTTAAAACACCTCATCAACCCTCAACTATAAGGTTAAAGTCTCAACCTATGCTGGCTACGTAGTTTTGGAATGCAAGGACTACTTCTAAGGATCACACACTCTATTTGCAGGTAAGTCCCCATCCTTTGGTTCACTTAATAATGAATTCTACTCCCAACTGAATAGACACTAAACGGATTATACTGAGCTAAACTAGATTGATACTGAGTTTAACTGAGTTTTGTAACTGACTGAGCTTACTGGGTTTTGTAACTAACTATGTTTACTAATTGTGACACTACTGAGACTATTCTATAACTACTGTAGCTCAAGATAAATAATTAGATTTTTGAGTATTAGATACCCCCAGGACTCGATAACATGAAAGTAAAGCATAGAATGATCTTGAAAAACCTAACAATGTCCACTTGTTTAATTCATTCATAAAGATATTTTATCAAACACTTGTAGGCCATAAACATATACATGGTTGGGAAGCCATAATGACATGTCAAGATTCAACTATCTACTTCACATAGGCATTTTAGCAAATAATTGGGGAGCATGGATTATTTCACATGATAATGGCCAACACATGAACATCATGAATACAAAACTCAATGTCAAATTTAAGGGTTTAGTATGCAATGCATATAATTCATCACATAAACTATTTTAATTTCATGAGACTTATAATAAATCATGGATTGAAACCCAACTAATATCACCAATATGAATACAATCAATTTTAAGCATGAAATTCATAATTTTCAGATCTTGTAAGTTTAAAAAAGGATTCTTGGATTCTATGGGTGAAAGGAACCCATAGATGAACACCTAACATACCTGAATTGATAAGTTCTTGGAGTTCTTGGTGAGTTTCTTGAGATTTGCTCTTGATTGCTTGAAGATTAGGGTTTGCTAATTGAGAGAGAACTTGTTGATTTTGGATAAAAGTTAATAAATAAAGGGTTTAAAATGTTTTTAGGGATTAAATCCCATATCTGGGCGTATTAAAATCATGGGAAAAGACTAGTTTAACCTTGGACAAAAATTTTAATTTTTGTCAAAATTTTCCGACCTGGGCCCTTGGCACGACACGGTACTATCGCGCCATGTCACTAGAAATCAACAATTGGGAAATGAGGGCTTGGAGCGATGTGGTAAAATTGTAGCACCCCACTAATTTTGAATTTTAGACTCAACACGACGTGGTGGAATCGTGGAGCTTCACTGGAAATGGACAATTCTGAAAATGCTGCATGTCACAATGCGCTATGATTACAATGGAACACTGGAAAGTGAAAATTTGCATTTGGCATGCCTCTACAATGCGTTGATATCCTAGGTGGTACACTGTCTTACAAAAATGGCTCTAAATCTTCTCCCGGTTATCGAATTTGGGAAAATTTTATATTGTTCGAAAGTTGACTGAATTTCCTACGCAATCATAAGCTCTAAACTAAAAAATACTGAGTATTTTAAAAATTTACATGGGATAAGTCATCTACTGAGAGTTAAATTAAGCTAGGAAAATATGGGGGATTACAATATCTCCTCCTTAGGAAAATTTGTCCTCGAATGACATTGATTAAGCTGAGAAATATTGATAGGCTAAGTTTACACACTGAACATGCATATTTAATGCATGGAATACATGATTGAAATTACTGATAAGCTGAGTTTTCTTACTGAACATGCATATCTGATGCATTATCACTAGACTGAACTGATTTATGAATGCATGATTGAATATGCAACGGTAAAGAATACCAAGTTTATAACAGATAACGCTCAATCTACAGCTCTCGTAGGAGTGTAAAGCGGTCGTTAGCAAATATAGAACCCAACCTGGGTTGGGTATCGATCCCACAGAGAATAGCTTGGTCAACAAGTAAGTGAAATTATTAGACTTTTGATGCAAGTCTCGTAAGAATGGGGGGATTGTAATAAGTAACCAAAGCAATGAAATAAAATCTGAAAATAATAAAGTAAAAAGAGAGTATTTCGTAGGTTGTGAAACAATGAGAATTGAGGCGTTGGGGTTATGTCCACCTTCAGAAGTATACGTCTCTATTGGCTATGAGTGTGTAGAGTCTTGACATGCAATTGCTTATAGAGAATTGTAGTCGATGGTAAATCCAAGCATCTCTCGACCTAAACAAGGACTATTTCACTTTAACTCTCTCGAGCTTAAAGTGTGTCTAGCGGTACAAATTCTCCAAGAGGTTAGTCCAGGTACGGCACTAGCTTTTTAATAGGAAAGGGTGTCCTACTACCTTGACATTATCTCTTTTCCAGACAAATAACCTTTCTCTCGAACAAGTTAAATGTTAGACTGGCGTTGGTCTATGCGTCTTCTTTTCTAGACAAATAACCTTTCTCTCGAACAGGTTAGATGTTAGAATGGCGTGTTCTTGTGTTTGAACCGCAAAGAATGTAGGTTTAAGATGAAGAGAATAATGATATAAGCAATATACTTGTCTTGAACTCACAAGCTCATAGCAATAGATAGTAACTCATTCGGCTTCCATAACCCCAACTAAGAGGTTTAGTTACCCATGAATGCGAAGGATATCACGTTTTGCATGGTGGATGGCGTGAATAGTAGGTGTTTGGCGTGTGGTTTTGGTGATTCCGTAGCAAGTAACGATTCTCTTGTTGTGGAATTTAAGAATAGAAGAATGAAGAATTAAGAATGTATTGTAGGAAGATGTCTTAAGTGAAGAGTTAATTGAATTGTAAGAATGTGATTAAAAAATCTCTAACATGATAGGGTATTTATAATACTCCTATCCTACTCCTACTAAGCTAATGAAATAAATAACCAAATCCTAATATACTAATGAAATCCTTGACCCAAATGTACTAGGGTAAGGTTACAAAATTATAATCCAAATAGAATAATGAAACACATAACCTAATTGCACTAGGTTAATGTATTATGGCAAAAATCCAGCTTTGTGTCTGTAAGTCCCCAAAGTCTTCAGAAATGTTTTAGCCCGGGACAGATTTTCCATGCAGCAGATTTAGTCCTGTATGCGTCCAGCTCCTTTCCATCTCGTTTGTGAGCTTTCTTTTGCGTCAAGTAAGCCATAAATTGCTGTATTTTGCATCATTTATACCTGAAACTTTCCTAATCATATTTGTTAGCTCATTTACAGGAAAAAGGACTAAAAGTGTATGAAATAGATAATTAGTTCTCAAAACTAGGCTAAAATATGGGCAAAATATATTGATATAGGCGCGTAAATTCGCCTATCATCAACACCCCACACTTAGAGCTTTGTTCGTCCTCGAACAACATATCATGTCCTTCTAAGCATCGACTTAAGGTTTTTACAGAAACAACACAAAACATTCTTCAAGACAAGCACAACAATTATCAACAAAGAGTAGCTTTCTGATTATAAGTAGAAACAGTTTAACCTCAAGCATAGACTCGTGATGGTGATCAACTCGCATGCAAACGTTAAGGTACATAGAATCATATACAACTATCCAAAACTCATCAACCATGTGTGTCTCACAATATAGTACCCATAATCACTCACAAATATAGCATATTTTTCAAACATGGGTATCAAAGTGTCCTTGCTCTCACTCTCACAAAGAATTCATATGTAGCAACTAATGACCATAAGCTTGCCCTTAATGTAGTACTCTACTAAATGTCGGAATGTTAAGATTAGGATCAAGTAGGTCTTTTGATGGTTGTAATGTAGGCTAAGGGACGGGTAGGATCAACTATTTTGGCCAGAAATAGTGACTAAGTTCCTAAGCACTTTAATACATCACATTGTATCATTGACACTTTTTTTTTTCTTTCAACCTTTCTTCTTTTTTTTTTCTTCTACCACCCTTGTTCTCCTCTTTTGTTTTTCAAATTTAAGAACAACTCACTTTTCAGCTTTCTTTTCCTTTTTCTTTTCACGACATACCTCTTATGATAGCATTTTTCATAACACATTCAAGAACCATTCCAATTTAAAGCTTCATACTCACCCAATTTCCTCTTATGTTGTCACATGACTTATTCACTTTAAAGCACTTAGGAATTTGGATCAAATTACGGTCTTGAAAAAAATGGATTAGGCTTACATACAAGGTTGTCAAAGAAATAGGCTAAAGGCTCAAAAGGGTTTAACTAGGATGATTTACATGGGTAGGAAAAACTGATGGTAAACAAATATAGGTTGCCAGAGAAATGCCTAAATCATATCCTAAACTTACATTCCTTATTTTCGCTTTGCATACATACCAGGCAAGTTCTAGCATCAGCCACAAACATAGAATATACTATTATCTCACACACACAAGGCACATGGTCGACTTGATTGGTAGTAATATAGACTCTCGACCCAACAAGTGAAGGAATCGAATCACACAATATCACATGATGAGTCACAACTAGAGCCTAAATGTCTCAATAGTCACAATTGTAGCACATACTCTTGTTCTAATCTCATGCTGCCTATCAAAATAATTTCATGCGTAGCTAGAAAAATTTTACTCTTAAAAAATAAAAAAATAAAAAAAAACGTCACACGAAAAAAAATCACAAAAAAATAAAAAATTTGGACTCAAAACAAAATAAACAAGAGCAAACATACAAACATAGCATGCAGATTCTGCCGACACCCCACACTTAGACTAGACACTGCCCTCAGTGGAAAATAAAGTCGAAGAACCTGATTAGTCGGACTCTTCCTCAATGTCGGGGGTCATACCCCCTTCGTCCGAGTCATCGTAAGAGTCATCGTCAGAGTTCTCCTCAGCATCAGAATCAGGCAAGCGTCTATCATCATCAGTTGGCACGTCATCATCAAGAGGTTCCTCGAAATAGACTCCCACTCCACACATCTCCCGGGCATGTCTGTTCATTGGGTAGTCGTGGTCCAGCTGTTGGAGCTCTTCAGCAGTTGGAATACGTCCACCACTCATCATAGTGAATCGTGTCATGCCATAAAGATGACGGAAGAAACTCTCGTCACGAGCGTGTCTCTCCGCAGTGGTAAGGTTGACTCCATGCGTGGTTTCAGCATCTTTGACCTTGGTGAGGTCAACCTTCTTTGGGGTATGTGGGAGTTTGTGGTCAGCTGGTTCCTCTTCTATATCCTCCTTCCGCAACATTGCTGTCAACAAATTGCCGAATGTGAAATGGGACCTGCTGTGGAGTCTGGCTTTTCTCATGGTCGATCGAATGATTGCCCCAAAGTTGATAGGGACATTTGTCATCAATGCATAAACCAGACACACTCTATCTCTCGATATCTTTGTGTATTGCGTCCCAGGAATGAGGCATGAGTTGACAATGCGCATCCAGATTCTTGCTTCCCTATTTAGTGGAGCATAGGGGAATGTGTTGTGACGGCCTGTTTCCTTATGTCTGCCCCATCTTGCCATCGATCTGCTTCCACAAAGCGTGTGTCTTATAGCTCTGTAAGGAGGCCTGCTGTACAGCTCTTTGTATGGTGCAGTGTCGACCGAAGGTAGGCCTAGAAACGAGTTGATCCAATCCGCTGTAAGCTGTAACACTTGGCCCCGAATTTTGACTTCGTTGCCTGTTGTGTTTGGCGACCAGTTGGCATAAAACTCTCTTGTCAAGTCAAGATTGCACTCTCCCATGTCACGGAAGATGAAATCCAGCTTCAAAGCCATTATCTTAGCCAACAGTTGCGGCTCCTTCTTTGCTAAGGTCTCCTTGTTGATTAAGTCGACGTGCACATATTTCTTTTCTTTGTTGCTGCTGTACCATGCCTTGGCTTCTTCCTCAAGAACCCATTTGATTCCGAACATTCTGCGTGGTAGGTGTGCGGAAGATGATTCGCCTTGGTCTTTTCGGCTTCTCTTTTTGTCCTTGCGGGTCGTGGTAGCCTTCTCCTTGCCTTGCCTTGCTTTCGGTGCCATTGAACCTGAGACTAGAAATAATGTTAGATGCAGCACAATCGCACTTTAGACAATCTATATGCAAGCATTAGGGGTACCACCCCACACTTAATCTTGTTGGCACAAATCGGTGAAGTGAACGTGGTCGAGTACTCAGACGTCGTCGACATACGTCTTAGGATTGTATTCCGACAAGAAAATCAGTATTACATCACTCATGAGCAGCCATTTGGACGACTTGAATGGTGTATATAGCAACGTTACAACATAGGGGTTACCACATGGAATTGCTATTCAAACAACAAACACCTCCACCTAAGTCGATAGTCACTATAACCTTATCCCGATGGCCGGGATGGTTAATCATGCAAGCATCCAAACAACACTCTCAATCAATATTCATGGCCACATATGTTCAGCAAGTATCACAACAATGCCATTGAAACAAAATTCAAGTCGGAAACAAGTCATGAATTCCATACGTATATAATCAATCACACGATTTTGCAACAATTATCCACACACATGAACATCACCACCAATCTCTCATGAGTTAGCATTTTATAATAAGCATAGTAAAGTAGTACTTACGATAAATAGATGAAGAATAAGAGAGCACTTACTTGCTTGAAGATTGTGGAGAAGTTGTTGTGGATTGGAAGAACAAAGGAAGAAAAATTTGAGAGGATTTGGGATGATATGTGGCGCCTTTAGGGTTACTTCTAATGTGTTTGTGATAAAAAACCAAGTCCCCTTTATATAGGAGGAGTATGGGTCGGGTTATGACCCATTTACAATCGGATTTGGGGACAAAATCACCCTATATGCGGCGCATATCCCTCGGCATATCACATGTATATGCGGCGCATTGTCCATGGCATAATGGGACATATGCGCCGCACATAGTATGGCATATATAGGCATATGCGGCGCATATGGTATGGCATTTGGTCTCAGTATCTCAAATGCCATAGCATAGGCGGCGCATAGTCAAAAGCACACCTAGGAATAGGCGGCGCATAGTGTATTGCACACTAGATTCCGAGTCCTTAGGCTATAGAATAGGTTGTGCATCGTTCGTGACCTATTTTTACCAAGGCCTAGCCTTTCTCGAAGCCTATTATGACGTGAGAAAGGCTCAATCCATAGCCTTATGCATCACCATTCCTAACTTACCGACTTTACCATACAATGCGACCAAATCGTCAATTGAAATCAATCTCCTCGTTGCATACTTCTTACACCTATATTTGCTCAAACAAATGAAAACGATTAGTACGATGGGTTGCCTCCCACCAAGCGCCTTAGTTTTGGTCGTGGCACGACTCTTATTTTTGGATTTTCATTTATCAAAAAGAAAAAAATACTAAAACGACAAAACGATAAAACAATAAAACGAAGGGTTGCCTCCCATCTAGCGCCTTATTTATTGTCGTGGCTCGACGTAGTAATCTCGAGTACTTAGACTTCGTCGAGATAAGTGATGGCCATGTCATTCATCGAGTCAAGAGGACCGATATATGGCTTAACACGTTGGCCATTCACCTTGAAGATAACACCCTCATTATTTTCCAATTCGACTACTCCAGACGAGTAGACGTGGGTGACTTTAAATGGACCAGACCACTTTGATTTTAACTTACCTGGGAAGAGCTTGAATCTGGAGTTAAAGAGTAGTACCATGTCACCTTTTTGGAAGTGTCGTCGAACAATCCGCTGATCGTGATACTTCTTCATCCGCTCCTTGTATAAATCTGATCTTTCATATGCATGGAGACGGAATTCATCTAGCTCGTTCAGCTGCTCCAACATCAGGTTCTTCACATCATCCCAATTCAGATTCAAGTGCTTCAATGCCCATAATGCCTTGTATTCAAGCTCGATGGGTAGATGACAAGCCTTCCCATAAACTAGCTGATAAGGTGACATACCAATGGGTGTCTTGAATGCAGTCCTATACGCCCATAGTGCATCATCTAGCTTCCGAGACCAATCCTTCCGATTCGCATTGACCGTCTTGGCAAGGATTTGCTTGATCTCACGATTGGAAACCTCTACTTGTCCACTAGTTTGGGGATGATAAGGCGTAGCTACCTTGTGTTGCTTGACTCCATACTTGGCCAATACAGATTTGAATAGCTTGTTGCAGAAGTGAGATCCTCCATCACTTATGATAGTACGAGGTACCCCAAAGCGAGAGAAGATATTCTTCTTTAAAAACGCTACAACACGCTTTCCTTCATTATCGGCCAATGCTACAGCTTCAACCCATTTCGACACATAATCCACAGCAACCAAGATGTACTTCATTCCAAACGAATTCACGAATGGTCCCATGAAATCAATACCCCATACATCAAAGAGTTCTACCTCCAGAATTTTGGACATGGGCATTTCATGGTGTTTTGAAATAGCACCTTGACGTTGGCATTGGTCACACCTTCTCACATAGTCGTGTGCATCTCTGAATATTGTAGGCCAATAATAACCACTTTGCAAGACTTTTCTTGCTGTTCGATTCCCTGCATGATGGCCTCCAACTTGCGAAGTGTGGCATGCTTCTAATATAGTGGGCACTTCTTCATGGGATATACATCGTCGAATGATACCATCCGCGCATCTTCGAAACAAATAAGGCTCATCCCAATAATAGTGCTGAACGTCATGCATAAACTTCCTCCTCTGGTGGTAAGATAAATTGGAAGGTAACACATTACTCACCACGAAATTTGCAAAGTCGGCATACCATGGTAAGTTCTCCATTGTTGTCGCTAGTATCTCCTCGTCAGGGAATGCATCGCCAATCTGATTTTCTGATTGCGCCACATACTCATTCTCAAGTCTAGATAGGTGATCAGCCACTTGGTTCTCGCAACCTCTTCTATCTTTGACTTCGAAATCAAACTCTTGCAGCAGCAACACCCATCGAATCAGCCTTGGTTTTGCATCCTTCTTTGTCATTAGATACCTAAGAGCTGCATGGTCTGTATGAACGATCACTTTAGTACCTAATAGGTAGGCGCGAAACTTCTCAAACGCATACACAACCGCTAATAGCTCTTGTTCAGTGACGGTGTAGTTCCTTTGGGCTTCATTGAGGACCTTACTCGCATAGTAGATAGGATGAAATAATTTCTCCTTTCTCTGTCCAAGAACAGCACCGACGGCTACACCACTAGCATCACACATGACTTCGAATGGGAGCGTCCAATCTGGTGTTACCATGTTAGGGGCTTCAATGAGTTTTTCTTTAAGGCATTCAAATGCCTTTAAGCAATCATCATTAAAGTCAAACTTCGCATCTTTCTCCAATAGCTTGCACAATGGACTAGAAATTTTGGAGAAGTCTTTGATGAATCTACGATAAAACCCAGCATGGCCAAGAAAACTACGAACTCCCTTCACCGAAATTGGAGGTGGTAGCTTCTCAATTACCTCTATTTTGGCGCGATCAACCTCTATTCCTCTTTCGGAGATCTTGTGCCCAAGAACAATTCCTTCTTTTACCATGAAGTGGCACTTCTCCCAATTCAGCACAAGGTTGAACTCTACACATCTTTGTAATGCCATGCTTAAATTCACCAAACATGCTTCGAAAGACTCCCCAACAACTGAAAAGTCGTCCATAAATACCTCCAAAGTGTCTTCTACCATATCAGAGAAAATAGACATCATACATCGCTGAAAGGTGGCTGGTGCGTTACATAACCCGAATGGCATACGTTTGAAGGCAAACGTACCATATGGGCATGTAAACGTTGTCTTCTCTTGGTCTTCTGGTGCAATAAAAATCTGATTATAACCTGAATAACCATCAAGAAAGCAAAACCATCCTTTTCCCGCTAATCGATCTAGCATTTGGTCCATAAATGGCATGGGGAAGTGATCCTTGAGAGTCCAAGAATTCAGCTTGCGGTAGTCCATGCATACTCTCCATCCAGTGACGGGCCTGAGTGGAATAAGCTCATTCTTTGCATTCGCAACCACCGTCATACCTCCTTTCTTGGGAACACATTGTACTGGGCTTACCCATGTACTATCAGAAATAGGATACACAACTCCTGCGTCTAACCACTTGATAATCTCCTTCTTCACCACCTCTTGCATTGGTGGGTTTAGACGTCTTTGGTGTTCGATGGTGGGTGTGCACTTTTCTTGGAGCTGAATTTTATGAGTGCAAATCCCAGGTGGAATACCAAGGATATTCGCAATGGTCCATCCAATAGCTCTAATATACTTGCGTAAAATTGCAATAAGAGCTGCAACTTGTTGCTCACCTAAATCGGCTGCCACTATGACTGGAAGAGTGTTTCCGCTTCCTAAGAATGCATACTTCAAATGGCTTGGCAGCTCCTTTAATTCTAATGTGGGTGGTTCTTCAATAGATGGCTTAGCTGGTGGTGTGGGTCGATTCTTGAGATCAAGATCCAGCTTCTTAGGAGGATAGCGATATGCTCCTAATCCCGATAGAGCACAAATATCATCTTCAGAAATTTCAGCATCATCATCATCTTCTTCCATGAGCAAAACCTCCAAAGGATCATCAAGAATTTGCTCTTCAGCAAGTAACTCATCCTCGTCATCAACGACAACATCAGCCACAGAAAATACGCTTAGATCTTTGGGTTGCTTCATTGATTTGCAAACATCAAAGCGCACCACTTCATCATTTATTCGGAATGAAAGCTCATTAGCTCTCAAATCTATGAGCACACTTCCCGTAGCAAGGAAAGGGCGTCCCAAGATTATGGGAACCTCTGAATCTGCTTCGCAATCCAAGATGACAAAGTCTGCTGGAAATATGAATGAAGATACCTTCACCAAGACATCGCATAGAATACCAACCGGTCGTTTTACCGACCTATCCGCCATAACAAGCTTCATATTAGTTGGTGTAGGATCTCCTAACCCCAACTTCTTGTAGATTGATAATGGCATCAAGTTGATGCTGGCTCCTAAGTCACATAATGCTTTAGCAAAGTCCAAAGATCCGACGGTGCAAGGAATAGTGAAAGCTCCGGGGTCGGCCTTCTTCTGAACTATGGATCGGGTAGCTATTGCACTACAATGATGCACATCTTCTTTCAGCTCATAGCTTGATGCCCTCTTTTTAGTCAAAAGATCTTTCATAAACTTCGCATACCCAGGCATTTGTTCAAGTGCCTCTACCAATGGGACATTAATAGTTAGCTGCTTCAACATGGTCATAAATTTGCTGAACTTAGTGTCATCGGCCACCTTCTTCAATCTTTGTGGAAAAGGTGGTGGTGGGTATGGAAGTGTTCTTTCCATGGCTTTCTTCTCCTCTTGCTTCCGTTTATTATTTTTTTCAGGCTGCACGTCACTAGGCAACACGTCCTTGACGTTGGAAGTGGATATTGCGGCGTCTTCCCTAGTGGCGTCACTAGGCGTGGCGTCCATGTCTGCTGTTCTGTCAACTACTTGCTTGCCTTCTGCTGAAGTTTCCAGCACCTTACCACTCCTCGTAGTGATGGCCATGCATGACCCATCAGTCCTTGGATTTTGCACAGTATCGCTAGGCAAGGTGCCGGCTTTTCTTTGGTTGAGTGCTGCTGAAAGTTGACTGAATTGCTGCTCTAGTTGCTTGATAGAAGTGGAATGAGAATCAACTAATTGCTTCATGGAGGCCAAATCGTCAATCACCTCCTTAACTCCCGCGCTCGTCGCTTCCACTCCTTTCAATAACTTAGCCATCATGTCTTCCATAGAATTAGATGTGGTGGTATCACGTCTACCAGGGGGAACGTACAAACCACTATTTTTATTATTTTTCTTCCAACTACCTTGGTCTTTACCTCCAGATTTATCATAATAGTTCCGACCTTGGTTTCCTTGGGCATTCCCACGGAAACCACCCTGATTGTTCAAGTAGTTGGCCTCCTCTTCTGAATCAGATTCGTCTCTTCCTTTTGACGCAATAGATTTCACTTTTTCAGTCTTCCCCAATAGATGCTTTGTAAGAAGATCCATTTGGGTTTTCATGTGCGCCATATCTTGATCACGTTCTTCTTCTCTTCTTCTTTGGTCTGCAGACATGCCAATAGATAAAGTGGGGCTTGCTACCTCAGAATCCCTGGTATGCCAAGCTCTACTTTGTTTCGTCATACGATCTAGCATGTTGCTTGCTTGACCAAAGGTGAGGTCCATAAAAGAACCTCCAGCTGCGTTGTCCACCACTGGTTTAGTTACTGAATTCAGGGCTCTATACAAGATCTCCATCAAGTGGACATTGGTCATGTGATGGTTTGGGCATCTCGCTAGCTTTGTCTTGAACCTCTCCCATGTTTCGTGAAGAGCTTCAGATGGAAGCTGACGAAAGTTGCTGATTTCATCTCTCAATTGAGCCCTCTTGGATGGCGGAAAGAATCTTTCTAGGAAAGCGTCTCTCAATTGCCTCCAATTTGTAATAGAATCAGGAGTCAGCCCATTCAACCATAATGTTGCCTCCCCAGACAGAGACAATGGAAATAGACGTAATCGAATAGCATTCTGACCAACACCAGGATTGTCAAAAGACTTGCATGTAGAAATAAAGTTGATGAGATGCATATTCGGATCATCGCCTGCTAGTCCACCAAATAATCCCTTGAGTTGCAATAACTGAATCATGGTGATTGTGATGTTGAACTTGGCTCCGGGCGCTAATGGTGGTGGAATTATAGCTCCAGTGGCTCCGGCACCATCAAGATCATCATCATCATCGTCGAAAGCTGGTTGCAAAGGTTGGCGATCATATCTATACCGAGCTTGTCGACCTCTTCGATTGGCAGGTGTTGCCATTTCAGCGCCATGCCTTGGGTTTATCAACTCGTCATCTCCTAAATCTTCATCGTCAGGATTTGTTGCTCGTCCAGGATTATCAATGTTTTGTTGTTGGACTTGAGCAGCGGCAAGAGCAGCTAATCTTGCTTGCTCGTGTTGAGCGGCCATCCTGTCGATTTCAGCTTGTGCTTCCATTCTTCTAATTCGTTGCGGTTCCGGATTGATTGGTAATAACGGTTGACCAGAACTTCTAGTATGGGGCATGCACTAAAAGAAAACCTGCAATAAACAAAAACAAAAACTAAACGTAAAAGTGCGAGAATCTTTGACCAAAGGGTCTAGTAATTATCACGAACTTGATTGACACTCGTATTCCCCGGCAACGGCGCCAATTTTTGATAACGCTCAATCTACAGCTCTCGTAGGAGTGTAAAGCGGTCGTTAGCAAATATAGAACCCAACCTGGGTTGGGTATCGATCCCACAGAGAATAGCTTGGTCAACAAGTAAGTGAAATTATTAGACTTTTGATGCAAGTCTCGTAAGAATGGGGGGATTGTAATAAGTAACCAAAGCAATGAAATAAAATCTGAAAATAATAAAGTAAAAAGAGAGTATTTCGTAGGTTGTGAAACAATGAGAATTGAGGCGTTGGGGTTATGTCCACCTTCAGAAGTATACGTCTCTATTGGCTATGAGTGTGTAGAGTCTTGACATGCAATTGCTTATAGAGAATTGTAGTCGATGGTAAATCCAAGCGTCTCTCGACCTAAACAAGGACTATTTCACTTTAACTCTCTCGAGCTTAAAGTGTGTCTAGCGGTACAAATTCTCCAAGAGGTTAGTCCAGGTACGGCACTAGCTTTTTAATAGGAAAGGGTGTCCTACTACCTTGACATTATCTCTTTTCCAGACAAATAACCTTTCTCTCGAACAAGTTAAATGTTAGACTGGCGTTGGTCTATGCGTCTTCTTTTCTAGACAAATAACCTTTCTCTCGAACAGGTTAGATGTTAGAATGGCGTGTTCTTGTGTTTGAACCGCAAAGAATGTAGGTTTAAGATGAAGAGAATAATGATATAAGCAATATACTTGTCTTGAACTCACAAGCTCATAGCAATAGATAGTAACTCATTCGGCTTCCATAACCCCAACTAAGAGGTTTAGTTACCCATGAATGCGAAGGATATCACGTTTTGCATGGTGGATGGTGTGAATAGTAGGTGTTTGGCGTGTGGTTTTGGTGATTCCGTAGCAAGTAACGATTCTCTTGTTGTGGAATTTAAGAATAGAAGAATGAAGAATTAAGAATGTATTGTAGGAAGATGTCTTAAGTGAAGAGTTAATTGAATTGTAAGAATGTGATTAAAAAATCTCTAACATGATAGGGTATTTATAATACTCCTATCCTACTCCTACTAAGCTAATGAAATAAATAACCAAATCCTAATATACTAATGAAATCCTTGACCCAAATGTACTAGGGTAAGGTTACAAAATTATAATCCAAATAGAATAATGAAACACATAACCTAATTGCACTAGGTTAATGTATTATGGCAAAAATCCAGCTTTGTGTCTGTAAGTCCCCAAAGTCTTCAGAAATGCTGTTTTAGCCCGGGACAGATTTTCCATGCAGCAGATTTAGTCCTGTATGCGTCCAGCTCCTTTCCATCTCGTTTGTGAGCTTTCTTTTGCGTCAAGTAAGCCATAAATTGCTGTATTTTGCATCATTTATACCTGAAACTTTCCTAATCATATTTGTTAGCTCATTTACAGGAAAAAGGACTAAAAGTGTATGAAATAGATAATTAGTTCTCAAAACTAGGCTAAAATATGGGCAAAATATATTGATATAGGCGCGTAAATTCGCCTATCATCAATAACTATATCTGAACATGGAACTGAGTAAATCTAAGGAAGACTATTACCTTAAACTGAGTCTAAGTTTGTGGAGAAAAGGTAAGGATACTTGGTCCACATATCTGCTTATACTTCTCAAGTAGCTCCCTCAACGAACTGATTCCGCCAAAGAACTTTGACTAATGGAACTTCTTTGTTTCTCAGTCTGCAAATCTGATGATTGAAGATTTGAACTGGAACCTCTTCAAAAGAGATTTTATTCTGAATATCTATGCCCTCTAAGGGAACTATGACTGCTGGGTCACCAATGTATTTCTTTAGCAAGGAGACGTGGAATACTGAGTGCACTGAATCTAGATATGAAGGTAACTCAAGTTCGTAAACTACCTTTATGAAATAACTAATAATTTTGTAAGGATCGACATATCGGAGACTGAGTGTTCCCTTTTTGTGGAATCTCTTTACTTCCTTTATGAGAGAGATTTTCAAGAACACAAAATTGCTAACATCGAACTCGAGATCCTTTCTCCTTATATCTGCATACAATTTCTGTCGGATCTGTGTAACCCTAAGCCTTTCTATGATCAACTGAACCTTTTCTAAGGCATCAAACACTAAATTAGGCCCCTACTACTGCAGCCTCACCTACCCTAAACCAACTAATTCGAGATGTACATCTACTACCATAAAGAGCCTCAAATGGACCTATCTGAATACTGGAATGGTAACTATTATTATATGCGAATTCGATCAAAGGCAAGTGGTGATCCCAACTACCTTTAAAATCAACAATGCAGGCTCTTAACATAGCTTCTAAAGTCTAAATGGTCCTTTATGCTTGACTATCTATCTGAGGGTGGAAGGCTGTACTGAGGTAAACTTTGGTACCAAGACCTTTTTAGAATGCTTTCCATAAGTGAGAGGTAAACTAGGCACCTCTATCTGAGATGATAGACACTAGGACTTTATGTAATCTGACCAACTCTCTGATATAGAGTTTGGCATAGTCCTCGACTGAATAGAAAACATAAAGTAGAAGGAAATAATCTGATTTATTCATCCTGTCAATGATAACCCAAATCGAATCATACTGATAACAAGTACGAGGCAAATCCATCACAAAGTTCATGTCCACTTCTTCCTATTTCCATATGGGAATACTGAACTCCTGCATGGATACACTAGGCTTTTGGTGTTCAATGTTAACCTGCTGATATATATAACACTTAGCTACAAACTCTGTAATATCTCTCTTCATCCCACTGTACCAATAGATCTCCCGCAAAATCACAAAACATCTTAGTGGCCCCTAGATGAGTAGAGTAACGTGCCCCATCCATTTCTACAAAAATTCATTGCCTCAAGTCATCTACACCTGGCACACATAGTCGACCCTGAAAACGCAACACACCATCTCCCCCTTGGGAAAAATTTCTACCTTCTAATCTTTGACTGACACTTTTAGCTTCACTAGATTAGGATCTCTATCCTGCTTTTCCTTCACCTCAAAAACTAGAGATGATTCTAAACTACTTTGCACCCACACACTACCTTCTATTGAACCGACTAAGCGGACGCCTAATCAGGCAAGCTTATGAACTTTTTGAACTAACTTATTCTTACCATTCTCAACATGAGCAACACTACCCATAGACAATTTACTTAGATCATCTTCCACTACATTGGCATTGCCTGGATGATACACAACACTCATATCATAATCTTTCAACAATTCCAACCATCTTCTTTGATGCAAATTCAAATCTTTCTGAGAAAAAACATATTGCAAGCTTTTATGGTCTGTGAACACGTCAACATGTACCCCATACAAATAGTTCCTCTAAATCTTCAAGGTGAACACTACAACTGCCAATTTAAGATTATGGGTGGGGTAATTCTTCTCATGAGGCTTAAGTTATCTAGAGGCATAGGCTATGACCTTACCTCTCTGCATAAGTACACAACCTAAACCTACTCTAGATGCTTCACAGTACACAACAAACCCATCTAAACCATCTAGTAGAGTTAAAACTAGGGCTGAGATGAGTCGAGTCTTCAAATCTTGAAAAATCTTCTCACAGAAATCTAACCACTAAAACTTGACTTTCTTATGAGTCAATCTAGATAGGGGGATGTAATAGATGATAACTATTCAACAAACTGATGGTAATAGCAGCTATCGGATGGAGAAATGGGTCTAGGATAGTTTCACACCGCTTCAGTCTTTTGATGGCCAACTCTAATGCCATCACTGTAAATAATATGACCAAGGAATGCTACTGACCTTACCAAAAATTCAATTAATGATTTCTGAGAGTCTGAAGTACAATTTTGAGCTGATCTGTGTGATCATTCTCACTATGAGAATAGAAAAGAATGTCATCGATGAATACTATAATGAACATATCCAAGTACTACTTGAACACGTGATTCATTAAGTCCATGAAAGCTGCTAGGGAATTTGTAAGACCGAAGGACATGACTAGGAATTTGAAGTGACCATATCGAGTTTGAAAAGCCATTTTTGGAATGTCACATTCTCTGACTCTGAGCTGATGATAGTCTGATTTGAGGTCTATCTTAGAAAACTAACTGGCACCCTGAAGTTGGTCAAACAAGTCATCGATTATAGGAAGTGGGTATTTATTCTTGACTGTTACTTTATTCTACTGACGGTAGTCTATACACATTTTGAGAGAACCACCTTTCTTACGCATGAATAAGACTGTGCGCCCCATGGGGAAATGCTGGGTTTAATGAATCCCTTATCTAGGATATCCTTTAAATACTCTTTCAACTCTTTGAGTTCTACTGGTGCCATTTTGTATGGTGAAATAGATATAGGCTGAGTATCTGGAAGAAGGTCTATTTCAAAGTCAATTTCCATTTTGGGAGGAACTCCAGGAACATATTTGGGAAACACATTTGAGAATTCATTTACTACTGGAATTGACTCAAGACTAAGAATCTCTGAACTAGAGTCTTTGAATCACACTTAATGATAGATACATCCCTTGGATATTATTTACCTCGCCTAAGGTATGAAATCAACTACTCTTAAGTACTGTAGTATACCTCTCTATTCAAGGACTGGTTCATTTGGAAACTAAAATGAATAATTCTATTTCTATAATTAACTGAGGCATAGCATGAATGGATCTAATCTATGCTGAGAATGACATAAAAATCTGCCATCTCTAGGTCTACAAGGTTTGCTGAAGTAACTTTCTGAGATATCATAACGAGAAAGTTCCTGTATATCCATCGGGCTATGATAGATTTACCCACTGGGGTAGAAATTGAGAAAGAATTTGCTAGGATTTTTGGATTGACTCCAAAGTTAACAACTATATAAGGAGTTACGAAAGATAAAAAAGCTCCTGGATCTAGCAAGGCATAAACATGTAATAGAAGATTTGTAATGTACCAGTGACCATATTAGGAGAATTTTCCTAATCTTATCTGGACTGAAGTGCATAAAGCCTATTTGAGCATTACCCACTGGTGGCACTAGAAGTGGTACCCTGCTGATTCGGGCACCCGACTGAGCTGAGGGATGGTTAAACTGACCCTGAGAACCTAACTGAGGAAAATCTATGATTCTGTAGTTCGGCTTTCCACACTTGAAACAAACACTACCCTGAGATTTATAGCCTGTCATCCTATCTTTGTTACCATTTCTGAACTTAGGGACTAGAGCACTACCTAAGGACGGAGCTGGAACTGAAGATTTTAGGCAAAACTAGGAACGGTTACCACCCTCTAACTTAGGCTGAGTGAAATTAAAGCTATTTATTCTAGCTCTCTTATTCTCTATCTTTCTCCTTATTCTTAGCCTCTTCTATCTACTGAGCATGGATATGTACATCTCCTTAATCATCATTGTATTTCTACACTCCTTAACCACGCTCTCTCATACCCTAGATACGAACTTGCTCATTCAGGTCTTACTTTCTGCTACTACATGAGGATCATATCTGGCTAACTGAGTAAACTTGATGGAATACTATTTCACACTCATACTTCCTTACCTGAGATTGATGAACTCTAACACCTTGGCTTCTCTCAGCTCTAAGTGAAAGAATCTATCTAGAAAAGCAGTAGGAAACTCTTCCTACTCTATGGGCTCTGCATTTGTACCCCTGTCTACCTTTCACTACTTAAACCATGTATAAGATATATCTTGTAGATGGTAGGTAGATAAATCAGTACTCTCATTGGATGTTACCCCCATGATATCTGTGAATTTTTAAACTTGATCAAGGAACTCCTATAGATCCTCTTCTGACTTAGATCCCATAAAAAGGAGGGTTCATTCGGGTGAAGTCTTGAATCTCGATTGCAGCAGTATTAGCCACTAGGTTGGACTGAAAAATGGTTGGATGTTCTTCTGAGCTGCTATGTAATTATCTAGAGTGGTGAGCACAACTCTGAATTCTGCATGGGAGACATGCTAGTCCAGGGGATCTGCCTGAATTGGGCTGAGGTGCTGACTGATTTTTGGTCCTTCTTTTGTTAGTCTTTTTGGGAGGCATGTTCTATAAATGGAAGGAATAAATGAAATAGACTGGCAGTTTAACTTGAGCTCATGCTCATTTGTACTACATGAATACTAAAAGAAGGGAAACCTTTCCTAAAAATATCTCATAGGTGCGCTACACACACATGCAAAAGACTCTACTAGACACGACTTTTAGACTCTCTAGGACTCTGTTGAACCTTAGGCTCTGATACCAAGTTCGTAACGCCTTGAGTCTATACCTGAAATGCTACACATTGCTTAAGACCCCGAAGGATCATAAGCTAACCCATGACTGATATCTGATGTGGGTATTGAATAATAATACTGAAAATAATGCAGAAAATAAGTTGAATTACCATAAGGTTCAAAATCTGAATACTGATAAAAAATATCAACTGTAATAATAATCAGTAAAACTGAACACTATCTAATAGTCTAGTCTAAAAAGACTCTAACTGAATTGTTTAAATATGGAGTTGATAGGAAAAGTCCCCAACTAACTCTGATTACTAAAATACTGAAGCTTCTAAAAATACTGAAATAACTGCATATCCTTAATAGATGAGGACTCATTACTGAATATAACACTATTAGCTGAATCTGAATCTGTCTATGTGCATTCAGGAACCTGAGCATTCGAACCTATGATATGAGACATTATAGCGCAAATAAAGAGTATGCATTAGTACGTGGAATATACTGGTATTCTAGATGAGATAAGACTGAATGTAAGGGTTCATATGCATGAACAATAACTGACTGAACGATATAGAGTAACTGAATATGAGAGTACATGGATAACTGAAACTACTATAAATATTGAGTATGTAATACTGTGCATATACGTGTATACTGTAATTGAGCTTTTACTAAAGCTGAGTTTTGAGTTCTGATAATTGAGTAACTGATATCTGAGATTACTGATAACTGAGATAATGAAACTGATTGACTGTATCTGATAGTCCTAATTATGTAAAATTGAATTGAGTTCTATTGTGAGACTGAAACTAAAACTGTGGGAAGTAATCATCTAACCAACATACCCCTTTCCTGAATAGATTTAGGGTCTGACCTGTAACCCCAGCTAGAAGGTTATTACTACCATGCCACGGGTAAAGACAAGCTGAAGAGTTACCCTTATCTGGGAAGTACTCTAATGAGAATGGTGAAACCCTCAACTGGCAGGTTAAAACACCTTATCAACCCTCAACTAGCAGTTTGATGTCTCAATCTAGACTGGTTACATTCTGGAATGCAAGGATTGTTTCTAAGGATCACACCCTCTACTGGCAGGTGAGCACCCATCCTTGGTTTCACTCGGTGCTGAATCCTACTCCCAACTGAATAGACACTGAACTGATTTACTGAGATAAACTAGACTGATACTGAGTTTCATTGAGTTCTATAACTAACTAATTCTATAACTGACTAAGTTTACTGATTATGACACTATTGAGACTATTCTGTAACTACTATAGCTCTAGGTAAATAGCTAGATTTTCGGGTATTAGATACCCCCAGGACTCGATAGGGTGAAAGTAAAGCATACCATGATCTTGAGAAGCATAACAATGTCCACTTGTTCATAATTCATTCATAGAGACATTTTATCAAACACTTGTAGGGCATAAACTTGTACATGATTGGGAACACATAATGATATGTCATGATTCCACTATCTACTTCACATAGGTCGTTTAGCAAACACATGGGGAGCATGGATTATTTCCAATAATAATGGACAACACTTGAACATCATGACAACAATACTCAATGTCAAATTTAAGGGTTTAGAATTCAATTCATATAATTCATCACATAAACTATTTTAATTTCACGAGACTTATACTAAATCATGGATTGAAACCAATTAATATCATGAACATGAATACAATCAATTTAAAGCATGGAATTCATAATTCTGAGATCTTGTAAGTTTGAAAAGGGATTCTTAGACTCTATAGGTGAAAGGAACCCATAGATGAACACCTAACATATCTGAATTGATAAGTTCTTGGAGTTCTTGGTTAGTTTCTTGAGATTCTCTCTTGATTGCTTGAAGATTAGGGTTTTTTAATTGAGAGAGAGCTTGTTGATTTTGGTAAAAAGTTAATAAATAATAGGTTTAAAATGTTTTTATGGATTAAATCCCATATCTGGGCATATTAAAATCATGGGAAAAGACTAGTTTAACCCTGGACAAAATTTTTAATTTTTGTCCAAATTTTCCAAACAGGACCCTTAGTGCGATGCGTCGCTATCACATCGCGTCACTAAAATTTGATAATTGGGAACTGAGGTCTTGGCCAGATGTGGTACAATTGCGGTACCCCACTGATTTTGAATTTTGGACTCAGCGCGATGTGGTGAAATCGCAAAGCTTTACTGGAAATGGACTGGCACAACGCGCCATGACCGCGAGGGAACACTGGAAAGTTTCAATTTCCATTTGAAATGCCTCCACGATGCGTTGATGTCCTAGGTGGTACACCGTCTTACAATAATAGCTCTAACTTTTCACCCGACTATCGGATTTGGGCAAATTTTATATCATTGGAAAGCTGACTGAATTTCCTATGAAATCGTAAGCTCTAAACTAAAAAATACTAAGTATTTTAAGAATTTATATGGGATAACTCATGTAATGAGAGTTAAATTAAGCTAGGGAAATACGGGGTATTACAGAAAGACATCTTGTAATGTACTATATGTTGATATTATGCCAGCACCTGTGTGAGTAACTATGGAGATATCATCATTAGATAGATACACCTTTTTTGGATGGATAGTTACAATTATAGTTTGTGTATTAAGCATATTAATATTAGATACCGTATTATTAGTGGCTCCAGTATTTATAATCCAAACTTTTCTACTAGTAGAAACTGTTAGAGCCTTAGACATACCTAAACTAGCACTATCACCACCAATATCATTGGTCTTAACCATGTTATCACTAGAACTAATTTGGTTTGTCTTTGGTAGAAGCTGTAATAACTGATTATATTGACTCTTGGTAAGTACACATGCACCATCATGTTGATTCAGTTGATCATTGTGAGTAGTGTGAGTTCTTCCATAGTTCAACTTTTGATATAAGCATATTATATTAGTCACTGTCTGACTAGTATTTTCACTTCGGGTAGTAGCTATTACATTAGCATTGGTTACATGATAGTTGTCATTAAATTCTCTACCTAGAACATACTCAGCTTCATCCTGAACATGATGTGCATTATGACAACTTCCAGTGTTAGGGACAAATCTTATTTTCTTGTTAACACCAGGAGGATAGTTGGATGGATAGCCTACAAGCTTGTAACACTTTTCCTTTACATGCTCCTTCATTTTATAGTGATCACAATATATATTACACACTCTTTCTTTCTTGAACTAATATGGTCCTGCTTTTGAATATATCACTATAGGACCATAATTGTTAGGTGTTGCCCCTAACAAGCCATTACTAGTACTTCAATCATTTTTAATCTCATTATTAATTATCATAGCATAAGCCTAATTTACAGTAGATAAAGGATTCATTAGCATTAGTTGACTTCTTGCATACAGAAATGTCTTATTTAACCCCATCAGAAACTGATAGAGTTTTTGTCTTTAGATATATTTATCAAAATCTTTTTATTGTTAACACTCACAACTAGGAATGGACATAAGAGACTGTAATTCATTCCAAATATCTTTCAACCTAGTGAAGTACACACAAACAGACATTGTTCCCTATGTAATAGTTGTAATTTCCCTATGAAGAATGAAAGTACTTTAACCACTAACTTTGTCAAACCTTTATTTTTTTCTTGCACACACACCAAGATGTATATGCATAGACAATTCCATTCAAAACATTACTTGATACTATATTCATGATTCAGGATAACAAAATAATATTTACCTTTTCCCATTGTTATATGCATTGAACAATTCTAGATAGCATAATTTTCTATACCATCTAATTGCACTGAAATGAGAGAAATGCCACTTACATCGAAGAAGTGAAGATACAAGGAATGATTGTAATGCATAACTGATCCAAATTATTCATCTACATGTGTGTGAATAGTAGGATGAGGCATATTGGTAGAATCCCTTCCAAGTTTCTCAGTAGAAGGAGCAGCCATTAACAGAATTTGCAGAGTTGCAAAATTGAACAGATTGATTTTGCTTGAATTGAAGAATGCTTAAGCGGAAATTACACCTCCAATCCCTTTTAGAATTGACCTTGATAGAGTTCTTGGTTACTAGAACTCCTATGTCTCCAATACCATGAAATTCATTGAGTAATACTCACATGAATATAAGAGAGTAGGAGAAAGTGAAGAGAAAAGAGGAAAGAATGAGCTTAGTTCATTGATTAAATGATAGTAACTAATGCTCTGTACATCTGCTATACATGTATATACACACACACACTGTGCCACAGAGTTAGTACTAACTCTTAACCAACTAACTTCACTCCTACGGTATAATACATACAACTTAATATCAACATGTACTAACTGCAACTCAACATCTCATTTGATCACTTAACAGATTCCATTAAATCTTCTCTATATTTGTATTATTAGTTTTAAATTTTTTTTGATTTATATAAAAATCACAGAAAAATGGCTATTAGTAACGGAAATAATGGTTCATAAAAATCTAAATTTAGTCGCTAAATAAAAAGAAACTGCTAAGAGTTTGATTATTTTCTCCTTATTTGTGATCATTTATTCAAGTAAAATCTAAAATTTATGCAGTAACATTAACAACATTGTGGTTTATTTTGTTCTTTCTTGGTATCGAATAGAATCAATCTACACTTACCAAATTTAGCGAAATGTGAAGTACTGAATCATAGTTATATGTAATGGATCATGATGTTCTATTCAAAATTTGAAAGCGAAAGAATCATATTCAATGGATCATATATTCACTATAAATTTCCGTACAAATATTTTCAATCTCATTTAATTAAAGAAAATATGATAAGAAATGCAATTCTTCTAATCTATAATTCTAATACTAATTTTTATATTTTTGATTTCATAAATTTATTAAATTAAATAAGATTTTGTGTATTAATATGATATTTTCTTTTCTTATCGATACCATTTGGAGGGGGGTGCGGATAACTGAGCTGGTAAATAGATTTATAAATAGATTTATTATAGCTGATGAATCTATTCTTTTTTGTGCGTGGTTATTTTTTAGGTTTTGTTTTAATAAGTCATTCTTTTTGTTAGATGTATTCATTAATTTTTAGTTTACTATTTTATCCTGTAGTAACTGCTGAGTTACAAATTTCTGTGTAATAACTTATTCTTTCTGTACTGTAGTGTATATCTAATTCTAGATTTTCTATGTCATTTATTATTTTGTGTTGTTCTTCTCGTAATGAGTATTTTATGTTATATAAACTGTTACATGTACTTTTTTCTAAATTTTCTAAGGTTTTTTCTATCCATATTAACTTTTCTTTTAGATCTTCCATTATTTTTCTAATTCGGTTTCTGTAATTAATTTCGTTATTTAAATTATCTTGATTTTCTCTAGTTTTTCTAATATATTCTAACATCCACAATCTTGGTCTGAATAATATCCTTCTGGGTAAATATCTTCGTATATTTGTGCTGTGGCATTTATCATTTCTATTTCATAGTTTATTTCATAGTTTATTACTTCTTCTAATATCATTTTCTTAATATCTATTATTTCTATATCCTTAAGTATATATAAGACTAAAATTCTAAGCTAGTCTAAATGGGCTATTTTTAAGATTGATATTTTATAGCTATTTGTTTTAGACTTAGTAGTTTTTGCATATTTTTATTAAGAGATTTTATATATTTTTTATTTTCCATGTATTTGTCTATATTTATTTTTATCTGTTTTTCTAGTAACTGTATTTTTCGCGTATCTTTAAAAGTTCTACGTAATTTTAACATAATAAATATTTATAAGAGTAGTTAGGTATGTGTGGTATATAATTTATTCTATCCGTATAATTTTTTCCATATGCTTTTTCTAATATAACTTTTCTTATATCTGCAACATCTATATCTCTAAGTGCATACAAAACAAGTATCTTAAAGTTATCTACCATCACATCAGATATATTATCATTCATTATCATAAAATTGCTTTTTTCAAAATATTCCCTGCAACCATATACATAATAAAATATAGTCATCTCAGATTACTATATACTAGATTATTCTTAAATAACATGTTCTTCGGTCACTACTAGCATGGTAATTCGGATATTCTCCCTTAAACAGCGCCTCGACTTTGGTTACTCCCCGCCACGGCTTCTTGCCTCATTGGTTTCACCTTTAGGATGGCATAGTTCCTTGGGATTTTTCTCCGTTTCCACTTTGCTAGTAAACTTCTTAACATATTATTTTTCGAATAATTCTACTATAAAGTAACTAATATGAATTTATTTTATCATATCATGATTGTCGGGAATTATGAATTTAGCTATTCATAATAGTAAATAGATATACCTGTTCCGGTAGCTTTGATATTTCTGAGGTTTGTTGTTCCATAGCTTTTTCCATTGCGGTGTATATATTTAATTAACTGGGCTAAATATTTTTTGAACTGGAATGGAGAGAGTATTTTTTCTGAATGTTTGAAGGCCTGCCTTTGCAATGCCTCCTGAATTCTTATTTATAGACTCAAAGTATATACATCCGTGTTTTTTCAAAGACTAAAAAAAAAAAAACTAAACTTTAAAAGTCTTTACCTACTCCCTAATCTTCACCTACCTATCCCTTTACATTTATTTCATTTCAACTACTAAAATTTGTAAAAAGTCTTTACATCATATTAACTTTTACGTAAGCTTAAAATAAATCTTCTGCCATATCTGCAAATAAGTCTTCCGTCTATTTTGTCATATCTGCTATATCTCCATTATTGCTCTGTCCTTATCTTTCCAGCTGTCGTCTTTATCTTCTTTTATTCTAACTGTACTGCTGGGACGTCATTATCTCCTCCGTTACATTTTGAACATCTGTGATCTGGGTATTTGTGTCCAATAGTTTTGCAATATCTGGTCAATAATTCTTCTGAAATAAATTTTTCTTTAATAGCTCTGGCGATAGGTTCTGTCTCCGGTTTAAGCAACGTCATAATCCATTGCCTAATTGTTTCCATATCTGTTTCTCGTAGTTCCTTTGAATTTGAATATATCAATACATGGTTTCTTGAGTAATAACTCCATATAGGATTTTGATTACAATATGTATTTGCTAGTTCTTGTAAAATCGTAGATAGTCCGATAACTCTTTTATTCGCATAAAATTTTGGTATCTCGATTCTTGGTATCTCTGGTTGTGTACCAATATCTTGTGGTATAATCATATCTCTTGTCATTCCTATTTTTACAACTTGTATAGGTTTCTTAACTTCGTCAAATAATATCTCTGCCGGTGCCGTGTAGATCTTTATAAAAAATAAAGTACCTTTGGTTATTCTTTTAAATATGGTAAATGCATCATATATCTCGGGTATAGTAGATATCTCAGTTCCGTCTGTGGTATATACGGTACTAAGTAATCCATATTCGTAGCAAGTTTTTACTAAGCTGGGTCTAGTTTTGGGTAAGGCGATTAGCTTGTTGTATCCGGTTAATTTCTGGGTTATGTAGTTCGTATCTGGTTCTTGGATATTTGTGGCTTTTGGGTTGCTATTCAAGAAAGTTTGTACGTTGTAGATATTTTCTATATATGTGCGGGCTGTGTAGTTGTATGTCTTTTTATCTTGGTTTAGGCTTTCTCGATATGTGGTAACTTGCGGGGGTGTAAACATAGGGTCTTTTGGTATATTTGGTGTATATGGCTTGTCAAATAGCTTATTTAAGTTCATATTTTTTCTAACTCCTTTGCTTGTACCTGCAGAAGTAGATTGATAAGCGTTATGGGTTTTATGGAGTATCCCAACATCTCCTTCTAGCTCTGGAATTTTATTGTCTTCCGATCGACATAGCTCTGCACATTGCTGAGTTAGCTGATTCATAGCTATAGACTTCAGATTATCTTCACTAGTCTTTAGCTTTAGCTTTTCTATCTCAGTACCCATACTGTCTACTTTCAATGAAAGCATAGTCAGGGCGTTGAGTATCTTTTCATGTATATTTTCTTCTATCATTTCAGTTTGCGTAGCTTTGTCTTGATATGTAATCTGCAATAACATTTTTGTTAGTACTGATTACTTCTATTATAAATGTAAAATTTAATATATTTAAAACTAGTCTCCGAATCTCTTTCGTTGTAACTGAATTTTGTATTTTCTTTGTTAGCCACCAGCGTACCTGTGTATTATCTGTCCGCACAATAAATTTGTTATATACAATATATGGCTCAAATGCTAATAAACATTTATATAATGAACATAATTCTTTCCTATTTATTTCCCATTTTATTTCTGTCTCGTTAAACGTACCTGAGTAGTATCTACAATGGTGTTCTATTTTTTCTGCTTCATATCTATATTTAAGTACTCCGCCGTAACTATATTCACTGGCATCTGCTTCTACTATATATGTAAATTTTCTATTTTCATCCGGAAATTGTAATTTTGGTAAATCCTTGCAAAGTAATTTTATTTTTTGAACTTGTTTTTTATCTTCTTCATTATAATTATATTCTATATCCTTTTTTAATTTTTTCTGTAGGGGTTTTAGGTTTTCTGCTAATTTTGGAATATATTCTCTTACTTGGTTTACTAATCCTAAAAATGATTGTAATTTCTTTTTTGTATCTAATTCTTCTTTTGAATTTATTATTTTTTGTACTATATGTTGTTGCATTTTTACTCCACTTTTATCTATTTGTATTCCTAAAAATTCTATCTGGTTTTTCATAATTTCGGCTTTCTTTTCACTTAGACTTATTCCTGAATTTTCTATTATATCTGTAAATTGTTCTAATAATTTTATATGTTCTTCCGTAGTTTTTGTATATAATAATATATCATCTATGTATACTATGCAATTAGGTAATTGTTTAAAATAATTATCCATAAAATGTTGATATCTACCTGGTGCATTTTTATATCCAAAGGGTAACACATTCCATTCGTAAAATCCTTGTGGTACCGTAAATGCGGTTAATTCTTTAGATTCTTCTTCTAACTTTAGATGGTAAAATCCTGATTTACAATCAAATTTACTAAAATAATTATATCCTTGGATTTGTCTTATTTTTAATATCTTATTTGGTATTGGGTAATTATATGTTATAGTTTTTGCATTTAAATTTCTATAATCAATAACCATTCTACTTTTTCCTCTTTTTTGTTCACTATGTTTATTTACTATAAATGCTGGACTATTATGTTTACTATTACTTTTTTGTATATATTGTTTTTCTAATAATTCATCTATATGCATTTTAAATTCTTTTAAATCGTCAAAATTATATGTTAATGGTTTTTGGGTTATTATACTATTTTTATCTATTAATTCAATTTTTATGGTAGTTTTATGTTTTTCCCATCCTTTTAATGGATCTTCGCTATATAATTGTTCTAATTTTTTCTTAACTATTTCTATCTTATTTATTGAAAATATAGTTATTTCTGTTTTATTTATCGAAAATACTACTAATTCTATCGTATCTTCAGCAGTTTTTATATTTTCTAACTTTTGTGTAATTTTTTCACTTCCTTTTATCCAGTCAGTTTTCTTTCTGATTTTATTACTAACTCTTTTTGCTCTTACTTTTTGTTTACATGGTGTTGTGAACCACCAATCGTTTCTAGTTATTATATGTGGGTATAATTTATCTAAAAATGGCATTCCTAAAAGTATATCTTTTGATGTTAGTTCATAATTATAAATTTCTTCTATTGTCAATATCTTATCCCATATTTGTGCTTTTACATTCCTAGCTTTGTAAGTAATTAAGCTTCCTTCATTATTAAATCCTTTAACTATTATTGGTATTTTTAATTTATCCCATTTACTTTCTGGTAAGCAATTATATCTACATAAATTAGCTTCTGCTCCTGTATCTATCATAGGCGTATAATATCTACTATAATATCCTTCCACTACTATCTTCATTAATACATATATTTTTCATTTTATGTTAAGGCTCTTCTTAAGAATAATCTTTCCCTATTATATGTTATAGCTAATTGTGTATGTTCTATGTTATATGGTTTTACTTGTTCTAACCATTTTATTCCTAATATTATATCTGCTTTTTGCATTTCTTCTTTTACCTCAAATTCTATTTTTATTTTTCTAATTCCTCCTATTATTATTTCTTTTTCTGCTATATCTTTATTATTTATTAAACTTCTCGGTAGATCTGGGCATATATCATTATCAGTTTTTATTTCTTCATTTTTTACTAGATATTTTGCTATATAATTTTCTTCTTGTCCTGTGTTTAATAGTATTAAATGTTCTTTTTCATTTATTTTTCCTGTTATGTAATATTGATTTAAATTACTTATTGAATTTGTTTCATAACTTGTTCTTTTTGATGAGCTCGATGACTCTGGTTTTTCATTAGCTATTCTTTTCGTTGTACTTATTCTATCATTTACTATTTCTAAATTTTCTTCTATATCTATGTCTCTATAGCTATAATCATTATAATCTATTGTTTTTACAATTTGCTCAAATGGGCTATCTATTTGTATTTTATTAATTTTATTTTTCCCTGTTATTTTGTGTTTTGTTGTTAATACATATTTTTACATCTTGCTGTAAATATTTTACTTCCTGGGGTTAATTCTATTCCTGATATCTTCCAGTATAATACTAATGATTTATCTATATTTCTATCTGTTACTGCTACTGAATAATTTGCACTTATTATAAATTTAAATTTTTGGTATATTAAATTTCCTTTTACGGCAGTTATTATGCTTTTTTCTATAGGTTTTATAATTCTATCATCTGCTAAATATAATTCTATCGGTGTATCTATTCCTTCTCTAAAACATGCTTTTATTAATATCTCTGTACCTCCGAGGTGTACGTATTTTATTGGATCTCCTTTACTTTTTATATCATTTATTTCTTTATTAACTATCCTTTTTGTTACTAGTGGTATACTAGCTTTTCCTTTTGCATATCTACAATCTATTACATGTTCTTTTTGACATACTACATAATATTCATCTTTTTTCCTACTAAATATATTTTTTATTGTTGGTATTTTAAATATTTTTTCTACACTTAAATCTAACTCTTTTCCTTTTATTTCATCAAATATATTACTATCAAATATTATCTTTTGTTCTGTTCCTTCGTCATTTAAATATTCTTCCTTTGTTATTATTTTTATATCTTCTTCAGTCATTTGATTCATCTATCTCACTATCTATTTCAGTATCTGTTTCGTTTTCTGAAATTTCATATATACTATCTTCACTTTCTAATTCATAATCTATATAATCTATTTGCATATATTCTGTATTTTCTATTTTTATTTCGGATATTTGTTTATTTTTTGGATTTTTAGGTAATTTACAATCTCTAGCTAAATGTCCTAACTTTCCACAATTATAACATGTACATTCTTTTATAGATTTTTTCTTTCTATATGGTCTTTTATTTTTATAATTTTTAACATAATATCTTTTTCTTGGTTTCTTATATTTATATTTTGATTTTTTATATTTCTTATATTTCTTATGTCTTTTTCTTTTCTTATAATATCTTTCTTCGCATCCAAATTGAGGTGCTATTTTATTTTTGCAACATGCTAAATTTCTTATTAATGTTTTTTCCATTTTTAATTCTTCTCTATATTTTTCACATAGCATCCTATACCATTGTTGTAAAAATTTTATTCTAGCTCCTAATGTATCTACTATTTTTGCTTCTTCCCAACTTTTTATTATTTTTGAACTAAATGGTTCGGGTAATTTATTAAAATATAATTTTCTTATTTCTCTACTTTCTTCTATATTATATGTTCCTTTATAATAATATTCTTTAAATGCGCAAGTATATTCATCTATATAACACATATTACATATTGTTAATTTTATCATTAAATTCCTATTTGTATCTTTTTCTTCATCTTGTTCTTCTTCTAATGTTGTCATACTACCAAATTCATCTTTTATAGCTGTTTCGTATTTTTTCAATAATTCTATAGGTGTTAATTTTGTTGTAGTTGATGCTGCTCCTTCCATAGGTTTATTAGCTCTTAATACTTTCTTACTATTTTCTGTTAAATTTGTAAACCATAATTTTACTGATCCTATTAGTGTTTTTTCTATGTATTCTGGTGCATCTGTTATGTTTATATTATTATCTAATAATTGTTTTGTCATATATCCTACCCATAATTGTATTGTTTTTTCTGTATCTATTACACAGTCTAGATCTAAAAAGTTATAATTTTTATTAACTATTTGTTTTGGTGTCCATTTGTCATATTCATTATATCTTTTAAATTTATTTTTATAATATATAGGTTTTCTTATTTCTGTTGTTTTGGGTATTAGATTTTCATCTTCTTTTTTGTCAAGAGTATTTATTTCTGTATTATTATTTTCTAAGTTTTCTTGATTAATTTTTTCTTGTTTTTCGTTAATTTCTAAATCTTTTATATTTGTTAATATTTCCGTATATGTTTCACTATCTTCTGAATCATAATTATCCGTTTCTTCTACTTCTATATTATTTATTTCTAATTTTTCCTTAAATTGATTTATCTCGTTTATTAATTTTTGTTCTTTATCTATTTCTTCTTTTTCTTTTTGTCTTTGTTCGTATAAATCTTTTAACATTTGTAATTCTTTTTCTAATTCAGCAATTCTACTATTTTTAGTTTCTTCTATTTTTCGTATTTCTTCCGTAGATTGTTGTTTAATCTTTTCTATTTCCTTTTTTCTATCTATCTCGTCATTTTCTTTTTCTATTCTTACCATTGCTGTTAATTTATCTTCTAATTTTAATTCTTCTTTTTCTAACATTAAATATAAATGTTCTCCTATTTTCTTATACCTTCTTCCTAGATTAGAAAATACTATTTTTATTTTTGTACCTTCGTGATTTTCGTATATTTTTTCATCTATTATAAATTCTTCTTTATTCATTTTATTGTGAATAGTTCGTGTTGACATATATATTCTAAACTATCTATTTGAGATTCTAATTTTGATATTTCATCTTTTTGTATATTTATTGAATTTTTACTAACTCCGGCAAATATATTATAATGTAATCTTTCTTTTCTTATTTTTAATTCTTTACGTTTTTCAGAGATAAATTGTTTTAATTCTTTGTATTTTTGCTCTTTATTCATCTGAATTATATTTATAATATTTTGGTGGATATCTAAATCTAATTTTGTCATAATTAGGTGGTATATGTCTCATTCTTCTAGATTTTAAATGGATTATTAATTTTGCTTCAATACTAGATATTAATGTAATTAAATAGGCTAATTTTTGTGGATTTTCTTTTGTTTTATTTAGGCTTATATATTCTGAATAATTGCTAACTAATGATTCTTTAATTTTTCTAAAAGCTTCTCTATTTTTAAATGGTCTTCTCATAATTAATTTAATAAATAACTAAATCTAACTTAACTAATTTAAATCTAACTAAATCAAACTCTAACTTAACTAATTCCAACATATATATTTCTAAATTTCCTAATGAATAAATAATGATTTTAGTCCTTATGCTATCACGTTATTCCAGTTTTAACGATTATATTTTTCAAATGAGCATATTAAATATTTAATTGATTGAAATGTATGGTATTGATCCTTCAAACAAAGGCACGTACGTATGTGTAAGCGTGTGAATATATCGCCAAGAAACACAATTATGTTTTCTCCTTTTTCTCTTTTACCTTTTCTCTATTTTTTTCCATTTGTGTACTATGTTAGAAAGATCAAAAGTAACTTATTTTACTCTTTTAATTTTTTCAATTACCCTACATTTACATCTACATCTACAATATATTCAAAGTGTGAAGACCCTTAGAAAAGTGAATCAAATTTTTTGTCCTTCATTAAAACACTATGTAATAGACAAAATTATCTTTTTACCTTTTTTCTTCTATTATTATTTGATTAAATATATAAATAATTAATGTTGGTAAGTTTTTTTTCTCCTTGTATATGTAGAAAAAGAGTCCCAAAATCTATGGTAATAGAAAAAAAAGAAAATATTTATAGGATTTTTTCTTTTTGTATATGCGAATAAGGAGTCCCAAAATCTATGAGAATAAAAAAAAGGAAAACATGTATAGGATTTTCTTTCCCGAATTAATATTAGTACGTCTTTTAGTTAATAAATAGTCTTCTTACCTTTTCCTCCATCTACGGTTGTACATATGTTCTAGGCTTATGCCAATGAACCTTTTTAAAATTATACAAGCATATTATCAAGATAAAGAAGAATTTCTAAAGCTTTTTACACTTTTAATATATTGTTTGAGCTTACACTGTACATAATCATACAAGACATAATTAGTTTAGCATAGTCTAACATGAATAGAAATTCAAGTTGTTCAAGAAAATTTTGTTGAATAAGAAATACCTCTCTTCTCTCTCCTAAACCCTACCTAATGTTTACCTTATTTGATGGCAGGCGTCGGTAGAGGGTAGCCATTAATGGTGGTTGGCCCTCTTTTTAATCCGTCTCATTTTCTAATCCTCGGTGGGCACACAAAAATTCACAATGATACGTTGAGTAAGGGAACTACTTTTTTGAATCTTTTACAAATCAAGGAGGATGGAATAGAGATTCCAACTATGACAGTGTCATTTGTTGATGAAAACCCGCATATACAATGGACAATGAAGGAAGTGGAGCAGATGAATATCAAGGAAAATTGGCAATATGTTGTCATTTGAAAATTCTCACATGGGTGGCCTAAAATGAAGGAATTAAGAGAGGCTATTCCTAAACAATGTAACATCGAAAGCAATTGCAAAATGTCTATTTCACAATAGACATGTCTTATTAGATTATTCTCAATGAAGGATTACATCAATATCATATCTAAAGGAGATTTTTGTATTACATGTAAGGAGGGGTAATCGTATATAATGATAACCCTAATTTATAATGTAAGCTTCAAGATTGACAAGGAAACCACAAAGACTATGGAATGAATATCTTTTCTGAATCTACTTTCGACTTTCTTTGGTAAAGATAGTCTTTTCTCTTTAGCTATAACTGTTGAAAAGTCATTGTAACTATCAATCAGACTTGGCCTACATATGCTAAGGTAAGATTTTTGGTAGATCTAGCAGCTAATCTGCCTAAAGTTGTGGTCATGGATATGATTGATGAAGGCATAGGAGAGAGAAAGTATAAAAATCCATATCAACTATGATTGCATTCCTAAGTATTGCTTGGAATGTAAAATTCAGTGTCATGACATAAAAAACTATAAAATCCTTAATCATAAATTGCATGATTATAAGGATTATATGCAGAAGAAGAGGACATAGAGCACCCAACATTTCCACAGGTTCAAAGATTACAAAAAGATAAAGCTAAAATCCTTTCTAGTGGAATAATAATTGGGGATCCAGGGAATTGGAGAATTGTAAGGAACAAAAATCATAGAGGAACACAAAAAATGGAGAGAAACAAATAAAAACCATCAACAAATATAATACAGTGGAAATTAATCAATTAAATGAAACAAATGCACTTTTAAAGAACAGAGAGAATGCTTCTGATGAGGCAGCTTCAAGTAGTTGCAAAATGCTAGTAGAAGAAAAGATAAAAGTTATTATGGCTTCAACAATTAATACACCAACTAAAAAAGAGGAATTGGAAATCTTTCCTGGATAATCCAATGCTATGGAGTTTGGAGTAGGGAAATCTATAGAGGAAAATGGAGAGTTTAGATCACAACAGATACAATAAGATCATCAATATTCCCATCAACCAATTCAGCAACAAAAAGAAGAAGTCCTAATCCAAAAGAAAAGATCTGTAGAGGTTACAAATAGGGTCACACCACTAACAAGGAGAAGAATATTAAAAAATAACTACTTGATCAAGAAACAACAATAAAGACAAACAATCAGGTTACCACATTAGGATAAAATATTTCTAAAAAACAGCAAATTCAGCAACAATAACCTAATTATAAAGCTAACAAATAAACCCTCATAAATGATATCTCACAGATTATAGCAGTAGAATGGAATATTTCTAATGAGAAGCAGATTCAGCAACAATAACCTAATAATTAAGGTCAAATACAGACACCTGTAGATGCTATCTCATAGGTTACAACAACAACCTAAATTATTTCTACTGAAGAGAAATAGATTCAACAACAGCAACAACAAATGCATGATCATGTCCAAAAAGTAGACGCTTGTAATTAGCAAAGAATAAATTAATAGTGTTTAGAAGCAAAATCAGTCACAAACTAAAGAAATGCAGAATTTGGAAAGTACAAAGAAAAAGCCAAAAATAATGATACTTCTCATAACAAGGTTCTACATGATGTTGTGTCTCATTCTATAGGTGAAGTTACTCTTCAACAACAAGCCAATCAATAAATTGAGATCAAGAAAGCAACACACTGGAAATTAAGAAAGCAATAAGTATAGAAGATGTAAATGGTCAATAAAAATATAACAGAGTTGTTAGAAAAGAAAAGAATATGGGAAATAATGTAGGTTTGAAATCTATTAGAACATTGCGAAAGAGAGGGTCACTAAAAAGCAATTCTCAATAATGAAGTCATTTTTCTGGAATATTAGTTCTATAAATACAAAAAATCATTTTACAGGGTTATGATATTGAATAAAGTATATAAATTCATTTTTATTGCTTTGATGAGCCATTTGAAAATACTAGAAATATCAACAAATATAGGAGAAGGTTGGGCATGACCTTTGCCAAAGCTAATTGCAATGGAAAATTTTGGATGTTTGTTAAGGAGAGTTATCAAGTGGATATTGTATAGGATATAGAACAACAAATGACCATTAAGATCCATGATATAATTTTACAGAAAGAGTTCTATGTAACTTCAATATATGCTAAATATAATAAAGTGCAATGACTGAATTTTTGGCTATATATTTACCAATTATCCAATTCTGTGAATTTATCTTGGGTAATTGGTGGAGATTTTAATATGGTCTTGAATAAGGATGAGAATATTGTTGGAATCCCTATATAATTGGCTGATAGTGAGGATTTTGAAAAATGTGTTGGATCTTGTGACTTATCAAAAGTAAATTATAGAGGAAACCCCTTTACTTGGTGGAATCGCAGAGTGGTAGAAGATTGAATTTTTGAAAGACTAGACAGAGTGCTAGTTAATCAAGATATACAAAACCGGTACCATCACATGGAAATTGAACATCATTCTAGGACTGGATCCGACCATGCTCCTATGTTGCTAGTTTGTGAAAAATATGATGACTATTAACAAAAATTTTAAATTTCTTAATTTTTGGGTGGAACATGAATCATTCAAGTAGGTGGTTGCATAGCTTTGGCCAGGACTCTATTCAGAAAATGCCTTTTTAGATTTTAAGGTAAAATTGAAGAAGATAAAGAATGTTCTCAGTATATGGAGTAGAGATGCATATGGTGACATTTTCAAGCAACTAATCATCAGGGAAGACATTGTCAAGATCAAAGAAAAATTATTTGAAGAGGATCCTTCCAGTTTGAATAGAGAGATTATGCAAAAGGCACAAGTAGAAGTTAAAAGTTATTACATTATGAGGAGTACTTCTGGAAACAAAAAGTTGGATTTACATAGTTTGAGAAAGGAGAGAGAAATACAAGGTTATTTCACGGTCTTGTGAAGGAAAGAAAAAAGAGAGTTATGCTAGTAAAAAACCATAACCAGTAAGGGGTATTTTTGGAAGAAAAGAAGAAAATTTCTGTAGAAACTTGCAATTTTGTGAAGCTTAATTTACTCAAGAAAGGGCTGCTACTGATTTTTCTCGACTTAGACACATCCCTTGGATGCTGACAGAAGAAAATAATGTTTCCTTTTTCATTATACCAACAAAAGAAGAAGTTAAATAGGTTAAGTGGAGATAGTTCAAGTGGCCTTGATGGGTTTACGGGATTGTTTTACTAGAGTTGTTGGGATATAGTTGGTGATGATTTATGAAAGTTGATTGTTGTTTTCTTTGAAGGAAATACACTTCCTAAATCTATCACTTATACCAATCTTATATTGCTATACAAAAATAATGACATTCACACTTTCTCAATTTTAAAACCTATCAGCTCGAGTAACTCTATCAATAAAGTTATTTCTAGGGTGGTGCATGACAGATTGGTGATGGTGCTTCAACGATTGATTTCCTCTAATCAATCAAGTTTTGTAAAAGGAGAAATATTATTGAAAATGTATTGCTTACTCAGTAAATTATAATAGATTTTTGTAAAAGGGACAAACCAACCAATATCATTATCAATCTTGATGTGAAAAAAGGCTTAGGACGGGGTTTCTTAGTTCTATTTGATGAAAGTTCTAAGGAAAATGAGATTTTCAGAAGCTTTTATGGATATCATTTAGAGGATCATAGCTAATAATTGGTATTCTATATTGGTAATTGGGCAGACACAAGGATTCTTTCTTTCTTTAAGTGGTGTAAAATAGGAGATCCTTTATCCCCTATTTTTTTATTCTTAGTGTTGAAGTTCTTTCCAAGTCTTTAAATGTTTTATTCGATGATAGTCAGTATGTGGGATATGGTATGCCCAAATGAAGTGCACCTTTTAATCATCTAGCTTGTGCAAATAATACTATTATATTTACAGTGGCCCATGAATAGTCCCTTCAAAGAATTATGAAGGTATTCAATAACTATGAAACTCAATAAGGCAACTAATTAACAAAATCAAGAGTGTTTGGTATATGTATCAGAATACAGGTGCCCAATTAAGTGATTTGGTTAACAAATGTACAAGTATTTAAAGGGGAAAGTTTATATTTACTTACTTGGGGTGTCCAACTACTCATACTAAGAAGACAAGGTGTGACTATAATGATCTCATAAAGAAGGTTAAGGGCAGGCATCAAATGTCGAAAGGGAAAATGCTTTCTTTGGGTGGAAAGGCCGCTTTAATCAATAGGCCGTTTTAATTAATAGTATTCATAACCATAACCATCCAAACATCCAAACATCCAAACAAGCATACCAACGGTGTGACACCCAATACCAATACTAATGACAAGGTTGACAAAAATACCGACACCATTCATGTCTATAGTAGTCACACAAACCCTCTAACTGAAATCCAAAAACATCCAATCAGGACATTCCCCCAACCATAGCCAAAACCGAAGTCCATGAAAGAAACATAAATATGAAAAGAAGTCCATAGCATGAAATGGAGTCTTTCAGAGTATGAAAGCTCTCCACTTCAGTCCAACAAAAAGCAGTTCCCAAACTCCAATATCACTGAGCGGGAGGAGTAGTGTGGTCGGTTTTTGCATCGCGTGAATATACAATGATCGAAGACGGGTTAGCGAGTGAACTCTAGCACGTACTTAAGAGTAAGGATCAAATAATGCATTATTATATATATACACATCATGCCGGGAAAGGCAACCGAGTTTAGCATGCGTTTAAAATATTTAACCTGGGTTGTATAGCTTTACCATCATAATCCACCCAAGGGCTATTTGGGTCCAATGTTACCCCTTGAACGCACCCAGTGTATGTAGCCGTATGAAATAAAGACATCATAGGGATCGAGGATTACCGTGTACCCTTCGCCCTCTATGATACATATATACTAGTATAACTTTGGGGATTCTTGTGCACCCCACAAATATATGGTTACCATGACCAACCCTAATGTTCGAAAACATGAGTTTCTAGAGTCTGTCCATCGGATTCACACCTTTACGATTAGCTATTACAACCCGCCATTATTGCCCACTTAAAACATTTAGCACATGACGAAGCCATCAATTCCAAGAGTCAATTATCAAGGCATTATGAAGTGGTATCATCATACCAACTATATCTTGCAAGAAATGTCATTAGACAAGTCTTCATGGATTTCCATGTACCTTACAAGATGTCCAATTAAACTAAAGCCATGGCCACCAGGGCCTTCCCAATTCCTTTAAAATCAACCAAACCAATTTAAGTTCTATTACCAAATTATGCATGCAAGGTTTTTAATAATAGTCAAATTATGTGACAATATAACTCTCATAGAGATTTTATCAAGCATTTTAAGACAATTTATCAATATTCTTGATGGGGACAATTTGCGACGGATCCTTGATTGGCAAAATTTGCAACGAATAACCAATATACTTTCTCAACATAGAGACATAGAATACCAGGTGAATGGTGCTTAAACTAGAAGGTAATTTTGACTCATATGTAAACTTACGAACCCTCTTCGAAATCATAAAAGGACCCACATACTGGGGACTGAGCTTTTCTTTTTTCCCAAACCACATAACTCCCTTCATGGGAGACACCTTCAAGAACACCCTATCTCTAACCTCAACTCTAAGTTCCTTTGCCTTACATATACATAGTACTTTTGGTAACTTTGGGCATCCTTAAGACTATCCCAAATTACCTTAACCTTCTCCATAGCTTGGTGAACCAAATATGGGCCAAATATATCTGCCTCACCAAGCTCAAACCACCTAATAGGGGGACCTACACCTCCTACCATACAATGGTTCAAACTAAGCCATCCTAATGCTAGAGTGGTAGCTATTATTGTAAGCAAACTCTACAAGAGGCAAGTGCTCAACCTAACTACCACCATAGTTAATCACGTAAGCCCAAAACATATCCTCCAATATTTAAATAGTCCTTTTTGCTTGCCCATCGAACTGTAGGTGAAAAGTTGTACTCAGACTCACCTTAGTCCCCAACTCTTTTTTAAATGACCGCTAAAAGTTAGATGAAAATGGCATACCAAGATCAGAGATAATAGAAATAGGCACCCTATGCAACTTCAAAATATCTTGGAGGTATAACCAGGCATAATTCTCACCCGAGAAGTTGCTCCTTACTGGAAAAAATTGAGTCAACTTTGTAGTCCTATCCACAATGACCCAAACCGAATTAAATTAATCTCGAGATTGAGGAAGACCAGTATGAAATCCATGTTGATCACTTCCCACTTCCATTCAGGCAACTCAATTTTTTGATACAATCTATCAGGCCTTATGTGCTCAATTTTCAGTTGGTGGAACACCATACACATGGCCATAAAATTAGCCACATCCCACTTCATATTGTTTTATCAATACATCTCCTTAAGTTCATGATACATTTTTGTTGAACCAGGATGAACATCATAGCACGACTCATGCACCTCAGCCAATATCCTCTTTGACAAACCATCTACATCAGGAACACATAACCTTCCTTTGTACCATAAGGTACCATCAATACTAATTTTAAAAGCCATCACCTTATGCCATCCTACATCACCCTTGATCCTCATCAAGACAAAATCTACCATCTATTTCACCTTGTTTTCAGCACTAAGAGACGACCGTGCCACCCCCTGCAACAACACATCACCATCTATAGAGTTCAAGAGGAAAACTCCAATGTTAGACAAATGGTGAATATCCTTCACCAACTCCCACTTCCATTTATCCACATGAGCCAGATTCTCCATAGATAATCTGCTAAGAGCATCAACAGCCACATTAGCTTTACCTAGGTGGTAGTGAAGAATCATATCATAATCCTTGAGAAGCTCAAGATATCTTCTTTGCCTGAGGGTCAGCTTTTTTGGAGTAAACACATACTGTAGGCTCTTATGATTAGAAAAGATATCCAATGCACCCCATACAAATAGTGACACCAGATTTTCAACATAAATACCACAACCAACAGTTCCAAGTCATGAGTCTGATGGTTCTTCTCATGCACCTTTAACTAGCTAGAAGCATAAGATATCACCTTGCCATGATGCATCAGAATGCAACTAAGTCCCACATAGGATTCATCACAATAGACCAATAACCCATCAGTGCCTTCCGATAAAGTCAAGACTAGAGATGAAGTTAGCTTATCCTTTAGCTTGTTGAAACTCCTTCAGAAGCATCACACTATAAGAACTTTACCTTAGTCTGAGTCAACTTAGTTAACAGGGCAGCTATAGTTGAAAAACTCTCCACAAACCTCCTATACTAACCAAAAAACCCAAGAATCTTTGAATATCAATTGGAGTTATGGGTCTAGGCCATTTCTATGCCACTACAACTTTCTGCGGATCCACCATGATCCCTTCATGAGAAATATGACCTAAAAATAGCATTCAACTAGACTTCACATTTCAAAAATTTGGCATACAACTGCTATTTTTTCGAGGTCTACAACACAATGCGAAGGTGATCGACATGACCCACCTTATTCTTAGAGTAAACCAAAATGTCATCTATAAAAACAATGACAAATAGATCCAGAAAATAATGAAAGACCCTATTCATCGAATCCATGAATGCCGCAGGGGCATTGGTCAATCCAAAAAATATGGCCAGAAACTCAAAATTCCCATACCAGGTACGAAAGGTAGTCTTAGGGATGTCCACCTACCTAATATTCAACTGATGATACTTGGATCGAAGATCAATTTTGGAGAAAAACTTAGCACCTTACAACTAATTAAATAAATCATCTATCCTTGGAAATGATGCATATTCTTTACCATTATCTTGTTCAATTGCCGTCAATTAATGTACATCCAAAGGTACCTATCCTTCTTATAGATGAATAACACCAGTGCACCCCATAGGGACACACTAGGACAGATGAAACCCTTATCTAAAAGTTCCTTGAGTTACTCCTTAAGCTCTTTAAACTATGATGGATCCATTCTATATGGGGGAATAGAAATTGGATGAGTTTCTGGAACAATATCAATCCCAAACTCAATCTTCCTATCAGGAGGAACACCAGGAGGATCATTAGGAAATACCTCAAGAAATTCATTCACCACTAGGACCGAATGCAAAGAAGGACCATTCGAGTTAAAATCTTTAATCTAAATTAGATGATAGAGACACCCCTTAGAGATTAATCTCTGAGATCTAAGATATAATATAAACTTCTTATTAGGAGTTAAAGAACCACCATCCCACTCAATAACCAGCTCATTCAAGAATTTAAAGACAATTTTATGGGTCCAACAGTCTAGAAAAGCATAGCACAAGTGTGACCAATCTATTCCCAATATGACATCAAAATCCACCATTTCTAATTTAAACAGATCCACCAAAGTTTCTTCGCTACTAATAGATACCCCCCCTATAGAGTCTTCTAGCAATCACAGAGTTACCTACTAAGGTAGAAACAGAAAAAGGGTTTGAAACACACTCCAAAACAAAACCAAAATGCACAGCCACAAATAGGATCATATAAGAGAGAGTATCCTAGATCAAGTAAAAAGTACACATCACGGGAAAAGAGTTTCAACATACCATTCATGATATTAGGTGATGCCTCAAACTCCTATCAGGTAGTGAGAGCATAAAGACAGTTTCGACTAGTACCAGAACTAGATGGTGCACCCTTTGGTGCTGGAGTTGAAAAGAGGCAATTGGAACCTTATTTGACCTAGAGGCAAGCTTATCAACAGGACAATTTCTATTCATGTGCCCCAGTTAACCGCAATTGAAGCACTTATCCCTTCCCTCATCATAAAATCCCAGATATAATCTACCATAAAACCTGTAGGGAGGATATGATTGAGCTGAATGGGCCCCACTAGCCTAAGATTGGGCACCCTGTGCCCTAATATTATTTCTACCTTGGAAATGCTTGCCACCCAATAGCTTTGTGTAGGGAGCACTAGCCATTTAGTATGACCCAGAATTGCCCCACTTCCTCTTGGGACACTTACCACTACCCCTGCCACTCTGTTGTTGACCACTACCCTGCTCAGAAAACCTAAGCTTCTTGCCGTTTCTCCCCTATCTCAACCTACTTCTTATTTTCTTCCTAAACTTATTACATGTACATAACCAACCTAGATATATCCATGTCCTTGATAAAAAAGGCAACCTTAGTTTCCAATATCAAATCTCTGGACAACCCAAAAGTAAACTCCCTCATTCTAGCCCTCATGCTAGTAACCATTTCCTAAGAATATAGAGATAACTGGTGAAACTTTAAGTCATACTCTTTGACTGACATCATGCCTTGTCTCAAATTAACAAACTTTTCTGCCTTTGATTCCCTCAACTCCTGAGGAAAGAAGATGCCCAGGAAAATATTAGAGAAATCCTCCTGAAGAGCTAACTCAACGTCGTCACTCCTTGACTGATCCCATACTTGGTACCACTGGTACGCCATATCTTTCATCTTATAGGCGGCAAACTCCATGCCCTCCACATTCATGGCATGCATTACTCAAAAAATCTTTTCCATTTCATCCAGAAAAACTTAAGAATCTTCCTTTACCTTAACACCAGTAAAGGTCGGAGGGTTCAACCTCAAGAACTATCCAACTTTGTGGCCTTCGAAGATGGAGTAACAAAAACACCACACTCTGCCTGAGAAACTACCAATTGTACAAACATATAAATATATTGATGAAACTCAGAATTTATCATATCAGCCCGAGGAGCTCGAGAAGGACAATTAGAAACTGGACCCCTAGACTGGGTCTGGACACCATAAGTAGAACGAGTCCCATCAGCATTCTCTATGAGTGGGATAGAGGAGTTTCGGTAAGCATTAGATTGTCGAGGAGGAATGATCTAAAAAATATACAAAAAGAGATTACTGGAAAATTCAAAACCTTAGACTCTATAGTTTGAAAATAGAACACATAAAAGAGAAACATTCCTAAATGCCTCATAGCCTCTCCCTGTGAGTGTGGCATGCTACACAACCCTAGAAGAGACTTTAATCAATACTTCTTTATGGACTCCCAAGTGACCATGAACCTAGGGATCTGATACCAATCTAACACGCTTCAAACCAGCACCTAATCATATTAGGCATCTCAAGTCTGACCCAAACTGGAGACCACTCCCATTACCCAACCATAATCATCCTGTACCCTATGTTGGATGAATTTTAAAAATATAACAAGATAGAACAATTATAATTGAAAGGCATTTAATAAAGTTCATAACTATAACCATCCAAATATAGAAACAAGCATCCCAACGGTGTCAGTCCCAATACCAATGCCAAGCCTGACACTAATACTGACACCGCCTATGCCTATAGTAGTCACACAAAGATTCTAACTAAAATCTAAGAAAATTCTATCGGGGCATGCCCCCAACCATTAAAGATGGCAATGGGGTGGTGCGGGTGTGGGATGAAGTGGGTTTTAGGCTATGTAGGATGGTGCAGGTTTTAGACTATATGGGTATGGTGTGGGTATCAGGCGGACGGTTTTAAGTAAGCTTTTTGTAATGGTGCGGGGAGGGCGAGTTACGGGTATATATGGGTTTAAACTAAAAAAAGTTAAAAAATTGTATTATTCTCGTATATCTACCTAAAATTATATGTATTCTTCGCTTAAAATTTCATGATACTTAAAAGAACATGTATGATACTACAAATAAACAATTTCATAACTTTTTAACTTCTTTATTAGTCTTAATGAAAATTTGATATTTGATCATTACATGTACATGTGATACTTTTTTGATAATTTTTTAGTGAAAAGCGATATAGTAGAAATTGGTTGTTACTATTTACTAGTATTGAAAATATTATGGTTTTCAGTGGAGTTACAAATTTTTCAAAAAGAAAAGCAAAAATTTGCAGGTATGCGCCGATATGAGTGTGAGGCGATTTTAAAGATGATGCATTGCGGTGCGGGGCAATTTTAAAATTCAAGGACTTAGAAAAAAGCCGCACTGCACCATTGCTACCCCACCGACCATAGCCAAAACCAAAGTCTATGAAAGAAACATAAGTATGAAAAGAAGTCCATAACATGAAATAGAGTCTTCTAGAGTATAGAAGCTCACTAGTTCAGTCCAACAAAAAGTTGTTCCTGAAATTCAAGATCACTGAGGAGAAGAAGTAGTGTGTCCGGTTCCTGCATCGCGTGGGGATACAACGCCCGAAGATGGGTTATCAGGTGAATGCTAGCATATACTCACGAGTAAGGATAAAACTATGCCATTATTCCAAATTGAAGTAAATAACCATACGCAATCATATACATACATATATATATACACACACAAACCATACCGGGAAAGGGAACTGGGTTTAGCATGCATTTAAAACCTTTAACCTGGGTTGTATAGCTTTACCATTATAATCTACCCATATGCTATATGGGTCCAGCGTTCCCCCTGAACGGGCTCCAATGCGTGTAGCTGCACGATAAGAGATATCATAAGGGCCAGGGATTACCGTGTATCCTTTGCCCTCCATGATACATATATACAAGTATAACTTAGGGGGTTTCCCTATACCCCACAAGCATATGGTCACCATGACCAACCCTCATATCGACAAATATGAGTTTTCAGTGTCCATCCATCGGACTCACACCTTCACGGTTAGCTATTACAACCCTCCATTTTCACACTTAAAACATTTAGAATATGACCTAGCCACCAATTCCAAGAGTCAATTATCAAGGCATTATAAAGTGGTATCATCATACCGACTATAGCTTGCAAGCAATGTCTTAGCCAAGTCTTAAGGGATTCTCATGTACCCCATAAGATGTCCAATTAAACTAAATCCATGGCAACCAGGGACTCCTCAATCCATTTAAAACCAACTAAACCAATTTAATTTTCATTACTATATTATCCAATGTAGATTTTTCAATAATAGTCAAACTATGTGAAAATCATTCTCATAGGCATTTTAACAAACACGTTAAGGGCATGTAGTTTTCAAAACCAAAACCAAGTATCAATTGATCATTCCCACGCAATCAAATGTTTCAAACAATCATTATAACATGAAAACCATAAGAAAAACATGAAAAAACATTATCCATCCAAGAATAACAAAAACCCCCAACATATATTTCAAAATCCAAGCATTATCATAATAACACCATGAAATGATTCATTAAACCATGATTTTAATTGAAATAAGAATGAGGGAGGAGTAACATACCTTAGAAAAAAAGGAATATGGAGAGATACCACCCCTGTTGAGCCTGAATGGATTGCCTTGAAGAAAACCATAGTCTTTCTTAAACCAAGAGATTGAGAGAGATTTGAAAGTGTTTAGAGAGTGTTTGATTGTGAATAATAGGTTAAGGAAGCCTCCAAAGGTGTTTTATGTCATGGGTTCAAAAGGATTTATTAGGGGGAAATGTCCAGAATACCCCCAACTTAAACTGTAAAAATCCCTCTAGCTGGGTACAGTTTGGACCCTTTACTCGTATCCATATAATACGAGTGGTACCTTCCACTCATAACTTGACCAAAAAGTTGGACATCATATTCTATCCAACATATGACTTCTAAGCCTAACTCATAACCTAACCATATGACTAGTACCCTTTAAGTCATACCCCAAGCATAATCATCTAGGCTAGATAATGGACAACATACAGTTCGACCCTACCTCTCATATCATGTACATATGACTCGTGTGGAGTCTTCTCATAACAAGAATATAACTTGGACAACACCACACTATCAAACATACTACTAGGGTTTCTATAAGTACACCCATACAATACGACTAGTATGGTGAGTTGTATGATCAACAGAAGACTCAAACTCACAAAATTTTACAAGGTCCAAAACCCAGGGTGTTTCAGCTTGGCCTTTTATTTCTAAAACCAAATTGTGTTGTTAGACCAGAATTAGAGGATTACAGTAATTGATGAATAAACATGGATGGAATTTAGAGAAATCATATCAAATCTTCCCTTAGAGAATTTACAGTCACACTTAAGAACATTTGGGTGGTTTTATTCCTAGTACTCTTTCTGATAGACCAAGGTGAATTCTTAATAGTACAGGATAATTTAAAGTGAAGTTAGATTTGGAACTATTAAGAGAACAACAAGTAGAAGATCCCAATTTTAAATACCTCTGGGAACAATAGCTATATTTGATGTTTGGTTTCTTAGGATGAGCCAGTAGTTTTTGTTATGGACAAATGGGATTCAAATGTGAAAATAGTCACTATACCGTTCCCTTTTCTAAAACTGTACACACCTATTCCCTATAGGTGATATAGCAAAACAAGTTGGGAACTACGTCGTTGTTGCTGTAGACTTCATGGTCCTTGGATTTAATTAAAGCAATCTATCAAGAAATGGAAAGATTCTTCTTATAATGTCAATCTTAAAGTTATAATGGAGGAAATTCTAATTATTATGCTATGGTTCTTATGGAAAAGAAGAAATATTATATTGCATAGAGGGTTGTAACCATATGATAGGATTATCTATGGGATAAATAACAAAATTCATAAGTTTACTTCTATCAAATTTTCTTTTCTCCAAAACCTTCTAAAAAGATGGACTTTAATTGTTAAGGTGTTGGAAAAATGGGAACCAAGCTATAGACACAGGATTGTGAGGTGGTTACATCCTTTTTATGGATAGTATAAATACAATATAGATAGGGCTTAAAAGGGTAACATCAGACCTAGTTTTGTTGCCTTTTGTGTAAGAAATTGCATGGGAGATGTTATATTGGTGAAAGGTAGAAGTTTACCTATATATACCAATTTGATTGTTGAAGCAGTTGCAATAAAGAAAGTCATTCAATGTTACATTGATAGAAATTTGTTACTTCGAATAGTAGAGACTGATTCTCTTACTATGATTAATATACTGGAGGAAATATAGGAGGTCTCTTAAGAGTGTTGCAATGGATATGGAAGATATTAAAAGAATGATGGTGTCCCGATTCAACTGAAGCACACTCTATGAGAAGGAAATATGCTGTCTGATTTTTTTGCCAACATGACTGTTGATTTTGCAGGTACATATATGGTGGAAAGTTTTCAAGATCTTTCAATAATAGCAGGAATATTACTTAACATGGGTAAATGCAGTATGCCTAACAGAAGATTAACTCAACTTCCTTAAAGTTTTTGACAGGTGCCATAGTCATATTGCTAGTAGTATCGAATAAAGACATTCTTAATAACCTTATGAATTTCTTGGAGTGAGTTCATACAGTCTATTTTTCATACTACCTAGTGAGAGTTTAAGGTGTACGGTGGAAATAGACTAAGACATATGCAAGGGTTTGAAGCATTTATTTTTGCTGTTCAAGTTACTACTATATGTCTTCATTTGTTATAGAATTAGTAGATCTTAATTTCTAATTAGCCATTGAATTGGCCTCTAACTTATTTCCTCTGATATCCATCGATGGAAGAAAAATAAGCTGATTTAGTTGCTATTTGTAATTGAAGATCTACTAATGACATGAACCGAACCAGGGCCTTGTTGTAATGGGCATCCCAAGTCTATCTAGGATTGGGGACCACTCCTGTTACATAACCCAACCTCTAAATATGCATACCCTGAGTCAAATAAATTCCAAACGTATAACAAGATAGTGTTTATTACAATTCCAGACTCTGGGACAGGTTCATGACTGTGACCAAGCCAAACAAGTCTAATCGTCCATTACCAACCAATAGCTGTAACCAAACCAATATAAAAACCAAGTTCTTGTCCATAGCATATCATAAAAGGATGGAACAATAATAATGTCAATCCAATAGTATCATCCCCAATACCAATACAAATACTAAGGTTAACACCAATACAATTCCTGTCCATTCTAACACATAGTAGTCACACAAGCTTCTAACTAAAAGAAAAATAATATATAGTTTGAACAGGCCCCCAACCATAGCCAAAACCAATATCCATAAAATAAACCAAGTATGTAAAGACATCCATGATATGAAATGGAGACTTATGGAATATGAAAGCTCACCACTTCAATCCAATAGTTGATCTCGAATCCAATCACTAAGCATGAGGAGTAAAATAGCCAGTTCCTACACTGCGTAGGGATACATCTGCTTGAAGACGGGTTGGAGGGTGAACTCTAGCATGAACACAGGATAAGGATAAAATAATTACATCTTGTAAAACCAAGTAAACCAACCAAATGCATACAAACCATACATATATATATATATAACCATACCCGGAAAGGAAGCCAATTTTAGCATGTCTTTAAAACCATTAACATGGTTATGTGTAGCTTAACCATCCTAGAACCACCATCCACGGTCTATATGGGTCAAGTGTAACCCCATGAACAGGTCCTAATATGTGTAGCCATAAGAATCGGAGATACCATAAGAGTAGAGGATTCCCGAGTAACCTTATATGTACATTGTACTTAGAGAATTCCCATGTAACTCATAGTATAATATATGGTTGCTATGACCAACCCTCATGGAGGCAAACATGAGTTTCCAGTGTCTGTCCATTAGACTCGTACCTTTACGATTATCTATCACTCCCCACCCCATTATTGTACAAATAAAACCATTATTCCACTATTATTAACCAAGGCTATGAGTAGTGGTATCGTCATACCGGCTATAGCTTGAAAGAAATATCCATAGCCAACCTTTTTATGTAAAGGTATTCCCATGTACTCATAGATTACATTATCAAGTTAATTTAGGAAATCTTATGTACCCACAAGTGTTCCATTATTAGGTTTGCTTGGGGGAATCCCATGTACCACATAAGATGTTCATTACCATGTTTACTTGGGGGATTCCCTTGTACCCCGCAAGGAAGTTTATTTAATGATGACATTGACCACAAAACCTTACCATTTAACTATTCCAGACCATTTATACCATTTAGGGTTTCATTACCAAACCATACCATGCAATAGTTCCATTAAAAGTCCAATAATATAGTAAAAGCATTATCATAGGCATTTTATCAAACATGTTGGAGGCATACTGTTTCTCAAAACCAATTCCAATTACCAATTAACCATTCCCATGCAACCAATTGTCCAAACCACTATTAAAGCATATCATTACATAATTGAAACAAGAGAAAACCATAACCAAGCATTTAATACAAAACCACAACCTATATTTGAAAACCCCAAAACCATATAATAATCATACGATGAAAAATGTTATAAAACATGCCTTTAGTTGGAACTAACAATGAGGGATTAGTACATGCCTTAGATTATGAAGATGATGGAGAGAAATCACTCGTTCAAGTCCCAAATTGATCCCCTAGATGAAACCCTAGCCTTCCTTTATCCAAGAGACTTGGAGAGAATTAGAGAGTGTTTCTAATTCTTTTAGATTAGAATAATAAGGTAAATGATGTCCTAATAGAGATATAAGTCTTGGTTCCTTAAGAGGTTAAGTATGGAAATGTCTAGATTACCCCCACCTTAAACTACTTAAAATTCTCATCAGGGGGTACTACTACCTATACCAGTCGTACCCTCCAATCTAAGTGGTACCCACCACACATACCCTAGGCCTCTCCTTTGGACCCAATGCTGTCCACTATATTACTTACCCAGCCTAAGTCATACCTAACCATACAATCAATACCTCTAAATTGTATCCCTGAAAGAATAAAATCGAAGAAGGTTTGGTTACTGTCTTCCGTATGAGTCAGTGGTATGACTTGTATCCTATCTTACGGCTCATGGTGAGCCACTCATACTCAGGTCCAACTTAAGTTACTAAGTCTCAGATTAAGTGAAGGAAAAACCCAACCATACAACCCTTCACCAACCATACGGCTCATACCAACCAAGTCGTACCCATTCCAAAAGCTAATCCAACCCACCAACCAACACTGGTTATCATATGACCAAGAGCTTACCAACCGTACCCTATTATACGACTGGTACCCACAATTCATATAATGTCCAGAATCCATAAATCTAGGAAATTTTCTAAGGGTCCCAAACCCAGGGTGTTTGGTTGCCCCCGCTAGGATCATTCATTCCCAAATGACGAACAAGGTAGGTCAAACAGAAGCATAGTTCATTTTCATTATCAAATATCAATACAACCTTTAACCAAATTAGAAAATAGAGATATGATCGAGAACACATACCTTTCAATCGGGACCTCTTCATAAGATAGAAAATCTGAGATATCCAATCCTTCCAAAAGAACCACCAAAGAAGGACCACAAAGACACTTTCTCAATATAGAGAGACGAAATACCAAATGAATGAAGCTCAAAGTAGAAGGCAAATCCAATGCAAATGCAACGTTACCAACCCTTCACGAAATTGAATAAGGACCAACATACCGAGGACTGAGATTTCCCTTTTTACTGAACCACATTACTTCCTTCATGGGAGATACCTTCAGGAATACCTTATCTACAACCTTAAATTCCAACTCTCTATACTTTATATCTGCATAGGACTTTTGGCGACTTTAAGCAACCTTAAGCCCTTCCTGAATAACCTTTACATTTTCCATAACTTGATAAATTAAATCCAGACCGAACATATCCCCCTCACCAAGCTTAAACTACCTAATAGGAGATATACACCTCCTGCAATACAATACCTCAAAAGGGGCCATCCTAATGCTAGAATGATAGCTATTGTTGTAAGAAAAATATACCAAAGGTAGATGCTTAACTCAATTGCCACCGTAATCAATCACACACACATATGAAACATATCCTCTAATGTCTGAATAGTCTTCTTTTCTTAGCCATCCATTTATGGATGAAAAGAAGTACTCAGACTAACCTTAGTACCCAATCCTTTCTGAAAAGACCACCAGAAGTGAGATAAAACCTATGTACCACAATCAGAGATAATTTAAATAGGTACCCTATGTAACTTCACAATCTCATGAAGATACAACCTCTTATAGTCCTCAGCCAAAAAGTTAGTCTGCACCAATAAGAAGTAAGTGGACAATGTAATCCTATCCATGATGACCCAAATCAAATCAAATTGATTCCGAGATCGAGGAAGACCAGTAGTGAAATCCATATTTATTACTTCCATTTTCTATTTAGGAAACTTAATTTCCTGATACAACCCTCCATACCTCATATGCTCAACTTTGACTATTAGCGTGCCATGCAGTTGGCCACAAAATTAGCCATATACCTCTTTATACCATTCCACCAATACATCCCCTTGAGATCATGATAGACTTTTTGTCGAACTGAGATGAACAACATAGAGCAATTCACACGCCTCAGCCAAAACCCTTTGTCACAAACCATCGATATCAGGAATACATAACCTCTCTTGGCACCATAAAGTACCATCACCACTGATCTCGAATGCCATCACCTTTTGCCCACCTACATCATCCTTAATTTTTATTAAGATAGGATTTAGCATTTGTTTTTACTTAATATTTATACCAAGAGACAACCAAATCACTTCCTGTACCATCACACCACCATGATTGGAGTCCAAGAGATGAACTCCAAGATTAGCCAAGCAGTGAATATCCTTCACCAATTCTCATTTCTCCTTATCTACATGAGCTAAAATACCCATGGACAACCTGCTAAGAGCATCAACAGCCATATTAGCTTTACCTGGGTAGTAGTGAAGACTCATGCCATAGTCCTTAAAAAGCTCCAACTATCTCCTCTGCCTGATACTTAGCTCCTTCTAAGTGAGCATATACTGTAGACTCTTATGATTAGAAAAGATGTCCACGTACACTCCATACAAATAATGCCACAAGATTTTCAAAGAAAAAACCACTACTAAAAGTCCAAATCATAAGTAGGATAATTCTTCTCATGCATCTTCAACTGCCTTAAAGCATAGGCAATCACCTTACCATGCTGCATCAAAATTCAACCAAGTCTCACCCCGGACGCATCACATTAAACCACAACCCCCTTATTACCTTTAAGCAATGTCAAAATCAGAGCCTAAGTTAGCTTATTCTTAAGCTTCTCAAAACTATCCACGTAAGCATCCAACAAAGAAAATTTTGCTTTCTTGTAAGTCAACTTAGTTAGGGCTGCTATCATCGAGAAACTTTCCATGAATCGCCTATAATACCTAGCCAAACCTAAGAAACTCTGAATGTTGGTTAGAGTCATGGGTCTATAACACCTTTTAACCGTAAAAACCTTTTACTGATGCACCATGATCCCTTTATTGGAAATAATATGACCAAAAAAAGTCACAGCGTTCAACCAAAACTCACACTTGGAGAATTGTCATATTATTGTTTCTTCTTCAAGGTCTGCACCACCATACGAAGGTGATATCATGATCCATCTCACTTTTAAATACACAAAGATGTCATCAATGAACGCAATGACAAAAAGATCCAGAAACTGTCTGAAAAAACTATTCATCAAATCCATAAATATTATTGGGTATTAGTCAAACTGAATGACATAACTACGAACTCAAAGTGCCCACACCGAGTATGAAAATCCATCACAGGGATATCTACCTCCCTAATTTTAAGATGATGATACCCCGATCTAAGATTAATCTTGGTAAAGAATTTGGCACTTTGCAATTGATCAAGTAAGTCATCTATCCTTGGTAGAGGATACTTCTTATTAACCATTACCATATTCAATTGCCGATAGTCAATGCATATCTGAAGGGAACCATCCTTGTTTCAAACGAATAACACCAGTGCACCCCACGAAGACACACTAAGATTGATGAAACCCTTATCCAAAAGATCCTTAAGTTACTCCTTGAGTTCTCTTAACTCATTCGGAGCCAGTCTATAAGGAGGAATAAATATTGGATGAGTGCCAGAACCAAACCAATACCAAACTCAATCTACCTATCTGGAGAAACACTAGGAAGATCATCTACAAAGACCTCAGGAAACTCATTCACCACCGGAACCAAATGTAAAGAAGAACCTTCTGAGTTAGAATCTTTAACTCAGACCAGATGATAGAAACACCCTTTGGAGATTAGTCTCTGAGATCTAAGATAAGAAATAAACTTCCCCCTTAGAACTAGGGACCACCCTTTCACTCAATAATTGGTTCACCAAGGAACCTAAGGACAACCTTATGTGTCTGATAATCTAAGGATACGCAATAAGAGTGTAACCAATCTATCTCTACATCAACATTAAAATCCATTATATCAAGTTCAAACAAATCCACCAAAGTTTGCCAACTACCAACAGATACCACACATACCTTATAAACTCTTTTAGCAACCACAGATTCACCTACTGAGGTAGAAATAGAAAAAGGATCCAAAACAACTTAGGGATCAAAACCAAAAAATACACAACCATAAATATGGTCACATAAGATAGAGTGGACCTTAGATTAGGCAAATAATACACATTACGAGAAAAAAGTTGTAATGTACCAGTAATGACATCAGGTGGAGCCTTAGATTCCTGTTGAGTAGCAAGAACATATAACCTATTCTGACCTGTGCCTGTACCAAAAAAAAATAGATGAAGAAGCATCACCCTTTGGTACATGAGTAGAAAATAAAGCAATCAAAGCCTTACTCTCTCCCTAAGCACCCTTACCAACAGGATAATTTCTAAGCATATAACCCGGCTGACCATATTTGAAATACCTATACCTCTCCTCATTATAGAAACCCTTACACAACCTACTATAAAATTGAAAAGATGAGCATGATGAGGCTAACTAAGCCCCACACACTTGAGATTGGGAACCCTATGCCTAAAAATTATTGCCACCCTATTGACGCCTATCACCCAACTATTTTGCATAGGGAGCATTAGTTGTAGAGAAGGAATCAGAGCTCCCCTAATTTTTCTTTATCCATTTATCGTCATCCCTACCACCTTGTTGTTGAGAACCACCCTATTCAGATATCCTAAACTTCTTACCCTGCCATTCCCTAAAATAGCCTATTTTCTCTTTTCCTCCTCCACATGTTGCATATGAACTACCAACCTAGAAATATCCATATCTTTGATCACTAATGTAGTCTTGCCTTTAAGGATCAAATCCCAAAAAAGTTTAGAAGCAAACTTTCTTATCCTTTCCCTCATATCAGATACAATTCCAGAACATACCTTGACAACTGATGAAATTTCAAGGCATATTCCTTTATAGACATTTTCACTTATCTTAGATTGACAAATCTCTCCGTATTCGCTTCCTTCAGCTCCTGAGGAAAGAAGAAATCCAAAAAATCATTAGAGAAATTCTACCATAAAGTCGACTCCTCAGCATCACCTCTCACCCTATCCCACTTCTATTACCATTAGTACACCACATATTTAAGTTGATAAGCAGTAAAATTCACCCCTTCTATATTTATGGCTTGAATTACCCTAAAGATTTTCTCCATTTCATTTAAGAAACCCTAAGGATTCTTATCCACCTTCACACCAGTAAAATTAGGAGGATTTATATTTATAAATTGGCCAACCCTTGTGGCCTCGACAGATGAAACACCAGATACCTCCTGTTCAACCTGAGCAGCAACCAACTGAGCAATAATATGAATCTATTAACAAAATTCTGCATTAGTTACCTCACCCTGAGGAAGACTAGTGTCAACCAGTGAAACTCTAAAAATATCAGGGACTGGACCCCTAGACCAAGTATGGATCCCTTATATAGTATGTGTCCCTTCAACATTATCCCCGATTGGGACAGAAGAGTTACCTTACATTTTAGATCATCAAGGCATGATCTAAAAAGTGAATTAACCAGGATAGGAGAAGATTCTAGGACTTAGACTCCAATCTTGAAAATAAAATACCAAGAAAGTAAAATATTCCTAAATGCCTTATAGTCTCTCCCTTATGAGTGTGGCGCGCTACACACCCTTTAAAGAGACTCTACTCGACATGACTTTGTGGACTACCAATTGACCATGAACCTAAAGCTCTGATACCAACTCGACACAACCCAAATCAGGGCCTTGTCATAATAGTCATCTCATGTCCATCCAGGCTTGAGGACCACCCTAGTTACCCAACCCAACCTCTGAATATGCATACCTTGAGTCAAATAAATTCCAAACATATAACAAGATAGATTTTATTACAATTCAAAGCTCTAGGATAGGTCCATGACCGTGACCAACAACTGTCCATTACCAACTAATAACCATAACTAAACCAATATAAAACCAAGTTCTTGTCCATAGAATACCATAAAAGAATGGAACAATTATAATTTTAGTCCAACAGTATCAACCCCAATACCAATGCCAATACTAAGGTTGACACCAATACCGATCCTACCCATTCCAACCCATAGTAGTCACACAAGCCTATAACTAAAAGAAAATCAATATCTAATTGGGACATGCCCCCAATCATAGCCAAAACTAATATCCGTAAAATAAACCAAGTATTTAAATAAATCCATGATATAAAATGGATCCTTTTGAAATATGGAAGATCATCACTTCAATCCAATAGCTAATCTCGAATTTGGTCACTAAGTAGGAGAAGTAGAATGGTTGATTCCTGTATCAAGTGGGGATACATATGTACAGTGTACTTAGAGGATTCCAATGTACCTCATAGTATTATATATGGTTGCTATGACCAACCTTTATGTCAGCAAACATGAGTTTTCAGTGTTTGTCGATTAGACTCGCACCATCACGATTAGCTATCACACCCCGCCATTATTTCCCAATTAAAACCATTATCGTCCCACCAAACTATTATTCCAATATGCAATTCTCGAAAGAGTTAAAGTGAAATAATCCTTGTTAGGTCGAAAGACTCTTGGATTTACCATAAAATACAATTCTCTGTAAGCACATGCATGTCTGAATTCTTCGTAACTCATAGCCAATAGAGATGTATACCTCATAAGGTGGACATAACCCCAACCCTCAATTCTCATTGGTTAACATCTTACTAAACATTCTTTCTTTTTACTTTGCTATTTTCTATTTTTACTTTGTTATTTGGTTACATCATTGCACGCTATAAAATCCCCCCTTTTTTATGAGACTTGCACCAAAAGTCTATTAATCTTTACTTACTTAGTGACCGTCTATTCTCTGTGGGATTGATACCCAACCCAGTTGGGTTATATATTTGACAATGACCGCTTACACTCTTACGAGAGTTGTAGTTTGAGTGTTATCAATGATATTCATGATCTATAAATCTATGTCCCTAATCATGCTTGGTTCTAAGGAACTATGTTTTAATATGTCACTGATTCATTTTATATCGGGATTAGCCAAAATAATAAAGTTGTGTGAACTCATGACTATTTCATCTCTGAAAATAAAAAGTGATAGCTTCGAGTAGAAGTTCTTATCTCAATTGTTGACTTCATAAATTCTAAACTTATGTTATACGACCTGTGATGTAAGCACTCATGTTTCTCACTATGGTCTGTCCTAAGGACTCATGCTATGTAGTGTTTATGCCAGAGTGACTATATACTTATGATCCTAACACTTGATTATGAAGCACTTCGTTATTGTATTGTATCTTCACCTAATGTACCACCTTGAGTAAATTAACAAATATGGGTTATAATTAAGTAGTGTTTCTCTCATTCATGATACTTATGCTCAGGCCCCTTAATGATACTTTGAATGATAGTATGATAAATAGTTATGGAAGAGTACCAGTGACTTAGGAAGGGGGACTAGATGTTCTTGATTGTGAAAATTGTGATATTATTTCCTTAACTAAGGTTATAAGTGATGGGAGAAAGAAGGAGATGGACTTTCATTATGAGTAATAGTTGGGAATGAGATATGTAGCGAAAATACTTGTAAGAGTAATTGAAACTGTTGGTCTTAGTGGAGAGACCCATTAAGTGGGTGTAGTAATGATAGGCTTGAATGTTATGATTTATGAAAACATAAACCAATGTGACATATCGCTAGTATTCCTTGAATTAAGACTTGAGTTTATTGGATTATAGTGATGAGTTGAGGTGATTTCTTAATGTGATGCAGAGTACAGGTCCCGTAGTTTAAGTTAGCACCTTTTAACTTTGAATTAGGCTTCAGCATGGAAGTACAATGTAGGGGAACTCAAACTCTTGAGGTTAGAAGTGTTGTGGGAGAATTGTAAGTTAGAAATGATGAAGTATGTTAATTGTTATTTGGGACATAGTTGAGTAGTGTCTCTCAGTTTTATGTTTATTAGTTGTATCTTGTAAGGTAGAGAATGCTTCTATTTCTTATCTATCACGAAATCTTATTTCATGATTAGTACCAATATAAATCACGCCTATGATCACAAAATTAACCCATACATTGGTTTTTTCATGAGTGTATTTTGGTCTCTTTTCTATGTCTAGCTCAGTGGATGACTCTATTGTCGCTAAAAATATCTATAGGGGTTGTGTGGTATCTATTTGTTGTAGAGAGACATTGGAGGATCTGATAGAGCTGGATATGTTAGACTTTGATGTTATTTTGGGGATGGACTGGATTCATTCATGCTATACCTCTCTTGATTGTTGAACCCAATAGGTCAGTTTCCAATTCCTGAATAAATTGGTAACTGAGTGGGAAATTAGTTTTCTAGCACCTAAGGGGTGGTTCATTTCTAATCTTAGAGTCTAGAAATTTATTTCCAATAAGTGTTTATATCATTTAGTTTGGGTTAAGGATTTTAATTCTGAGGTCCCCTCTTTGAAATCTATTCCTGTAATGAATGAGTTTCCCAAAGCATTTCCTAATGATCTTCCTGGTATTCTTACTAATAGGGAAATAGACATTAGGAATGACCTTCTTTTGGATACCCAACCTATCTTTATCTCTCCATATAGAATGACTCCAAATGAGTTGAGAGAGCTTAAAGAGTAGTTGAAAGATCTCTTGACAAAGGTGTTTTTTGCCCCAGTGTTTCTTCATGATGGGAAACTATTTTTTTGTATGCAAGAAGTATGGTTCACTTTGGATGTGTATAGACTATTGACGGTTGAATAAGGTGGCCATGAATAATAAGTATCCTCTTTCTAGGATTGATGACACATTTAACTAGCTTCAGGGTGCTAGATGTTTTTCTAAGTTTGATCTTCTGTCGAGTTATCATCAGTTGAAGATGGATATCCCTAAGACTATATTTTGTACCCAGTATGGTTACTACGAGTTCTTAGTCATGTCTTATGGGTTGACTAATGCTCCAATAGCATTCATGGACCTTATGAACCGGGTATTCAAATTGTTCTTAGACTTATTCATCATTATGTTTATTGATGACAACTTGGTATATTCTAAGATTAAGAAGGATCATGCCATTCAACTCTGTATAGTGTTGTAGACTCTTAAGGATCATTTGTATGCCAAGTTTTTGAAGTGCGAATTTTGGTTGAATATTAGGACCTTTCTTGGTTACATTATTTCTAGTGAGGGGATAATGGTGGATCTACAGAAGGTTGAGATGGTTATGAAGTGTCCTAAACCTATGAATTTAATCAATGTTTGGAGATTCTTGGGTTTAACTAGGTATTATAGGTGTTTTTGGGGAGTTTCTCTTCAATTGCTGCTCTATTGACCAAGTTGACTCAAAAGAAGGTGAAGTTTCTATGGTTTGATGCTTGTGAAGGTAGCTTTGAGAAGTTAAAGGATAAACTGATAGTTTTGTTATTTATTATGATGGATTCCATATGGGACTGGGTTGTGTTTTGATGTAGCATAGCAGGGTGGTGGCGTCTGCCTCTAGGTAATTGAAGGTGTATGAGAGAAATTATCCAACTCATGATTTGGAGTTGTTAGATGTGGTTTTTGCTTTGAATATTTGGCTCCATTACTTATATGGATTTCATGTTGATATATTCTGATTATAAGAGCTTGCGGTACGTGTTTACCCAGAAGGAGATGAATCTCAGGCAAAGAAGATAGCCTGAATTGCTCAAGGGTAATTATGATATGAGTATCCACTATCACCCAGGTAAAGCTAGTATGGCTGCTAACTCTTAGCAGGTTATGCATGGGTAGCCTATCTCATGTTGATGAGGATAAGCAAATATTGGTGAAGGATATAAACCTTTTGGTAAATATTGAAGTTCGTCTTTTAAATTCCAAGGATGGTATAGTGATCTTTTAAGAGGTGGTGAAGTCTTCCCTTGGTACTGACGTGAAGGAGAAACAATTTTTGGATCTTATCTCGATGCATATTAAGGATGATATAGGCTAGCAGAAAGTCATGGCTTTAAAGATTGGTGGTGATAGTATCTTGAGGTACTAAAGTAAATTGTGTGTTCCTGATGTTGATGGAATGCAAGAGAGGATCTTGGTTAAGGATCATGATTCGAGTACACTTTTTATCCTGGTTTGATGAAGATCTACCATGATTTGAAAGAAATCTATTGATGGAGTAACACGAAGAGAGATATGGCCAATTTTGTGGCCAAGTGTATGGTTTGTCAGCAAGTGAAGGTGGAGCACTTGAGGCCTAGTAGTTTGTCTCAGGAGGTTGAGTTGGTCACGTAGAAATGGGAAGTGATTAACATGGATTTTATTACTAGTCTTCCACTATCTCGTAGTCAGTTTGATTTGATTTGGGCCATCGTGGATAGGATGACCAAGTCTACTTATTTCTTGCCTGTAAAGAATAACTATTATATAGAGGATTATGCTAATCTTTTCATTCAGGAGATCGTCAAGTTGCACGGGGCTCCAGTTTCCATTATTTTTAATCAAGGTACGCAATTCTCTTCTTATTTGTTGTGGTATTTCTGAGAGGTTTGGGGACTAAGGTGAACTTTAGCACTGCTTTCCTGCAACACCCCACAAAATCGTCCATGTGTTAGGTCGTGGTAATATGCTCTTAGAGTTAAATGACTAGAATAGTGTCGAAGAGACTTAGTCTCATTTTTGGCTTCCAAAATGAGTAAAGTTTAAACCATATATAATTTCCCTAATTTTGACTTTTTATCATGTGGGAAATTGAAGGATCTTTGCGTCGATATAAGATTCGCCCAAATTCGATACCCGGATAAGAATTTATGGCTAATTTAAGTCCTAATCGTAAAACACCATCATTTTGGTGCTTGGCGCATCGCAGACTGGGCCTATGTAGCAATTGTCAAATTCTAGTAGCATAGCGCGATTGTGGCATATCGAGCTAAAGTTCCAGGTCCCAAGCAGTGGGACAACGCGATGGATCCTTGTTGCGGTGACCTTAAAAATCCCATTTGTCAATTACTAGTGAGCCACCGCGATCATGGAGCATTGCGGTGGTCCATAAAATGGGCTCCCAGTTATATTTTTATTCCATCTCATTAAGGGTAAATTGGGTATTTTTCACCCTCTTTATCATCTTAAACATGGGATTTTATTCCCAAATGACCTCATTATTAATATTTTCATCAGAAACCACCAAGAACACTCCTTAGGGTTTCAAACAATAAAACCCAAACAACTCAAGATTCAACTATGGGTTTTAGAAATTGATTGAAGATTTGGAATCTCCGAGTCGTGGGCATCAAGAATCATCCTTTAATTTCCTAAATAGAGGTATGTGGGGTTTATCCTAAAAACTAAATGGGCTTATCAACACTAGAACATGATTTAAATATTATCAAGCATGAATTTTAAAGGGGTTTTGGAACTTATGATTTAAATTTCGCATCTTGGGTGTGTTGATGATATTATTATTTTGGTCTTTAGGACTTTTCCCCTTAAATTGATTTAAACTTATATTAATATGTATGATGTTGAAGATTTGATTGAGAGCATTATTATTGAAACTCCTCTCTTTGATGATTTAGAGTTGATGAACTTGTTAAAAATGATTTGAGATGCTTGATTAATGTTTTGAAGGGGATGTTTTCAATATCTAAGTATTTAACATGATTTTTATGATGATGAGAGGGAGTTTCTTGTTATGATTTTGTCCTTATCTTAAAAAGAAAGAATTGCATATGATTGATATCGCTGACATGACCACCTTGTATATTTGAAATGGTGAAAAAGAGAGTTTCTTGCATATGTTTACATGAGTTTTAAGAAAGAGTTTCTTAAAATGATTTATTGATATGGTGGTCCCAGATTTATTTTTTTGAAACAGAGATTATTATATGCTAATAATGGCTCAGAGATGTGACTTGCAAGTCAATGGTATGACGATACCATATAAATCTATGCCATAACAGAGTTAGAATTTTTAGAGTATGTTTTTAGAGAATGCATGTCTTAAAGAGTTAAAAATTGGCATAAAAAAAGTTAGGTGGTTGCCTGAAGAGGGCTAGAGTTCAAGTAACTCTTAGCCTAAAATCGTTATTTGCTGATCCGGGTATATTATGTTTATGCTGGCGACGGCTGTGTGGCGTAGCAGAGTCAGAGACTCCAACCCTTGTGACACACTTGGGTTGGAGACTTCCCGGCCGAGTCAATGGCAGATTTCATATGGTCCAACCACCTAGTGTAGAAGTAAAACAAAGAATGTTTCAGAGTTCAGATGATTTTCTTTAGAGTATTTCAGAAATAACCATGAGATTTCTTACTATATGATATGTTTATGTACTATTTTTATATTGCTCTCATATATGTTGAATATAAATTATTATTTTGGATTTGCTCTGCATACCAGTACATCTGTATTGACTCCCTACCTCCCAGGTTTGGAGGCTCGGTCTAAGGGTCCGGCTAATCAGTAGAGTATCCCAGAGAGAAGTGATCTGTGTAGTGGTAAGACTTCTTTGTTCAAGAAGGCATGTTATTTCAAATTATGTTTCTCCGTTGTTTTGGTCTACTGGAGGCCTTGCCCAGCTTTCAGATAGTTGTCAGATTTTCATGTAGTAGAGATTTTGCGGACTGTTCCAGATGTTATTTAGTTGAGTTTGGATTTCATTCCTTATTATTAAACTAAATCCATAGTATGACCATGTTTCCATATCAGATTATATTTCCACATCTCTTTTTATTATGTGAATGTTGTGCATGATTACCATATAGAGTAGGACGCCCATGCCTTCATGGTTCGGGATGTCTGTCACGGCTAGGCCCTAGTTCAGGTTGTGATATTTACTCTCATAGAGAGAACTATTCATAATTTGGAAGATACACTAAGGGCCTGTGTGATTGACTTTAGTTTTAGTTGGGTTAACCATTTACCTCTCATAGAGTTTTTGTATAATAAGAACTATCACTCGAGTATTCTGATGGTTCCATTTGAGGCTTTGTATGGTAGGAGGTATAGGTATCTTATTGGGTGGTTTAAAGTTGGTGAGACTAGATCATTTGTCCATGACTTAGTTTATCAGGTCATGGAGAAAGTAAATGTGATTAGGGATAGGCTTAAAACTGCCCAAAGTCACCAAAAGTCCTAGGCTTTGTGATTGGGTAATCTTGAAGATGTCTCCCATAAAAGAGGTGATGAGGTTTTGAAAGAAGGGGAAGCTTAGTTCCCATTATGTTAGCCTATACTTGATTTTGAGGAGAGTGGGCAATATAGATTATGAGTTGGATTTACCACCTAGTTTGGGTTTTATTCACTGGTCTTCTATATTTCGATGCTGAAAAAGTGTGTGGGTGATCCTTCCTTGGTTTTTTCTTTGGAGAGCATGGGTATTTCAAATTCCTTATCTTATGAGAAAATCCCGATGGAGATTTTGGATAAGAAAGTCCGTTATTTGATGACTAAGGATGTGGCTTTGGTGAAGGTTCTATGGAGGAACCAAAAGGTTAAAGAAGCTACTTGGGAAGCCGAAGAGGACATGAAGTCCAAATATTCGTTCTTGTTTCCCACTTTGGATAATCGTGCTTAAGGTATGTGTTTTTCTTAACATCTTTGTTTCTGACTTTCTTAAAGGAAAGTATGGTTGTGTTATGTGTTAAATGTGCTAATGAATACCTTGACACAACATCCAGGTATGAATGATCCTACGGGGAACAATGTAACATCCCAAAATGTTTTTTTTAGAATTCTTGAGTTTTTGAACTCACTGCCTTGACTATGACTTACTTTATGAATCGTAAGGTCACCATACAGGTCATAGGACCCAAAATCGTAGGGTGACTAGTGAGGTTTCCCAAGGTGTTTGTTCTGAGTACGATTTGACTCAACGAGTCATCAAGACTCTAAACGAGTTGAATAGTACTTTTCATACACAAACCAGTAAAGATGCCTACTATTTCTATGATTGACAACAACTAGGACCCTATGTGTCGTAATGACACCTCAAGAGTCATAGTGTGTGACTCGTAGGGTCAACAGTCAGGGGTCCTTGAGCTACTACTCAGACTCGTATCCAGACCACGAGTCGTAAGGTGACTCATGGCGACTAGGGAAACACTTTTGCACTTTTAAGTAGGGGGATTCTTGTCATTTCCCTCCCACTTAGGACCCACATCCATAAAATATCCAAAGAGGGTTATTTTCATTACTTTAACAATCAAATACATGTTCTCTTCTATCTTAAATCCCAAGTCAAGAACACCTAGGATTTCAAAGGAATTGGCAATTAGCGCTTCTAAGGGTTGATTTCTCTCCGTAATTCTTGATATCTCAGGCATGTTACCCTTCCACAAAGTTTATTTAATTAAAAGCATATATCTAAAATTGTTATTCATGTGATTAACTTCTGGTTTATGAATGTGGGTTGAAGGTATTTGATCCTTAATGAATGAATTATTTTTCTCATGGATTTTATGAAAAATTCATGGTTTAAATTTAAGGTTTTAACTATTTAGGAATCATGGGGGTGGTTAATTGGAATGGGGGTCATGGATTCCCCAAATTGGAGATTTTGAATCATGTAATTGGTATAACCCAAACCCAATCTTGTGAAACTTATTTGGAACATGAAGGTATGCATATTGATTTTCTTTTGGAACCATTGCATGGTATAAAGATGTTATTTAAACATAATGGTTTTGATTTAGTGAACAAAGGGGGTCGAGGCTTTTCCCAAAGTTAATGAAATTGTAATGGCATGATGATAACACCTTACAAGTATAGTTGGTATGCCGATACCAATAGTGTATGCCTGATGTGTAGCATTAGTTCAATGAATGGGATTGTGTGAACATTTTAATTAGGCTTAAAGGGGGTTGTGTGTAATACCCCATAATATTCTACGCTCAACTCAATCTTAGTTGCTTGCTTAAGGGGTCCAAGGCTTGAAACTTTCACTAAGTATTGAGGACTTAGTCATTTCAAGACCCCAAGACTTTATAAATTTTTATTTTGGCCTTTCCGACACTGGTACATTAGTTTTTGAGTTGATTCATGTTTAGGGAGGTTAGAGGTATATCTCAAGAGAGTTATGAGATTTTCGAATGAGGATCAAGATATTTTTGGATAGCGAAGACAGAGAGCCCCCGTAATATGGGCACGATGCATTGGTCTCTCCCCCGGAGGAAGGGGCGCGGTGTGTTGGTCTTTCCCTTAGAGCAAGGGGCGTGGTACATTGGTGTAGTACGCCCAACTTCTTGATTAAAGAGATCAATTGTCAATTGAGTCTTTTTCCCTTAACCCAGGTAGTCCATAACACAATTGGGGACATCCAAAGGGTCATTATTTTCCGCTTTCTCTCAAAATTACTCATTAGAAATCCTCCTCCTTCGATAGAAAAAAATTCAAGATCTTTTCCCCAAGAATCCAAGAGATCAAGCTTCCAAGTTCAAGCAATCTTCAAAAATCTGGCTATTAAGGTATGTGGGGTTTATGAACAAGGACATTCTTCTATCCTTGTGTCCAACATTTGTTTAAAAGTTTAAGTTAGATGATTTTCAATTAGGGTTCACACCCAAGTTATCTTATTTTGAATTTATAAAATTATTATGTGATTGAAGTATTAAGGTGCATACTCCCAATATTATTAAATACTTCCAATTGAGTTTTAAGTATGATATTATATTACAAGTTGTATGAAAGAAATTATAATATTTAAGGGTTAAGTTTAAGAATTAAGTTTACAATGAAAGCTTGGCCTTTTGATTCAATGACAAGGCTTGAAATCCATAATGGTTTATCTTAATTATGATTTAAAGCAAAGAGAAGCATAATTGGTTTCTAGTATACTAACCCTTATGCTATTTTAAGGTGGATTGCCTAAAATATGATCACATAAGTATATTGGGAGTAGTATTTAGCACTTAGAAGGGAATGCGCATGAGCATTTCCTTAATTCCTAGAAACTACGAGCCAATGTATATTAAGGTTTCCCAATATAGATGAAGTTAAGTATAGTGATTGGTTAAATTATGGTTTTATTCCAATGAAAAGGGTAGAATAACTCTCCCTAACGTGGGTACTATGTTGGACTCCATGAAAGATCATATGGTTTATGTTGGTTAGAAGAACCACCCTAAGAAGAAATAAAAGTAAAGCTTTTAGAACTAAGTATTATGGCTCACAAAGTTCATACCCATGCTTCATTACTCATGTTTATGATTTTACAGTCTTTGTTTTATTCAATCTCAAGGTGAGTCATTTACATATAACATGCATTACTTGAACGTCTATGTATATATTAAGTTATTGTTTTACTTATGAATTCACCCCCCTCATACTCAATAAATTCCAAAGGTACTGACACACATATATATATGGGCTACATTGTCTTATAATGTAGGTTCTGGTGCTCAATTCTAGAAGCATGATTGACTACAAGCATCATCACCTACATCCCAATTTTGGTGAGTCCTCATAGTTTGCGGACCCATTTTCTTAGAACTGATATTGATGAAGTGTTTCAGTTATTTGATTTTTGTTTATATTCTGGTCAACTGGGGTTTGTCCTAGTGGCTCTCTAGTTAAAAGTAGAGGCTTGTCCAACTATTTCAGTTTTAAGTTCAAAATTTCTTGTTTAAAGACTTTCAAGTTAAAGATTTTCATTTAAGATATTGATTCAGTTATCTTTAGATTTTATATATCGGTTTACTTTTTTATGAGTTTAGAGTTAAGCATGCTAAAAGGGTTAGCTTGGGACTATTTATAGTCTTAAGCATCGTGTGACGTCCAGGGGGTACTTTTGAGGCGTTACTAACTTGGTATCAAAGACTATGGTTTTAAAGAGTCCTAGGGAGTCAGACAAGCTGTGTTACGCCGAGTCTTAATCATGGATGTGAAGAGCGCTACATTTATGATTAAGAGGCTAAAGAGAGAGTTAGGAATCATCATTTTTCCATAATATATCGTTCTTACCATTGTCTTTATATGCATAACTCATGCTTTTATATGACAGAATATGACTCCTTGTTGATACAATATATGAAAAAATAGTGACCAACCACCCCTATATGCCGGCCCTCTGAATGAGAACATGTCTCATACTGAATTTTGGGTTGCCTTTCAGGCATTGGCCCAAGCTATGAATACAAACTTTCAGGGTAACCAACAAGTTGCAGTCCCACTTAAGTAAAATGGTAATCTAGCTGCAGCCAAAATTCATGATTTCATGAGGATGAATCTACCAGAGTTCCATGGGTTAATAATGAATAAGGATCCTTAACTCTTTGTTGATGAGGTGAGAAATATTACTTAAATTGTCCATGTTATTGAGGAGGAGATTATATAATTGGCATCCTATAGGCTGAAGGATATTGCTTATAATTGGGCGGTCATGTGAAAGAAAGGTAGAGGTGATAATTCAACTCTTGTAAGCTGGTAGATATTTCAGAATGCATTTCTAGATAGGTTCTTTCCACATGAGATGATGAAAGCTAAGGAGGATCAGTTCATGAAACTGAAGCAAGGCTCTATGACTGTGAAAGAGTACTGTCTTATGTTCACCTAGTTATCTAAGTATGCTCCCTAGTTGATATCTGACTCTAGATCTCGTATGAGTAAGTTTGTTACTGGGTGTTTAATTTGGCAGTCAAGGATTATAGAACATCCATGTTTATTGACGATATGTATACTTCTAGGTTTATGACTCATGCTCAGTAGATTGAGGTAGAAAATTTGAAGAAAAGAGAAAAAGAGTAACAGAAGGCTAGAACTTAACAGTTTGAGTATGATCAACTAAGGTCTGGAAGCAGAAACCATTTGTAGTTTCAGGGTTATTCCTCAGTACCATCTCCATCTTCAGCCAGTGCCCCTGTACCTAGGACCAAGCAGGATCAGTGAGGTTGGACTTCTAATTCCAGGTCTTAAAATAATGTGGGTGAAAAGCCCAGTTATCCAATATGTGCAAAGTATGGTAGGACCTATCCTGGTGAGTGTTTGATAGGCAAATGGGGTTTTTATGGGTATGGCGGTTGGTCCACAGAATCAAGGAGTATTTATATACTAAGTAGGAAAGTAGGGATGTTAATCCTCAAACTCATGTTACTAACGCACCAGCTCAGCCAGGTCGCCCAGTTTCTCTACAGGGTGCATCATCCAATACCGGTGGCGGTCAGTGCTAGAATCGGTTTTATTCCTTGCTATCCTGGCATGAGCGGGAGAGTTCACCAGATGTTGTCACTGGTATGCTTCGTGTATTTCATCTTGATGTACATGTATTGTTATACCCAGGATCAAATCTCTACTACGTGACTCTATTTATTGCGGTATATTTTGGGAGAAGTACTGAAAAGCTCTCCAAACCCTTCTCAGTTTCCACCCCAGTGGGTGAGTCAGTTATTGCTAGGCGAGTCTATAAGAAATGTCCTATTACTATTATCCATAAGATCATACTAGTAGACTAATAGAGTTAGAGATGGTAGATTTTGATGTTATTCTAGATATGGATTTGCTCTATTTCTTTTATGCATCAATAAATTGTCGCACCCATAAGGTGAAGTTCCAGTTTCTTGATGAGGTAGTTTTTGAATAGGAAGATAGTTCAGTGTATACCAAAGGTCATTTCATATCTTATCTTAAGGCCAGAAAGTTGATATCAAAAGTGTGTACCTATCATTTAGTTTGAGTTAAAAATACTAAGTTTGAAGCTTCGACAGTTTAATCATTCCATGTAGTAAATGAGTTTCCTAAGGTTTTCTTTGAAGATTTTCCAGGGGTACCTCCGATAGGGAAATAAAATTTGATATTGATCTTCTTCATAATACTCATCCTATCTCTATCCCTCCTTATCGTATGGCTTCTATCGGGCTAAAAGAGTTAAAAAAAAGCTTAAAGACCTCTTAGATAAAGTATTCATAAGACCTAGTGTCTCTCCAGTCCTTTTTATGTGTAAGAAAGACGGTTCTCTTAGAATTTGCATTGACTACCGCCAGTTGAACAAAGTCACAATCAAGGACAAATATACTCTCCCTAGGATTGATGACTTATTTGACCAACTTCAAGGTGCAAGTTATTTCTCTAAGATAGATCTCAAATTCGGCAATCATCACCTTAGATTCAAAGAATGTGACATTCCAAAGACAGCCTTCAGAACTTGGAATGGTCACTTCAAATTTTTAGTTATGTCTTTTGGACTAACAAATGCCCCTACAATTTTCATGGACTTCATGAACAGGGTATTTAAGTCATACTTGGACATATTTGTCACAGTCTTCATTGATGACAACTTCTTATATTCCCGTAGTGAAAATGATCATGCTGACCATTTGAGGGTTTATTGCAAACCCTTAGAGATTATCAGTTATTCACTAAGTTCAGTAAGTGCAAATTTTGTTTGAGATAAGTAGTTTTCCACAGACATATTATCTCTGGTGATGGCATTTAAGTTGATCCTTTAAAGACTGAATCAATGAGAAACTGGCCTAGACCCATTTCTTCACCTAATATCACGAGTTTCTTGGGTTTGGCTAGCTATTATCGATTATATTTTGAAGGTTTTTCTTTTATTTCTTCCCCCAAGTCTAGTCTTACCCAAAAAAAAAGTCAAATTTTAGTAGTCAGATTCCTGCGAGAAGAGTTTTTAGAAGTTGAAGACTCAACTCACTTTTGCTTCAGTCTTGACTTTACCAAATGGACCATATAGGTCCGTAGTATATTGTGATGCTTTTAGAGTTGGTCTAGTTTTTTTTTATGCAGAAAGGTAAGGTCATATCCTATGCCTCTAGACATCTTAAAACTCATAAAAAGAATTACCCGACCCATGATCTTGAGTTGGCAGCTATTGTATTTGCCTTGAAAATTTGGAGGCATTATCTTTATAGGTTTCATGTTGATGTGTTTATGGATCATAAGATTTTACAGTATGTATTTGTGCAGAAAGACCTAAATCTTAGTCAAAGAAGATGGCTTGAATTTTGAAAAACTACGATATAAGTGTGATGTATCATCTGGGCAAGGCTAATGTAGTGGCAGATGCCCTTATCATATTGTCTATGGGAAGTGTTGCCCATATTGAGGATGATAAGAAGGAGTTAGTCCATGAGGTTCACCACCTTTCTAGGTTAGGAGTTTGGCTATTTGATTTGGCCGAAGATAGTACGTGGGTTTAGAATGGTGAGGAATCTTCATTAGTTGCTGAAGTAAAGGAAAAGCAGGACAGGGATCCTAGTTTGGTTAAATTAAAGGAGGTGGTTAGATATTAGAAGGTGGAAGTTTATCCCAAAGGGTAGATGGTGTAGTTTGTTGTCAAGGCAGGCTATGTGTTTCATGTGTTGATGGTTTGAGATAGAAAATATCGGTAAAAGCATATGGTGAGTGGTACTCTATCCATCCAGGAGCTACTAAGATGTACTGTGATTTGTGGAAAATCTATTAGTGGTGTGGTATGAAGAAAGGTATTGCAAATTTTGTGATTAAGTACGCAATTTATCAGCAAATTAAGGTTGAGCACCAAAGGCCTAGTGGTACACTTTAGGAGTTTAGCATCCCCACTTGAAAGTGGAAAGTGGTGAATATGGATTTCGTGATGGGTTTGCCTCGTACGTATCGTCAGTATGATTCAATTTGGGTTATTATCGATAGAATGACCATGTCAGCTCATTTCTTGCCAGTTCATACTTCGTACTCAATAGAGGATTATACCAGGATTTACCTTAGGGAATTGGTGAAGTTGCTTGAGGTTCTATTGTCTTTATTTCAGATAGAGGTACTTAGTTTACATCTCATTTTTGGAAAGCTTTATAGAAGGGTCTTGGTACCAAAGTTTACTTCAATACAACTTTTCATCCTCAGACAGATGGCCAGGTAGAAAGGATCCTTCAGACTTTAGAGGACATGTTGAGAGCCTGTGTTTTTTACTTTAAAGGTAGTTGGGGTGACCATTTATCTTTGATTGAGTTAGCGTACAACAATAGTTATCACTCCAGTATTAAGATGGATCCATTTAAGGCTCTCTATAGAAGGGGATGCAGATCTTCAATTGGTTGGTTTCAAACAGATGAGGTTGCGTTAATAGGGCCAAATTCAATGTTTGAGGCGGTAGAGAAAGTACATTTAATTCAAGAGAGTTAAAGACAGCCCAAAACCTTCAGAAATCTTATGCAGACTTGAAGGAAAGGATCTTGAGTTTGAGGTTGGTGACTTGGTCTATTTGAAAATTTTGCCTATGACAAAAGTGAAGAGATTTCGAAAGAAGGGGAAGATTAGTTCCCACTATATTTACCCATATAGAATCTTGAACTATTTTGGGAAGGAAGCTTATGAACTTGAGTTGCTTGCATATTTGGCACAGTACATCCTGTGTTCTATCTTTCTTTATTAAAGAAATGCATTAGTGATTCAAATTTTGTTGTTCCTTTAGAAAGTGTGGATGTTAAGGATGGCCTTTCCTACAAAGAAGTCCCAATTGAGATCCTTGATCGTCAGATTCATAGGCTAAGGAATAAAGAAGTTTATTTGGTTAAGGTTCTATGGAGGAATTAGTCCATAGAGGGAGCTACTTGGGAAGCAGAAGAATATGTGCGAGCCCAGTATCCTTATATTTTATCCATGAATTTAGACTCCTGTTGAGGTAATAGTTTTTCTTAGATTGACTCTTTGCATTCTCTATTTGAAATATGCAACTATTCTCTTATCACAACATGCATCATGAAATTTGTTCAGCCCATGTAGCATGTGTCATGTTTCAGAACCAGTTATTTTATCATGTTTTATCTTATCAGGGCTTAGTATACACACTTAATCTCCATAGTATCTCAGCTTAACAAGTCTTATTTGAGGACGAATGGTCCCAAGGGAGAGATATTGTAATACCCCATAAGATTTAAGCTCGGTTCAGTTTTAGTTGTTTGCTTAAGGGGTCCAAGGCTTGTAAATTTCACTAAGTGTTGAGGACTTAGTCATTTAAACACCCCAAGAATTTATGGATTTTTATTTTCTCCTTCCCAACCCTAGGATGCTGGTTTTTGAGTTGATTCGTGTCTAGGGAGGCTAGAGGTATGTCTCGGGAGAGTTTTGGGATTTTCTGATGAGGTTTGGGATGTGTATGGATAGCATAGATAGATAGTCCCTGCAAAATGGGCACAATGTATTGGTCTCTCCCCCTGAGTGAGGGGCGCGGTGCATTGTTCTCTCTCTCAGATAAAGGGGTGAGGCATGTTGGTCTTTCCCTAGAACAAGGGGAGTGCGCGTTGGTGTAGTACGCCCATCTTCTCGATTAAAGAGATCAAGGGGCAATTGAGTCTTATTTCCTCAACCCAAGTCATCCATAACACAGTTAGGGACGTCCAAAGGGGCATTATTTGCCCTTTTCTTTCAAAATTACTCAGTAGAAACCTTCCTCCTTACCAAGAACAAAATTCAATCTATTTTCCCTAAGAATCCAAGAGATCAAGCTCCTAAGTTCAAGCAATCTTCAAGAATCTAGCTATTGAGTAATGTGGGGTTTATGAACAAGGACATTCTTCCATCCTTGTTCCTAAAACTTGCTTAAAAGTTTAAGTTTTATGAAAGAAAGTATAAAATTTAAGGCTTAATTTTAAGCACTAAGTTTACAATAAAAGTTTGGTCTTTTGATTCAATGACCATGATTGAATTCCACAATGGTTTATCTTAAATATTATCTAAAGAAAAGAAAAGCATAATTGGTTTCTAGTATACTAACCTTTATGCTATTTTAAGGTGGATTTCCTAAAGTATGAGCATATAAGTAATATGGGAGTAGTATTTAGACTGATAAGGGAATGCGGATGAGTGTATCCTTAATTCCTAGAAACTATGAGCCAATGAAGGTTAAGATTCTCTAATAAGAATGAAGTTAAGTATAGTGATCACTTAAATTAAGGTTCTATTCCGATGGCAAGGGTAGAACAGCTCTCCCAAACATGGGTAATACATTGGATTCCATGATACATCACATTGTTTATGTCGATTATAAGAATCTCTCTAAGAAAGAATAAAAGTAAATCTTTTAGAGTTAAAGTGTTATGGCTGACAAAGTTCATACTTATGCTTCATTACTCATGTTTATGACTTTGCAGTCTTTGTTTTATTCAACATTAAGGTAAGTCATTTACACTTAGCATGCAATATTTGAATGTCTATGTATATATTAAGTTATTGTTTTACTTATGCATTTACAATACATACTTAGTACAATCTAGAGGCATTGACCCACATATATGTCTATGTGCTACATTGTCTTATAATGTAGGTTTTGGTGCTCAATTCCAGCAGCACAATTGACTACGGGTATCACCACCTACATCCCAATTTTGGTGAGTCCTCATAGTTTGAGAACCCATTTTATTAGACCTTGATAATGATGAAGTGTTTCACTTATTTGATTTTTTTTTATCTTTGGGTCAGTTGGGGTTTGTCCCAGTGACTCTTTAGTTACAAGTAGAGGTTTGTTCGACTATTTCAATTTTAAGTTCAAAGTTTTTGTTTAAAGACTTTCAAGTTAAAGACTTTCAATTAAGATATTAATTTAGTTATCTTCAGATTTTATATGTCAGTTTACTTTTCTTAAGAGTTCCAAGTTAATTAGGCTAAAAGGGTTGGCTTGGGACTATTCATAGTCTTAAGCATCATGTGACACCCAGGGGGTACTTTCGGAGTATTACATTGTATAGTAGAGGTACCAAAGGACCACTATTAAAAACCACATTTGACAGCTCAGGGGTTGAAATAGCTGGGTATTTGAGTTACCCTTGTTTTATGAAAGGGTGTTACAGTCACCCTTGTTAAATGATCAGGTTTTCATGTCACCCTTGATATATGCCTAGGTGTTCATGTCCCCTTGGTCCATATACACATGTGATTATTCTCTGGTTTGTGTGGCTAACACATACTTTTCAGCAGGAGGAACTACACCCATATAGACCACGACTATTTTTATGATGGTTGAGCTACACATTCCAGACTAATGTTTTAAAGTTCATTATAAACCTTGTTCCCTATCCCATCATGTTATATATATGTATGTACATATGGTTTTATTATTGTTTTGACTTGGCATTATTTTATCCCTTTCCTGAGTTACATACTAGCGCCCACCCTGCTAATCATCTCCGAATGTTGTATCCTAAAGCGATATAGAAAGCAAAGACATTTCCACTTTTTCTATACATTGATAAGATTTCTGGGTAATCCGCAGTTAGCTTTGAAGTAGTGAGATTTCATTTTCCATAAAGGCTATCCTTGTAAAGTCTTTATTGGATTCTTCAACGTTTTGTGGAGTAACTATTAGAGTAGGATCCTTCCTAGAAGTTAACCTTTTAGGAAGTACAAGCTCTGATACCAACTGAAAGCTTGTATGGGTCCATTATGTCAAGGAACTAGGTCTTTGACACAAAGTAATAGACAATAAACTAATCAAGAACAATAAGAATAATGCAAAATAAAGAACACACGATGTTTCATGAAAACCTCTTTGCTCAAGGGAGAAAAACCACGACCTACCTTATAGGATTTATCAACCAATCCACTAAAATAAGAGTGATGTTAGATTACAGACTATAGTAATCCTAGGATTAACCTATTAAATCTAATACCTTATAGTATATTCAACAAGATCCATACTACAACAACTCTATTATAACATATACTATCAACTATCCCTAGTTGATCACAACTTTACCAACTCTAAAGTTCACTATCAACTACCTATAGTTGATACACTTCTTTACAATAAAAGAGTAAAATAATAATACCTATAACTGATTCTCAGATGAGTATTAGGTTTATAATTTCACACAAAAGTACAAAGACTAAGCCCCCAACACTTAGAAAAATTTTCAGGCCTTAAATTCCCTATGTATGCAATCTAAGAGCTGAATTAAGCCAAGAATAATATGGGGTGTTACATCTAATCTTCCATATATACCAGATATAAGAAAGACAATAATAAAAATGAAAAAAATAAAATTCTATATTCATACATAAAGAAGCATCAGAATAGTTATGACAATGGGCAACGAAATAAGAGGAACAAAAGAAAGAGCGGATACCTTTTACTGCGACAAAGAGGTTGAAAATTGAGATATTAAGTCCCTGGACAGTGGTATTATCACCATGTGTAGATCATCCTATTAAGAGACAAAGATAGATCATTTTTTAAATCACACAACACTGATAAGAAGGAAATGAGAAACTAAACATATCTTGGTATTAAATCTAGATGGGTTAAAGTTGAATAAGTCTTCATTGAGTTAGATGCACAAAACTTGTGAGAATTTTGAGTGTCCATGGTGATTTCTACTCGAGAATAAACCATATTTGACCTTGAAAATAACAGTCGACGACTATTTAAGCTGATTTTTTCTTTTTAAATTATTGTTTCAACTATCTCTATCAGAGCTTACTGGAGCTAAGCTATTTTACGCCAGAGAAAGTGAAAAACATGAATGCTCATCAAAATCCGTCGGACCCTCATCAGAATAATCGATAAAGATGAAGTTGAAAAAGTGACTTTTGGTTTCCTTTTTTGTCTACTAGAACTTTCTTGGTAGATATTTGTTGTTGTTTTGGATCTTTTTGAATTTTGACTTTGGACAATTGGTCCTTTGTCCAACTTTTACATTCTTTTTGTTAATAAGTGAACTTTTTAGCCACCTTTTGATTAAAACAAAAAGGTGGACTAATTTCTAGACAAGTTCAAAAGATGAGCAGCAGCAAATTAGGTTTTCAAGCAAGATCTGACTTTGTAGGAAGACTCTTCTAGAGAATCTGATACCTCTAAACATCAGGAAGATGCCTTAATGATGGTGATTAAAGATAAAGATCCAGTGTTCAACTCACTCTTTGATCTCATACAAATTTAGACGAGGAAGATGATAAAGAGGAAACTTTCTTAGATATTAAAGAAAATCTTAACCACTACTTATTGAAGGAGATGAAGTCATTAGTGAATGTCTTGATAGATGCTTTCTGAGACCTCACTAAAGAAAAAGAGTCTTTGAACAAAAACATTAATGAATTTGAAAAAAAAACTATTTTTTGTGTTCAAATTACTGAGTTACAAAAAAAATATGGTGTGTTACCTGATAATTTAGCTCTACATGAGAAGCTAAAAGAGACTTCTCACTATGGTAAAAACACAAAAGGTGAATGTAGAAAACCTTCAGGTTAAACTTGAGTAAAAGTTAAACAAGTCTCAACTGGGCCTTATTTCCTCTTTATAGAGAAACATGGAACTAGAGAGGGACCTATTCCATGTAAAAGGTGAACTTAAGAGGCCCCTTTGATGGACAACATATCATAAGTCCTAGTTAATTTAACAATTCAAAGGTCAAATAATGTTCAAGGTATTCGCTATCGAAAGGTGAATGCCTCTTATAGTCAGACAAATTGTTCTGTACATACAATAAGCATTTGTCCAGCAAGATTCTCTACTGAAAGAAAGCATTCAAATCACTTTGGGAAGAAGGAGAAAAGAGAAGAATCTAGTCCTAAGTCTAAAAGGACCAAGCTTCCTAGTAGGAAAATAGAAGTTTGATTCTTCCTTTGTCATATTATTAGGAACTCAAGTTAAAATGGATTCCTAAATCTAACAAATAATACTTGTTGAGGGGAGAGTTAGAGAAAGCACCCAATACATGTTCATAGATTGTATCTGTACGAAGCATATAAATTTAAGAATAAAATATTTTCTTAAACTCAAGGCATATCAAAGGGGAAGTTTCTCCTTTAAAATGGAAATAAATGACATATTATTGTCATTAAAAAGATTAGTAAAATATCTACTCATGAAATTGATATATAGGTACTATGTAAATGTGTTGAAGTACAACTACTTGATTCTTCCCAAATATGTGACAAAGGAAATAAAGTTCTCTATACGATGATTGATTGAGGCATAAGAACATAGGACATGCCAGCTTCTTTCTCTTACTGAAGCTGATTGCGAAGGACCCGATACCTCTGTTTTCCAAGTTGATGTTTGCAAAATACAAAACTTGTGACTCTTGTCTAAATTAAAAGCAAACCAGGTCCCCCTTCAAGTAAAAAAACATTATTTGTATCCTTATTCAACCAGAGGGTACATATTGTTTGAAGAGAGTGTCTATGTCATTCTTGACGAATCTGATGACTTGAGCAAAAGAGAAATCTTAGATGATGCTGACCTAGAAGAATTGCTAGAGATTCAAGAGATACACATAATAGTGAAAGCTCTACTAATCCAGCTAAGATGAGTGTTAAATAGGAATCAACCAATTGGTGTCATAGAACCAGGTTCCCATCAACATCCCTAAAAAATGAGAATCAAAGAAATAATTCAAATGTTTCTTATTAATTATTAGCAACAAATAATAAATTGGTGAAGGAACATGGTACCTATCAATTTTAATTCTTTACCCCTAATTTGGTCTTTACAACCCGATAATGTTGATCTATTAGGTTATGCTAATGTATGTTAATTATAAGAGGTACCTAGTTGATAGCAAAAACATCTCAATGATGGGGCATTTACTTTGCGTCTCCTTGATTCTCTAAAGAACTAGTGAAACTTCTCACTTATAAAGTTAAATATATGGTTGATGCATCCTCTAGTGCTCAACTAAAATGCATTAAACAACAGTTAGATGTTTTTGGGAATATATTAGAATATGTGTCATTCTTTTTATTATAACACTAGTGTAATAAACATGACAAAATGTTTCTGTTTATATCTTTATGAAAAAACACCAAGTAAGGACTCGACTAAATAGAATCAAGTAAAGCCGGGGTTGATTAAGATGAATCAATCACCTCTCATTCTCAGCAAATTCCTCTACCTTGGCTATGATTAGAGAGAAGGTATCTAAGCAAACATAAATAATTCTAGATCTAACTCATTCTCACACCCTAGAAGGTATATACAAATGGTAGAAAGGGAATAATAAAATAAAAGAAGGGTCGTGCTAAATACAAAGCAGGGATAGAAAAACTCAATGAAGGACATGGTTCTCTCAAATGTCAGTCTTTTATTACTTATGAAATTTTGAAATGCAATTTGTATTGTCATGTTAGGTTATTTATTCCGAGCTCTTTAAAATGTTGTCCTATCAATAAAAGCCCAAATATCTTCTATCGTTATCCACCCAACACATCATATCACTCGTATTTATTTCATTGATCTCAAACTTTCAATACATTCTCTTTATTTTAAATTCTCCAAGTTTCCCCAAACATCAACTCATAAACCCTCTTCATCTATTTACCATTACATCTCTTAAAGCCACCCCTATATTTTTATAATCTAATTAATTTTCTCTAGAATGTCTAAAACAAATGATCCTTCAAGCACTCATAAACCATCAATAGGTAAGTTAATGTTATCACTTATAGTTAGGAAAGAAGAAACTCCTCAACTGTAGAGTTGTAAACTACTTGGTCACTACTCCTATGTAAGTTCCTTCCTTTGATACCCCCAAATAATTCAAGCCCTAAATTAATACCCTTTCCTACAGAATTTATCAGACTGCCTATATCACAAAATCTCTATGGCAATAATGTCGAATTTGAAAAGCTAGAAACAACCAAAAAAATTGAGGAAATTGCCTTCTAAAATAAATTTTAGTGAAGAACATAGAGATCTCTCGCTCATTAATGAAAAAGAATATAACCATCCAAGTAAGTAACTAAACCAAGGACCTGGTGTGGTCACTATCCAAGGTTGAAGTTCTGATATAGATGTGTCTGTCAAGGATGAATTTGATGTTTGAGTAATCTATTGAGAAGTTGTGAAGGAGGATTACCTGATAAAGAAGGAAATTCATCGAATATCCCATTGTGAATAAGAAACTTATTACTCTAATAGGTAGAAATAATGCCACTGGTGATGCATCAGAGTTTATGAAAGAATCTCACATAGTCACTCCTGGGTATAGTTCTCATGATATTTTTCCATATCCTAAATAGGACGAACTCTTAGGTCCTACATAGTTTATCTTTCTATGGTTAATTCCAACACTAAAAGCAATGAAATACCCCTAATTTTTATAAAAAAAAAAACACTTCAAAAACTCAAGTCGATTAGCCATTAGTTCGCATCTAGTCGTGCACTACTAGAGGGAGTGTTAAGAAGTTTATGGATGATTTTCTCAAGGAAAATATGGAAAAATCTATAAAGAAAAGAGATTGAAAAGAAAAATTCTTGTCGAAGATAAAGTTGTCTCATTGAATGTGGTTGATGTTGAAGAATAGGAAACTGATGAGATAGATAATGATATTGCTGAGAGTGCTGTTAAAAGGCTTGAGAAAACCTTATCCAAACTAGAAAAGAAGAAGATTGCAATAGGTATTAAATAAAAATAGGGATATGAGGAACCAAGTCCATACAAGGTGGCCTTACAACCAGAGGTCAAAGAAAGAATAATGTTGAATATATTATTGAGGGATCGAGTACTTAGGAAATGGTTTCTAGTAGAAAGAACAAGACAAGGAACTGACTCATGAGGAAAGACAAGCTCTTAAGAAAAAAAAGTCCTTTATATGAGAGTATTTGATCTACACATTACAGGATTACTTGGAATGGCTGACTTGGACGCAATAGTAAAGTTTTAAAAATGTTTTCATTCATTTACTCAAATGCGTATCAATTTATATGTGGATGAGGTAATAGATTTTTTGTGCTCTGAAGGCAATAGGTTGGTTAGTAATATGAAGGGACAAAGATTAACTTAGATGAGAGAGTTCTAGGTCAGATCCTTGAGGTACCTACTAGGGGATCAGGTTTCTAGAGAAGATGGTTTCTTCTAAAAAGTTCTTGATTGTTGTAAGAAAACTGGAGAATCATAAGTCTGAGCATCTTCTCAAAAAACAACAAAGTAATAAATATCAGCTTGTCTTTAAACTTATCAATAAAATTATGCTTCCTCGCATAGAGAAGAGATATGTTGCATTTAGGGCTAAAATGATTCTTTTGGAGGCTTTGTCTACCTTCAAATACATCAACCTACTTGCGCTTATGTTGAGACATATGCACAAAGTATTAATAGCCAAGAAGGTTAGGAATAGACTTGCCTATGGATCTTTGCTCAATAAGGTGTTTGATTTGTTTAATATTTTGCTTCAAGAAGGGTTCTTAGGGACCAAAAAATAAATGTTCACCACCTCTACTTTGGAGAAATGTGAACCTATCAAAAATAAAGGTGGTGTGACCAATCATTTAGTAGTATGCAATCTAATCTCGACTCAATGAAAGGACATTGAAGTGGTCAATCATATAACTACTCTCCTTACCTAAAAGGATGTTGATATTACCAGTTGAAAGAAGCCCAGCAGCAAGCCTCCTCTAGAATAAGTAAGGACAAATTCTCATAGATGTTCTCAAAGTAAAACTGCTCAGGCTTATCGAAAAATTTGTTGAATTGATTGACAAGCTCCTTAAAGATCATGATGTTGCTGATGAATGCCAGAACCTTCTCCTCAATTCTATTTCTAAGAATTCTTATTAAGTCTCATTATCTTTATAAAAATCCTATTCATGTTCTAACTTCTTCCTTTTTTGGTCCTTTGTCTGTGGTATGTACTTTTCTGCATTTTACTATTTTAATATCTAATTCTTGTTTGACTATATTAGTAATGAATGTTGTTTTGCGTACTCCCTACACTTGATCTCTTACCTCTTTATTCATTTTGTTGTTGTCCCAGTGGTCATGATTTAACCTTTAGTAGTTTATGCCTTATTTCGTTGTCTTTTATAATGCCAAAAAGGGAAAGATATAAAAAGAAGGAAGTGAAGAAGTGTTATGCAAGGAAGGTAGAAGGTTAAAGGTAATGTATTATCTTATGCCTTTCAAAACTTGGTACCGTAGACAAGAGGAACACAATAGTTAGTCTCAGTGACAAAGGAATCTCCTAGTTTGGTACACTGGTATCTTGAGTTTATCATTATCAAAAAGGAAATAAATATAATACTCTTGTTTTTATGATTGAAAAAATTCATAAAAAGGCCAAAAAAAGATGAAATATTGATAAATAGGAGGAACTGATATAGGGAGATATTTGGTGATAGGGGACTTGATATGCTAGTGTTGGTAGGGGGAACTAAGTAAGGGATATAGCTGGTGATGGGGGGAATCTCTTGGACTAAATTACTATATTGTCTTGTCATAATCAAAAGGGATAAATTTTGTATTCTAGGTTTTGATTATTAATAAACTCATTAAGAAATCAGGTTTATATTATGGTGCACTCAAAATCTTATCAACTGGTAACTTCTTAATAGGATTTTTTCCTAACTCAACATATTTATTTTAGGTGATATGGTGACATGGAAGTACCAAATTGACATAAGAATTTGCTAAATTCTTTTGCGAAAAAGGTTTAGACGATACACATATCTATCAAATAGATACTTATAGGTAAGTTTGGCTATCGGACCAGGTCCTATCAGTACCATCCCAGTTCGGTCGGACCTGAGACAAACTGGGACATATTGAACTAAAAGTGATGGGATATGACTTTTCCCATTATACCAGTACCAGTTTATCTCGGTCTAGTACCCTCACAGTTAGGTCTGATAATTTTTAAAAAGATTTTTTTTTTGAATCCTGATGGCTAATAGGTGCTAGGGATCATTTCCTAATGGATAATTTCCCCCTAATGAATACTTTGGTCCCCCCATCCCCTTAATATCCCCTCCCCCACAACCACCCCTTTTAATATTCAAAATCTATAAATACCCCCTCCCTATTCTCCTCCACACTATAAAATTTAAAATTTTTTAAATTTTATTTTTATTTATGAAATTATGATTCTCTCTCAATTTTCAACTCTCAATATCTATAATTATTGTTATTATTGTGAAACTAAGTATGATTTGGTTAAATTTGGAGGAGCGATCCTCTTCAAGTTTCAAGTTTCAAGTTTTAACATCACTTTTTAATTTTTGATTATAATCATCGTTGTTATGCAAACTTTTCGTACATTTCTTCCATTCTTTAATATTTTAGTTTATTTTTAATTTTATTATTTGTCATTTGTTAAATTTAGTTTGCTAATTTCATATATTTTGTTTCATTATATCATGAAGTTGTCTAAAAATGTTCCAAAAATACAAAAAAGTATTGCACAAAAAGCTGGTAGTTTTTTTACAATAGATGAAAAAATAAAGGTTCTTCTTCTAGTTCATCTTAGATTCCCAAAGATACAAATATGAATGATTTTATGCTTTTTAATGAAACAGATTTGTCCCTCCCGATCCTATAGAAAATAATACCAATACCCTTATTCCTTATGAAGCTTGTAAGAGAATATATAATGGTATGAAAGATAATTTTGATGAATAAGTAGAATTAGAATATGATTTAGATGATACTTTGACTAGTTTCGTCCCCAAAGTACCCAAGATCCAACTGAGGATAACTCTTGGGTTGGAGCTGGTCGTCCCCCTATTGCTCTAACTAGGAGTAAGACCAAGATACAACGTCCTTTAGAATCACCTCTGTGAAAAAAAATGAATGATGAAAAAATTATTGCTACATGTAGTGTTTCTAAACAAATATGAAAATCTATTTTTGGTGGGAGTAGAGGTTTGATGGGGAGGGGTGAGTTAAAAAATATTTGTTGCACAAGCATAAATAAGAGTAGCTTGTGCATTAGCCCTTCAAATCCAGTTGTCCTTCCTTCGCTACAACCCTATAATATGATTGTGATAGTGAAAATTCTGCTAAGATAATTATTGTTTGTAATTTTCTTTTAGTCTTGAAGAACATTATAGTTTTATTATATATATTCGAGATACATATAATCTTAGTTTTTAAAGTTTTTCAAGAAGTATAGTAAAAAGACATATTTTGAGATTTTAAGAAAAACATTAGCAATTTATTCATGTCTATTTTGCAATAATGGATGGTAGAGTTGCTATTAGTACTGATATGGATCGTAGTCCTAACAATTTTGATTATTTAACTATTAATACACATTAGGTTGTTGCAAAATATAAATATCGGTTACAAAATATATGAACATAAGAAAATTGGTGTTTATATTACTTTTATAGTAGCTGAAATGTAATGACTGGTTCCATCGTTATTGAAATTATCTATGGTAAAGGCATTAAAATACCATAAATAATATGTTTTAAGATAATTTCTTTAGTATGAGAGTGCATTTGATACATATTAAGGTCATACAATACTCCTAGCACAAAGTTAAGTTGAAAGTATCCTTGCTGATTTAGTTTTGGGCTATGTTTAAACTAATGTCAACTTAAAAATAAAAACTTCTAGAATATAAGGAGTTAGGGGTCCTAATACTCGTAAAATTAAATGTCTCTAAGTCTTATTTCCAATACAACTGACTATTTGTTAATCCAATTCCTGAGTATAAAGTTATGATCATTTTATTGAAGATATTCGAGCTGAAAAAGATGAGAATATTGTAGGGGATTGGGGCGCTTGATGTGTGAGCTAATGCTAACACATTTGAGGCTTTTAACTAGAAATAATTATAAATTCTTAAGAAACTTTTGTCATTTTTGATTGATTTCTCTTTGCTAATGCAGGAAAGTCAAGATGCAAGAAAACCAAAGACAATAAGGGCAAAAGAGGTGAATTTGGAACAAGTGGCCATGAAAGTGTAGTTGACAAATTGTTTTATAAGTCGTCAAATTTATGATAAGTTATCAGAGTCATCATCAGCTGTAGACAGTGTGAGGAAGTTGGAGCATAAGTGTGACGACATCTCTGACAAGTCATCACAATTTTGATAAGCCATCCAGAATGCCATCAGCATAAGGCAGTACATAAGATTTGAAGTGAAGAAGTAACAACATTGTCTGATATGTCGTCAAATCCATCATAAACCGTCAGGATTTGCTGTCAGCCTAAGGCAAAAATCATCAAACTTGGAAGAGAAACTGAAGATATCCCCTGATAAGCTATCAGGTGTCTGATAAGCTGTCAAGAATGTGTCACACATAAGCAAAAGTCAAGAAATGGGAATCATGTCTGAGTACATGGTCTAATAAGCTATATTATCTCTGATAATCCGTCAGACATGTCGTCATCTAAGTGGAAAAATCTAAATTTTTAATTTCAAATTTTTCTTAAGTTACAGATATCAATAGCAGATTTTAGGGTTTCATTGGGAGGGCTTAACATCTTGAACTTATTCTAAAGACTACTTTACTTCTCTTTGATCTCTAAACTTGGATTTTAATTTTCAATTCCTTGATTTAGTTGGGGGATATTCTTCTTGAATTTGGGAAGAGAACTAATTTCAGACTACATCTTTTGTAAGTTTAATCACTTTGAATTATGAATTCAGTAATTGTTATCGTTTTCTCTTTCATATGGAACTAAAACCTACAACTAGGGTTATGGGATCTATGATTACTCCTGTATTGTCTTAATAGTTAGTTAGGGTTCAAGTGATTGTGGGTCCATCTTGATAATTCTTTTTGTATTAATTATTTTTTGTTGGTTGCAAACAATAGATCTCAGCTTATGTTGATTTGCTCTAACGTATAAATAAGCTAAAGGTAGTGAATTATCAATGAGGATTTGGGAAGGTTAAGTTCTCATCTAATGATTAATGTTGTAACAATATTAATCAACTCAAAATAAAATCAGTATGAATAGAATGTTTTTCTAATTTCAAGATTATTAGGGAGTTCAACATCTAGGTTGGTTGATAAACACTTAGATGGACTGTCGAAACTGATAATTTGGTGTTTCCCACAATTCATGAGAATTCAGTACTACAACTATTATTCAATGGAGGATTACTAATCATAGTGATCACAATCAAGTTTCTCTATATCATTGATTTGAAATATTGCAGTTTAAGCTTTAAATTCTAAGGCGAATTGAAGTGTTAATAACTTTTGTTCAACCATTAAAAACTCCCATTTTATTTTTTCATATCATTTATTTGAATTTAACTTGTAGCTATAGTTTTAAATTAGTTTAATCTCCACTCACATTGTTCCTCGTGGATTCAACCCCGACTCCAAAGTTGGGTAATATATTGATGACGACCGCCTTGCACTAAATTGACGTGTAAGTTGAGCGTAATCAAAAATGACGCTGTTGTCGGGGAACAATTTGGTGTATTAAGTTGGTTTGGAATTTTAGCCTACTTGCTTGAATTCAAACTTGTAACTATTTGTTTTTTCTTTTATTTCTTGTGTTAGGTAGATTTTTATTTAAGTTTACTTATTACTATGGCATCGTGGAGTGAACATGAGCTTGGTGGTAGGAAATCTTATCTTGATGATCCATGTCCATATTGTGATGAACCTCACTTCTGGCAAGATTGTAGATATCCTCCCAGAGAAAGATGTATGCACCATCTCCTTCCTACCAGGAGTATAATTATTCTTTATGTGGTGGTCAAGATGGACATTGGAGTGATTGACCAAATGCCCCCTCCCCCTATTATGATAACCCAAATTCTAGTTCTTCATGTGAGTTTGATAGGTCTTATGGTCAAGAAAAGGAAGAATGAAGCACCAGAAAGAGTGGCATTTAAGCTATATTGCAATGAATTTTGGATATCAAGAAAGAAACATATGATATCATATGTGATATGCATCAAGACATGAAGCCAATCATTCATGAGGAGATGGATATAGAGGCCAATCATTCAAAGAACTTTTCAACGTTATGGTTAGATAATATCTTGTTTGTGGAATCATTTAAAATAATAGAATAGTGTGAAGATGGGGAGCAAGAATCCTATATTGATGTTGAGCTTGATGATAAGGAACCCTCAGTGATTTCCCAACCAACCAAACCAACCATAAGAGATGATGTCAAGATTGAGGAAATAGTGCTAGAGGCAAAATAAGAAACCAAGCCAATCTCTTATAAAAACTCTAGCCCAATTTGGGGTGAAGAGGTCGAGAAGGACGCAACTCTGAAATTAGGGAGAACACCTCACTCGAATCAATTTTCAACATTATGCTTGGTGGATGTGATGAAAGTTGAATCACCCACGCAAATGATTAATTTTGGAAATGAGGAGAAAAATTCCTATATTTTGAAGTTTATCTTTCTGAAAGGCTATAATACAGCCCTAATCTTGAAGGACAAGAAACTTAAAGATCAATGTCCATTTAGTTCGATGCAAAATTGGGCAAGCGGTTTAAGTCTTCGAAGTGGCATGATAGAACTTTCCTTATCATGCTCTCATATTTTCCCAACGCATCTAAAAGATGTAAAGATTAAAATATGGGCCGACAATTCAAATCATCTAAGTGGAGGGATAAAGGATGAAGCACTTTCAAGGTATCTTGATGAATTCTGAGTAGTCAAGATAACCTAGTCATGCCACGATATTAAATCAGGCACTTCTTGGGAAGTTATTTTGTTGTTTTATTCATATTATATAATTGACTTCAGATCTTCGCACCCATGGTGCCACAGGAATATTTCTAAATTTCTTTTTTTGGTTTGACGCATTGGGGACATTGCATGATTTTAAGTTGAGGGTGGGGCTACTTGTTGGTGTTGATGTCCTCTTAGGATTTTGTTGCCGTGCCTCTTTTCCCAAGAGTCTTGTTCCTAGTAAAGCCGACATGTTTAGGCATATTGTATTTGTTTTGTGACGTGTTCTGGTTAACTTGGGGAAATAAGTATCTAGGATAGTTGACATATTTTTGTTGATTTTTCTTGGAATGATAAATACCTCTCCAATTGTCTATCTGGTAACTGTGTGATGTGCATCTATATGTGACTACTGTGAATCTTTTTATGGCATTAGTACTAGGGACATGATAATCACTACTACCAATTGCATGAACTGAATGGGTAGTAGCTTGTGAAGTACCTTTTTTCATGTGTATATGAGATACTACCTAGTTACCATTGTACGTTAAGTCCAGAACTTGCCGGTTGGTCTTGCCTTGGTTGTAGGATAGCGGTTAGGAAAGGATCATAGTTCGTTGTTTATATTAGTACACTTTTAGCCTAAATGACCTTCTATGTGTGAATAATATCCCTTGATCCTAATTTTGAGCCTGAATGCCTATTCCATTTATTATACCTATCACCTTCTCATTTGTATCACAATGAACCTGTTTTGGCCCTGGTCCTCCTTGGACATTGTGCACTTTGACTTATGCAAATAGCCTAAGTTGAGGGTGGATATCATAGGAGTGTGTGATGTAAAATGAGTATGAAGAAGGGTAATAAAAAAATACAAGGCTGGGTATGGTAGAAAAAGAATGAAAAAAAAAAGTTGTAAAAAAAATGAATGAATAAAAACTACACCCAGCTTGAATATGCTTTAATCAAGAAAGGGTGAAATAAGGTAAAGGTTGATAAGTGAGACCCCAAAAATAGTGTAGTGCCAAGGAGGCTTAGTTACTTTAAATATCCTTATGTATCATACCAGGCCCAAGCCCACATTACAAGCTGAAGAAAAGTCCTATAGTGATACTAACTTAACTGTCTAAAAGCTTTGATAATAAAACTAAGGTCAAGCTTATGGTATTTGGCATACATTGACTGGAAATTTTTTCTAAGGGTGAGTGTATCTTGACCGTCCCTGCATTGACATGCTTGAGTTCACATATGAGTGAGAAGGGACTTCTTTGTTGTAAGGGCACACTAGTTATGTTGCTAGTTGTTAAGTTGTTTGGGTAGTGTAATATTGGTACATGTATGGTTGTTGTTGATAATTTGATGTCATACCTTGAATCCTTTGTGTTGCATTGTTGCTTTTCAGTAATATACACAGTTGAGTTTGAGATGATTGACCTTGGAGATGGTAAATATGTTTTGAGCTAAAATGGATTATTGACTGTCTAATGTGCTTTGTATCCTTTTAGTTATGTTTAAGTTGCTTGAGGGCAAGCAATTATTTTAAGTTGAGGGTGTTGATATGTGAGCTAATGCTAACACATTTGAGGCTTTTAACTAGAAATAATTGTAAAGTCTTAAGCAACTTTTGTCATTTTTGATTGCTTTCTCTTTGATAATGCAGGATAGTCAAGATGCAAGAAAACCAAAGACAATAAAAGCAAAAGAGGTAAATTTAGAACAAGTGTCCATGAAAGTGTAGTTGATGAATTGTCTGATAAGTCATCAAATTTGTGATAAGTTATCAGATTCGGATAACGCCCAAACTACAGCTCTCGCAAGAAAGTGTAAGCGATCGTTGTCAAATATAGAACCCAACTGGGTTGGGTGTCGAATCCCACAGGGAATAGTTGGGCATAGGCGATACCTATGCTATTGCCTAGTTGGTCATAGGCGGTGCCTATCCTATAGCCTAGTTGAAACAGTAAGCATAGGCAATGGCATAGGCGGCGCCTAATGCTTTGCCTAGATTTGCATAGGCCTTGCCTTTTTCGTTGCCTAGTTGAGTCAGTGAGCATAGGCAATTACATAGGCCTTGCCTTGTTCATTGCCTAGATTTGTATAGGCCTTGCCTTTACCATTGCCTAGTTGAGGCAGTGAGCATAGGCAATTACATTGGCCTTGCCTTGTTTGTTGTCTAGATTTTCATAGGCAATGCCTAACCGATAGCCTTTTCTCCTTCATTCCTAACTTACCACCTTTAACACGGCACACTTTCAAATCAAAATTTTTGGGATTAATCCCCTCCTTTGTACACCTTGATGCTACACTTAATCAAAAACAACAAAAACAATTAGAAAGATGGGTTGCCTCCCACCAAGCGCCTAAGTTTTGGTCATGGATCGACTCTTCTTTTTAAATTTTTATTTAACAAAAACAAACTTCTAGTAAAACATAATGATTAAAAACGATGGGTTTCCTCCCATGTAGCGCTTGATTTATTGTCGTGGCAGGACATAGTTATCTCAATTACTTAGACTTTGTCGAGATAGATAGTGGCCATACATTTTATCGAGTTAAGAGGACCGATATATGTCTTTACTCGTTGGCCATTCACCTTAAATACACCACCATTATTGTCTTCTAACTCTACTACTCCAGACGAGTAGACTTGGCTAATTCTGAATGGACCAGACCATTTAGACTTCAACTTACCTGGAAATAACTTCAGTCTGGAGTTGAAAAGAAGTACCATATCACTCTTCTGAAAGTTTCGTTGGATAATCTGCCGATCATGATACTTTTTTATCCGTTCCTTGTAGAGGTCTGATCTTTCATACGCATGTAGACGGAATTCATCCATCTCATTCAGTTGTTCTAATCTCAGATCAATAGCATCATCCCAATTTAGGTTAAGCCGCTTCAACACCCACAATGCTTTATGTTCGAGCTCAATTGGCAAGTGACAAGCCTTCCCATAAACTAGTTGGTACGGGGACATGCCAATTGGTGTCTTGAACGTAGTCCTATAAGCCCATATGGCATCGTCCAGCTTCCGAGACCAATCTTTCCTACTAGCATTTATAGTCTTAGCAAGGATCAGCTTGATCTCCCGATTAGAAACCTCTACCTGCCCACTAGTTTGTGGGTGGTAAGGTGTAGCTACCTTATGTTTCTTGACCCCATATTTCACCAACACGGCTCTGAACAGCTTGTTGCAAAAGTGTGATCCTCCATAGCTTAAGATGGTACGTGGTACCCCAAAACGAGAGAAGATATTTATCTTCAAGAATGCTACAACACACTTACCTTCATTATCAGTCAGTGCTACTACTTCGACCCATTTGGATACATAATCCATAGCAACTAGGATATATTTCATCCCAAACAAACTCACAAATGGGCCCATGAAATCAATACCCCATACATCAAATAGCTCAACTTCAAGAATCTTAGACATGGGCATCTCATGATGCTTTGAAATCGTGCCTTGCCTCTGACACTTATCACATCTTCTCATAAAATCATAGGCATCCTTGAATAATGAAGGCCAATAATAGCCGCTTTGCAATACCTTCCTGATTGTCCGATCACCTGCATGGTGACCCCCAACTTGGGAAGCATGACTTGCTTACAATATGCTAGGAACCTCCACATGAGATATGCATCGCCCAATAACACCATCCGTATGTCATCGAAAAAGATATGGTTCATCCAATAAGTAGTGTTTCACATCATGCATGAACTTTCTCTTTTGATGAAAAGAGAGATTCTCAGGCATCACATTACTGGCCACGTAGTTCGCAAAGTTTGCTTACCACGGTAAATCTTCCACCATCATGGCTAGGATCTCTTCGTTGGGAAATGCATCATCAATCTCAAGATTGGGTTGTGCTATGTGCTCATTCTCAAGTCTAGATAGATGATCAGCTACTTGGTTTTTGCAACCTTTTATATCTTTTACCTCGAAATCAAATTCTTGCAGTAATAACACCCATCAAATTAGCCTTGGATTCGCATCCTTCTTTGCCATTAAATATCTCAAAGCTGCATGATCTGTATGAACCACTACTTTGGTTCCCAACAAGTACGCACGCAACTTTTTGAAAGCATAAACAACTGCTAGAAGTTTTTATTCTGTGATGGTGTAGTTCTTCTGAGCTCCATTCAAGGCCTTGCTCGCATAGTAGATTGGATGAAATAACCTTTCTCTTCTTTGAACAAGGACAACACCCAAAACTACCCCGTTGCATCACACATAACTTCAAACGGTAGAGACCAATCAGGCGCTACAATGATAGGAGCTTCAACTAGCTTCCCTTTGAGGCATTTAAATGCCTTCAAGCAATCTTCACCGAAGTCAAACTTTGCATCCTTCTCCAAAAGTTTGCATAATGGACTAGCAATCTTGGATAAGTCTTTAATAAATCTTTGATAAAAACCTGCATGACCGAGGAAACTACGAACTCCCTTTATAGAAATTGGAGGTGGTAGTTTATCGATAACTTTGATCTTGGGTCGATCAACCTCAATTCCTTTTTTTGGAGACTTTATGCCCAAGAACAATGCCTTCCTTAACCATAAAATTTCACTTCTCCCAGTTTAGCACGAAGTTGAATTCAACACTCTCTGCAACACCATACTTAGATTCGCCAAGCACGATTCAAATGACTCACCCACAACTAAAAAATCATCCATGAACACCTCCAAGGTGTCTTCAACCATAACAGAAAAAATGGACATCATACAACGCTGAAAAGTGGCGGGTACGTTACATATCCCAAATGGCATATGTGTGAAGGAAAATGTACCATATGGGCATGTAAATGTTGTCTTCTCTTGATCTTTGGGAGCATTACAAATTAGATTATAGCCGGAATAACCATCTAAGAAAAAAAAACTATCCTTTTCCTGCCAATCGATCAACCATTTGGTCCATGAATGGCATTGGGAAGTGATCCTTAAGCGTCTATGAATTCAGCTTTCGGTAGTCCATGCACACTCTCCACCTTGTGATAGGTCTGAGTGGAATTAGTTCATTCTTTTCATTTGCAACTATCGTTATGCCCCCTTTCTTGGGCACACACTGTACTGGACTCACCCATTTACTGTCGGAGATTGGATACACTACCCCTGTATCTAACCACTTAATAATTTCTTTCTTCACCATCTCTTGCATAGGTGGATTCAAACGTCTTTGATGCTCAATAGTGGGTATGCAATTTTCTTCAAGCTGAATCTTATGCATACATATCCCAGGAGGGATACCAATTATATCAGAAATAGTCCAACCGATGGCTCTTTTGTACCTCTTCAGAACAGAGATAAGAGCCGCCACTTGTTGCTCACCCAAATCAGCCACAACAATAACCGAAAGTGTGTTTCCACTTCCCAAGAATGCATACTTTAGATGACTGGGCAACTCCTTCAATTCTAACATTGGTGGCTCTTCAATGGATGGTTTCGCTGGTGGTGTAGGTCGATTCTTGAGATCAAGGTCCAGCTTCTTGGGAGCATGAGAATACGACCATATTCCTGTTAGAGCACAAATTGTTTCTTCATAATCTTCAACATCCTCACGTTCAAAATTCACTAGCATAGCAGTAAATGGCTCAACAATAAGCTGCTTCTCTATAGATAATTCTTTGTCATCCTCATAGTAAGCATCAGCTACAGAGAACACATTCATATCTTTGGGCTGCTTCATTGATTTTTATACATCAAAATGGACCACTTCGTCATTCATCCAAAATAAAAGTTCATTAGCTCTTAAATCAATAAGCACACTTCTTGTTGCAAGGAAAGGATGCCCCAAGATTATGGGAACTTCATTGTCCACCTCACAATCCAAAATAACAAAGTCTGCAGGAAAAATAAAGGAAGAAACCTTCACCAATACATCATATAAGATACCAACAGGTCATTTTACCGACCTATCAGCCATCATAAGTCGCATATTGGTTGGTGTAGGATCGCCCAACCCCAACTTCCTGCAGACGAATAGTGGCATCAAATTGATGCTAGACCCCAAATCGCATAATGCCTTAGCAAAATCCAAAGATCCAATAGTGTAAGGAATAGTGAAAGCACCAGAATCTGCCTTTTTCTAAACTAACGATCTTGTAGCGATTGCACTGCAATGATGAACATTATCTGCCAACTCATAGCTTGCTGCCCACTTCTTTGTCAAAAGGTCTTTTATGAATTTAGCGTACCCAGGCATCTGTTCCAGCGCCTCCACCAATGGAACATTAATAGTCAACTGCTTCAACATAGTCATGAATTTACTGAATCTTGTATCATCAGATTTCTTCTTCAGTCTTTGAGGAAAAGGTGGTGGTGGAAGAGGAATAGTTTTCTCCACCACTTTCTTTGTATCTTGCTTCCGATTATTAATCTTTTCAGGCTGCAAACGTCTAGGGGTAATGTCATGAACACTCTCTTCAGCTTCTACGGCATCTTCATATTCTGCATCAATAACATTATCTGTTATATCATCAACTACCTGCTTTCCTTTGGATAGATTTTCCAACACCTTACCACTCCTGGTAGTAATAGACATACATGATCCATCATTCCTTGGGTTTTACACTGTGTCGCTAGGTAAGGTGCCAGCTTTTCATTGATTTAATGCCGCTGAAAGTTGACTCAGTTGTTGTTCCAGCTGTTTTATTGAAATGGAATGCGAGTCAACCAATTGATTTATTGATGAAAAATCATTCTTTACTTCATTTACTCCCGTATTGGTTGCCTCAAATCCTTTCAATAGCTTAGCCATCACATCTTCCATGGACATCTTCCCAGAGCCAAACGCCACGGCCTCATGATTTCCAGGAGGAACATACAAACCACTCCTGTCAGTCTTATTGTTCCAACTACCTTGATCACGGTCCTTGTTTCCAGATTTATCATAATAGTTCCGACCTTGGTTTCCTTGGGCATTGCCTCAAAAATCCTCCTGATTATTCAAGTAATTTACTTCTTCTTCAGAATCAGATTCATATCTTCCCTGTGATACAACGGCCTTAACCTTTTCGGTCTTCCCTGATAATAAATGCTTGGTAAGAAGATCCATCTGCGTTTTCATGTGCGCCATATCCTGATCACGTTCCTCTTCTCTTCACATTTGTTCTGTAGTCATGCCAATAGATACAGTAGACCTTGCTACCTTAGAATCCCTGGTATGCCAAGCTCTACTCTGCTTTGTCATACGATCTAGCATATCACTTGCCTGAATAAAAGTAAGGTCCATGAATGACCCTCCTGCTGTAATATCAACCAGTGGCTTAGTCACCGAATTCAAAAACCTGTATAATATCTCCATCAAGTGGACATTGGTCATATGATGATTTGGGCACTGTATAAGCTTCTTCTTGAACCTCTCCTATGTTTCGTGGAGAGCTTCTATTGGAAACTATCGAAAATTACTGATCTCATCTCTCAATTGTGCTCTCTTGGATGGTGGAAATAAGCTTTCTAGGAAAGCGTCTTTAATTGCCTTCAATTAGTAATAGAATTAGGAGTTATCCCATTCAACCATAAAGCTGCCTCCCCAGATAGAGACAATAGAAATAAGCACAGCGGAATTGCATTATGTCCAACTCCTGGATTGTCTAAGGACTTGCATATAGAGATAAAATTGATCAGATGCATATTCGGATCATCGCCTGCAAGTCCACCAAATAACCCCTTGAGCTGCAATAGTTGAATATAGTGCTAGTGATATTGAACTTGGCTCCATGTGCCAAGGGTGGAGGAATAATATCCCCTGTTGCACCAGCCCCATCCAAATCGTCATCATCATTATCAAAAAAAATCTGCAAAGCTCGGCATTCAGGTCTCAATCTAGCTTGATGATCTCTTCTGTTCACAGGTGCCACCACCTCATCAGCATGCCTTGGGTTTAGTAGCTCATCATCACCCAGGTCCTCATCATCAGGATTTGTTGCTCGCCCTAGGTTATCAATATTCTGTTGATGCACTTGAGCAGTGGCCAATGCAGCTAATCTAGCCTGCTCCTGTTGAGAAGGCCTTCTTTCAATGTCTCGTTGCGCCTCCATCCTGCCAATAAGTTACGGTTTAGGGTTTATGGGTAATAATAGCTGACCCGAACTTCGAGTATTTGGCATGCACTGAACAAAACCTGAATAAAACAAAAACAGTGGACAAAAAGTAAAATTCAAGAATCTTTGGACAAAGGGTCTAGTAACTATCACAAACTTAGTTGACAACCGTATTCCCTGGCAACGGTGCCAAAATTTGATAACGCCCAAACTACAGCTCTCGTAAGAAAGTGTAAGCGGTCACTATCAAATATAGAACCCAACTGGGTTGGGTTTTGAATCCCACAGGTAATACTTGGTCACTAAGTGTTGTAATTATTAGTAGACTGTTGGTCAAAAATTTTACGGAGAAGGGGGGATTTAATTGTGGCATGAATTAATATTATTAAAGTAACAACGGAATGCTTTGTTTAGTAAGATTTAATCACAGAGAATAATAAGTTAGGGTTATGTCCACCTTATGAGTTCTACGTATCTATAAACTATGAGTACTGCGGAATTTAGACATGCATGCACTTATAGAGATTCGTATTCTAATGGTAAATCCTAGTGTTTCTCAACCATCAAGGATTATCTCACTTTAACTCTCTTGAGCCAAAAGTGTGTAACTAATGGTACGAACTCTCCAAGAAATAAATCCGGTTAAGGTATTAACCTGTAAATAGGGGTTGGTAGCCCTATTTACTTGTCACACTCTCTTTTCCAAACATGTAACTTTTCTCTCGAACAATTTAATGCTATAATGGCATGTTCTCTATGTTTGCAACCATGAGAATTAAATTAAAACGAAGAGAGTGATGATATAAGTAGTATACACATCAAGAATTCACAAACTCATAGTAATAGATAATATCTCATAAGACTTCCATAACCCTCACAGAGAAGTTTAGCTACTCATGACTACAATGGAGATCACAATAAACATCATCATCATACCAAAGCTAGAATAATCTCACATTGGGGATGAGATTGGCATCAAAAGGAGAAGAACGTTGTTCTCCTCAAGCCGTTGTTTGTAGCTTTAGCGTTTTTCTCTATGTTAGACTTACGGAATCTGTAGTGTGAATAATACAAAAGTGTCGAATGAAAGAATCGAATGAATACTGAAAAATTCAGCAAATAAGATTTTTATAACATCCTTGTCCTACTAAGTTACTGTTGCACCCCTAAGTATTTAAAAATACTACTTTTGGCCGGGACAAATTCTCCATGCGTCACATTCAGTCCACAAGCTTCCAAAAAGCTGTCTTCCCTCTTATATGAAGTTTTTGTTTGTTGCCCAAAGGTCCATAAAGTGCTGAAATCTTCATCATTAATACCTGAAAACATACTAATAACATAGGTTAGCTCACTTACAGGAAAAGGGACTAAAAGTGCAGGAATTATATATTTGATCCTCCAAACTTAGCCTAAAATATGGGTAAATATGGTTCTTAGGGGTATAAATACACCCAACACCAGATTCATCGTCAGCTGTAGACAATGTAAGGAAGTTGGAGCAGAATTATGATGAAATCTCTGATAAGTCATCACAATTCTAGTAAGCCATCAAGAATGTCGTCAGCCTAAGGCAGTACTTGAGATTTGAAGTGAAGAAGTGACAACATTGCCTGATATGTTGTCAAAGCCCTAATAAGAAGTCAGGAGTTGCCATCAGCCTAAAGGAAAAATCATCAAACTTAGAAGAGGAGCTAACGACATCCCCTAATTAGCCGTCAGGTATCTGATAAGCCATCAAGAATATCGTCACACACAAACAGGAGGCAAGAAATGGGAATTATATTTGACGACATGGTCTGATAAGCTATCAGATCTCTAATAATTCATCAGATATGTCATCAACTAAGGAGAAAAATATGAAGTTTTAATTTCAAATTTTTCTTAAGTTACAGATATAAATAACAGCTTTTAAGGTTTCATTGGGAGGGCTTAACATCTTGAAATTATTCCAAAGACTACTTTACTTCTCTTTGGTCTCTAAACTTGGATTTCAATTTTCAATTCTTTGATTTAGTTGTGGGATATTCTTCTTGAATTTGGGAAGAGAATCAATTTCTTACTACATCTTTTGTAAGTTTAATCACTTTGAATTATGAATTCAGTTATTATTATCGCTTTTTCTTTCATGTGGAACTAAATTCTACAACTAGGTTTGTGGGATCTATGATTACTCCTGTATTGTCTTAATAGTAGTTAGGGTTCAAGTGATTGTGGAACATCTTGATAATTGTTTTGTATTAATTATTTTTTATTGGTTTCAAACAATAGATATCACCTTATGTTGATTTTCTCAAATTGAGAAATAAGATAAAGGTAGTGAATTATCAACTAAGATTTGGGAAGGTTAAGTTCCCATCTAATGATTAATGTTGTAACAAGATTAATCAACTCGAAATAAAATCAGAATGAATAGAATGTTTTCCTAAGTTTGAGAGAATTAGGGAGTTCAACATCTAGGTAGGTTGAGAAACACTTAGATGGACTGTCAAAACTGATAATTTGGTGTTTCCCACGAGTCATGAGAATCCAATACTACAACTATTATTCAATGGAGGATTACTAATCATAGTGATCACAACTCTAGTTTCTGTATATCATTGATTTGAAATATTGCAGTTTAAGCTTTGAGTTCTAAGGCGAATTGAAGTGTTAATAACTTTTGTTCAATCATTAAAAACCCCTTTATTTTATCTTTTCGTATAATTTGTTTGAATTTAACTTGTAGCTATAGTTTCAAATTAGTTTAATCACCACTCACATTGTTCTTCGTGGTAAAGTTGGGTAAATATATTGACGACGACCGTCTTTCACTAAATTGACGTGTAAGTTGAGTGTTTTCAGTGCTATAGCAGCATGAACAATAGTTTATAACTCTTTTTTGATGGTTTTAAGCTCCCAAACTTGAAATTTTCATTTCTAGTCCCTAGAGGCGTGATTTTCTCTTAGTATGGGTGAAAATTCTTCGTTAAGGTAAATTTCTTCCGTAATCTTCTTTATTTTTAATTTTTTTAACATCCTAGAATCATTAGAACAACCTTTAATGGTGAAATACTTATAGATTTGGACCCTAAGTTCTTGATATTTTGGGGAAAATTTATGGGTTCGGTTAATAACACCTAGAATTACTTTTAAATTCTTCATTAACGATTTCTAGCATGAATTAGTGATTCTAAAATATGAAAATTGATAGTTGGGTACCTTGAATTCAATCAATATGGAACCTTTAGCCTTAAAATCCCATCAATGGAGTTGGGTTGAGCTTTAAAGAACTATTTTTATGACTAATTAACCCTTGGGTAATGTCATATACCATAAATAAGGGTAGAATTAGTGGCTTTGAATTCCCAATGAAATTGTTTAAAGAGTATTTTATTAATTACTCTTGTAATTAGTGTTTGTTGGATGATTAGCCTTCAAAAATGTGAAGACGAAGGAGGGTCACCCATGATTGCTTACTTGTTGCAGTATCTTGGCACCTAGGTAGGTTATGGTTTATGAGTAGTAAACTGGTGTTTGTAATCGTATCCATAATGTATATTTGACAGAAGAAATAATGATTAGGCCTACAAGCATGGAGTTTGGATGGATAAAACATCAATTAAATATAATAATGACCTAAATGTATGTTGATATGCCAATGTATGAATCCTTGATGGATGTTTTATGTTTGTATGACTCAATGGTGGGTTGTAATGTGAATTATCTGAATATAGATGACAATGAGATTGTGTGAGATCATAATCTAGTTATTTAGCCTAATTACTATAAAAGGATGATCTTAGTACTATATGTGGTTGGGATATGGGATAATCATTATTAAGGCAAGTAATGAGGACTGACTTTAGTATATGAAGGTAGTGACTTAACTTAAGAGCCCAAGGTTAAGCTAGGCTAAGGCTTAGGAAGTAATAGATATAAAGGTATTAAAATAAAGCTAGATTTTAAGTTGAATAGAGATAAATGACTGGTTAATAGAGTAGTGTCATGACCTGAGGCTACCCCCTAGTCGTAACACGGTGCTTAGAACCACAAGTGATTCCCAGCTAAACCATGTACCGGCATGATACTTGAGAAACTTATTTAACATGTATATACAAGCTAAATTTACTGAGCGGAAGTATAATCATGAGAGAATCTGAATGAATGTAATACTAATAAGGTTTAAAACATGATAAAACTGAAGAGAGAATTGAAATTAAATATCATGACTGTGACGGACTATCTATGAAGCTCTTATACTACTGACTACAGGTAGCTGGGATATGACTCAAACTACCACTAATCAATGCATAAGGATAGTAAAAGTATAACACATGTACTGCAATAGACTGGAGTCCCCAAAGTAAAAGGACTTATCACCTGATGGCTGAGAACTAAGAACTATCTAACCCTGGTGTGTAGATTACATCTGGTACCTACATCATGAAGGAATGTAGCCACAAATGCATACATATGGTCAGAACTTTGGAATATACTGAGTATATGGAGACATGCACTAAATTGTAAAAATACTTAAAACATGCTTTAAAACTAAGGACATAAGTTATTCATTGAAACATGCATTTAAAACCTAGATATACGTGAAAACTATAAGTCATAGTGAGATTTATAAATCATAAGCTAAAAATAATTAGGTAAGCTAGGAAAACATTAGAAACATGAATACTTTATCAAATTCTCATGTAAAGGTGAACATGTTATAAAACTGTACTGAAGATAGTGTATAAATACTGGATCTGAAACTACGAGATAGAAACTAACATAAAATCATGCACATCTGAACTGAAATGTAAACCGACATAACTAGAGGATCTAAATATACAAATATACTAAACATGAATGTATAAACATACAAAACCAAACATAACATTTACTGAGCTGGTCTGAATAACTGAATGACTAGTATTTGTATAACTGAGAAATTAGATATCTATGTAGCTGGATAGCTGAGGATAGTATACTGAATAAGTGAGATCTATATACTAAATAACTGATATCTATTTACTAAATAATTGATATTTCTCTACTGAATAATTGATAACTATTTGCTAAATAACTGATATCTGAATACTGATTATGTAAAATTGAACAGTACTTGGTTTGAATAACTGGACTAAAACTGTGAGAGGTATCATGTAACCGACAATCCCCAATCTAAGTAAGCTAATCGAGATCCAACCTATAACCCAGTTTGAAGGGTATCAATACATTGCCATGGTTTCTAACACTGGCTATGTGGATCCATTAAACTGGTTCTATAGGACTAGGGAGACACCTTATACTAGCAAGTGCTCTTATGAGATATATGTCAACCCTTAATTGATAGGAAGACTCTCAAACCTATGCTGAATCCATAGTTCTAGAACTCAGGTATTGCTACTAAGGGTCACACCCTCTACTTCCAGGTGAGCCTCCATCCCTAGGTTAGCTCGGTGCTAAATCCTACTCCCAACTGAACTGACACTGGAATTATGAACTGGTGCATACACTGATAGTGCATGCATAATCTAAAGTAACCATGAACTTGTAAACTAATGAATTTGACATGAAAAAATACTAGGGAGTTCGTTATAAGAAAATGAGAATCTGAATATAGGGATAAAATCATGATTTTGTCTGGATTATTACTTGAAAATAGAAATATGTAAAAATACATAGGTATCGAGTGTTCATAATCTACCAGCTTTAAATATGATAACATCATCTAAATCATTGGTAGTAAATCATAATTTGGGGGACCCAAAACATAATGTACTTGAATAATTGCTTACCTCATGAATTACAACATGGAAATAAGTTAACCTTGAGAGAATATCATGTTTACATGATAAAATACATGAATTTGATAACTTGACATGGTATTGACCAAACATGACATGGTAGTTTGGAAATTAAATCATATAGAATCATAATTCACATGGAAAAAGCTAATAGCATGGCTTGAACGTATAATTAAGGAGGAAAAATAGATAAATTTCATGATTTACATCAAACTTGATCATAAATTGGAGTATAATTCATACTTGAACCAAAAAGTGGATTTTGGGGCTCTATGGGTGAAGGAAACCATTGATGAATACCCCACATACCTCATTGGTTATATTCTTGAAGAAGGATTGAACTCAAAAACTTGAACTCTTGAATTTTTTGGAGGAGAATCTTGAATTCTTTGTTCTTAGGAAAGGGAAGGGTTTCTACGTGATTTATTTTGATGATAATGAGCAAATAATGCCTCTTTTGGGGCTTTAGTCCACTACTTTGGTGCTTGGGGGCAAGGGGAAATGAATAAAATGCCCCTTACGTTGTTACTTATTGGATTAAGGAAACATATCCTCCATATCGCGGAGGCTAACATGGGGACTAAGGTCTGCATCACAGAGCTATTACAGACCCTTATGGTTTCTCATAAAAATGGTCAAAACTTTTTGTTCGGGTATCAGATTAACGAGAAATTGGTATCGTTGGAAATATAATTCAACTATCTATAATTCGGTGGGTCTTGAGATGAAAAATTCCACATGTGTAAAATGTTATACACGTTCAAATTTGACCCTTGTAGAATCAAATACCAAAATTAAGCCGAATTAAAGGCTCTTAGCTTAACTTTGCTCTCAATGATCCCTATGAACATTTCTCACCTAATAAGCACTCTTCAAACTAGAATAATGATAATGACATATGTATTCAAATATAAATCATGGGATTAGTGTTTACACATGTAGGAATGATGGTTTAATTTTTAGCTCAAAAATGCGGGGTGTTACATTATCTCCCCCTTGGAATCATTCATCCTCGAATGATGGATTGGAACTTGTTGAAGTCTTATAAGAATGGAATGATATACATATGACATGTATTTTAATGAAGGATATAGCTAAGCTAAAATAGTATAACTTTATCATGAAACTGATTTGTCAGTTGACTTGACTCTATTGACTGTAAGGAGCTGATTCATGCTGAGAGTTTTGAACTCACTTGAAATGTTCATGATACAATCATACATGTAGAACTAAAAAGTGATAACTAATGCAATAAAATTCCAAAAATTACTAAGGAGTGAATAAAGTCATAACTTCTCATTAGGAATTGTTCCTTAACAAAACACGTATAGGAATCAAAAAAGAGGGCTTCGTGGCATAGCCAATACATTATGTAAGCACGAATCATCAGATAATGAGACCAAGGTTGTACAATAGGAATCACAATGTCTAAGATGGAATACTTGGAAAATTGAAATCATGCACTAAACACTTATGTACTGGTCATGACTAAATACCTGAATCTGAAACATGATGCTTGGACTAAACTAAATTCAAAACTTGTATGAAAACAAATTACCTCATGGAATAGCCATATTCATGAAACTTCAGAAAGTAAGACTATATGGAAATATGGAATAACATAGGAGCTTATTTATCTTATTTCTAATCTGAATTGCTGGCTATACAAATTGAATTATACTGAAAGCTTATATTCAACAGGAATATTTCTTCTACACTCTATGAAAGAAGTTCTAATAATATTAAGGAGCAAAGAATATTGGGCATGATCTGAATAAGATATCTGAGTACCATAGAACATAGGCCTATGAAACATAAGCTAGGATAGAATTACTAGGCCTTAGGCAATGCAACTACCCATTCAAACTCAGCCTTGCTCCTTAAATACTCACATGGTTACATATAACTACTTCAGCCAAAGTCTGACTTGAGCTACATGCTCCCATCATATTCAAGCCTAACTCAAAATCACAAGGTACTGCACATAACACCATAATGTTAGTCTGAACGATGAATTCAATACCCCATGCATTTTCACAACTTCTCATCTCAAGAATAATTCTTCTTACCACTTAAATAACTAAACTCAACCTCTTACTAGGAATTCACTAGCACACAATGCACCCATCCACTTATTTACCAACATGACATTTAAGCCTATCATTATAACCATATACGAACTTCTAGGAAAACGCCCATAAAAATATCTTTCTCATATTCTCTAAACCTCTATCAATAACAACTTTCTTGCGCTATTCTTAAGAAGACACACATGAAAGTCTCAACTAACCATGACATGTACCAAAAGATTTGCCTTAATATTTCTTCATAGTTATAGACTTAAATAAAACAATCATACTATAATCTTTCCCTAATATGAAAAATTTACTCTCTCCTATCTAAATAATTACTCATCACCACTATCATTTCAGAAGGAGAGGTCACTAAAAGGTTAGAGCATAAGGACCTAAAGCATGGAAGGATATTATATGTAACTTTGACACTTAACTAAGGCTTAAGGAATAGAGTATCAACGACATAAATTTGCCAAAGAGATCTAATATGAGGACCTACATGGTATAATTTGAATTTCACTGGTCATTAAGGGTGTACCATGAGTACCTGGAACTAAACATTCTGTAAAGCATGAGTACATGAGTCATGAGCTGAATGACCTGAGTTTGGAGTTCATAATTTTAGGGAATATGATTTATACTATTAAGTGAATTGGAACTCCTTATACTAGGATCTAGAAGCGCACATGTAAGGCATGAGTAGATGTCATGATGACTAAAATATAAAAAACTACACTGAGATAATGAAGGGTTAAGTATCTTACTCCCCTACTAATGTTCTATAATACACTAGTATCACTATAAGAATCTGAGAGCCTAACTTGATTCCTTGTTTTTATTATCTCCCCCTTAGCTTTAACCCATCTTTTCAAGTCTGTAGACCCCTTTAATAAACTATAAACTAAACTACAACCATTTTACTATAGGGTCCGAGATATGAAAATACACATAATTAATAAGCTACCCTAAAACACTACACCTGAAAATGTGAAACTCACTGCTAATACTACCTTCTAAGATACAACTTTAGCTTTCTATAGCTCGTGACTTAGCTGGTAAGAACATCATATACTATATTACTAGCCCTATTCGCACTTAGAAACTCAATGGCACTATCAAACCACAGATATTAAAATCTTAGAAATAATAAAATCCCATATCACCTTGGGTACACCTCTAGATCATATCACATACCATCATACTTAATTTTGAATAAATAAACTTAAATTCTTGCATACACTGCTTTAAGCATATTAGAGCCACCTTTCATACAACTAACCCCATTAATACATAGTTTACTAAATCTAGATAAACACTATCCCTACTTTACTACTGTTAAAACTTTTGGGTTCATGCTTCTAACTAAATCATATGTTATAATAGGATTTTGAGAAGGAATCTGAGGGCACATCTGACTTTGGCTTTGCGTATGATTTTAATAAACATGAATGAAATCTTTCAAACTTTGGAACTTAAAAGCACTAATGGGATACTTTTGAGCCTGTATGCAATCTCAATACTATCTGTGGGGACCTTTTGAGAAACTCTATCTATAAGGATTTAAGCTTGGCTATTTATGTTGCCTCAAGAATAAGTCATAGTTGGCACAAATGGAGCAATGTAAGAATCTTCATAAGTATCTTAGAGAACACTTCTACTGCACGGTCTATGGCATGAAAGAGGGGAAACATTTCTTAAATGCCTTGTCTCCATCTCAAAGAAAATTGCAGACATCTCTGTATCATTTCGCAAGACTCTACTAGACACGGCTTCATAGACACCCTAGGACACTTGAACTTTGTTCTCTGATACCAAGTTTGTCACAACCCGAGGCTACCCCCTAGTCGTAACATGATTCTTAAAACCACAAGTTATCCCAATCTAACCATGTACTGGCGTGATACTTGATCAACTGGCTAAAAATAAATATACAAGCTAAATTTGTTGAGTGGAAGTATATTCATGAGAAAATTTGAATGAATGTAATACTGATAAAGTTTACAACATGATAAAACTAAATAAAGAACTGGAATTACATAGCATGACTCTGACTGACTATCTATGAAGTCTCTACTATACTGACTAGGGGTGTGCAAAAATCGAATTGACCAATAAATCAAACCAATAAAAATGTTATTGGTTTATTGTTACTTGGTTATTGGGTTAATGGTTTTTTAATAGTTTTATAAAAATATTATTGAGTTATTGATTCGGTTTGATTTTTTCTTATTTGGTTATTGGGTAAACCAATAACCGAATAAGAATGTATATATATATATATGACTTATTATATATTTCTCTTAGTTTCTCATTAATTTCTATAAATTAATAAACCTATTATTTAAATTATACAAACTCTTAATTTATCCTAACAAACATTTAGTCCAAACTTGAAGATTCTTGTAAATTAAAACATATCTTGTAGGATTTTTGGTTGGAACTAAGATTAAATTTTTTTTTCATGTTAGTTACTACTATTTCTATTTTATGAGTATTTTCTTATTAGTTAAAGTTAAAAGTAAATCGTTAAGGAATAAAAATTGATAAACTAAAAATTGATAAAAAAAAATATCTTATTAGTTTGGTTATTGGTTTAGCTTATTTAAAAGCCAAAAACCGATAAACCAAACCAATAATATATAAAATCGAATAGAATCGACCAATATATACCCTAATACTGACTATAGGTAGTTGTGACATACCTCCAACTACCACTAATCAATGCATAAGGATAATCAAAATACAACACATGAACTACAATAGACCGGAGTCCCCGAAATAAGAGGACTTATCACCTGATGGTTGAGAACTGAGAATTGTCTGATCCTGGTGTATGGATCACATCTGGTACCTACATCATGAAGGAATATAGCCACAATAAATGAATTTATATGTTTAGTACTTTGGAAAGTACTGAGTATATGGAGACATGTACTAAATCATGAAAATATTTAAAAGATACTTTAAAACTGAGAACATAAGTTATTCGTTGAAACATGCATTTAAAACCGAGCTATACATGAAAATTGTAGGTCATAGTGAGATTTATAAATCATGAGCTAAAAGTAATTAGGTAAGCTGGGAAAATGTTAGAAACATGAATATTGTATGAAATTCTCATGTAAAGATGAACATGCTATAAAAATGTACTGAAGATCATGTATGAATACTGGGTTTGAAACTATATGATGGAAACTGACATAAAATCATGCACTAAAATGTAAACCAGCATAACTCAAGGATCTGAATATACAAATATATTGAGCATGAATGCATAACATACAAAACCAAACATAACGTGTATTGAGCTAGTCTGAATAACTAAATGACGGGTATTTGTATAAGTGAGCAATTAGATATCTATGTAGCTGGATAGCTGAGGTCTGTATATTGAATAACTGAGATCTATAAACTGAATAACTAATATATATCTACTGAATAACAGATATTTGTTTACTGAATAATTGATATCTAAATACTGATTATGTAAAACTGAATGTACTTGGTCTGATTAACTGGACTAAAACTGTGAGAGGTATCATGTAACCGACATGCCTCAATCTGAGCTATTTAGGGTCCAACCTATAACCTTGATTGGAAGTGTGTTAGTACCTTGCCACGGGTACTAACATTGGATGTGTGGATCCACTAAACTGATGTCCTGCAGGACTAGGGAGTCACCCTATACTGGCAGGTGATTATCTCCCTTAACTAGTATGAAGACTATCAAACCTATGCTTTCTACGTAGTTTTAGAACTCAAAGATTGCCACTAAGATTCACACCCTCTACTGGCAGGTGAGCCCCCATCCCTGTGTTCGTTTGATGCTAAATCCTATTCCCAACTAAACTGATACTGGAATTATGAACTGGTGCATACACTGATGACTTATATGGTCAAACATGGGGGTTTTAAAACTGACAGTGCATGCATAACCTGAAGTAATCATGAACTTGTAAACTGATGTATTTGACATGAAATATTACTGGTGAGTTGTTATAAAATAATGAAACCTGAATATGGGGATAAGATCATGATTCTGTCTGGCTTATTACTTGAAAATGGAAGTATGTAAAAACGCATAGGTATCGAGTGTTAATAACTCTCCAGCACTGAATGATGCTTTAAATATGATAACATCATCTAAATCATTGGTCGTAAATCATAATTTGGGGGACCCAAAACATAATGCTCTTGTAACTGCTAACCTCATGAATTACAACATAGAAATAAGTTAAGATTGAGAGAATATCATGTTTACATGATAAAATACATGAATTTGATAACTTGACATGGTATTGACCAAACATGACATAGCAGTTTGGAAATTAAATCACATAGAATCATAATTCACATGGAAAAAGCTAATAGTATGGCTTGAATGTATAATTAAGGAGGAAAAATAGATAACTTTCATGATTTACATCGAACTTGATCATAAATTAGAGTATAATTCATACTTGAACCAAAAAAAGGGTTTTTTGGCTCAATGGGTGAAGAAACCCATTGATGAATACCCCACATACCTCAATGGTTAGATTCTTAAAGAAGGCTTGACCTTGAAAAATTAAAATCTTGAATTCTTGGGAAGGAGAAGGGTTTCTACATGAGTATTTTGATGATAATGGACAAATAATGCCCCCTTTAGGCCTTTAATCCGTCACTTGGGTGCTTGGGGCAAGGGAAAATGACTAAAATATCCCTTGGGATGTTACTTATGGATTTAGGATTTACATCCTCCATGTCTCGGAGGATAACGCGGGGCCTAAGGTCCATATCATTGTAACGCCACGAGAACCTATCCCGAGATATCACATGGTTCTCAAGGCCACATGTGGCCTTAAGGTAACCCTCTAAGCCTATCATCACTTTCAGAACTCTCTACGACACGAATCATCATAAATTAGGGAAGAATAATCATGACATAAACATACTGAGATACGAAGTAATACGGTTCTGTACAAACAAAATACTGAAATCTATGTACATGCTGGCACACTAGTCTGACAAAGCCTCTACTACATAAGACTGAGGAGCCATTAGGACAGATCCCCCAACTGACTCGTACTAAACATAAATGCAACTATCATCTATTAACAAGACAGAATTGGAGATATAGGTCCGCTAACAATGAGGATTCACCAACAATCGAAATGTAGATGAAGGTACTCAAAGATCACTGTCGTTGCGGATACTGAGCACCTGAACCTATATCATTAGGAAATATAGAATACAAAAGAGTATGATAGTTAGTACTTGGGAATGTACTGAGTATGTGGGGGTGGATGCAACATTTTAAATAATATCATAAATGTATAAGAAAATCATGCTTGCTGACAATAATAACTCTCTTCGCTTGAATTATCTAAAACATTATTTCTGTAAGTCATCAGTAAAAACATATGCTTCATAAATCTCATAAATCATTTAACTGAACTCAAACTCTTTGACTCATGACTTAGAGTGACTCGGTAACTCATGGTACTTAGATCATTATGGATGTGGGAGTTTCTTATAACCAACATAACTACACCATGTGAGCCACATGGAGTCCAACATTTTGTCGTCCTAAGGAGAGAACCCCACATTGGCGGGGGTGTTGTACTCTTTCCAGGGAGTACAACCTCAATCTCGTTATCACAATCCTATACTAAGCCTCTGTCCTACAATTATCAAGATCAATCCTACGGTGTCATGTAGTTTTGGGGAAATACCATATTTTTCACTCGGTGCGAAATACTCCTCTTAGACTCAGCTCAGAACACATTAGGAAATCCACCTTAATCAATATCAACTCATGGGTCTATTTTAAAGACCAAAACATAATTATATCTCACCTGTAAATCAGGAACAACTGTGGATTCCTAACTCAACTCTAAATCAAAACAATCTTTCTCAACATCAAGTACATTTGTTTTTTGAATCATTTTCAAATATCAGAAGCTTCAAGGAAACATCGTAGGACTCATTCTTCACTCTCAATCTCAAATATTGATATATATTCAATAATCAAATTTCTCATGGAAAGGCATAACTCATGACATTTATCTTAATTCACTTAGAAATCATCAATACGTAATGACAATATACAACTCATGGAATAAATTCTCAATTTAAGAAACATAATGGTGAAATAACAATAAATATCAAACTTATTCAACTCAAATCTCATAAATCATAAATAAAGAAATTTAGGTGTAAACCCACTTGCAAAATCATGTAAATCAATAATTGAAAGTAAATCTTTAGGCACAAGAACGAAAGGAGTGTTTTTGTTCAAACCCCACATACCTTGAATTATAATTTTGGAGATGTAGAAACTTGTTTGGAACTTCTTTCTCACACTTTTAGACCAAGATTATTGATTTACTTGACTTGGGGAACTTAATTCTTGAACAACTTGGAGAAATCCATGGAAGATCCTTGAATTTCTTGGAAGAAGATTGAATTTTTTTGGGTTTTGGAAGAAACCCTAATTTCTAGATGTTTCTTGGAAGAGGAAAGGAGAAAAATGAATGGTTATTCTCTACTAGGATAAATATATATATATAAGACCAAGGGGGTGGAAATGACTAAAATACCCTTTTGAAAAAGCTGAAATTTGCTGATTAGGGCCTGTGACGGTCGATCTGACGGTCGGTCAAGTCTCCTGACGGTCCACCAGATCATCCATCACTCAAGTGACAAAACTAGAATGTTCTTACTCAACATGATGGTCGAAGTGATGGTCCGTCAGGAAACTAACGGTCCACCAAGTCGTCTGTCACTCGAGGGCCAAAAATGAGACATTCTATCTCGACCTGACAGACCCCTTGACGGTCCATCAACTTTTTGACGATCCACCACATTGGCCGTCACATGGTAACTAGGAATAGAGGTCACTGTCTTGGCTTGACGGGACACTTGACGGTCCACCAAGGACCTGAAGGTCCGCCAGGTCAACCGTCAAACTTGGGAGATCCGATATCGCTGAGTAAAATGGCTATAACTCCCTCGTCCGAAGTCAAATTTCAATAAAATTGGTATCGATGGAAAGATTATTCCATGCTCTACATGAAAAAAAGTAAAAATTGGAGAAATACAACATGGTTTAAACATCAATAACTTTGTAAGTCATACATATCCACTCAAAAGACAGATCTAGGCTTAAAAATGATCGAGGTATTACAATATCTCCCCCTTGGACACATTCGTCCTCGAATGTTGCTAGATAGGCAAAGAACAAAAGAAAATGAGGACGTATAGCTGGAATGACTCACACCTAAGGGCTCACTTTATTCTAAATTGTTGAGTACTTCACCAAATGCACGAATAATAGAGGGAATAACCATATAGATGAATACATTAGATTAGGAGGAAATTAGATTAGGGGAATAGTACATTCAACTTGATTTGGACTCGCAGAGAAACGATAAGGGTAACTAGCTCGCATATCTTCTTCTGCTTTCCAAGTGGCACCCTCTACTGATTGATTTTTCCAAAGAACTTTAACCAAGGAAACTTCGTTGTTCCTTAGTCTACGGACTTGATAATCTAGGATTTCAACTGGGATTTCATCATACGAAAGTCTATTCTGAACATCACAACTTTCCTATAGATCAACAACAACAGAGTCTCCAATGTGCTTCTTGAGCATAGAAACATGAAACACAGGATGGACAGCTGACAATTCTGCAGGCAACTCAACCTCATAAGCTACTTTCCCAACATCAAAACTCTATAAGGTCCAACATATCTAGGACTCAGCTTCCCTTTCTTTCCAAATCTTTTCACCCCTTTCATGGGTGAAATTATTAAATACACCAAATCATCAACTTCAAACTCAAGAGCTCTTCTTCTCACATCTGCATACGACTTTTGACGACTCTGGGTTGTCTTTAACCTTTCCTGAACTAACTTAAATTTCTCCATATCCTCAAATATAGCATCAGGTCCAATCACAGCAGCTTCACCTACTTTGAACCAACCTATGGGAGATCTACATCTTCTCCCATACAAATATTCAAATAGAGCCATTCCAATGCTAGCATGAAAACTATTTTTGTAAGCAAATTCAATCAACGGCAAATATTCATCCCAACTTTCTCTGAAATTAAGAAAACAAGCCCTCAACATATCCTTCAAATTCTGGATAGTCCTCTCAGCCTGACCATCTGTTTACGGATAAAAAGCAGAGCTAAGATGAACTTAGGTGCAAGACCCTTATAAAAGGCTCACCAAAACTGAGATGTAAACTGAGTATCTCTATCGAAGATGATAGACAACGGAACTTCATGAAACCTGACTAACTCTTGAATATACAGCTATCATAGTATTCCGCTGTGAAAGATATATGTACTGGTAGGAAATGTGCTGACTTAGTCAACCTATCTACAATGATCCAAATAGAATCATGATGACGATGAGAGAGAGGTAAATCGGTCATGAAATCCATGTTCACCACTTCCCATTTCCAAGTAGGAATATTAAATTCTTGCATCACACCACCAGGTCCCTAGTGCTCTATCTTCACCTGCTGGCAAGTTACACGCTTTTCTACGAACTTCGTTATATACTTTTTCATACCATTCCACCAATAAATTTCTCACAAATTGCGTTACATCTTGGTAGCATCAGGATGAATAGAATACCACGTGCCATGCACCTCAACCATAATTATCTGCCTCAGATCATCAACATCAGGCACACACAATCTATTCTGAAATCTCAATACACCATCTCCCCCTTAGGAGAAAACCTCTACCTTTTGGTCTTTGACGAGCGCTTTCAATTCAGTCAAAGAAGAATCCATATCCTGCTTCTCCTTCACTTTTGAAACTAGAGAAGATTTAGAACTACTTAAAATCCAAATATTACCCTCAACTGAGTTGAGCAATCTAACACCTAATCTAACTAAATGGTGCACTTCACAAGCTAACACCTTCTTATCTTCCTCTACATGTGCTACACAACCCATGGACGATCTGTTAAGGGTGTCTGCCATTACATTGGCCTTAGCCGAGTGATACAACATACTCATATCATAGTCCTTCAGTAATTCTAACCATTGCCTCTATCAAAGATTTAAATCTCTCTAAGTGAACACATACTGTAAACTCTTGTGATTCGTAAAGACATCAACATAAACACCATACAAATAGTGTCTCCAAATTTTCAAATAAAAAACCACTGCAGCTAACTTGAGTTCATGGGTCAGATAATTCTTTTCATGAGGTTTCAACTGTCTGGAAGCATAGGCTATAACCTTACCCTTCTGCATCAACACGCAACCCAAACCAATTCTGGAAGCATCATAATATACCAAAAAAATCATCTACACCATTAGGCAGGGTCATCATAGGGGCTGAAGTGAGTCAAGTCTTTAACTTCTGAAAACTCTTCTCACAAGAATCTGACCATTGGAATTTAACCTTCTTTTGGGTCAACCAGGTCAAAGAAACATCAATGAATGATAAACCTTTGACAAAACGATGGTAGTAGCTAGCTAGGCCCAAGAAACACCTAATGTTATACGGGGAAATAGGTCTAGGCCAATTCTTCACATCTTCTACCTTTTGAGGATCAACTCGAATACCTTCAAAAGAGATAATATAGGCAACTGACCGAAGCCAAAATTCACACTTACTAAATTTAGCAAACAACTGCTAATCTCTAAGGGTTTGCAAAACAGTTCGAAGATGATCTGCATGGTCATTTTCACTCTAGAAATATACAAGGATATCATGTATATACACAATAACAAACATATCTAGGTACAGTATAAACACCCAATTCATAAGGTCCATAAAAGATGTCGGGGGCATTCATTATCTCAAAGGACATAACCAAGAATTCAAAATCACCATAATGAGTGTGAAAATCCTTCTTTGGAATATCACACTCTCTGACTTTAAGTTGGTGAGAAACGAATCTCAAATCTATTTTCGAGAAATAACTGACACCTTACAGCTGATCAAATAGGTTATCAATTCTAGGAAGAAGGTACTTATTCTTGACTGTGACCTTGTTAAGCTAACGATACTAAATGCACATGAGCAATGAGCCATCTTTATTTCACATGAATAGAATGGGTGCACCCCAGGGAGATACACTGGACCTCATAAAACCCTTATCAAGAAGATCTTTGAGCTGCTTTTTCAACTCCTTAAGTTATATAAGGGCCATACGATATAGAGGAATAGAAATAGGTTGTGTATTAGGGAAACTATCAATTTTGAATTCTATCTTTGTATCGGGAGGTACCCCTGGGAGATCTTCTGGGAAAACATCAGGAAACTCATTGACAACACTAAGAGACCAAATAGTTGGAGTCTCAGACTTAGTGTCCTTAACTTGGACTAAATGATAGATACAACCCTTGGATATCAATTTCCTAGCTTTAAGATAGCATATGAAATGATTTTTAGTATATACAGAATTTTTGTACCACTCAAATACTGTCTCATTGGTAAACTAAAACTTGACTACACGGGTATTATAGTCTATAGACGCATAACAAGACTGAAGCCATTCCATACCCAGAATAATATAAAAACCAACCATGTCTAGCTCAATCAAATCTGCAAACATGACTCTGTGAAGGACAGTGATAGGACACTTCTTAAATACTTGCTTAGCAACAATAGATTCACCCACTGGTGTAGAGACTAGAAAAGGCTCAAAAAATTTTCATCACTGATTTCAAAATTCACAGCCACCAACGGAGTCATATAAAAGAGACTTGACCCAGCGTCTAGCAACATATACAAATCAAAATAAAATACACGGAGCTTACCAGTAACAACATCTGGTGAATCCTCCTACTTCTGGTAGGGTGGTATAGCATAAAAGCGATTCTACTATTGACCCCCTGCAATACTATATGAGGCACCCTAAAAAGGAGTAGGACAAACTACAGGGTCTAGATCACTAATAGTCTGACTCTGAATACAACCATCGTGAATCCCTTGTCTAGCATATAGGAAATCTCTAAACTTGTGGCCCAACTTACCACAACCAAAAGAACCCCTCTGACCGACTAAGCACTCACCGAGATGGTCTCTACCGCACTTCAGACATAGGTAAGGACTCATTCTTGACTCTCAATATCAAATATCGATATATATTCAATAATAAAATTTCTGATGGAAAGGCATAACTCATGACACTTGTCTTAATTCGCTTAGAAATCATCAATACGTAATGACAATATACAACTCATGGAATAAATTCTAAATTTAAGAAACATGATGGTGAAATAATCAGAAATTTCAAATTTATTCAACTCAAATCTCTTAAATCATAAATAAAGAAATTTGGGTGTAAACCCACTTGCAAAATCATGTAAATCAATAATAGAAATTAAATCTTTAGGCACAAGAACGAAAGGAGTGTTCTTGTTCAAACCCCACATACCTTGGATTATAAGTTTGGAGATGTAAAAACCTGTTTGAAACTTCTTTCTCACACTTTTAGACCAAGATACTTGATGCCCTTGACTTGGGGAACTTAATTCATGAACAACTTGGACAAATCCATGGAAGATACTTGAATTTCTTGGAAGAAGATAGAATTTTTTTGGGTTTTGGAAGAAACCCTGATTTCTAGATGTTTCTTAGAAGAGGAAAGGAGAATTTCTAGATGATTTATATATATATATAAAGCTAAAATTTGATGATCGGGGCCTGTGACGGTCGATTTGATGGTCCGCCAAGTCTCCTGACGGTCCACCAGATCGTTCGTCACTCGAGTGCCAAAACTGAAATGTTCTTCCTCGTCGTAAGGGTCAAAGAGACGGTCCGTCAGGAAACTGACGGTCCACCAATTCATCCATCACTCGAGGTCCAGAAATGAGACATTCTGTCTTGACCTAATGAACCCTTTGATGGTCCGTCAATTTTTTGATGGTCTACCATCTTGGCCATCACACAGTGACCAGGAAGAGGGGTCACTGCCTTGGCTTGATGAGACACTTGATGTTCCATCAAGGACCTGACGGTCTGCCAGTTAGACCGCCAGACCTGGGCAATCCAATATCGCTGAGTAAAATGGCTATAACTCCCTCATCCGAAGTCGGATTTCAATGAAATTGGTATCGATGGAAATCTTATTCCATTATCTACATGAAAAAAAGTAGAAACTAGAGAAATACAATATTTTTTAAACATCAATAACTTTAAAAGTCATACATATCCACTCAAAAGATGAATTTTGGCTTAAGAAATAATCGGAGTTTTACAATCATGAAGCTATCGTAGACCCTTACTGTTTCTCACGCAATTGGTCATAACTTTTTTCTTGGGTAACGAATTAAAGTGAAGTTTTTATAGTTGTAAAGCTAATTCAATTATATATAATTTGGTGGGTTTTATGATGCAAAATTTTTTATATATAAAAAGTTATATAGGTTCAACATTGACCCTTGTAGAATTAAATACCAAAATTTGGCCAAATTAAAGGCTCTTATCTCAATTTTTCTCTAAGTAACTCCGATGAATATTTTTAACCTAATAAGCACTCTAAAAACTAGGATAATGATTATGACACATCTATTCAAATAAATTATAGGATTAGAGTTTACACACGTAGGAGCGACGGTTCGATTTTTAGCTCAAAAATATAGGGTGTTACAAGTAGGGTGTTGAACCTAGTCATGACTTGAATGTAAGGATTTCTAGATAGTAATGGAATCCCTGATTTTGATATACATAAAGGAGGACGGTTTTAGTGAATGAACTTATGAACATTTAACTAGAGTTTAGAGTTCTTGGGGTTGAATGTGCGATCTTAAAATAAGTACTGAAATTTAATGAATATGACTTGATAATGCCAACTTGAATAAGTTGTGGATTGGTCTTAGGCATGCTTTAGTTAATGACTATGAATTGATAAAGCCTGAATTATGAGTTATTGACTGGCTTTCAAGCATAATTGTAATTTCATATGTTGAAGGATAACTATTATTTACATGAATTGATTAGCTTTAGATTGACCAAGTATTTGGAGTGTTTGTCTTCTTTTCATAATTCATATTCAAGAAATTAAATTGTTGAATAATATCCTAAGTTTTAATCACATGTAATGAGGTTATATTAAAATTTTATTGATTATACAAGTGTAGATATTTATTTTCATTATGGTTGTGATTATTGTAATATCTATTACTTATTCTGGGATGTACCTATATTTGAACATCTTCATGAAACTTATACTTATTATTGTGGAATGTATCGATATTTAGACATCTTCATGAAATTTGGTGGAATAAGGTTGGCAAACACTTGATATTTGGGTTTTGATACATAGATAGAGTTTATCCCTTGTAAGTCGTGACTAAAGGGTGGTTATAATATCCATAACATGTATTTACAAGGTATGTATATGTGTGATGGTTCCTTGATTAGACCGGGTATATGATTATTGTTATTATTGTTATTTAAATTGGTCCCATGAATGGACCAAGTTATATTGTGGTGGTGGTGGTGATGGGTTTCTTGAGTGAACCAAATTATGATATTGCTTGATAAATTTGAGATTCTTGTGGGGTTAGGTTACTTATCATATATTTTAGGATTCTTGTTGTTACAGTTATGGTTTGTTGACTTGGATATAGTTAGATTCATGATTTATTGACTTGGATATAGTTAGAGTCATGGTTTGTTGACTTGGATATTTTTAGACTCATGATTTTTTGACTGGGATATGGTTAGAGTCATGATTTATTGATCTAGATATGGTTAGAGTTATGATTTGTTGACTTGTATATTTAGTAGAGTTAGGATTGTTGACTTGGTCATAGTTTGACTTGACTTCTTGTCTCTTGGCTTGTACTTGACTAAGGTTGTAGTGTTACTTAAAAAGGCTAAGTGTCATAAACTTGAGGTATATATTATAATGTGTGTTCATAGTTGTAATTGTTACAAGGTGATGATTATTAAAGATTGACCATTATTAATAACTATTGGGATAAAACAAGTGAAAGCTAGGATGGATAACACTAGATGTAAAGGTGAAAAATGATCAACAGGGATAGGAATGGAAATACTCTTAGTTAAAATATGGGATAAAGATACCATAACAGATGAAGGTGTTATGAAATAAGTTGTTATACAAGTTGTCATATTTTTCTTTCGTGATTTTTGTATTGTGTTTACTTGATCTAATTCAGATCGACCAATAATACCTCCTAGTACGAGTTGTTTGTAGTGATACTACTCTTGCTATACTACTCGTACGTTTAGGCTTGGGTCGTACCTTGAGTCATATCTAGGAACCCAAATTTCGACCCCTAATGTTGTGGATACGACTCCCCATAATGACTCATATGGTATGGATACGAGTCTTACCCTACTGGCAGCTTTGACGTGCTTTAATAATTTGGCCATAACTTTTCACCCCAAAATTAAATTGAGGCAAAATTGGTATCTCTGAAAAGCTAATTCAATTATCTATCTATTGGTGGGTATTGAGATAATAAATCATTTGTAGAATAAAGTTATGATCGTTTTAATAAGACTATAGTTATATTCTTCATAAGAACTCAATCACTAAAGGATATTTCGACTTGTTCATAAGTTAGGAGCCATTTGAGGACTTAATATATATCTAAGTAACTTATAAAGCTATAAAAACATGAGGATTTGTACTTGGATCCTTCATTAACCAGTATATGAGTCATACTTACAACTCATAAGAAGTCATAGACTAGCATTCATCCTTGTATAAGTTGAACAGAACCTCAAAAGACCTACACTGATGTCCTTACGACTGGGTTTATAGGACTCGTACCCCTCTTGACGAATCATAGGGGTCAAGTCATACTTGTAATAGAATGTTCACCATGCTACAGTGACTTAGGTACGAATCTAATATACAACTCGTATGTTGGCTCACGACTCGTGGGCTGAGTCATATGTTGTCCAAAGACTAGAAAAGATATGGGGTATTACAATATCTTCCCCTTGGGAACATTCATGCTCGAATGAGACTGGTTAGACAGAGAATACTAAGGCAACTAAGATCATCTACTAACAATGCATGACTGGGAACATGATTACATAACTGAGTCTGAAGAATAATACATGGACTTGACTAGTTTCATGAATGCATAAAATGACATGGGAATGTTACATATACGAAATTGAGAACAGAAAAGAGTCAATTTGAGGAAAATCATTACCTAAAGCTGAATCCAATTTACGGAGAAAAGATGAGGGTCCTTTTTTGTATATCTGCTTCTTCTTCCCAAGTAGCTCTATTAACAGACTGATTCCGCCAAAGCACTTTTACTAAGGGAACTTCTTTATTCCTTAGCCTACAAATCTAACAATAAAGGATCTCAACTGGGACTTCTTCATAGGAAGTCTATCCTTAACGTCCATATACTCTAAACGAATAACCATAACTGAATCATCAATATATTTCTTTAACAATGAAATATGAAACATCGGATGTACCGACTCCAAATCTGCAGGCAACTCTAGCTCATAAGCTACCTTTCCCAAAATAGCTCAAGATTCTATGTGGGCCAACATAGCAGGGACTGAGATTCCCCTTCTTACCAAATCTCTTCACTCATTTCATAGGTGAAATCTTCAAGTAAACTAACTCACCAACATCAACTTAAGATCTCTTCTCCTCACTTGTACATAAGATTTCTGATGACTTTTGGCTGTCTTCAGCCTCTTTCAATTTAACTAAACTTTCACCATCACCTCAAACATTGAATCTAGCCCTACTAAAGCAGCTTCACTACCTCAAACGAACCAATAGGATAGCTACATCTCCTTACATAGAGAGCCTCAAACAGAGCTATCTAAATACTAGAGTGATAACTATTGTTATATCCAAACTCAATCAAAGGTAAGTGGTCATCCTAACTATCTTTAAAGTCAATAACATATTCCCATAGCATGTTCTCTAAGGTCTGAATAGTCCTCTCTAATTGACCATCTATTTGAGGATGAAAAGCTTTACTGAGATAAACTTAGGTACCAAAACCCTTCTGAAAAGCCTTCCAAAAGTGTGAGGTGAACTGAGTACCTCTATCTGATATGATAAACAATAGAATCCTATACAACTTAACCAAGTCCCCAATATAAAACTTGGCATAATACTCAGGGGAGTACAAAGTATGAACTGGCAAGAAATGGGCTGAATCGGTCATCCTATCAATAATAACCCAAATTAAATCATGTTGACGATGCGTATGACGAAATCCTATCACAAAATCTATGTTTTCCACCTCCCACTTCCAAGTGGAAATGCTAAACTCCTACAATGTACCACTAGGCCTTTGGTACTCAACTTTAAACTGCTAATAATTTGAACACTTAGCCATAAACACTGCAATGTCCCTCTTCACACTACTTCACTAATAGATTTCCCGTAAGTCACGGTACATATTTGTGGCTCCTGGGTGGATAGAGTATTGTACACCATGCTCTTCTACAAGTATTTATTGTCTCAAGCCATCAACACATGGAACACATAATATACCCTGCCAATGAAACACACTCTCTCTCCCATAGGAGAAAACCTCTACTTTTTGTTCAATAATGGCCTCCTTAAACTTAATCAAACTAGGATATGTGTCTTGCTTTTCTTTCACTTCAAAAACTAATAAGGATTTCAAACCATTCTAAAATGATACACTACCTTTAACCTAATCAATCAATCGAACACCTAATCTAGCAAGCTGATGAACCTCACTGACTAACTTCTTCTTATCCTCCATAACATCAGCAACACTACCCACCAACAACCTGCTGAGGGAATCTGCCACTATATTGGCCTTGGTCGGATGATACAGCATGCTCATATCATAATTTTTTAAAAATTTTAGCCACCTTCTCTGATGAATGTTCAGATCTTTTTGTGAAAATACGTACTACAAACTCTTATGATTAGTGAACACATCAACATGAAATCTATAGATAATGCCTCTAAATTTTCAAAGCTAATACAACAACTGCCAACTCAAGATCATGGGTAGGATAATTGTTTTCATAGGTTTTAAGCTTTCTAGAGGAATAGGCTATAAACTTACCTTTCTGCATCAATAAATAACTAAGACCAACTCTGGAAGCATCACAGTAAACCAAAAATCCATCTAAACCATCTGGCAAAGTCAAGACTGGAGCAGAAGTAAGTCGAGTCATCAACTCCAGAAAACTCTTTTCACAAGAATCTGACCACTAAAATTTGAATTTCTTCTAAGTCAATCGAGAAATGGGGGATGCAATAGAAGAAAAACATTTAATAAACTGCCTATAATAGCCAGCCAAACCCAAGAAACTCCTAATATCTGATGGAGAGATGGGTCTAGGCAAGTTTCTCATTACTTCAGTCTTTTGAGGGTCAACTCTAATGCCATCACCGAAAATAATATCGCCAAGGAAAGATACTGATCTTAGCCACAATTTGCACTTACTGAATTTGGCAAACAACTGATGGTCTGCATGATCATTCTCACTATGGGAACAGATGAGGATATCATCGATGAAGACTATGATGAACGTGTCTAAGTACTGCTTAAACACCCTATTCATAAAGTCCATAAAGGTTGCAAGTGCACTCGTTAGTCCAAAATACATAACTAGGAATTTGAAGTGACCATACCGAGTTCTGAAAGTTGTCTTCAAAATATCACATTCTATGATTCTAAGCTGATGATAGTTGAATCTGAGGTCTATCTTAGAGAAATAAATTGCACCCTAAATTTAGTTAGACAAGCCTTCAATTATGGGAAGATAATACATATTCTTAATGGTGACTTTGTTAAACTGGCGATAGTTGATGTATATTCTGAGAGAATTAGTTTTCTTATGCACGAACAAAACTGGAGCGCCCCATGGAGAAACACTAGGCCTGATTAAAACCTTATCTAAGAGATTTTTAAACTATTCTTTCAACTTCTTAAGCTCAATTATAGTCATTCTGCAAGGTAGAATAAATATAGGTGGGTATCTAGAAGGAGATCTATTTCAAAGTCAATTTTCCTTTTGGGAGAAACTTTGGGAAGATCTTCAGGGAACACATTTGGAAATTCCCTGACTACTAAAACTGACTTGAGACGGGGAGTCTTAGAACTAGAGTCTTTGACTCAAACAAGATGGTAAACACACCCTTTAGATATCATTGTTTTTGCTTTAAGATATGAAACAAATTGACCCCTAAGCACTGAAGCACTACCCCTTCATTCAATGATTGGTTCATTGGAAATTGAAATTAAACAAATCTATTTTTTCAATAAACTGAGTCATAACAAGAGTGGAGTCAACCATGTAGAGAATAAAATCAAAATCAATTATCTCTAACTCCATAAGATCAATTAAGGTGGCTTTTTGAGATACTATGATCGGCCAATTTTTCTATACCCACGTGGCTCTAATAGATTTACCCATGGGATAGAAACTGAGAAAGGCTCTACTAATATATCAAGACTGACACCGAAGTTGGCGGCTATATAGGGGGTCACAAAAGAAAGTAAAGATTTGGGGTCTAGTAAAGCATAAACATGAAGATAAAAGACCTATAATGTACCCGTAACCACATCAGGAGAACTTTGTTAATCATGTTGATTCTGGAGTGAATATAACCTATTCTAACGCTGCCCACTAGTTGCACTAGAGTTGGCACCCTATTGAGTCGGGTGACCCTCTAGGTCTACTGAAGAAGTAGTCTTGTAACACCCCAAATCTGGTACCCAGAATGCTATATGGTGCTCATGACCCAAAGGACCATAAGCCAACCCATGATTGATATTTCTACCTATATACTGCATAAAATGCTTTATGATGCAGAAACATGAACTGAAAGGCCATAAGGTTCAATATTGAACATGATCTGAATGATATAAAATTTGTGTGGGGTAATAGAATACCTAAAACAAAACTGAACATAATAAAGTCTGAAATATGATAATCTAGAAAGCCTCTAACTGAATGAACTGTCTGAGTAAGGAGTGATGGGACATATCCCCAACTAAATCCAACTAATAAACTAATTAATGAGATAATAGGGAAATAATCATGTCCTCGAAAGATGAAGACTCACTTCTAACTCTATGTAGAGATATCTGGAATTTACTACTTCTCTGAATCTCATGTCTCTGTATGGTATAAGACACCATAGCACAAATGCATCAGTAATTAAAATGTACTGGTATGCATGTAAGGTAGGCGGAATGTATAGGGTTCATATGCATGAACAATAATAATAACTGACTAACTATCATGAGCATGAGAATACATGCATGAGACATAACAACTGACACTAATACTGTGATGACATGATTACTGAATCAGAATATAACTAATAACATGAGTAAATATATCTGACAGTCTTGAATCTGATGGAACTACCTGAGTTCCGTACTCTATCTAAGTTGATTGTATCTGAAAGTCCTAAAATCTGAAGAACTATCTGAGTTCTATCACTGAGACTGATTAACTATGTCTGACAGTCCTGATTCTATGACATGAAACAGTAGAGAGTAGTTATCTAACCAACATGCCCCTAATATGCCATTATGGCTGAGTTGGAGTCCAATTTGTAACCCTAATTAAAAAGGGTTTAATATTGTGCCACTGGTAAGGACAAGCTGTGGGTGACCCTTATTTGATAGTGTCTCTAAAAGAAAACGCGGGGCCCTTATCTAATAGTGCTTATCCACATCATCAACCCTCATCGGACAGTGTTAATGTCTCAACTTATGTTGGCTACATAGTTCTAAAATGCAAGGATGATATCTAAGAATCACACCCTCATCTAATAGTATGCATTCCTATCCTTGGTTTCACTCGGTGCCAATTCCTACTCCCATCTGAATAGACTCTAAATATGATTTACTGAACTGAACATGGGCTGAGTTACTGAATTTCATTGACTGATGGAATACTATCGATATCTGACAACTGACTGAGTTTATGAGACCATAGAGATTTCCTGAGTCATAAGACTGTCTAAAGTCTGAGGATTCATAGCTTGACTGAGAGTATCGTGAAAACATGACATGGCTCTAGGCACACAGCTAATGTTTCGAGTACGAGTACCCCCAGGACTCGATGGAAGGAAACTGACCAAGCATAACCTACTTGAACATATAACTAACATCATAAATCTATAATACATTTATAGAAGTATTTCATCAAAACATGTGACAGACATAACTTGTACATACATGGGGATTTCATGGTATTATGCTAGTTATGCATTTTTTCTTCATCTAGTCATTTAATCAAACACATGATAGGCATAATATATGTAGATGTCATTATTCAACAATTACACATCATGATTTAACATCTAATTTCATCATCCTAGGGTTCAATCATAGGATGACATGAATATGCATCTATACAAATCAATTCCACATAACATTAATCACCCAACATAGATTTGAATTCAATTGATCATTCTCAACATAAACCAAATAACCCAACATGAAGTTTATAAAGAAAATCTAAAATCTTGACTTTAGAAAAGAGATTCTTGGGCTTCATGGACTAAAGGAGTCCATGAATGAACAGTATGCATACCTTAGTTCAAGATTTTGTGAAGATTGGCGGAGGAAATTCTTGATTCTGAATCTTCTATGAAAAGCCCTAGGTTGTTCTTGAGAGGTTTTTAAGAGAAACTAGGATATTTTGGGTGAAAAATGGCTAAATCACGTGTTAAAGGGCTTAAATAGGGGTGGAAAGTTAACCATTTTAACCTAGGATGCGTTATTTAACTTCAATAAAATTTTCCCGAACTAAACCCCTGGCGCAACACGGCGCTATAGCGTCGTTTCACTGGAATTTGACAATTGGGAAACTGAGGGATGGTGCGATGTGGGGCCATTGTTTTGCCCCTTCTTTTGTGACCTAGACCTTTGGCACTACGCGAAGAAAATCGCGCTAAGACTCTGGAAAAGGATAATTCTAAATTTGGACCCTGGCACAATACTCCATAATCGCAGACCCCTACTAGAATTTGCCAAATGCCATTTTCTCTTATGGCGAGGTGCGCCACTAACTAATATGGTGTTGTTTATGATGGAAACTTTAAATAGTCATAACTTCTGACTCGGCTATTGGATTTGGGAGAATCTTATACCAATGGAAAGCTTATTGAATTTTCCATATGACAAAAAGTAAAAATCTTGAAACTTCCTCATGGAATATTCATCATTCAATATAGAAGATAATACTAGGCATTCTTGAGATAAAATTAGATAGGAAATGTACGGGGCATTACAAGTCTAGCATGGTTGGCGATCATTCCTGCCTCTCTGTGCAACTATCGGACACTCTTGGACCCTATGGACTGGCTTTCCACATCCAAAACATACATCACTACCAACCTTACACTCACCTTGATTATTTCTACCATATTTCCAATAAAGCATATAGGTACGACTACTACTCACGTTGCCCTGGGACTTAAAGCTTGGCTTCCTATCCCAACTATCTTGCCTAAACTTAGGTACTAGCACACTAGCTGAAGATGGAGCTGGGGATGAAAATTTTTAATGAAACTGAGAACATTACCACCTTCTGGCCTTGGCTGAGAAAAGTTAAAACTACCTATTCTGTCCCTCTTGTTCTTTATCTCTATCTCTCTTTACGCTTCTCCTCCTCAATCTGCTGAGCATGAACCATTAGTCTAGATAAGACTATTTTCTTAATCAATATGGCAGTCCTACACTCCTTGACTACACTATCAGCTATACCAAATACAAACTTACTTATTCTAGGCCTATTTCCTGTTACCATAGTAGGAGCATACCTCGCCAACTGAGTGAACTTAAGTGAGTACTCCTTCATACGCATATTCCCCTACTTTAAATTGAAAAACTCATGTACCTTTGCTTCCCTCAACTCTAGTAGAAAGAACCTGTCTAAGAAAGCCTTTGCAAACTTCTTACACTCAACAGGACCTGCCCCCACACCTTGGTTCTCTTTCCACAGCTTAAAGCAGGTGTAAGCTATATCCTGAAACTGATATATATCCAACTCTGCATTCTTTCTTGAAATGAAGCCCATGATATCAGTCACCTTTTGTACCATATCCAGAAACTCATACGGATCCTACTCAAACTTGGATCCCAAAAAAAAGGGATTTATCCTGGTAAAATCTCGAATCCTAACTGCAGCCGTATTTGCCAATGGATTGGCGGGGGTAACAGCCTGTTGGTTGTTCTGAGTAGCTATGAATGGTACAGGGTCGTGAAAACAACCTTGAACGTATCATGATAAACATGCTCATTCAGAGGATCTTCCTGAATAGGCAGTGGTACGGGTTGATTCTCCTTTCTCCTTCTATTGTTTGTTCTGGGAGGCATTGTCTATAAATGGAATGAAGGATGAATTAGAAAGAGAGTTTAAATAGAGCTCATGCTCTTTCGCATAAAATGAATACAGAAAAAAAGGAAACTTTCCTAAAGAAGTTTCATAGCCACTTGTCCAGAAGTGTAGCGCACTTCACATCCATGCACAAGACTCTACTCAACGCGGCTTTCAAATTCCCTAGGACACTTTAAAACTTAGGCTTTGATAAATGTTGAGCGAAGAAATCAAGGTCTACCAAAGTTAACTACCCAACAAGAAGATTACTTAAATTTGATAATTGAATATAATAGTGACGATGGCTTGGAACTTCAAGATCGTCACGAAGCTTTACCAAGCCCATCCTTTGATAACGCTCAATTTTTACAAGAGCTGGAAAAATATTGTATAGAACTATACAACTATTAGTATTACATTCGAGGCTTAATTGAAACAAAACTCTTCCTAAAAGGTGATTGCATAAGTTAGGCGCGCTACTAATAGTTGTAAATTATAATACAAATTTGAAAAAATTGAGTTGGCTTTTATCCTTCTTTTATACCTTTATACTTTTATTTAATGCATTTGTTTTTTTGTTAAATTTGAGCTTTTAAATTACAAACTTATAAACTTCAAGTATTATAATTTATGAACTTTAAAACTTATAACTTACAAACTGAAAAACTTAGTAAAAAACTTTAACAAACTTTACTTAAAAACTTATAAACATCAAATATTATAAACTTTAAAAACTTATAAATTGAAAAACTTAGAAAATTAAAATAACTTTAACAAACTTAACTTACAAACTTATCAAATATTATAAACTTTAAAAACTCCAAAACTTAAAAACTTATAAATCATAAATTGAAAAACTTAGAAAAATTAAAAAAAAACTTTGACAAACTTAACTTACAAACTTAAATACTTCTGATCTATTAAAAATTAAAAAAATTCAAATCTTAAAAACTTATAATTTGTACATTGAAAAACTTAAAAAAAAAAAAACTTTAATAAACTAGACTTACAAACTTATAAATTGAAAAACTAAGAAAAAATGCTTTAAATCTTACAAACCTATAAATTAAAAAACTTAGAAAAAAAACACTTTACTAAACTTAAGTACTCGACTTACAAACTTATAAACTTAAAAAAATTCAAAACTTAAAAAGTACTCTCTCTAGTCCAGAATAAGTGAATTTTTTCGCTATTTTTCAATGGCCAAAATAAGTGAATTGTTCATTCTTCAAGAGACATTCAAAAATTTATTCCAATTTTACCCTTCATTTACACTTTCTAGATTATGAGTTCCGAGAGACTTAATTGACTTTATTTTAATGTAGCTAAAATTTCAAGAGTAGTTTCATAGTACTCCCTCCATTTCAAAATAGTAATCCATCTATCTAAAAAAAAATTATTTTAGTTTATTTGTCTTATTTATGAAATCAAGAGAATTTTATTATGTTCAATGCTACCCCTATCATTAGATAACTTCAGAAAGTTTATATACTCAAATTTGTATTTTGAGATAACCATTCTGTACACCCTTGAAATATGGCCAAAGTTGCTACGATGCACTCCAACGTCACAGGAGTCCTATTACCCCCTGAAGTCAATTTTAGTATTTTTTTTTGTTGATGTAGCACCTTTATTAAAAAAAAAGGGGGTCCACGTCAAAGGTGACACATCAGCTAAAAAAGTTTACAAAAATACGCTAAAATCTAGTTTGAGGGGCTAATAGGATCCCCCAAAGTTGGAGTGTGTTGTAACAAATTCGATCATAGTTCATGGGGTACTAGATACTTTAACCTTATATTTTTAAAGCATAATTAATAAGGCTAATTTGGTAAAATAAACTTCTAATAAATATTTTCTTAAGGTGAGTTTCAAGTCAACAAGGATCAACTATTTTGAAACAGAGAGAGTATCTTAAAAGGTAAAAATGAAAAGTAAAGTACAATTTACGTTCTCATTTTTTTTTCCTAAATAGGTTTGTATTGAGACTAAAATTCACTTATCTTGGACAAAAGGGAGTATAACTTATAAATGAAAAGATTTACAAAAATTCTTGATTCGTAATTCAAAATATAATATTTATATTCTTTAACTCCGAAAAACTAAGATATAATTTTAAAAAAAAGTTCTATTCACCATTTGTTTCTCTAGCCCCATCCCATCAGGAAAATTCTCTCAAGCCTTCCATGCACAAACCCTAATCCTAGCTTACTTTCACCGTTATCAATGGTGACTGGCCAATTCTCTTTGACCTCCCCAGACCAGTTCCAAAATCTATATCACCCAAAGAGCCTTAATAAAGCTTCAAAAACCATACAAACCCCCAACTAAAATACTTATCCTATCAATTTTCCTATAGAGCCTATAGGGTTGACCACAGAACATCACAAGCTAATAGAAGATAATAAGACTACATCAATTGTTAATGACTTTCCTTATGAAGAAATTAATGGAGTACTTATTGTCAATACAACGTATGGTAATAGAAAAGTCAAATATGATGATTTGATTAAAGATGACAATTTGTACATGAACAAAGGTAACAATTTGAATTGATTCCTATAAAGTATGTTTCCTTTATAAATGGGATTCCTTTTGTTACTTGAACAAGGAGGAAGTAGAGAAAATGAATATCGAGGAGAATCTTCAATTAGTAGTGATTGGAAAATTTTTAAATGGTTGGCTTGATCTAGATGATTTATGAAATTAAAATACCAAAAAAATGGTATCAAGGGAGACTGTAGGATTGGACTATTACGAAATAAACACATCCTGATTAGATTTAGTTGAATGGAGGATTTTATGAATATTATGGTCAAAAAGTTTTATTACATTATGTCTAAGGATGGCAATTCTTATCAAATGTGACCTCTAATCTATGGCACCAAGATTAGCCTGAAGAGGAGATGACACAGGCAATGGCATAGATTTCATTCTCCGATCTATTGGCTATTTTCTTTGGAAAGGAGATGTTATTTTAATTGTAGTTATTATGGGCATTTAGATAATGTCGCAATTAACAAGACTTGACCTAGCCATGCAATAATAAAGTTACAAGTTGAATTGGCAGCAAATTTACCAAGTAATGTGGAGATTAAAGTGGTGAAATGTAAGAATGACTCAACTAGAATAGTGACAATTAGAGTTCAATATGATTTTTTGCCATAATACTGCAAAATGTGCAAACTCCAAGAGAATTCTACAAAGAACTATACAGTTCTTCATACAAAATTAAAAGATAAGTTTGAATCAAGGAAGAATTAAGAAATTAGAAAAGAAAAGGAGAAGGAACATAGAGAAGTCACACAGATGATATTTAAAAAAATAAGGTTCTATGATGTGAGGTGGAATCCCACTAAAATGAGGTTTAAAAGAATCTCAAGACTAGTGAGTACTTACTTAATGAGGAGAAGGAGAAGTAGACAACTAATGTTAAATATGGCATTTCTCTTAAAAATACTTTCAACATCCTGCAGTAAGAGAGCAGAAAAAATAAAAGAGTTAGACATCACAGAAAATAATGAAACGGTTGAAAAGGGTAAACAGAAGAAAATTAAGGGAACATAAACATGCAAATATCTCACTGCAGTAATAAATCACATGGTATACACCACAAGTCATAAATGAAAAATCAGCATCTACAGAAGGAAAATCAAGATAATATTGAAGCTCCACAACAGTACTTGCCAGATGCAAAACAAGGTGCTCATATTAGAAGTGAGAAAGATGAAAATAGAGAAAAATATTAAAACATTTTAGAATATCATGAGAAGAATAAAAGAAACAATGTTAAGGAGATGAAGGAAGCAAAAGTTGAGTAGTAGAGGCATATCGAAAAAGTAACTAATATAGAAGATATTGTGACAAAAAGCATCCAGATATACCTGTAGCAAAGGAAGAAATAGCTTGAGTTGATGGAGATTTAAAGGCTCTAGTAGAAGTAAAGATGAATATACTAATAGTTTACAAAAATATAGTTGAAGTGGAGGATGCACAACATGATCATGAGATATTATTGGCCTTGGAAAATGCAAGGTATTATGAACTTTTACAAGTGTATGAAGGGGTAGCTCATAGGGATATTTTTGAAATAGGTTCTTATCAGGTAAGCAGCAGTGATTAACTAGTACACCAATAATTGAACAATGTACAGATAGATAATAAGCCTCAACTAGTGATGACATACATAAAATCAGACCCAATTAGTACTCTACATAACATAGTTACACATTAAATACAAGAGTCGGTTGGCAATAGTAATAATTTAAAAAAGATTAATAAAGAGGTAGAGGATAGAAAAGAAGAAGAAAATCAAAACATAGAGAAGAGGGTACATCAAGAACAAGTATTGTCACCTCAATCTTCTACTAAGAGTAGCAAAGCAAAAAATAAAGTGGAGAATAAACATACTATGATCAATCCTAAGAGGTCTGGAAAAGCAATTTTAAATGAAAATGAAGGAACTTTTTGGAATGTAAAGTCTATTAAGACCCAAAACTCACTCCATAAAATTCAAATATTTCTCAAGTATTATAATTTTGCAACAATTTCTTTGATGGAACCATTTTAAGAAGCAAGGAATATTCACAAGTACAAAAAAAGACTAGGCATGCATTATGCAAATTTTAATCAGAACGGGAAGATATAGGTGTTTATATATGAACACATTCAAGTTGGAGTGGTATCAGACACAGAACAATAGTTGACCTTACAATTGTATTTCTAGGAAACTAGTGAATCATTGGTCACTACCATTATTTATGCTAAATATGATAATCAGAAAAGGATCACTCTCTAGAATGATATTTTCTCAATATCTCATAACATGAATCTCAATGGATTTTTGGTGGAGAGTTTAATATATATTGTCTGATGATGTACGGATTGGAGGCTTCAAGTTACTTATACATAAGTTGAAGACTTTACATATTGTGTTAACACTTGTGACTTAATAGACATAAACTTTAAGGTGTACTCTCTTGATTTTATGATTTTTTTTAATTTTTATGTGTTTTGACCATTTTACTCCCTCCTCATGGTTTCTATGTATTGATTTAGGGGTATGAGAATGATTGGCATGATTTCTGATGTGATTTGAAACTTTTGTGTGAGTTTGTAGTTTCTAGATATTGGAAAGGCCTTATAGTTGACTTCGTCAACATTTGTTGTTCTATGTGTTGGATGAAAAAATGGATTACACCAGTAGATCAAAACAACATTTTTAGGTTGGTAGCATGGTTGGTTTGATTTTATGGATTTTGGATCTTATTTTGACCCTTGGTTTATAAATTAGTCAAATTAGGTCTACGGGGTCAATTTTTTTAAAATAGCCTCTTTTCAAAATTTGATGTCGCAATTGAATCTAGAATATTGAATTTGGTCGAGTATCATATTTTATTTGCTTTCATGGAATTTTAAATGAATCTCGAGGGGTGGATCGACAACTTTGTAATATAGCAAAGTTGTTGATCCAACTGATTGTTGGTACAGTCGCTTTAGTAGCCAAAGGACCGTTAAAGCGGTAACTTCTATAGCATTTAATGCACTATTTTAACGATCATTGGCAGTTGGGGAGACTATATCACTGGCAGTTGGGGAGACTATCGCTAAAGCGAACAATTGACTGTTTTAGCGATTGTCACATTAGCGGTAGGGGACCGCTTTAGCATCCTCATGTATTTGGGTTTCACCGCTAAAGCGGTAAATCGACACTTAAGAGATGACCATTTTAGCAGTCACAGATGGTTTTTTTAAGAACCTCTTTTTCATAATTTTCTTTCATTTCTAAGACTTTGAGCTTCGGGTTAAGGGATTTTTGGGAAAAAAATTATTTGCAAGCTTGGGTAAGATCTAAATCACTAGTTCAATTAATTTACTTTGATTATATCATTTAAAACCTTTCTTAACTCGATTCTAATTCAAAATTTGGGGATTTTTGGCATAGAAGGACTAAATAGTATTTCCTCAATTTAAACCTTATTTTTAACTCATTTTCTAGTGGGTTTTCCCCTATGGATTTTTTTAATCATGAATAAGGTTTTTATAAATAAAAGTTTTAGTTTTACTCTTTCTTTTTGGAAAACCTATTTGGGGGGTCCTTTTTAACCCCGACTTAAAAATAGAAAATATGGATATCATTGAATTTTTTTAACATGTCAATTCTATGTTTGTATTTAGTTGGTTTTGAGGCCGTTCGAGTAGGGAAATTTCCATATTAAAGGGCTTAAGGCTTGGGTTGTAACACCGAGATCGGTTATTGCTTAACTTTCTTTAGACTGGTTGGGTAGTTAATATATGTATAAAAATATGTTGTGGGTATGGGTAATAATCATGAAAAACTAAATGATATTATTGTTATTGTATGCCCATGTGGAGGCTTATATTATTGTTAGTGGTGAGTTGAGATGATATTTACTTGGCATTGCCAGCTAGGGGCTTTATTTGATATTATTGGTCTCATGTATGCATTGGTTTCTTTCTTCATGATGGAAATACCCAAGTTGTGGTAAATATGATATTAATTATGCCTTACATGCATATATATTTGAATGGTACATTGCTTATGTTAAATCACGGATGGTTGACATATTGAGAAAATTCTGAGCTCACATGTATATTATATTGGATAGATTCTAGATCTTTATATTGGTTTTTTTGTAAGCATTACATTCTCATATCACACGTACATTCATGAGATATTAGTACTATTGAGGAAATACCATTTTTGACAAGAAATGAGATACTTTTATAAAACTCTCTGTCATACTCCACAAGTCAAAAAGGAGATATGGATATTGAGATTGAGATTGAGTATTGAGAAAGTATATGGGTTGCGACCCCCATAGATCCTACTTGGAAACACTGAGGCTCGGTAGGTACATATGAAGGTTATGTTATAACCTCAATCATATCACATTGTGATCATCATCATCATTGTATTTTATACATTATGCATCTTTAGTACTGTGATTGGGTGTTATTTATTGCATATATAATCTATTTAGTACCTTTTGATTGCAAGTGATGTGCTCATAGTATGTATTTATATACCTTATTTTATACTTTGCTCAAGTGGCTTATGATACCTACTTAGTACAAGTGAACCCCTACTATGCCCTGTTGGTGAAAATCCAGGTATGAGTGTGTTTCACGATAGTTGAGATTATGTATGGGTTATTGATAATTTTGAGGTAGTGGCAGCTGTATTCCTTTAGAGTCGACCTTAGACCTACTCTTATCCAATTGATATCTTTATTTTCTATTAAGAGACAAACTTGTAGTTTTTCGTATGCAGTTGTATTTCAGTTCTAAGTGGTATTTAGATTGTTCTTACACTATGACACTAGGTTTTGGGATTGTTTATGGTATCTTTATTATTTACACTTCTGTTAGTATTGTATATTTATGGTCTAACTTTGCTCTAAAAGTCTTTCCATAAGAATTATGTTATTATTGTTTTCTTAATTATCAGTTTGGGTGATTGGATTACTCATCAAGGCTTAGCTATGATAAGTTCCATCATGACCTTAGCTTTGGGTCATGAAAAATTTGTATCAAAGCATCCAGGTTCATCGGTCTCATCAGTGTAAGAACAAGGTATCTAGTAGAGTCTCATAGATTGATACATAGACATCCATCCATATCTATCTTTGAGGGAGCCCAGCCTAGGAGATGAGTCATGGGTTTCGGTCAGGCTCGAGGTAGAGGACGATCATGAGGATCTTCCCCTTCTATAGTTATCTCCCCTGAGCCTAAGGTTGAGCATGCTCAAGATATGAGGCCTACTCAGGTTTCATAGAGTACTACTACCCTGGTCTTAAAGGGTTTATTAATTCATTTGTTGACTCATTTGGAGTGTATTTCTTTGCGTGCACATGGTATTCCTCTAGCTTTAAGTATTGAACCTCCATCTATGCCAGAGTATTCTTATGATGTTTCTCTAGTTTCAAGTATGATTCTTTTATCAATACTGGCATCTACTTATGGTATCTGCAGACCTCGAGTGTTGTTCCTTCTTTTGTGCCAGATCTGAGTGTCGTACTCTGATTCTAGGAGTTTAGCCTTCATCTATGTTGCCTTCTCAGGTAGGAACACAATCAACCATATTCATTATTTCTTATGTTATTGGGGTCTTTTATGTCTTCTAGGGATCAAAAGAGGTTTGGGAGTTTTACTCTCTTGGGTCTACCCAAGTTCAGTGGTGTTGTAGGTGAGGATGCCTATATTTTCTTAATTGATTGCTGAGAGAAGTTATATAACCTTGGATTACTCGAGTTATATGGAGTTTCTTACACACCACCTATCCATTGAGAGATGTATCTAGGGAATAGTGGATGTCATTTGTTAGTTATAGGCCCCTTGGTTCACTAGAGATGACTTAAAATCAATTTTCTGAGGCCTTTTTGTATTGTTTGTTCCCTATAATTAGAGGGATTATATGAAGGATGATTTTGATCACTTGGAGCAAAGATACATGACTCTCGCCGAGTATAAGGTAAATTTTCATGCCTTTTATAGATATTCTATTGCTAGTATTGCCACAAAGTTTGAGAAGATTCCAAAGTTTTTGAAGAAATTGGATACTACATTTCAGTTGGATACTGCCTAGATGGTAGTGTCAGGGGCATCATTTTAACCGTAGTGGATCATGCAAAGATAACTGAGGCTATTCTTCGATCTACTTAGGATGGTTTCAAAAGGGTGCGCCATCAGCATGAGTTGTGTTGTCACACACCTCAAGGTAGAGATTTTACAGGTTTTTATGTATACCATGGCATACCAGTTCAGGAAGCTTTCTAGGGTTCAGGTAGTAGGTCTTCAAGTTCAGTGACTATAGACAGTCGGGCGTCTTCCCAGGGTGGTTGTTCTGGCTCAATCGTACTTTCTTAAATTGAGTCAGGCCATAAAGTTTTATTTGTGTGTGATGATTTTGGCCATTTGGCCAAGGATTTCCCTCATCGTGTTTTTGGGACTACTTCCATATCCAAGGTGAGAGGTGACCCTCAAGGTGGTAGAAGTACTACTAGAGATGTGCGAGGCAGAGATGGTGGTACCTGTGGTGGTGGTCATAGGGTTTCTTAGTTCATTAGAAGATATAGTTAGTGCTATTCTATACCTACCAAACCTGAGGTAGAGGCTTTTTACATTGTTATCATAGATATCATCAAAATTTGTTTCATATCTACATTTGTGTTATTCGATCCGAAATCAACTTTTTCCTATGTGTTAACATATTTTGCTTCTAGTTTTAATTCTAGTTGTGAGCCTCTTGTTATGCCTATTCATGTATCTACCCCTGTAGGAGACTCTAGTGGTGGATCGGGTGCACCGATCCTATGTTGTGACTTTTGTTGGGTGTGAGACTTGGGTAGATTGATGACCCTAGATATGGTTTATTTTAATGTCATCTAGGGTATGGATTGGTTATCGCCCTATCTTGCTATTCTAGACTATTATGCTAAGACACTAACTTTAGCTTCACTGGTTATGCCAAAGATAGCTTGGAAGGGTATGCTTCATTCTGGTCCAAAGATAGTTATATCCTTTTTACGTGCTCGTCGCTTATAGATAGGGGATTTTTGTCATATTTGTCCTATATTTGTGATACCGGTATTGCTTCACCGCCTCCTTTGGATTTTGTCCATGAGTTTATGGATGTCTTTCCTACAAATCTTCCCGGTATGCCTTTGGATTGTGATATTGACTTTTCTATTGATGTTCATCCACACATTAAGCCCATTTCTATTCCTCCTTATAGGATGGTACCCATGGAGTTGAAAAAATTAAAGGATCAATTGTAGGAATTATTGGGTAACGGATTTATCTGACCTAGTATATCACCTTAGGGTATGCCTATCTTTTTTGTGAAGAAAAAAGGATGGGTATATGCACATGCGTATTGATTATTGGCAGCAAGGTGACGGATAAGAATAAGTATCCTCTTCCTCATATTGATGATTTGTTCGATCTGCTTTAGGGTGCTTTGGTGTTTTTGAATATTTATTTAAGGTTCGATTATCATCAGTTGAGGATTAAAGTTTCGAATATTCTGAAGACAACTTTTTAGACTCAATACAATTATTATGAGATCTTGGTCATGTCCTTCAGGTTGACCAATTCCCCAGCCGCTTTCATGGAGTTGATGAACCAGGTGTTTCAACCATATCTCAACTCTTTTGTCATTGTATTTATAGATAATATATTGGTTTGCTCAAAGATCAAGGCCGGCCATGAGGAGCATTCGTGGATTATACTTCAGAGGTTGAGAGATAAGAAGTTATAAGCTCTCCAAGTGCGAGTCTTGGCTGGAGGTTGTCTCTTTCTTGGGTTATGTGTGGCCAAGGATGGTATTATGGTCGATCTGACCAATATTATAGTGGTTTGTGATTGGGCTAAGCCAACTTCTCCTATCGAGATTCCTAGTTTTATTAGTCTGGCGGGCTACTATAAACGCTTTGTTGAGGGTTTTTAATCTATTGCGGCTCCTTTGGCGAAGTTGACTCAAAAGAAGATTTTATTTCAGTGGTCCGATTCTTGTGAGGCGAGCTTCCAAAAGCTCACAAATTTATTGACATCAACTCCCATCTTGACTTTTCCCAAGGATGGTGTGGCTTTACCATATTTTGTGATACTTCTAGTGCTAGTTTAGGTGTCATGTTTATACATGAGGATAAGATGATTGCATAAGTTTCTCGTCAGTTAAAGCCTCATTAGAGGAATTACCCAACCCATGATTTGGAGTTGTGGGCAACGGCATTTGCTTTGAAGTTGTGGAGACATTATTAGTATGGAGTCTATTGTGAGATTTTCTTGGATCATCGTAGCCTTTAGTATTTCTTCACCCTGTAAGATCTTAATATGAGGTAGCATTAAGGATTATGATCTCACTATTCTTTATCATTTGAAAAAGGGCTAATCGAGTTATGGATGCCTTGCGCTGGTGACTAGTATGGGTAGCTTGTCGCATCGTTTGACCCAGGAGAGGCCTTTGGCCATAGGGGTTCAGTCCTTAGCTAAACCGACGGTTAGGCTTGATATTTCAACACCTGGGTGTGTTCTGGCATTTGTGGAGGCTATATCTTCCTTGATGGAACAGATTCCATCTCATCACTTTGATGATGCTGGATTGAGAGTTATTTGGGGTAAGATGCAGGGCGGAAAGGCCAAGGAATCCTCACTTGATTTCGATGGTGCTTTGAGGATTGGAGGCCGGGTTTGTATGTTGAGAGTGGGTGATTGAGTGAGATTGATATTGGGGAAGGCCCATTGTTCCAGGAACTCCATTTATCCAGGAGTGACCAAAATGTATTGTGATTTGAGATAGCACTACTGTTGGGGTAGTATGAGGGAGGATGTAGTGAATTTTGTAGCTCGTTGCCTATGTTGCAAGTAGGTAAAGATCTAGCACTTGAGTCCTAGTGGTCTGGTTTAGAGGTTACCTATTCCCGAGTGAAACTAGGGATGAGTCACTATAGACTTCATGACTGGGTTTCCTCGTACTTTTTGAGGTTGTAATAGTGTTTACGTTATCGTGGATCGATTGACCAAATCTACTCATTTCAACCCTATTCAAGTTTCTGTCACGACCCAAAAACTAAGGGCACTTGTCACGACAAGCCTTGACAAGTAAGTTTATCACCCAAACTGATATGAAAAAAGAAGACAATACCAAAACGCAAGGCAAGGCTCATAGAAAATAGTCAAACCACACATATATAGTAATAGCAGGAAATACATAACTAAAACTACCATAAGAATCTCCCAAAACCTGGCCTCATGGTGTAAGAACTACTAAATATATATCGAATGTCAAAAGATACAATAATAGACCAAATGGATTATAATCTGTCGTTGAATACAAATAAGACATGAGATAGATAAGAAGAGGTAGTAGATCAACTCCGGGAACATAGATCGACTGTTACCTCGAATATACTCCAGATATCGCCTGACTCAGCTACCATGCGGTGCACTTGTACCTGGATCTGCACTAAAAGTACGCAATAGGGGTGATTATGGTCCACTTGTACTTAGTAGGTATCATTGGCCAATTGAGCAAAGTAGAAAATAAAGCATACAAAATACACATTATGGCCACATGTCTTGCAATCAGAAAATGTCCCAAACGGTAGCTCACACCATCTCCACTAACAGTTCTATAGTATTCACATATACCACATTCAAATGTGAGAAAGAAGCACAGGTATCCAGATATCACACATACAAGTATGAAAAAGAAGTACACATAGATAGATATAACATCAAAGATGATAATACAACACAAAATGAGCACAATATATATGAAATGAAATGAAGATGATGAGGATTAGGATGGGGATGTGTGATGTGATGCACGAGTTTGTCGCACAACCTCCGTATACACCTATTGAGTTATGGTCCAAAGGTAAAACCCTTGGGGGTTCGTCAACCCATATAAAATCCAATATCCAATACCAATATCAATGACTCCTCAACAGAAAATACATCAGCAGAGGGTCTATACAGATGTCATGAAGCCAGTATTTCCATAGTGGAACCAATGTTTCACAAGTATATATAACATGAGGGTGTAATTCTCACAACCAACTAGAATGAGAATTTTTAAATCCAACCAATATACCAACCATGTGATCTAGAAATCCACTCAATATGTCAACCATCCATGAATTCAATGTGATCCATATGTCCACAGGTTAATATACATAAAAATATGCCATTAATACCACTTAAATTACAATTTGGACTTTTCACCAGAAAGATACCACTAAATATACATACATAAGGCCAACAATATCATATAAGACCACATACAGACACACATAGCAGATAATGTCTCAAAACACCAAATAACAAAAACATATGCCCCCACACGGGTACAATACAATAATAAAGTCATGTCCATGATTAGTTCTCATACCCATAACATGAATTTTTACCAATATTAACTACCAATCCCAGTCTGAAGAACGTTAAGCCATAACCTACATGAACGGACCTGAAATAAACTAAAATACACAAATATAGAATCTACATGCTAAAAGGAAGCTAACGATACCCATATTGCCCATTTCCGAGTCAGGATCAAAATGAACCCTCAAAATGGGTTTTCAAAAAAGAATGGTAAAATTAGAATTTTTGTCCAAAAATATATTTCACGTGATTAAAGAAACTTATAGAAGAAAACTCAAGTGAAAACAGGTTTTATTTGGGGTTTAGATCAAAGAATTTCTAATTTAGATCTTCCAGGCCAAAATCTCTAAATTCCATTTTTCGAAGTCAAGTTTTCACAAGGTTACAATGACAAGAATTGAAGAAAAATAATTGAAATAGGGATTTGGAGCTTACCCATACTTCATATTGGAAGTAATCACCCAAAACTGGAAATCCCAAACTCCAAGTCTCAATACATATATATATATATATATATATGTGTGTGTGTGTATATATGTGTATATATATGTGTGTGTATATATATACAAGGCATTGCTTAAACGACCAAGTGTTGCTTAAGCGACACCCACTAGGCTGCATAGGTGTAGCGTAAGCGACCCGACTGTCACTTAAATGACAGTCACTTACGCGAAAAGCGAGTCGCTTAGGCAAAACCCTCATCTGACTGAAGGGTCACTCGAGCGACCAAAATGCCGCTTGAGTGGTGCACCAGTTGAAGAGTTGAAGAATTCAAGTCTCTATGAGGCCCTCGGGATTCATCCAAAATTTTGAGAACAAAAATAAACTATGCAACCCTATCAAATTCGGTGCTCCGAACATTATGTCGATACCAGATTTTTAAAAAATAATATTCTCACCAAGTTGACCGCCAAAACCCAATTTCACAACCTTTTGAATCTAGGGACGAAATAAGATACAAAAGCCATAAAACCACATCAACCATGTTACCAACCTAAAATTATCATTCCGAATTTGTTTGCGGAGTTCGTTTTATCATCCGCTGCATAGATCAAAAAATATTAACCGAAGTCAACTATAAAGTCTTTTTATCCACTAAAAACCATAAACTCGCAATCACATTGATGAGGGGTAAAATGATCAAATGCATAGAAATGAATAAGTCACAAAAATCACCAATAATCAAGTCATTGGATCATCCACCACTAAAAATCTAGTTTATCTTCAAACTAAAGGCAAGGGAAATACCTGAAATAGCAAAAAGCTGGAGATAACTACTACGTATGTCAGACTCGACCACCCAAGTAACTTCGACTATAGGTCAGTGCTGCCACTGGACCTTAACCACTGGGATATGTCTAGAATGCAATCATCTAACCTCCTTGGATATAATGGAATCGAACTCCTCAACAAAAGACAATCTCTCATCTAACTGGACTGAATCCCAATGAATGACACGAGACTTATCCAGACTATAATGTTGAAGCATAAAAACATAAATACTGGATGAATAGTGGATAAATCTGAGGGCAATGCTAACCCATAATCCACATCCCCAATAGTCCAAAGAATCACAAAAGGTCCAATATACCTAGGTCTAAGCTTTCCTCTCTTCCCAAATCTCATCCCGCCCTTCATGGGCGACACACGAATAAATTCTCGATCACTAACACTAAATCTCAAGGAACGAAGTCTACGATCTTTGCACTTTAACCTATTTTAAGCCACTCAAAGTCTATCCTGAATGACCCAAACTCTATCTAAAGACTCACGAAGCAAGGTTATACCTAGGGTCTAATCTCAGAAACCTCAAACCAATGAACTGGGGAGAGATAATACCTACCATACAAAGCCTTGAAAGAAGGCATATCGATATTGTAATGGTAGCTATTATTATACACAAACTCCGCCAAAGTTAGATGCTACTCCTACTGACCACTAAAGTCCATATCACAAGCATGACACATATCCTCTAAAACCTAAATCGACTGCTCTGACTGACTATCCGTCTAGGGTGACAAGTTGTACTCAAATCAACTTGAGTACCCAACTTCTCCTAAGAATATTCCAAAAGAGATATGTGAACACTGAACCTCGATCTTAAATAATAAACACTAGCACACTATGAAGATGAACTATCTTACGAATATACATATGGGTCAATCTCTCAACACTATCAAAAACCACGGGACGTATAAGGTAACACAATTATGAAGTACATAATGATCCATTCCTATTTCTACTCGAGAATGGGCAACCTCTGAAGCAAACTACTAGGCCTCAACTGCTCGACCTTCACCTGCTGGAAACATGGGTAATGACCTACTCAATCCCTTACATCCTTTATCATAACACCCTACCAGTAATGTTGTCTCAAGTCACGATACATCTTAGTCACTCCTGGGTAAATGGAATACCTAGAACAAAGAGCCTTCTCCAAAATCAATCTAATCTAATCACCCACTCTTGGTACATAAATTTGACCTCAAATCCTCAAAACACCCTCTAAATCAAGTGTGGCTTTCTTAGCTATGATGACCTAATTTACGAGTTATGATGGCCCTACCGATTCCCATCAGTAGATAAGTCAATACCATGACTTGGAGCTGACTAAATGGTTTAATTAAGTAATAAAGACCCAACATAGGCAAAATTTAAGGAAAATAATTACTAAAAAAGGATTCTAGATAAAATGACAGTCGAATGAGATACCAACCCCAAAACTAGGTAGAGTTAGTACAAGAGCAACTAATAGTATCAATACAATTCTGAATCTAAAATAGTTAATATATTTGTCACAAATGCCAAACACTGAATACAAGAGATGGAAGAAAATTGGGTGGATCGAACTCCAGGAGCTTACCCTATCTCTGGAAATCAATCATTGCATGAACCAATATCAATGGCAATAGCTCATACTCATATCTACACCAAAAATATATAGAATTACAATATGAGTACCAAAATAATGGGTACTCAGTAGGCATCATCGGTTGACTGAGCTAAATCATGACATAAGAATGATAAAGTGCAAGATAACCATAACTAAGCCAAGGTACAAAATAGAACCTAAATAACCTCCATATCATTGTATATAATCATCGATTAATTCGGAATAACAGTATAACACAAGGCATCATCACATGCCAATATCGAAGTACATAGCAAGTAAGAAATATCGAAATCGCAACATGTCATAAGGCATCAACGCATGCCTGTATCACCGTACAGAAAAAGTATTAAACACAAAAATATTAATATAACATGAGACATCCATGCATACCCACACCACCATGCATAAGAGATAAATGATTCAAAATCATAAATCAACACAAGTGCAATCAAAATCAAGCACGAGTAAAAAGTCGGCGCTCATACACCAACTAGTGCAAAAAGTAAAGAACCCATCACAGTGTCCAATACCACTAGAGAGCACATCCAAGAGAGCATAAAGTAAGGAACCCATCACGGTAGCACATCCAAGAAAGAATAAAATAATAAATTCATCAATATATATATATATATATATATATATATATATATATATATATATATATCCAACCTTCTCATTATCCATAGCTTTCCACAATTTCCATCAAACGGCCATTTTCCAACATTCATAATTATCAACAATAATCATAATTGAATAACATATACCATTATACTCATAACTCAACCATACCACCATATAGGCACCTATCTTATCAATACACTTTATTCACTCATTATTAGTTAGCCAACGCTCATTACTAAACCAATTACTAACTATTTGTCATATAACCTCTAAATTTTATCCATCCATTATTCATCACTTAGTCACTATTCATTGGTTAACGACTAACCATTATTTACTAACTAACAATATCTAACATCTAGTCAAGATTCACCAATAGACTATATTTGCCAATTAACCAATATTTATCTCTAGGCATCACAAATCCACTAGCGACAATCTAACAAAAGTTTACACATCATCACTTATACACTATATATCTATCAACTAACATCTTTCATCAACTAGCCTTATTAATTCACAAATCCTTGTTAATCAATTAATCAACATCATAAAATTAGTCATCAATAACAACTAATCATCACCATCGCCAAACCCATTATTACTAACCACCATAATGAAATAATCATCCCTATTAATAGCCATCAATGACACTAGTCTTCTTTATCACTAAGGTTCACAAATCCACTAGTCACTATTAGTTGCTTAAGTAATATCCACCACTAAGCATCTTTCATCCTTAAATCAACAACTATACCAGTTTATACCTTAACTCATTAGAAGACTATAACCACACCTATAATATCAATATTATAACCAACTACACAAGAATATAAATAAACATATAATTGTCATACATAGGGCTAGATGGATTCAACCGCAGGCACATCAATAATCATATCCTCCTGTCTTATCGGGCATCGTTATATCTTCATCATATCCTCTGAACTTGAACTGGGTATCAATATCATAATCATATCCTCCGAAATCGAATCAAGTATCAATATCACAATCATATCCTCTGAAATTGAACTGAGTATCAATATCATAATTATATCCTCTAGACTCAAACCGAGTACTAATATAATAATCATAGTGTCTTCTGGCCTTGTCGGGCATCAATATATCATCATAATATTATCAAACAGCTACGGGTATCATCATATCATCATAATATCCTCTGGCCTTTCCAGCTATCATTATCACATATATCTTTTAGCCTTGTTGGGCATCATCATCACAGCAATATATCAATAATAAAGAATAAGCCCCACAAGGGCTAAAGAAAATTAAAAGTAAGTATATGATAAGTAAGTAAATGACAAGCCCCACGAGGACTATGAGGGATAAAGTAAATTACAAGCCCCACAAGGGCTAAAGTAAAAGAGAAGTACGAAGAAGCATACCTTTATATCTCATCATTCATCATCAAGGATAATTTATACATAAATATGAGAATATATATATCATGAATATTACAAAGCATTAACAGGTTCAACATGATTAGTAGCATAAATTATCATATAGTTAATAAATATACCTTTTAGAACTCTTAGTATCATGACTCATACTATTAATAATAAGAAGTCTTTCTAGCATAATCACTAGTTTGGTTACTAGACAAAAGCATAACATGAGTCCAAACATAATCTGTAAGGCATTCTTGTATATAGTCAATAAGTGTGCCTTCTAGCACCATTTACATCATCATTTCTAATATCGACAATAAGGAAGATTTCTCATATGATTTATGATCATAATTATTAAGCATGATTATAACTTGGGCAATAGTATAGTTAACGGCCCAACACTAGCCTAAACAATGGCTTAATCAAATATATAATCAATGAATCATCTACATAATCAATAATCTAGCCGTTTAGACCTTGGAAGTAACCATAAGAAATGTCATGAAAAATGGCTCGTTAGTAGCGCATTCGTTGGCCTACTATTTGCCTAAAGATAAGTTGTCATTAGTATGAACGATGGCTAAAGCATGGCATAATATATAGCTTATTCATAGCATGGTCAATAACATCATTTATGGAGTAGGTCATATTATAGTCAAGGGATCATTTAATAGCACGCTCATTAAACCAAACATTAGATAATCATAATAATATAATTAATAGTTTGACACAAGCTTTTAGTCAACAAGGCATACAAGGGCATTATTCTCAATGTCATTCCACATAACCAACAAGTATCAAGAATCATCAATATTGCCTCAAAAGGGCACTCTCTAGTCAATTACTAAGCATAAGCGTTCAAGAGAACTAATCATAAGTCTTGCCTTAAGGTGGGTCAACAAGCCTATATCTAAATCCCCGAATTTGATTCCAAGCCAATTTCTACCCTGGACTAGGCTATGATATCTAAATCAACTCTTAGATATATAGCAAGCCACCATCAGCCCTAAGGTATATATTCTACTCAAGAACCTTCACTAAGTCCAATAGAATTAAGACAACCTGCACTAGTGTTAGCAACTAGGGCCAACTTATTCTAAGTATGAGCAACTCGAGCAATTTATCTAATATTGAGTATTCTAAGGCATTCTCATGCTAAACATGTGTAATGGAGTCTATTCCACCTAAGTCAAAGGAAAACAAGTCAAGCTTTTCAACCTCTAAGATTCATATAGCTTAATTGGTCCAACTAACCCAAGTCTTTCATTTCATCAATACAATACATAAAACCCATCCCAATCTAACAAGACATCATATTTATATCAAAATATAGCTCAATTTAACAAAGAGTAAGCCTAGCCTACCTCCAATCTGAAGAATGCTTAACAATTCACTAATTGTTTTCTTTTTCCTGCTGAGAAGCTTCATTAAGGTTCTAAGATGTCAAAAACACAATCTACACATCATAACAAGAACGAACATCTAAAACCATATTGCACCATTGTTCTTTGGGTCCAAAAATGAAACCAAAACTCTAAGTGGGTCCTACATATAGAAAACATGTTTTTGAGATCAACCCAATGTTCATACACCATTAGGGAATCATAGCCATGAAGAATCAAGTAAAAACTAAGATTATTTAGGATAAAATCAAGCCCTCAATAATATTGGGATTTTAGGCAAAAATTCAAGAAATTAAAGCTTGAAAATGAAGGATGCATATATATATATATATATATATATATATATATATATATATATATATATATATATATATGTTAATCAAGCTTCTAACTCATCACTAAGAATCAATTTAAAGTTACCAAACCATTTTAGAGATTCTAGGGTTCAAAGAGAAGTGGAAAATGGCAAAAACTCGACCAAGGGGGCTTTTTATACGCGTTTAAAAAATGAAGGATGCATACCTTAAATCCGTTGTTAATCACGAATATATATATATATATATATATATATATATATATATATATATATGTATATATATATATATATGTATGTATATGTATATATATATATATGTGTGTGTGTGTATATATATATATCTTCTAACTCATCACTAAGAATAAATTTGAAGTTACCAAACCATTTTAGAGATTCTAGGGTTCAAAGAGAAGTGGAAAATGGCAAAAACTCGACCAAGGGGGCTTTTTATACGCGTTTAAATGGGTCTGCAAGGTCAAAACTTGTTTTTGAAATCCCAGACTCATTCACACTCTGATATTTGCAAATGAACTATGTACCCCCACTAAATTTGACATTTCGGAATCATTGGTGAAGTCGTATTTTCTATTTGAGGATGTTTAGACTAATTATGGGCCCCACACCTATATCATCTAATTTTTTAACTTTTCGACAAATAGGTCAAAATGAACTCAAGTGTATTAGGACCCAAACCAAGGGTCTTCCTAGCCTAAAATCAAAATTCCAGAGCTTCTAGTGTAGTTGGAATTTGCATCCGGGATTGTTTTACTGAAGTTTTCACTCAATGGCCATTCGAAACCAGCGAAGACTTCTAAATGAGGAATTGGTCCTAAAATTAAACAAGCTTCCTGGTAAACAAACTATCAATTCCATCATGTCAGAAATGACTTGGGGCAGCTATGGAAAATCTCTAATGGCAATAATAAGCGGTAACATAAAAAATAACCTGAAGGGTCATTACATTAGCCTCACCACTCAACACCTTATCCTAAATTACTCTTAACCCAACATCATCAAACTGATGATCCTGAATCCATTCCATCAAGGAAGACCTAGCCTCTACAAATTTCAAAACACACCCAGGTGTTAAAATATCAAACCTAACTATCTGGCTAGCCAAAGACTGAACTATAAGGCCAAAGGCCTCTCTTGGATCAAAAGATGTGTCAAGCTACACATGCTAGTTGACTTCCAGCTCAAGGCATCTGTAATCACATTAGCCTTTCCCGAATGATTGAGAATAGTCAAGACATAATCCTTAAGAAATATCAAGCCAATGGTGTTGCCTCATATTAAGATCTCATTGGGTGAAGAAATATTGAAGGCTACAATGATATAAGAAAATCTCACATCGGACTCCATATAAATAGTGCCTTCACAACTTTAAAAAAAATAAATCTCGCACAACTCCAAATTATGGGCAGGATAATTCCTTTCATGGGGATACAACTAAAGAAAGCATACACTCACATCACTTTAATGGCCTTGAGTCTGAGGAATCCCTTAATTAATGGTCTTGTCAGCTTTCATTCACCCTCACATCATATTATATATATCACACAATGAAATTTATGACCTTAAATTTAACCTAAACAGTTAAGAATCTTCTTTAGGGTATTGATGTCGCAACGCTCGTGTTTGACTGCTTTTATTCTGGAGTATGGAAGCTCACCATTTCAATCTAACTCAAAGTTGTCACTGAATCCAAGTCATTCAGTAAGAGGAATGGTAATATGGCTAATAGCATGGGGATACAGCGCCCAAAGATGGTTAGCGGGGTGGACGCTAGTATGTAACTTAGGGATAAAGATAAAATAATGTCATCATTCAAAATCAATCAAATAATCATATCCAATCACATATACATATACATATAGTGTCGGGATAGGAAACAAGGTTTAGCATGCATTTAAAATCTTAATATGGGTTATGTAGCTTGGTCGTCCTAAAACCACCCATGGGCTATATGGGTTCAGCTCTCTCTGCTGAAAGGGCCCCAGTGCGTGTTACCCGTACGACCGGAGAAAAGAACCAGAGATGACTAGTACATCTCAAAAATATAAAGTGTGACATCATGCATACGGTCACCAAGACCACCCTCACATCTGCTAATATGAGTTTTTAATGTCGGTCCCCCAGGGACCCCCACCTTCTACGGCTTTGCTACTTACACATTTCCAGCCATTTACCAAGGAGTATTTTAATTAAGAGTTAATCAATGTTATCGTCATACCAAAATTAGAGCTTAACAGTTTATTACCTTATGCCATATAAACTATTAAACAAAATTAGACTCCACCATTTCCAATTAACCAAAACAAATTATAATCAAACCATGGCCATCAACGTATTTCCAAAACCATATGAAACCAACCAAATCCAATTCATGTTTGTTTAACCATTTATACAATGCAAAGATTCCAAGAATAATCAAACTATATGACGAAAATCATTCTCATTTACCATTTCACAAACAGGTTGAGGGCATGCCATTACTAAAGCCAAAATCACAAATTTGGGGATCAACCATGACCTCTCAATTAAATCACCATTCCCATGCACCCACATGTGGAAAATCATAATTAAGTCATGAGGAACATTAATCAACCATGAACATGCAAAACCTCCGACCTTTATTTCAAAACCATAATAATACCATGAAAATCATAAATTAAAACATACGCCTTTAGTGAAATAACAATGAGGGAAGAATCATATCCCCGAATTACCAAGATTCACGGAGAGAAATTGATCCTTAATCCCGTAGATGTCCACTTTAGAGAAACCCTAGCCAATTTTTCTTGAGAGGATTTTGAGAGAGTAAAGAGGATGTTTAGTCTTGTAAAGTGTGTAATGAATGACCAAAAAGTGTTATAGGGAGATGAGGTCTTAAGGGTTTTATGTGAGAAATATCCAAATTGCCCCCAACTTAAAACTGTAAAAATACTACAAGTGGTTACGAGTCGACCCCATGACTCATGACCACAACATACAACTCATACCATTGAGTAGTCATCAAGACAGTGAGTTGGATACCCACACTCGACCCACTATATGACTCCATGACCCCACTCGTGACCTAACCATATGACTTGTACAGTCTAGTTATATCCAAGACTGAACCCAAGGGATTAGACACTAGACAATATACGACTCAACTTTACCACTCATAACTTATCCTCTAGGGTCTTAGTGAGCCACGCATACTCAGGGACAAGTCAAGTCACTAAGTTTCTAATTTGATGAAGGATAGACCAAATAACTTGTCACCACTCCTAACGACCCATACCATCGAGTCATTACCAAGATCGAAACCCAACCACCATTAACTGGACACCCAACGACTAGGGTCACCTGACCCATACCCACACCATACGACTCATATGGTAAGTTTTCAGCAAGACAGTGAGCTAAAAGTTTAGGAAATTTCCAAGGGCCAAAACCCAAGGTGTTTCAATTCTCCCCTACTTGGATTATTTATCCTCAAATAATGGGACAAGTCAGTTACTAGCGTGATAAAACCCCCAAACATCTCTACGTGTACCTTTAAGACAGAAAATAAATTACCAAGGAATTCACAATCCACCTTTAATAAAGAGGGAAAACAAAGATGTCAAGATCAACACATACCTTAGGCATGATTTTCTAGAGCGGGAAATAGGAATGGATACTTAGACTTCATGTTCTCTTAAGCTTCCCATATAGCTTTTTCCACCTTTTGGTTCCTCCATAGAACTTTTACCAAAGCTACGTCCTTGGTCTACAACCGACATTGGTCTACAATTGACGAACTTTCCAATCCAAGATTTCAATAGGGACCTCCTAATAAGACAAGGAATCCAACATACCAATATCCTCGATAGGTGCAATTTGCGATGGATCACCTACATATTTTCTCAACATATAAACATGGAACACCGGGTGAATGAAGCTCAAACTAGAAGGCAAATCCAATTCATACACAACATTGTCAACCTTTCTCAAGACCAAGTACGGACTAACGTACCGGGACTAAGCCTCCCCCTCCTCCCAAACCACATTACTCCCTTTATAGGAGATACCTTAAGAACACCCTATCTCCAACATCAAACTTTAAATTTCTATGCCTCATATTTGCATAGGACTTCTAGCGACTTTGAGAATCTTTAATCCTATCCTGAATCGCCTCCACCTTCTCCATGGCTTGGTGAACTAAATTTAGACCAAACAACTCCGCCTCACCAACCTCAAACCACCCAATGTGAGACCTACACCTCCTATAATACAAGGCCTCAAACACATCCATCCCAATGCTAGAGTGGTGGCTATTATTATATGTAAACTCAATAAGAGAAAAATGCTCAACCCAAATACCACCATAGTCAATCACGTAAGTTCGAAGCATATCTTCTAATATCTGAATAGTTCTTTCTATTTTCCCATCCGACTGCGGGTGGAAAGCCATACTAAGACTCACCTTGGTCCTAAAACCTCTCTGAAACGACCATCAAAAGTAAGATGAAAATTACATACCACGATCCAAGATAATAGAAATAGGCACCCCATGCAACTTCACAATCTCTTAGAGGTACAACCTTGTATAATCCTCTACCAAAACGTTAATCCTCACTGGAAAAAAAGTGAGAAGACTTTGTCATCCTATTCATGATAACCCAAACTGAATCAAACTAATTCTGAGAGGAAGACCGATAACAAAATCCATGTTGATCACTTCCTACTTCCATACATGCAACTCAATATCTTGATACAACCCTCCGGACCTCATGTTCTCAACTTTAACTTATTGGCATACCATGCACCTGGCCACCAAACTAGCCACATACCGCTGCATATTGTTTCACCAATACATATCCTTAAGGTCATGATACATTTTTGTCAAACCAGGATGAATAGCATTGTGCGACTCATGTGCCTCAACCAACATCCTCTCTTGCAATCCATATATGTTGGGAACACACAATCTCCCTTGGTACCACAAGGTGCCATCGTCATTAACCTCAAAAGCCATTATTTTTTACCCACCTATATCACCCTTGATCCTCATCAAGATAGGATCTAACACTTGTTTCTCATTTACCTAAGCACCCAGGGATTACTTTACCACCTCTTGAACAAATACACCACCATCCTTGGAGTCCAAGAGGCGAAATCCAAGGTTAGCCAAATGTTGAACATCCTTCACCAACTCTCATTTCCCTTCATCCACGTAAGTTAGATTCCTCATGGATAACCTGCTAAGAGCATCAACAACTATATTAACTTTACTTGGATGGTAGTGAAGACTTATGTCATAATCCTTAAGCAGCTCAAGCCATCTCCTTTGCCTGAGGTTTAGCTTTTTCTGAGTAAATACATACGACAGGATCTAATGATCTAAAAAGATATCCACATGCATGCTATACAAATAGTGATGCTAGATTTTTAACGTGAATACCACAGGCAGCAATTCCAAGTGATGAGTTAGATAATTCTTCTCATGCACCTTCAATTGTCTAAAGGCATAAGCTATCACTTCATTGTGCTGCATCAAGACGCAACTAAGCCCCACACAGGATACATCACAATAGACCACAAACCCATCTGTGCCTTCAAGAAAAGTCAAGACTAGAGCCAAATTCAGCTTATCCTTTAGCTTCTCAATGCTACCCTCACACGAATCAAACCATGAGAACTTTACCTTCTTCTGAGTTAACCTAGTCAATGGGGCAGCTATAGAAGAGAAACTTTATACAAACCTACTGTAGTAACCAACTAAACTCAAGAAGCTCCAAACATCATTTGGAGTCGTGGGTCTAGGCCATTTCTTAACCACTACAACTTTCTATGTATCCCCCATGATCCCTTCACTAGAAATGACATGACCCAAAAAGTGGCAGTGCTCAACCAGAATTCACATTTCAAAAATTTGGCATACAATGGTCTACAACATAATGCGAAAGTGATTATCATGATCTACCTCACTCTTAGAGAACACCAGAATATCATTAATAAACATAATGATGAAAAAATCCAGAAAATAATAAAAGACTCGATTTATCAAATCCATGAATGTCATTGGGGCATTATTAATCCAAAAGACATAACTAGAAACTCGAATGCCTATATCGGGTATGAAAAGCAGTCTTAGAAATATTCACCTTCCTAATTTTTAGCTAATGATACCTAGACCGGATATTAATCTTGGAGAAAACTTAGCACCCTAAAGCTGATCAAGCAAATTATCTATCCTTGAAAGAGGGTACTTATTATTTACCGTTACCTTATTCAATTGCCAGTAATCAATACACATTTAACATGAGCCATTCTTCTTACGCACGAATAATACCGGTGCAACACACAGAGATATACTAGGACAGATAACACCCTTGTCTAAAAGGTCTTTTAATTACTCCTTAAGCTCTTTCAACTCAAGTGGAGCCATTCTATATAGGGGAAAAGAAATGGGATGTCTATCCAAAATAAGATCTATCCCAAAATCAATCTCCCTATAGGGAGAAACACCAGGAAGGTCATCAAGGAAGACCTCTAGAAATTCATTCACCATCGGGTTGAAATGTAAAGAAGGACCCTCCGAGTTAGAATCCTTAACCCAGACCATATGATAGAGACACCCTTTGGAGATTAATCTTTAATCTCTAAGATATGATATGAAACTCTCCTTAGGAGATAGGGAACCACCCTCCCACTCAATAACCAACTCATTTGGGAATTTAAAGATGACCTTACGAGTACGAAAAATCTAAAGATGCATAGCACAAGTGCAACCAATCTATTCCTAATATGACATCAAAATCAACCATGTCTAGTTCACAACCCCTATAGACTCTCCAGGCAACCATAGAGTCATCCACCAAGGTATAAATAGAAAAAAAGGTCCAGAATACACTCAGGTTCAAAAACAAAATGGGGTCACATAAGAAAGAGTGGACCCCAGATCAAGTAAATAGTACGCATCATAGGAAAAGAGTTTTAACATAACAGTAAGAACATAAGGCGATGCCTCAGACTTCTGACAAGTAGTGAGAGCATAAAGTTGGTTCTAACCAGTGACAAAGCCAGATGATGCACCCTTTAGTGCTGAAGTTAATGAAGACAAAACCAAAACCTTATAGGCCCCAGAAGTAATCTTACCAACAAGACAGTTTCTAATCATGTGCCCTGGATGACCACAGTTGAAGCACTTGTCCTTTTTTTTCATCGCAATAACCCTGATGCAACCGACCATAAAATCTATAAGAAGGATAGGATAAAGCTAATTAGGCCCTACTAGCCTAAGATTGGGCACCCTATACCCCATAATCATCGCCATCATGGAAACTCCTATCACCAGACGGCTTTCAATAGGGAGCAGTAGTCATCGAGTAAGACCCAAAACTACCCCACTTCTTCTTGACCATTTTCCACCATCCTTGCAACTCTGTTGTTGACCACTACCCTCCTTAGAAAATCTAAACTTCTTACTTCATATTTCCTGTATCTCAGCCTACTTCTTCTTGTCTTTCTCAACCTGCTGTAAGTACACAATAAACCTAGAGATGTCCATGTTCTTATTCAACCAGGTAGTTTTGCTCTCTAAAATTACGTCTTGAATAAATCAAAAATGAACTCTCTTAGTCTAGCCCTCAGTCTAGAAACCAACTCCAGAGATATAAAGACAGCCAGTTAAACTTCAAGCCATACTCCTTAACTAACATCTTGACCTACTTTAAGTTAACAAACTCTTCTTCCTTTGCCTCTCTCATCTCATAAGTAAAGAGAGGTTAAGAAAAGCACTAGAGAAATTATCCCATAGGGCTGACTCAGCATTATCACCCCTAGATTGTTCCCATTTCTCATACCATTGGTAGGCTACATCTTTTAGTTGGTAGGCAGCAAATTTCACACCCTTCATATTAGTAGCATGCATAACGTAGAATATTTTCTATATCTCATGAATAAAACTTTGAGGATCCTCCTCAACCATAACACTAGTAAACACAAGAGGGCTCATCCTCATAAACTGGCTAACCCTTGTGGCCTTAGAAGATAGAGTAACAAAAGCATCACGCTCAGCCTGAGAATCTAAAAAAATGTGCCAACATATGAATAAACCGACGAAACTCAACATTTGTCACATCATCCTGAGCTTACGAAGGATTGGAAGGGACCGACAGAACTCCAGAAGGGCAATCAGGGACTAGACCTCTAGACCGAGTCTGGACCCTATAAGTACGATAGGTCCCATCAATATTGTCCTCGAATGGGACAAAGGAGTTTTCGTGAACTTCAGATCATATAGGAGCCATGATGTGAAAAGTGAACAAACTGGTATTAGAGAAGATTTCAAGACCTTAAATTTAATAGCTTGAAAATAGAACAACAACAAAGAAAACATTCCTAAATGCCCTGTAGCCTCTCCCTTATGAGTGTAGCACGCTACACACCCTTAAAGAAAACTCTACTAGACACGGCCTTGTAGACTCACACGACCATGAACCTAAGGCTCTGATTCTAATTTGACATGACCTAAACCAGGTCCTAGTCATGTCGGGTATATCAAGTCCAACTAGGATCGAAGACCAACCTAATACCCAATCGTAACTGCCCTAATCCCTCTATAGGAGGAATTTTGAGCATATAACAAGATAAAATAATAATAGTAATATAAAGACAATAAAGTAAGCATAAAACCAAAGTCGAAAACTACGACCAATCAACCATTTATTTCCAATCCCAATGCCAATGCCAATACTAATACCAAGGCTAACACAAATACCAACACCACCTATGCCCATAGTAGTCCGATAAAGCCTCTAACTAGAAGCATTGAACATCCGATCGAGACATCCCCTGGAATATAGACAAAACTAAAACCAAAGAAATAAAAAAAAAACAAAAAAAGTACATAGCGTGAAATAAAGTCTTTTGGAGTATAGAAGCTCACCACTTCAATCTGACTTATAGCTATCCCCTAATCCAAGTCACTGAGCAGAAGGAATAGTAGTATGGCTGGTTCCTACATCGCGTAGAGATACAACGCCTGAAGAAGGTTAGTGGGGTGAACGTTAGCATGTAACTTATGGATAAAGATAAAATAATTACATGATTCAAAATCAATCAAATAATTATATGTAGCCACATATACATACACATATACATATACATATAGTGTCGGGATAGGAAACAAGGTTTAGCATGCATTTAAAATCTTAACGTAGGTTGTGAATCTTGGTCTTACAAAATATAAAGTGATACATAATGCACACGATCACTAAGACCTCCTTCACATCGACTAACATGAGTTTCTAGTGTTCGTCCCCTCGGGACCCCCACCTTCTATGACTTTGCTACTCAATCCCCTTTGAGACTATATTAAATCTCTTACATATTCCAAACCATTTACCCAGTTGTCTTTTAATTAGGCATAAAAAATGGTACATCATACTAAAATTATAGCTTGCAACTTTATTACCTTATACCATATAAACCATTAAACCAAATTAGACTCCATCATTTCCAATTAAACAAAACTATTAATAATCTAACCATGGACACTAAGGACTTTCCAAAATCATATGAAACCAATAAAATCTAATTCATGATTGTTTAACCATTTATGCGATGTAAAGATTCCAAGGATAATCAAACTATGTGAAAAAAATCATTCTTATTGACAATTTCATAAATAAGTTAAGGGTATGTCATTACCAAGGCCAAAATCATCAAATTTGCGGATTAACCATAACCCCTCAATTAAATCACCATTCCTATGCACCCATATGTGGAAAACCATAATTAAAACATGAAAAAACATAAGTAAGTCATGACGAACATTAATAAACCATAAACATCCAAAAATCCCAACCTTTATTTCAAAACCATAACAATACCACGAAAACCATACATTAAAACATATGCCTTGAGTGAAATAACAATAAGGAAAGAGTCACATGTCTGAATTACCAAGATTCACGGAGAGAAATCAATCCTTAAGACCTTAAATGACCACTTTGGAGAAACCCTAGCCAGTTTTGCTTGAGAGGATTTTGAGAGAGTAACGAGGATGTTTAATCTTGTAAAGTGTGGAATGAATGACCAAAAAGTGTTATAGGGACATGGGGTCTTAAGGCTTTTATGTGAGAAATGTTCGAAGTGCCCCCAACTCAAAAGTATAAAAAGACCACAGGTGGTTACGAGTCTACCCCTTGACTCGTGACCACAACATACGACTCATACCATTGAGTCGTCACCAAGACAGTGAGTTGGGCACCCACACACTGCCCACCTACGACCCTATGACCCCACCATGACTTGACAATACGACTCGTACAGTCTAGTCATATCCAAGACAAAACCCAAGGGATTAGACACTGGACAACATGTAACTCAACCTTACCATTCATAACCTGTCCTCACGGCTCTTAGAAAGCCACTTGTACATAGAGCCAAGTCAAGTCACTAAGTTTCTGATTTGATGAAGGATCGAATAAATAACTCGTCACCACCCCTAACAACCCGTACTACCAAGTCATTACCAAGACCAAAACCCAACCACCATCAACTGGACACCCAATGACTAAGGTCACTTAACCCGTACCCACATTATATGACTCGTATGGTAAGTCATCAATCGGACAATGAGCTCAAAGCTCAGTAAATTTATAAGGGTCAAAACCTAGGGTGTTTCAATTTTTATTATTATTATTATTATTATTATTTAAAATTAAAAGAGTCAAAAATAGACCTAAAATTGAAATTTGTCTTAACACTCCTCAAACTTTGTAGGAATCCTATGACCTCTGTGGACTATTTATTATTGTATTTTTGTGGAATATATTTGTCCAACTATACCACTTTAGATCCTTACGCGCTCAATGCGTGTGTATTCATGTAGTGGTCTAGCTACACAAATATGCCACATAAATATGGTAATAAATAGTTGATGGGGGTCATAGGACCCCCACAAAGTTGAGACGTATTACAACAATTGTCAAAATTTACGTATATTTTGAGCTTTTTTTCTTATTTAAATAGGTCTTATCAAAGAAGTTATATCAATTTGATCTGTTCACCACCAACTAAATTAATTGTCTAAAGTATCTCAAAACTTTGAAAAGATCAAAAATTTTATTTGGAACCCCATAAAAATAAACCAAATATGTAAACTAACTAAAAAGTACATTTCGGGCCTATTGAAAACATTAACATACTAAATCAACGTCATCTTGATCAAAAGTTGACTGTCGTCGAACTTAACTTTCTTAAAAAATCCAGAACCGAATCAATGATTTATATTACTATTGAATACCTTGAGATCTGTACAACCCATCCTCACAAGTGATAAGTTAGGTATAGAAACTATGGGGAGAACTAAAATGAGAAAGACAAGTAAAATTCACAGAACGACTAGGAGAGTCATTACAGTGATCAAACTGGATATGGACAAAGCTTATAATATAGTAGATTGAAGTTTTTTTTATAAAAGTGTTAGACAAAATGGGGTTTGATAATCTTGTGGTGGATATGATATGCATACTTTTGGCTAATAATTGGTATTCAATTCTTATAAATGGGCAATCCTATAACTTATTTCATTACTACAAGGGGGTGAAGCAAGGGAGACCCTTTCCTGTCCTGTTTATATTATTTGCAGAAATTTTGTCTAGAGCCCTGAATTCTTTATTTGATATTGAGGAATTTAAGGGTTTTGGAATGCCAAAATGAAGTGATAATATTAATTATCTGGGTTATACATATGACACTATTTTAATTGGTCTATAGAAAAGAAGTTATCATAGCTAGTGATGCAGACTCTGGAGAAATATTAGTAATATCAGGGAAAAACTCAACAAGTAAAAGAGCTTATTTGATGTTCATGATAAAACAACATATGTTGTTATCCAGGAAGTGGAAGACTGTGTTGGGTTTCCTAGGGGAAAGTTTCCATTGATGTACTTGGAGTGTCCAACTGGCCATGCAAGGAAGATAAAAAATCACTCTTTTAACTCATTAAAAAAGTGCACAATAAATTACAAACTTGGAAAAGGAATATTCTTTCTTTTGGAGGTAAATTTGTATTGATCAATAATGTTTTGAATAGCATCCCTCTCTACTTATTGTCTACTATAATACATCCTAAATAATGTCATTCATGATTTACATTAAATTTTGCAAGAATTCTTTGGAATTTCAAAGATGTTGACAGAAACAAGCATTGGGTTGCTTGGACTGACATCTAAAAGTGTAAAGAGGAAGGAAATCTAGGTTTTAGATCTCGATTTAATATTTTCAAAGCATTATTTTCTAAACTATGTTATATTTTCAGGACATGAAAATCAATGTGGACTATTTTTATATGAAACAAATATTGTAAGCATTCTCCTCAGGTAGTTGAATAGAAAGGGAGTTCTCAAACCTAGAAAGATATGATTGAAGCTAGAAATTATGCTAACCAAGAAATTTGGTGGGATCCTAAGTGTGGGTATGCTAACCTTTGGAATGAAATGTCACTACCTGAGGCTACCCTCTAGTTGCGACACAATGCTTAAGATCACAAGTGACCCCAAGCTAACCCATGTACTAGTACCTACTGAGAGCACTGAGTAAAATGGATACTGATAGCATGTGTGGAAGATAAACTGCTAAAATATGGTCTAACAATGGAACACTGATCTAAAATAACAAGTCTAAAAGACAACTGATAAAATTTGAAAGATAAACTTGCTATCTGAACATCTTGTCAGAACATCTAAATGGCTCTAACATGAGGAGTTGATGGGACAAGCCCTCATCTAACTATGACTGACTGACATAAAAGTAACTGTTGTAAATAACTGAAATAAAAATATCATTCTCGGTGGATGAAGACTCTCCACTACTGCTGTTGGGAGAATGCTAATTTATCTAAAGATGCTCAGTGAACTAAGCATCTAATCACATGTTATAAGACAACATAGCGCAGAGAAAAATATGCGATAGATAATTTAAATGTATTGTTACGTAAGGAAAGGAATACTAAAATACATGTGAGATCCAAACATAGATGCATGAACATGTAAAACTAAGAATGCAAAACCAAGTATTATATATACTGACATGATCTGAATAACTGAATAATTGGTATCTGAATAACTAAAATAATCTATAAAATTGACTGAATAAATACTAAAATCTATCTACTTGGTCAAACAAACTTGAACTGAGATAAACTAAGTATTGACTGAAACTGTGTGTGATATCATGTAATCAACATAAAACATGTGAGTTATCAGGCAGTCTAACGTTTGACCCATGTTGAGGAGGGTTGTTTTATCCTTGCCATTGAAGTAGAGCCTGAACTGGAGTGATCACTAAACTGAGCCCATATTGGGCAAAGAGACACTCTCTTTGGCGAGGCCCCTAAACCTATAGTGGCACATAGTTTTTGGGAAGTAGGATACATTGAACCCACACTTCCCTCTCGGTGTTAAATCCTACTCCCAACTGAAAGACACTGAAATATTAACTGATGTATACACTGATAATGGGTTTGCTCACATAGGGTATTTTAAAACTGACTGTGCATGCCTAATTTGAAGAAAACATAACCATGTAAAACTGATAATTTGACATAAGATAATACTTGGTATAATAATAAAACCATAAGTTGACTGACTCATTACTTGAAAAGTCTGAAACATAAGTAAACATATAGGTATCGGTGTACATAACCCGCCACCACTCAAATAAAGTTATAATTCAAAAGACCCAAACATGAGATATTTCAATGGCCTGATAAATTTCATAAATGTAAACATGGGAATGAGTTAACCTTGGGAAAATATCATGTTTACATAGTTTAAGGCATAATTTTAGAATTTGACAATGTATTAACTGAATATGACATGGGGATTTGGAACTTCAAGCAAGTAAGAGCATGATTCTCATGGAGTAAAACTATTAGCATAGCTTGAATGTAAAAGTAATAAGGAAACATGGATGAATTTTATAATTTACATTGAACTTGATCATAACTAGAGTAAATTTCTTACTTGAACAAAAAAAAAGGGTTTTTGGGCTTAATGGGTGAAAGGAACTCATTGATGAATAACCCATATACCTGAAGTAAGGCTTTGGGGAAATCCTTGAAATTGATCTTGTTCTTGACAAACCCTAATTGCTTGAAGAAGAAGAGAAAAGCATTCCTTTTGACTCTCTTTGGGGAAATTGAGGATTATGTCATGATTTAGGGCTTTTGGGATCTTTTATACCACCCCTTGTGAAGATAAAACAACACAAGTTTGGCTTTTAAACGAGTGTCAAAAGACATAAAGGCCCTTGGACAAACATTCAGGAAAACATACCCTCAGTTGTTTCGACTTACCTTGTGACTCATACCAACTGGTTATGACTCGTGGTCTGAGTCATAGCCTGGGATTCTGGGATTTTGGGAACATTATGGTTTGACTATGAATTTCCTCCTAACTACTCATCATGACTGATTATGAGTTGTAAGATGGAGTCATAGTTAGAAACTAAGGCCTTGGGTCACACACTGGTTAAGTTACATGTCCATACAAAGAATCATAAGGTCTAGTTAAGGTTGTATGTTGGACTCATAACCACTGGAGAGGGTTATTGATGATACACACTAGTGTGATTATGATTCCCTCTATAAGACTCGTTGGCACTAACTATGAGTCATGTTAAGTCATCATAGTCATTAGGCTCAAGGCGAAAGGATTTACTAGAGTGGTTACAACTCACTCGTGATGACTCGTCATGATTGGTAACAATTCATTACCAACCATGGCAGTTTTTCTGGCATGATCCGCCCTGGAGCCTAGTCGTAATGGGCATCCCAAGTCTGTCTAGGACCAGAGACCACCCCCGTTACCCAACCCAACCTCCAGTCATCTGCCCTGAGTTGGCTAAATTCAGAGCATATAACAAAATAGTGTAACAGCTCATACAAAGACTCTGAGGTAAGGTCGCAACCATGATCAACCCAACTGAGCCTAACCATCCTATACCTATAATCTAACCATGTTAAACCATACCAAAACAAGGGCCATAAACTAGGCCATAACCAATGATGTTCCAAAATGAGTTATAATTAATCCCAAAATTAAATAGGATGGATCAACCAACAATATCATCCAATGATGCTAGCCTCTCAACTTATTCTGATACCAAGAACCCGACACTAATACAGATCCCACTCATTCCAACCCATAGTAGTACTACAAAGCCTCTAACCAAAAGAGTAAAGAAATACGATTGGAATATGCCCCAAACCATAGACAAAACTAATATCCAAAATAAAATTAAAATGTATAGAAATATCCATAACATTAAATGGAACCTTTCGAAAGGATGGAGATCACCACTTCTGTCCAAATATTGTCCCCAAGTCAATCACTATATAGGAGGAGTAAAACAGTCGGTTCCTGCATAGCGTGGATATATAGCCGCCAGTAGATGGGGTTAGCGAGTGAGCGCTAGCATGATCTCAAGGTAAGGATAAAATAATACCATTTATAAAACCAAGTAAAACCATCCATATGCACCCAACCACATATATATATATAACTATGCCGAGAAAAGGGACCGGGTTTAGGATGCCTTTAAAAGTTTAGCTGGGTTGTATAATTTTGTCATCCTAAATCACCCACGGGCTATATGGGTTCAGCTCCCCCTGTTGAAAGGGCCTCAGTGCATGTAGCTGCACGATCAGGGAAGTATCCCATGGGATGACTAGTACATCCCCAAAATAAAGCGTGACATCATACACACGGTCACTAAGACCAAACTCATATCGGCAAATATGAGTCTCCAATTTTGGTCCCCCTGGGACCTCCACCTTCCACGGTTTAGCTATACCTTTAGCTATTATTGCCTAATTAAAACCAATTTCCAAATAACCAAACCATTATCTATTTATTAACCAAGGCCATTGATATTGGTGTCATCATACCAACCCTTACTTGCAAGTATCATCCATAGCCAACCATTTATAGATTTAAGGGGACTTTCAAGTGCCCTTCCATTTACCATATTAAGGCACTTGGGAGACTTATTTTCTCCACAAGAATAACCAATTATCCTTTAGACTTTCCAAACTATTTAAACCATGCATAATTCTTTTACCAAGTTTAAAAACATGCAAGAGTTCCATTAAAAGAAGTCAATGAAATGAACATATCTTTATAAGAATTTTGTCAAAAACATTGGGGTCATAATATGACCAAAACTAATCCAATTACCATTAAAAAATTCCTATGCAATCCAATCAACCAAAACCATCATTAATGCATGTAAAAGCATAATTTAAACCATGGGAACCCATAACCAACCATTAAACATCAAAAAACCCAAATCATTTTTAAAAACCAAAATCATACAATCAATGAAATCATGAAAACATTCATAAAACCCATGCCTTTAGTTAGAATTAACAATGAGGGAAGAGAACATTCTTTAAACCAAAATGATGATGGCAAAAAAATCAATAATACAAGCCCCAAATTGATCTTTTAGTTGTAACCCTAGCTCCCCTTGCCCAAAAGCTCTTGAGAAAATTATGGAGTGTTTTAGAAGAGTTTCTAAGTGTTAATGAGTAGAATAATAGGGTTAATAACCTCCCAATTAGGTTAGATATCGTGGAACCCTATTAGGATAAGTGGGAAAATGTTCAGAATACCCCTACTTAAGTTCCACCAAAGTACCATCGCAGGGATACAACTAACCATCATGAGTCATACTATAATACCGCATATTTCTATCTAGCTTTGATTCATCCCTAGAACATCAAAGATCTAGCTTCATAAATGAATACCTTTTATTCCCTGTGGTATTTTTAATATTTTGACTTTTTATCATGTGGGAAATTGAATATTCTTTTTATCAATACCAACTTCGCCCAAATTTGACACTCAGGCGAAGTTAGAGCTACTTTAGTAAGGCAGTGTACCACCTGGTACTTTAGCGCTTCGCGGATCCAGCCAAAATGGCAATCGTCAAAATCCAGTGAGCCTCTACGATTAGGGCGCATTACGCCAAGGCTCAATTTTAAAATTGTCAAATTCTAGTGCACCAACGCGATTCCACCACATCGCTATGCCATTATAGTTCACAACCAAGGTGGCAACGTAATTTCCATCGCATTGCACCACCAAACAATTTCCCAGTCATCTTGTTTCCTGTGAGCTGGTGCAATTTCACCGCGTCATGCCAGCGTGAAAAATTAGAATTTTTAGATTCCGTTATTTAATTCTAAGGACCAATTGGTAACTTCTTAAAGCCTCTAATCAGCCTATACACAGGATTTAAACCCTTAATAGCCAAAATTGTTCATTTATTTTTACTATTCCTCAAGAATAAAAGCATTCTCTCTCAAAGATAGAAAACCCTAGCCCCTAATTTTCAAAAGCAATCTCAAGAATCCCTCCAAGAGTCTTCAAGAACTTTAAGAATCTGGATTTCCAGGTATGTTAGATGTTGATTCTTGGGTTCCTTCCACCCAAGAAGTTCAAGAATCCTTTTCTAAATTCAAAGATTATATATTTATGAGTCTACATGATTCATGTGAATTGAAATTAAAGTTCATGTTGTTATTGAGTTTTAATTCATGTTTTGTTTACAAAGTTCTAAGTTTTGATCCTAGTATGTGATGTTTATGTGATGTTCATGATAAACCCCTTCAAGATGAATGTTGATTGATGTAACCATGTTAATTTGGTGTATTGAATGAAGTATGCTTCCCATATGTTTGATAAAATACTTATGTGAAGGAAATAGAGTCATTATAGCATATTGACAAGAAATCCCCAATTGTGTATAAGTTAATTCATGCCAAGTATTTGTTGAAAGGCCTTAGTGAATGAATTATGATATGTTGCATGCATTCCTACTCCTGTGCCTTCCTTATTGAATGAATTATGAGATTATAGTATGCATTCCCTATATATTTATATGTTTAGGACTTTTAAGTGCTTGAAGATATGCTTCATTGATTGTGTTGTGAATGATAGCCTATTGCCATATTATGTACGAGTTGTCTTGACTTGTATTAATTATGTTATCGAATCCTGGGGGTATTTATACCTGAAAAAATTAGCTGCTTGTCTAGAGCTAGTGTCAATTTTCAAGATACTCTCAATCAAGCCGCGATCAGTAGAACTCAGACAGTCCCAGAACTTAAGAAATCTCAGTAATCTTTGTATCAGTAGCATTCTAACTTCAGTTCAGTAATCACTTTAGAACCCATTAGTATTCCGTCAGTCAAGGAACTCATTGAACTCATCTTACCTCAATTAATCAGTATGGTCAATAATAGATTCAGCTTATCCTAGTACAGTCTAAGAATCAGTTCAGAGTCTTTCAATTGGGAGTAGAATTTAGCACCGAGCAAGCCTAGGTATGGGGGATCACTATTAGATAGGACTGAGATCCCTAGAAGTAAGACCTAAGTTCTAGAACTATGTAGCCAGAGTAGGTACAAGATGTCACCCCTTAGATAGGATTGACATACTCAGGGATTACCCATTAGATAGGACTGGTCCCATGGGTCACCCGTTAGATAGGACTGACTCCACAAAAGTTTTCTATATGCATGGCACGGTACTGACACCCTTCCAACTGAGGCTACAGGTTGGACCCAAAACTTATCTAGAAGGGGCATGTCGGTTATATGACTACCTACCACGGTCTCAGCTTTAGAATCAGTCTCAGTAAAATAACTCAGCTCAGTAGCATAGATGCAGGACTGTTAGATACAGTCACTCAATAGTATTATTAATGGATTTAGAGATCACCAGCTAGATAGGACTGAACTCAGATTTAATCAAGCAGTATCAATATCAGTACCGTTAGATTCAGAGATCACCCGCTAGATAGAACTGATCTCAGATTCAGTTAATTATCTTTATTATCAGTATATTTAGAGATCACCCGCTAGATAGAACTGATCTCAAACTCAGTCAATCAGCTATTAGTATCAGTAGACTCAGAAATCATAAATCCAGTTATTAGAATTCAATATTCAATATTCAGTGTTACTATAATTTCAGTTATAGTTTATGCACTCATGCGTGTATCCTGATTCAGTAGTTTCATGATATTTAGTCAGTATTGTCCATGCATGTAAACCCTTGTATTTAGCCTTACCTCATCTAGTGTACCAGCACATTCAAAGTACTGACGCATAATTTTCTTTTGCGCTATGGTATCTTATACCATAGGTTCAGAAGCACGATCTCTAGAGCACCCTTAGCAGTTCAGATTCAGCCAGCAGCAGTAGACGTAGCAGTGAGTCCTCATTATTTGAGGTTGTTCCTTATTTTATTATTGCACTAGATTTAGCATTTCAGTAGATAGAGTTAGATAGGGGATTGTCCCATCAACTCCATAGTTCAGACAGTTTAGAGGATTTTTCAGACTAGATGTTCAGACAGTTGTATAAGCATTCAGTTTTTCAATGGTATTTCAGTTTTTTAACCTTATGGCAAGTTTTCTGCCAGTTTTCTTCAATTTTACAGTATATTATTCAATGCTCAGTTACAGATATCAGTCATGGGTTATCTTGTTGTCCTTTAGGGTCATAAGCATCGTGTAGCATCCGAGGTTTAGAATTTAGGGCGTTACACGTACCCTCTCAATAAGATCGGTATCCATCACTTGTAACTTGGCCTCAACCTTTGGATCAAATACTATTCAATATACGACTCATCCAACCAAGTCGTAACCAGAACATATAATTCGTATCCATGACTCGTATTCCTAGCAGAAAAAAAGACCAGGAGGATTGGACACTGGCTACCATACAAGTCCCTAGCACTATTCGTACCCTGGCTTACGGCTCATGGTGAGCCATTTGTACTCAGATCAAACCTAAGTAACCAAGTCTAAGATTAAGTTAGGGAATCAAACAATCCATAAACACCAATACGACTCTTACCCCTAAGTCGTATCCATTCCAGTAATCATAATCCATCCCACCTACCAGTACTGGTCAGTATACGATTGGACCATACCACCCATACCCCAATATATGACTCGTACCATTAGTTGTACCTGGTCAAGAGATTAGAATTTCAGGAAATTTTTGAAGGTGTAGAAACTAGGGTGTTTTAGTCTCCCCTACTAGGAACATTCGTCCCCAAATGACGGATAAGGTAGGGGTAACCACACGCAAGAGTCATTTGAATTGTGTTATCAAACATATTCCTAATCTTTAATAAAGTTTGAAAACATAAATCCAAAGATATTAATCTTTCCTTTAACAAAATCTAAAAGCAAAGATGTGTTGAAGACATATACCTTCCGCATGAATCCCAGGAGAAGGAAACAAATGCGGATATTTGGACTTCATGTCGTTTTTCACTTCCCATGTAGCTTCTTCCACCTTATGGTTCCGCCAAAGAACCTTAACCAAAGCCATATCCTTGGTCTGTAACCAACAAACCTACCTATCCAAGATCTCAAATGGGACTTCTTCATAAGACAAGGAATCAGTGAGACCCAACTCTTCTAAAGGAACAACCAAAGAAGGATCACCAATGCACTTCCTCATCATGAAAACATGAAAGACCAGATGAACCAAACTCAAACTAGAAGGAAACTCCAGCTTATAAGAATATTACCAACTTTTCAAAAAATCTCATAAGGACACACATACCGAGGATTGAGCTTCCCTTTTTTTTCCAAACCGTACTACTCCCTTCATAAGAGATACCTTGAGGAAAACCTAATCCCCAACCTCAAACTCTAAGTCTCTATGCCTAACATCTGTATAGGACTTTTGGCGACTTTGGGAAGCCTTAAGCCACTCTCAAATCACCTTCACTTTCTACATAGCCTAGTAGACCAAATTAGGACCATACATATTGCCTCACTAAGCTCAAACCAACTAAGAGGAGATCTGCACCTCCTACCACACAATGCCTTAAAAGAGGCCATACCAATACTAGAATGATAGTTATTATTATAAGTAAACTCCACCAGAGGTAGATGCTCAACCCAATTTCTACCATAATCAATCACATAAGACCGAATCATATCTTCCAATGTCTGAATAGTTCTCTCTGCTTGCCCATCCATCTGCGGATGAAAAGTAGTACTCAAACTTACCTTGGTCCCCAACACTCTCTAAAAAGACCTATAGAAGTTAGATATAAACTGAGTGTCATGATTAGAAATAATTGAATAGGCACCCCATGTAGATTCACAATATCCTGAAGATACAGCTTTGCATAATCCTCCATCGAGAAGGTAGTTCGCACTGGCAAAAAGTGCACAAACTTAGTCATCCTATCCATGATTACCTAAATCAAATCATATTGACTCTGAGACTAAGGAAGACCGATAACGAAGTCCATGTTGATCACTTCCCACTTTCATCCGGGCAAATTAATTTCTTAATACGACCCTTTTGGCCTTATGTGCTCAACTTTAACGTATTGCCACACTATGCACTTGGCCAAAAAAATAGTCATATCCCTTTTCATGCCATTCCACCAATAGATATTCTTGAGATCATAATATATCTTAGTTGTGCCGGGATGAAAAACATAGCAAGACTCATGTGCCTCAGCCAAAATCCTTTGTCCCAACCCGTCGACATCAGGAACACACAAACTCCCTTGGTACCGTAAAGTACCATCATCACTGATCTCGAACACTACTACCTTTTGCTCACTAACATCACTTTTGATTTTTATCAAGATAGGATCCATCACTTGTTTCTCCTTAATTCCTGCACTAAGATATGATCAAACCACTTCTTGCACCACCACCACACCACCATCCTTGAAGTCCAAAAGTCAAGCTCTAAGATTAGCCAGGTGGTGATTTCTTTCACCAATTCCACTTTCCTTCCTCCGTATGAGACAAACTCCCTATGGATAACCTGCTAAGAGCATCAGCAACCACATTAGCCTTACCTAGGTGGTTTTCAGGACTCATATCATAATTCTTTAGAAGCTCAACCATCTTCTCTACCTGAGATTAAGCTCTTTTTAAGTGAACACACACTGTAGACTCTTATGATTAGAAAAGATATACATGTGAACATTATACAAATAATGTCTCCATATTTTTAAAGAAGACACAACCACCAACAGCTCTAAATCATGAGTAATATAATTCCTCTCGTGTACCTTCAACTACCTGGAAGCATAGGAAATTACCTTCCCATGTTGCATCAATACACAACCAATCCCTACCCTAGATACATCATAATAAACCACAAACTATCATTGCCTTTCGGCAAAGTCAGAATTAGACCAAAGTTAAATTATCCTTCAACTTATCAAAACTCCCTTTATAAGCATCTGGCTAAGAAAACTTGACCTGCTTCTGAGTTAACTTAGTCAAAGGAGCAGCTATCGACAAAAAGTTGTCCACAAACTGCCTGTAATCTGGCTAAACCCAAGAAGATCCGAATATTGAATTGAGTCATATATCTAGGCCACTTCTTCACCACAGCAAGCTTTTGTGGATCCACCATGATCCCTTCACTAGAAATCATATGACCTAAAAATGTTACAGCGTTCAACTAAAACTCAGTTGGAGAACTTGGCATAAAATTATTGTTCCTTTAAGGTCTGTAACACCACATGGAGGTGATTAGAATTATCCACCTTGCTCTTTGAATAAATCAAAATGTCATCAATAAACACAATGATGAAAAGATTTAAATACCGATAAAAAACTCTGTTCATCAGATCTATAATTGTCGTTAGAGCAATAGTCAACCCAAATAACATTACCAGAAAAGTCATCTTAGAGATATCCACCTCCCTAATCTTTAGCTAATGGTACCCAAAATGAAGATCTATCTTAAAAGAGAACTTGGCACCTTGCAACTGGCCAAACAGCTCATCTATCCTTGGAAGAGGATACTTGTTCTTGACTGCCACCTAGTTCAACTGTTGTAGTCAATGCACATCCGAAAGGAACTATCTTTCTTGTGTATAAACAACACCGGTGCACCCCAAGGAGATACACTAGGACAAATAAACCCCTTATCCAAAATATTCTTAAGTTGTTCCTTGAGTTTCCTTAACTCAGCTCGAGTCATTCTATATGAAGGAATAGAAATTAGGCGAGTGTTCGAAATTAGATCAATACCAAACTCTATTTCTCTTTCCAGAGGAACACCAGAAAAATCATTCGGAAAAACCTTTAGAAACTCATTAACCATAGGAACTGATTAAAAAAAGGACCTTCTGAGTTAGAACCTTTAACTCAGACCATGTGATAAAGACAACATTTAGGGATTAACCTTTGATCTCTAAGATAAAAAAAAAAAAAAAAATAAACCTCCCCTATCTAAAGTAACACCATCCCACTCTATATTGATTAACTAGGGAACCTAAGGATAACCGTACGGGTCCAACAATCCATAGACTCACAACAAGAATGCAACTAATCCATCCTTAGAATAACATCAAAATCTACCATGTCCAACCCAAATAGATCTACCAAGGTCTGCTTGCCACCAATAGATACCAGACACACCCTATAGACTCTCTTAGCAATAACCAATTCACCTACTAGGTAAAAATAGAAAAATGATCAAAAATAACTTTTAGATTAAAACCAAAAGATACAACCACATGAGGAGTCATATAGGAGAGAGTAGACCGCAAATCAAGCAAATAATATATGTCATGAGAGAAAAGTTATAACATACCAGTAACAACATTAGGTGATGCATCTGATTCCTGTCAGTTCACTAAAGCATATAACTTATTCCGACCAATACTAGAACCAAGAGTAGTAACAGCAGCATAAGAAACACAACTAGGTATAAGAGAAGAAGATAAAGCCGTGGGAATCTTATTCGCCCCAATAGCAACCTTATTGATCAGACAATCCCTACGTCGATGGCCTATCCGAACATATTTGAAGCATTGGTCCTTTCTTTCATTACAATAACCCCGATGAGGATGACTGACAGCACCTAAGTACACATGCAAGTGTACGTGGTCTACTAAGTAGTGAAGTGACCTAATGAAATCCAAGTATCGATCCCACAGAGACTTGATTTAACAATGATTTAATTTTAGTTTAATTTGGATGATTAATTTAGTGCAAAAGTAACCAAAGAATGAGTTTGTAATTTTTTTAAATTAAAAATAAAGTAAATAATGCATAAAATAAAATACTTGAGACAATCAATAGAGAAAAGCCCAGGGTTAAAGCACTTCGAACAATCATACTATGTTATTGAATTTCATTTGTTAACTTGCTTATCTTGGTTGTTGATTCATAGGGTTAATTACATGATCATGGTTTTCCAACCTCTAATATTTTACCTAACATAGACATTACAACTACATCATTGAGAGGGGATGTAATAATCCAATTAAGTTAATTAAATCTATCATCCTACGTATGAATGAAGTAAGGCATCTAAGTACATCCATGTCCTAGACGCTAAGTTTAATTCTTTATTTTATGAAAGAATAAAAATCCAAACTTTGTTTATTTTCATGTTCTATCTCTGTATTCCCTTTCCTGAGATCAAAAGGTTGAGAATATATGTATTCTAAGGGTCACGAATCCTTAAAATAATTAAAACAAGAATAAACAAACAACCATTAATGATAAGCAAAATTAAAAAAAATTAATCCAAAATAATAGTAAGCATGTTCTTGACTTGGACCCCGAAAAGAGGGTTTTAGCAGATAATATTCATAATCACGATCCAAATAATTGAATATATGATATGGAAAATTAAAAGCTAATAAAAAATAAAACCTAAAGAAAAGAAGTAGAAGCCACTCCAATTAATTCTCGTGTACCGTGTCCAGTTGTGTCGAAGAATTTACCAAGAAATATATATCTTCTCCTTTCCAATGGCGTGTCCACCCTTAATATTTATATGTCTGTAACTCCCCAAGTCTATATCTCGGATGCTATATGGTGCTCATAATCCCGAAGGACCACAAGCTAACCCATGACTGGTACCTGCTACAATAATTAAATAGTAATATTGTAATTATGCAGAAATTAGGCATAAACTTGACATGAGGTTCAAAACTGTAAGCAAATACTGAGTACGATACATCCATACCAAAACTAAACATATGTCTGAAAAATTACTCTGGTCTGAAAAGTGTTTACTGTCTGAACAAGGAGTTGATGGGACAAGTCCCAACTAACTCCGACTACTAAAATAAACTGCGTACTGAAATACTGGAATAATAAATATTTCCTCGAATAATGAGGACTCACCAATAGTTTGCTGCTGATGGATCAGGTTGCTAAGTATGATGGGGAGCCCGTGCGTCTGAACATATATATTAGGCATCATAGCGCAAAAGAAAGTATGCGTCAGTACTTTGAATATACTGGTATGTTATGTGAGGTAGGCTGAGATGCATGGGTTCATATGCATGAACAATACTGACTAAATAACATAACACACTAAGAGTACATGCATGAAATACGTAAAATGTAACTGAGGTCATGATGATCCATAGTTCTGAATCACAAATTTATTGATATCTAAGTTTACTGATACTATATTACTATTAACTGAGCGACTATATCAGACAGTCCTAATTCTATGGAACTATTCTAAGTTCTCTACTGAACTGAGTTCTATACTAACCTAGGTGACTGTGTCTGACAATCCTAAATCTGTAGAACTGAACTGAGTTATATACTAAGACTGAATATGAAACTGAAACTATGGTAGGTAATCATCTGACTGACATGCCCATTTCTAGATAGATTAGGGTCCAACCTATAACCCTAGTTGGAAGGGTGTCAGTACCGTGCCACGGGTAAAGACAACTGTAAGTTAACCCTCTCTGATAGGAAGCTCTTTCATCAACCCTCACTGGCAAGAAAAACTCATACAACATATATTAATCTTAGTCTGGCAAGAAGATATCTCAATCTATTTTGGCTACGTAGTTCTCTAATGTAGGAATTACTACTAAGGGTCAAACCTTAAGCTGACACGAATGCCCCTATCCCTGGGTTCGCTCGGTGTTGAATCCTACTCCTAACTGAATAGACACTGAATTGACTTCTAGTCAGTACTGGGCTTGACTGAGTTGTTACTGACTGTACTATTTAACTGAACTAAACTAAACTGAGTCAACTAAGTTCCATTAATTGATAGAGTACTACTAAATTCTATTAACTGACTGAATACTACAGAGTTCTGTTAACGGACTGAGTTTACTGATGTCTAAACTGAATACTGTACTAGAACCGTGATTAATTTTTGAGTACTACTATTCGTGACACTACTGAGGTTGTTCTGTAACTACTGTAGCTTTAGATAAATAGCAAAGTTTTTGGGTAATGAATACCCCCAAAACTTGATAGCATCAAAAGTAAATCATAGCATAGACTTGAATAGCATAACCATGTGCACGTATTCATAACTCATTCATAGAGACATTTTACCAAACACTTGCATAATATAACTTGCACATAAGCTAGCATGACAAGATTTCCCCTTTTAGTTCATATAACCAATTTATCAAGCACTTGAAAAACACAATCTATGCACATGATTCTAAAAAATATGTAGGCAACATAACTTCAATCCCAATTTCATACATTCAAGGGTTTAACCTAAATTCACATGATAATACACATATATCAATTAACTCCACAGGAAACTTGTAGTGAAACATGGATTTAGAACCCCAATTAATCTTTATCATCACGAATATAATCAAACCTAACATAGAATTCATGAAATCCATACACTTAAAGTTTTAAAATAGTTTCTTGGACTCCAAGGGTGGAAGGAACCCTTGGATGAACACTTCACATACTTTAATAATTAAATTCTGAAAGATTGATGGTAAGTTCTTGAGCCTTGAATTGAATTTGAAATCTCCTACAGTTTGTTCTTAAGAGCAACTTGTGAAGAATAAATAGTTTTTGCTCTTAGAAGGGTATAATTTCGTGTTTTGGGGCTGATAGATGTGGGGAAAATACCAATTACCCCTGAGGACACGGCTTTTTAATGACTAAAAACTGACCTAACGATGCACGGACCGACGCACTTCATCTTGGCATCGATGTGTTGGCCAATGCGCCACATCAAGTCTACATTGGTTTACTAGAATTTTCACTAGGAGCTAGAGGAAAATATTCATCAATGCGATGGGCAACGCGGCGGGTCGAGATCATATCGATCCATTTGTTTGAGCATTCAAATGTGATCCAAATTAAGTCTGAAAAATCCAAAACTTGTTTGGGAACACCCACTGACATTCCTGATCATGATTCAACCTAAAAATCATTACTTTAAGGTCATGATGGTCGTGAAATAGAGTCTCCAACCTACGAAGGCTAAAATAACACTAAGTTTGAATACTTGGCTAAAATTTTCTAAGTTTGGGACCCCTTACAAGCTTTAAAGGTCTTAGTTAAGCTTAGGTTTTGTGGGGTCTTACAATATCTCCCCTAGGGAAGATGCGTCCTCGAATAAGACTGACTAAGCTGATAATACTGATACACTAGATTTAAATACGATACATGAACAACTGTAACATAATTTCATGACTAACATTACTGATATACTGAAATTTTGTACTGAATATGCATATCTGATGCATGAGTACATAGCTGGACATAATTTGTGAATGCATGACTAGGATTGCTGATAAGCTGAGTTTCTCATGCTAAACATGTATATCTGATTCATGAATACATAACTGAAAAATGCAATGATAATTGATACCAAGTTTATATGGGAAATCAAAGTATGGAATTCAGTAAGTACATGGGAAAACTGTTACGTTGGGCTGAGTCTGAGTTTTTGAAAAAGAGGTGAGGATACTTGGTCCACATATCTGCTTCTGTTTCCCAAGTATCTCCCTCAATTGACTGATTCCACCAAAGAACTTTGACTAGAGGGACCTCTTTGTTCCTCAGTCTGTGAATCTGATAATCAAAGATTTTGACTAGAATCTCCTCATAAGAGAGGCTATTCTAAACGTCTATACTCCCTATAGAGACTACAACTATTGGGTCAGCGATGCATTTCTTTAGCAAGGATACATCGAACACTAGATAGACTAAAGCTAAATCTGAAGGCAATTCAATCTTGTAAGCTACCTACCTTTCTGAAAAGGCTGAGAATTCTATAAGGACCGATATATTGGGGACTAAGCTTCCCCTTTTTACCAAACCTCTTCACTTCCTTCATTGGAGAGATTTTCAAATACACATAATTACCAACCTCAAACTCGAGTTCCTTTATCTGTACATTTATATACGATTTTTGTTGGCTCTAAGTTGTCTTAAGCCTTTCCCAGATCAACTGAACCTTCTCTAAGGTGTCAAACACCAAGTCAGGCCCTACCACTATGGCCTCTCCCACTTCAAACCCACCAATAGGTGACCTACATCTCCTCCCACAGAGCGACTTAAATGGAGCCATCTGAATTCTGGAATGATAACAGTTGTTCTATGCAAACTCAATAAAAGATAAATGGTCATCCTAATTACCTTTAAAGTCTATCGCACATGCTCGTATCATATCCTTTAAAGTTTGAATGGTCCTTTCTACTTGACCATCTGTCTGTGGGTGGAAAGTTATACTAAGGAGGACTTGGGTACCAAGACTCTTTTGGAAGACTTTCTAGAAATTAAAGGTGAACTGCATACCTCTAACTGAGATAATGGAAAATGAAACCCTGTGTAATCTTACCAACTCTCTGACATAGTGCTTGACATATTCCTAGACTGAATAAGAGGTATGGACTACTAGGAAATAAGTTGATTTGGTCATCCTGTCAACAATGACCCAAACTGAATCATGCTGACGATGAGTACGAGGCAACCCCATCACAAAATCTATGTTTACTTCTTCCTACTTCCAAGTAGGAATACTGAACTCCTGCATAGCCCCACTAGGCTTCTGATGCTCGATCTTAACCTGCTAACATGTTGAGCACTTGGATATAAACTTTTAAATATCTCTCTTTATCCTACTCCACCAGTAGATCCCCTGCAAATCACGGTACATCTTAGTGGCCCCTGGATGAATAGAGTAGCGCACCATGTGCTTCTATAAGAATTTGTTGTGTCAAGTCATCTACACTTGGAATATATAGCCGATCCTGACAACGCAATACACTATCTCCTCCTTGGGAGAAAACCTCTATCTTCTAACTCTGATTGATTCTTTCAACTTAACTAGGCTGGGATCCCTATCCTATTTTTTCTTTACCTCAAAAACCAAAGATAATTCTGAACTACTCTGCACCCAAACACTACCTTTTTCTGAATCGACTAAGCAAAAATTTAGTCAGGCAAGTTGATGAACTTCCTGAGATAACTTCTTCCTACCATCATCCAAGTAAGAAAAACTACCCATAGACATCCTACTAAGAGCATCAGCCACTATATTAGTCTTGTCCGAATGATACAGCACACTTATGTCATAGTCCTTCATCAACTCCAACCACCTTCTATGATAGAGGTTTAGGTCTTTTTAAGAGAAGACATATTGTATGCTCTTATGGTCAGTGAACACATTGATGTGCACACCATAGAAATAGTGCCTCCAAATCTTTAAGGAAAATAGTACTGCTGCTAACTCAAGATCATGAGTTGGATATTTATCTTTATGGGGCTTAAGCTATCTAGAGGCGTAGACTATGACCTCAGCTATTTGTATTAAAACACACCCCAAACCAACACTGGAAGCATCACAATATACCACAAATTCATATGAACCATATGGTAGAGTCAATACTGAAGTTGTAGTGAGTTGAGTCCTTAAATCTTGAAAACTCTCCTCACAAGAATCTAACCACTGAAATTTGGCCTTCTTCTAAGTCAATCTGGACATAGGGGATGCAATAGATGAAAATTCCTCAATAAACCATCGGTAATAGTAGTCCAACCCCAAGAAAGTTGGATACCTGATAGAGAGATGGGTCTGGGCCAGTTTCTCATTGCTTTGGTCTTTTGGGGACAACTCTAATGCCATCACCAGAAATGACGTGGCCGAAAAAAGCTACTGACCTTAGCAAAATTAGTACTTACTAAATTTAGTGAATAGTTGATGGTTTTGAGAGTCTGTAATACTATTCTTAGATGGTTTCATGATTATGTTCACTGTGGAAGTAAACAAGGATATTAAGACCAAATGACATGACTTACGCACGAATAAAATTCTTGACCATGACTTAATTCAATTGAAGGTAGTTAATACATATTCTGAGAGAACTATCTTTCTTACGCACGAATAAAATTAGTGTGCCCTACGGGGACACACTAGGTTTTATGAATCTCTTATCTAGAAAATTATTCAACTAATTTTTTTAATTCTCTGAGTTCTGTAGGTGTCATTCTGTATAGCGGAATAGATATGGGTTGAGTATCTGGAAGAAGGTCTATTTCAAAGTCGATTTCCCCTTCGGGAAGAACTACAGAAAGATCTTTGGGAAACATGTCTGGGAATTCACATTCTACTGATACTAACTCAAGAGTAGGGGTTTCTGGTCTAGAGTCCTGGACTCAAACGAGATGGTAGACACATCCCTTAGATAATCAAAATCGATCATCTTTAATTTGACTGAATCTGCTGAAGTAAATTTTTGAGATACCGTAACCAGACAGTTCTTGTATACCTGTCGGGCTATAATGGATTTACCCACTGGGGTAAAAACTAAGAAAGGCTATACTAGGATTTCAAGAATAACTTTGAAGTCGACAACTATATAAGAAGTTACAAAAGACAAATAAGCTCCTAGATCTAGAAACACATAAACATGTAAATGATAAACTTGTAACATACCAGTGACCACATAGGGAGAACTTTCCTGATCATGTCAAGACTAAAGTGCATAGAGTCTGTTTGGATGTTGCCCATTGGTGGCACTGGAAGCGGCTCCCTGCTGATTCAAGCGACCTGACTGAGCTGAGAGATAGTTATGCTGACTCTGTGAACCCATCTAAGGACACTGTCTAACTTTGTAGCCTGGCTTGCCACATCTGAAATATACATCACTACCAGTTCTACAGATACCCTGATGGTTTCTGTCATACTTTTGGTAGAAAGGATTTGTTTGGGTACTGCTAATACTATCATGGAGTTTAGGGCCTGACGCCCTATTTCTATTACCATCTTTGAATTTCATCATGGGAGAATCAGCTGAGGATAGAGCTGGGACTGAGGATTTTGGTAGAACTGAGAATGATTACCATCCTCTGACTTAGGCTGGTGAAGTTGAAGCTACCTATTATAACTCTTTTGTTCTTTCTCTTTTTCTATTTATTCGTAGCCTCCTCTATCTGCTGAGCATGGACCATGAGCCTGGATATTTCTATCTTCTTAATCAATATTGGGGTTCTACACTCCCTGACCATACTATTAGACATGCCAGACACAAACTTACTCATGTTAGATTTGCTATCTGCTACCACATGAGGAGCATATTTGAATAATTGAGTAAACTTAAGAGAATACTCTTGTACCGTCAGGTTTCCCTGCTTTAGACTTATAAATTCCAAAACCTTTACTTCCCTCAACTCTAGCGGGAAGAACCTATCCAGAAAAGCAATAGCAAACTCCTCCCATTCTGTGGGCCCTACATCTATAGCCCTCTCTAATTTCTACTATTTGAACCATGAGTGAGCTACAACCTGCAACTTATTTGTAGCTAACTCTCCACTCTCACTAGTTGTCGCCCCCATAATATTTGTAACCTTTTGCACTTGGTCAAGGAATTCTTGTGGGTCCTCATCTGACTTTGACCTGGTAAAAGATGTAGGGTTCATTCGGGTGAAGTCACAAATCTTGGTTGCACCAGTATTGGCCATAGTTTTGGTTGGAATGGTAGATGGGCGTTTATTCAAGGCTGCCACAAAATGAGATAGCATGGTGAAAGTTGCTCGGGATTCAGTGTGGAAGACAAGTTCATCCAGAGGATCAGGATGGACGGGCTGAGGTGTTGGCTGGTCTCCTGTTCCTCTTTCTTTAGTCCTCTTTAAAGGCATATTTTGTAAAACAAAGAGAAACTTGGATTAGACAGAGAGTTTAACTTAAGCTTATTCTAACTCGCATGACATAATTACTGAAAGAAGGGAAACTTTTCCTAAAACATATCGTAGACTCCTGTCCATAAGTATGGCGTGCTACACACCCATGCATAAGACTTGCTAGATGTGTCTTTCAGACTTTCTAGGACTCTACTGAACCTTAGGATCAGATACCAAGTTTTTAACGCCCGGAGTCTGTACCCTAGACGCTACACGGTGCTCATAATCCCGAAAGACCACAAGTCAACCCATGACTGGTACCTGCTGCAATAACTGAATAGTAATACTTTAATTATGCAAAAATTAGGCAAAAAATTACCATAAGGTTCAAAAATATAAGTAAATACTAAGTACGGTACATACATACCAAAACTGAACATCTGTCTGAAAAATTACTCTAGTCTGAAAAGACTCTACAGTCTGAATGGACAAGTCCCCAACTAACTTCGACTACTGAAATAAATTGAGTATTGAAATACTAGAATAATAAATCTATCCTCAAATAATGAGAACTCACCGCTAGTCTATTACTGATGGATTGGGCTGCTACGTATGATCGGGAGCCTATGCGTTTGAACCAATGATATAAGACATCATAACACAAAAGAAAGGTTTGTGTCAGTACTTTAAATGTACTAGTATGCTATGTGAGGTAGGTTGAGATGAATGGGTTCATATGCATGAACAATACTGACTGAATAACATGAGTATAACTGACTGAGAGTACATGTATAAAATATGTAAACTGTAACTGAGGTCATTAAGACACTGGATACTAAGTTTTGAATCACTAATTTACTGATATCAGAGTTTACTAATACTGTATTACTATTAACTGAGTGATTGTATCTGACAGTCGTGATTCTGTGGAAATTTTCTGAGTTTCATACTGAACTGAGTTCTATACTAAGCTGGGCGACTATTTCTGACAGCCCTGAATCTGTAGAATTGAACTGAGTTCTATACTGAGACTGAATCTGAAACTAAAACTGTGGGAGGTAATCATCTAACCAATATGCCCATTCCTGGATAAATTGGGGTCCAATCTGTAACCCCAGTTAGAAGGGTATCAGTACCGTTCCACGAGTAAAGACAATTCTAAATTAATCCTCTCTGACAGAAACCTCTTTCGTCAATCCTCGATGGCAGGAAAAACTCCTATGATATGTATCCACTCTAGTCAGGCAGGAAGATATCTCACACTGCACTGGCTACATAGTTCTGTAATGCAGGGATTACTACTAAGGGTCAAACCCTATGTTGACAGGAATTCCCCCATCCCTGGGTTTGCTCGGTGTTGAATCCTACTCTCAATTAAATAGACACTGAACTGATTTCTCGTCGGTACTAGGCCTAAATGACCTGTTACTAACTGTACTATCCAACTGAACTGAATTGAGTCTACTGAGTTCCATTAATTGACAGAGTACTACTGAATTTAATTAACTAACTGAATACTACAAAGTTCTTTTAACTGACTGAGTTTACTGAGGTCTGAACTGAATACTGTACTGGAACTGCGACTAATTTCGGAGCACTACTGTTCATGACACTACTGAGGTTGTTCTGTAACTACTGTAGCTCAAGATAAACAACTAAGTTTTTGAGTATTAAATACCCCCGGGACTCGATAGCATGAAAAGTAAATCATAGCATAGACTTAAAAAGCATAACCATGTGCACTTTTTCATAACTCATTCATAGAGACATTTTATCAAATACTTGCATGATATAACTTGCACATAATCTAGCATGACATGATTTTCCCCTTCTAGTTCACATGAGCAATATATCAAGCACTTGAAGAACATAATCTATGCACATGATACTAAACAATATGTAAGCATCATAACATTAATCCCAATTTCATACATTCAAGGGTTTAACATGAATTCACATGATACTGTACATATATCAATTAACTCCACATGAAACTTGTAGTGAAATATGGATTTAAAACCCCAATAAATCATTATCATTATGAATATAATCAAACCCTACATGGAATTCATGAAATCCATACACTTAAAGTTTTAAAATAGTTTCTTGGACTCCAAGGGTGGAAGGAACCTTTGGATGAACACTTTACATACCTTAACAATTAAATTCTGAAAGATTGATGGTAAGTTCTTGAGCCTTAAATTGAATCTGAAATCTCCTAGGGTTTGTTCTTGAGAGCTAATTCTGAAGAATGAACAGTTTTTGCTCGTATAAGGGTTTAATTTCGTGTTTTGGGGCTTATATACATGACAAAAAGACCCAATTACCCCTGAGGATGCAGCTTTTTAATGACTGAAAACTGACCTAGCGACGCGATGGCCAATGTGCCGCATCAAATTTGCATAGGTTCACTGAAATTTACACTGGGAGCTAAAGAAAAATATTCATCGACACAATGGGTGATGCGGCACATCGAGATAGCATTGATCCATTGGTTTGAGCTTTCAAATGTGATCCAAACGAAGTCTGAAAAATCCAAAACTTATCTGGAAACACCCACTGACATTCCTGATCATGATTCAACCTAAAAAACATTACTTTAAGGTAATGGGGGTCATGAAATAGAGTTTGTAGCCTACGAAGGTAAAAATAAAACTAAGTCTAAATACTTAGCTAAAATTTTCCAAGTCTGGGACCCCTAAACAAGCTTTAAAGGGCTGAGTTAAGCTTAGGATTTTGCTGGGTTTTACATTGTCCAAGATTTTCTCCACCTTAAAGTTGTACAGTTGTATACATATATATTATAATATACTTCCAATCCTAAATAATATAGGAGTAATGAAGTTATTCATGTGATTCAAGGCCCACCAGCTGCCTAATTTTGTGTGCCATTAGTTGAATTAAAATTAGGACAAGGTCATGTCAGTGCTAAATTTCCTTTTTGAACACACTGGCACGATTCATCGAGTTCGCATCCCTGTACTGGAATTAGCATTCAAAAATTCTTCTAAGTGTAAACTGTGTGACCATAGATGCGACATATCGACTTCGCATCGACTCACTGGAATTTGCTTTCAAAATTTTGGTTAAGTATTGAATGTCCTATCCTTTGCCCATGCCTTTTGTAGTGTATTTCCAATGAACTTCTGGCCTTTTTATAAGCAATATAAGCAATATTCCACTCATAATTACATATTTAAAACACTTGGAACAAATTAAACATATTAGAATCCAACGAGACCAACTAGACACACACCTATCCCAAGCTAGTAAAACTAGTTTTCCGGGTTGAACTCTAAATAACTCAATTAAGCATAAACTTGTTTGAAAAATACTTTGGACATTGTAATCACATACTTGGACACTTAAATGCTTATTTATATCAATATTAACACGTTAAACACACGAGTTGCTCTCAAAACAAGGTGAAATAAGGTAGAATAATGATACAAAAGTGTATAAAATCACCTCAGATCATCACCCCGCACTTAAACCCTTGTTCGTCCTCGAACAACTCTTTACACTAAGCATCAAAAAACTGAGATGACACTAAACTTTCACTAAATGAGAGACACTCAATCTAGTACTATAAAGACTACATTGAATGCAAGTTTCTACATAAAGTGCATAACAAACACAATTGAAGCTCATGAACACTACTCCAAAACATACTAGCCTCAAGAATTGACTCACCTAAGTGGCAAACTCATGCTTATCATTCAATCAAGGACATCATACAAATCACCCACATTCATTAAACATGTGCCCCTCACAACAGGAGAGTTACCCATAATCACTCATAATAATGCAATTTATAACATAACGGGTACAATAATCAAATTACACTTACTCTCATAAAGAAGTCACAAGTTACACACAATGAACCATAGGCTTGACCTTAGTGTAATGTTCCACTAATGGTCGAATGTAAAGCTTAGGATCAAGTAGGTCTTTTCCGAGTTGTAATGTACTAAGGGACGGGTAGGAACTATTTAGGAATAGTGACTAACCTCTCTAAGCACTTTAATATACTACATTATACATTTAAAATCAATCTCCAACAACCAAATTACACTCTTTCACCCACCCATCACTTTTATCTTTACCCCATCTCTTTTAAGCATTTTTACAAACACATGGTGGACTCATAGTTTACTACCATATTTTCTCTTTTTCACAATCATGGCAATATTTTTAGCATAAATTAAATCACAATCATCCACCACACATCAATTATACACCAATAAATATTACCTTGGGGAATTAATTTCACCTTTTTGTTCTTCAATTTCTCAAACTCTTTACTAATTCAATTTTTTTTTCATCAAAGCACTTAGAAGTTTTTTAGATCAAATTATGGTCTATCAAAGAAAGAACTAGGCTGCATATGAAGCTACCAAAGAAAATAAGTTAAAGGCTCAATGGGTGTTAACTAGGATAATGCACAAAGGGAAGGACAAATAGAAGGTATAAAGCAAGGCTATCAAAGAAATGCCTAAATTATCTCCTAAACCCACATTCTTTATTTTGCTTCACACACACACCGGGCAAGTTATAGACATCACATGCAACAAGGAATATACAAAATTATCACACGCACATGGCGCATGCTCAACTAAATAGGATCATCATAGACTCTCAACCAAACAATAGCATAGATTCAAAATTAAGCCAACAAGAATAAAAGTCACAAAAATGAGCCTAAGAATCTTAAAAATAGCAATTCACTCAATTACCATGCTTTTACAACAACCCACTTGCATCATGTAATCAAAAATAACACTAATCAAGAATATCTCACATAATTCTAACCTAAAAAATTTTAAATAAAGTCAAAATTTGAGAATTTTCCCACCCCCCACTTAAAAATCTACTTTGTCCTCGAAGTAAATTTAAAGGTAAGAGATAGAAATACTCCCTGAGGCCTCTAGGCCTAGCTAGTAGCATCTTGACACATAAATGGGATCCCATGGAACCCCATACTCAGTCTTTGCCATGCTTCAAGCTCAAGTTTATGGTACTCTGACTTCCCATCAACCTGTGACTCAACTAAAACAAAAACTACATAAAATAAAAACTAAAAAACTAAAAAGGAGACATACCTAATTAACTTGGGTTGCCTCCCAAGCAGCGTCTAATTTATTATCGAAGATAGACCCAACTCAACTTAACCATATTCCTTCATCTTTTTCCTCATACTTGGGAGTTATCTTCTTATCCTTTTCACCCCTTTAAGAGCAGCAGGTTTCTCAACTCTAGCCTTTTCAGACTCATCAACTTCCATCATATGAGGCTTAGGAGATAGAGTCTTAGGATACTGAATTAAGTAGTTTGAAGAGGTCTTTTTCGGACTAGCCACCCCACACTTATCCCCTTCAATAATATTAATCATACATAAATCTTTAACATAGGGCATAATTATGGGTGCTTTGTATACATCAAACATCACCTCTTCATCCTCTACCCTCATATTGAGTGTGTTTTCTCTAACATCAATTAACGTTCCTTCGGTTGCTAAAAATGAATGCTCAAAAATAATTTTCACCTGTTCATCTACCTTAAAATCAAGAACAATAAAGTCAGCAGGAATAACAAATTTACCAACCTTAATAAGGACATCTTCAATTATTCCTTTCGGAGATGCCATGGAAAAATTTCCTAACTAGAAAGCCACGGTGGTCGATCAAGGCTTTCCCAACCCAATTTTTTAAACAATCATAGGGGCATCAAATTTATACTTTCCCCTAAATCACTCAGTACATGAAACTTTTTACTCCTAATTTGAATAGGGATGGCAAACTTCCCTTGATCTTTCAATTTCTTAGGGATTTTCTATGTCATCACTATACTACACTCTTCAGTGAGTGTTATTGCTCTCACATCCTGCAATTTTACCTTTTTAGCCACCACATCCCTCAAGTCCTTTGCATACTTAGGCATACTCTACAAAATATATTAAAGAGGTAAATTAATATGAAGCTCTCTAAATGTGTCAAAGAATTTTTTGAACATTGCATCCTCCTTCACTTTTATTTGCCTCTGAGGGAAGGGTAGAGGTAGCCTCTTCTTCACTTCTTCTATAGCCACTTTTTCCTTCAAGTACTCAGAATTCTTTGAATTTTTAGCAACTCTGTCAGTTACCTTGGGGTCACCACATCAGCAGCTACCTCTTTTGTTGCCTTGGGAGGTTCTCCTTCAAGCTCCTTACCACTTCTTAAGGTGATTGCGATAACCTATTTTGGATTTTTTGTATCTGCTGACAACCCACCTTGGGGTCTGGAATTTAGGATTGTGATAATTGGCCAATTTTTAACTCTAAACTTCTTGTGGCCGCTTGTTAATTCTTTAAGTCTATAGCAAAATATGTCTGATTAGCTAGGATCTGCTTCAACATCTTTTTCGTATTACTAGTTGACTGACTGGGTTGGGCCTGTGGTTGTGGGGCGTTCCATGGCTAATATGTTCGCTGAGTTTGCCACTTCATGTTGTAGGAATTACCATAATTTGGCCTTTGAGTATTGCCTGCATACATCATAGATTCCAGATTTGAAGCACACATGGCCACTGAATGGCCATTATTTCTACGTACCTTGCACCAACCTGCGGCTTATTGGATTACATTGACTGTGGTTGCAGGTTGTGTTGTTCCCGACTTTATGTTGTTGAATGAAATGTTGATCAAGTTTTGTAGTGTAGAAACTTATGCTGATAAGGCTATGAATTGGTTCACCTCTAATACACCCACAATTTTTTTGTGGCACTTCAAGAATTTGAATTCCAATCTAGATTTCCTTGTGCTATGTGGTTCAGCAATGAGTACAGCTCATTATTAGTTATCTCCAACTCTTGACCACCTGTGGCTAAGTCTACCAAAATCTTCGTATTATGATCAAGAGCTTCTACAAAAGTGTGAGCAAGTACCTTATAAGACTATTGGTAATATGGCTACTCCCGAAGAAGGGCCTTAAGCATTCCCACTCATGATAGAGGTTTTTATCAAGCTTCTATTTGAAGCTCACCGTGAATTCTCGCAGTCTTATCTAATGGAAAGAATCTGATGAGGAACTTTCTATCTAAGTCGTGTCGTAATGTGATTGAATTGGCCGACTCCGTATTCAACCATCTTTTAGCTTCCCCCAAAAAGTGAATGGGGAAACAGTGTCAGCCTCACATAATCTGGAGTCACCTTGGTTGGAATGAAAGTATCAGTAAGCTCAACGAAGGTCTGTAAGTGGACTTCTTGATCCTCGTGTGAAAGCCCTGCAAACTGTCCACTGCTATAAGAAGTTACACCATATTGTCTTTCAACTCAAAATTTCTCCCAACTGTCGGTCTTCGAATTGGGGATGTCAAGTTCACTGGAAGTGGGAATGCCACTTCCCTAACCTTCTAACCAGTTATTTTTTGTTCAGTCATAGGAAAAGTATTCTTTGGGTCTTCTTGGAATTGAGGAATTCTAGGAAGACGGATTTCTTTTCTCTTGCGTTGATGGTAAAGTTGCTAGGTTCAGTGCTTGGTTCAACCAAGTCGTGATCCCTTGCTAGCTTTATACTTTGAAAACCTGTTTTCTGCAAAAACAAAAACAAAAACAAAACCAAGCGTAAAAAACACCAAATAAATCTAAAAGTAAAACTAAAATAAGTAATTGCTAAATAACAAGTCCCCGGCAACGGCGCCAAAAACTTGACAGTGCCCAAGCGCACACACAAGTTTACGTGGTATACCAAGTAGTAAAGTGGCCTAATGAAAGCCAAGTATCGATCCCATAAAGACTTGATTTAACAACGATTTAATTTTAGTTTAACTTTGAAGATTAATTTAATGAAAAAGTAACCAAAGAAAGAGTTTATAATTTTTGTAAATTAAAAATAAAGTAAATAATGTGTAAAATAAAATACTTGAGACAATCAATGGAGAAAAGCCCAAGGTTAAAGCACTTTGAACAATCATACTATTGAATTTCATTCATTAACTTGCTTATCTTGGTTGTTGATTCGTAGGGTTAATTGCATGATCATGATTTCCCAACCTCTAATCTTTTACCTAATATGGACATTACAACTACATCATTGAGCGGGGATGTAATAATCCAATTAAGTTAATCAAAGCTATCATCCTATGTATGAATCAAGTAAGGCATTTAAGTACATCCCTGTCCTAGACGCTAAGTTTAATTCTTTATTTTATAAAAAAATAAAAATCCAAACTTTGTTTATTCTCATATTCTATCTCCCTATTCCCTCTCCTTAGATCAAAAGGTTGACAATATATGCATTCTAAGGAAATCCTTAAAATAACTAAAACAAGAATAAAAAACAACCATTAATGATAAGCAAACTTAACAAAATTAATCAAAAACAATAGTAATCATGTTCTTGACTTTAACCCCGGAAAGAGGGTTTTAGCATATAATATTCATAATCACAATCCAAATAATTGAATACATGATATAAAAATTAAAAGTTAATTAAGAAAATAATACCTAAAGAAAAAAAGTACCAGCCACTCCAATTAATTCTCGTGTACTGTGTCCGATAGTGTCCAAGATAGATATATATATATATATATATATATATCCTAAATAATATGGGAGTAATGAAGGGTATCATGTGATTCAAGGCTCACCAGCCGCCTAATTCTGTGTGCCATTAGTTGAATTAAAATTGGGATAAGGCCATCTCAGTGCTAAATTGCCTTTTTGAACACACTGACACTATGCGTCGAGATCGCATCGGTGTACTGGAATTAGCATTCAAAAATTCTTCTAAGTATAAACTGTATGACCATTTATGCGACATATTGACTTCGAATCGACTCACTGGAATTTGCTTTCAAAACTTTGGTTAAGTGTTGAACGTCCTATTGTTTGCCCATGCCTTTTGTAGTGTATTTCCAATGAATTTTTGGACTTTTTATCAGCAATATATCACATTATACACCTTATAAAGCCTCATACAATATCACACACCATAAATTAAATATCAAAACAACACAATATCCTCAATGATAAATCAAAACAAAAGCTAAGATAAGGCAAATTCACAACGATCTTCCACTTATTATTTTGACTCTTGACTTAATGAAATTAAAATTTGCACATTACAAACAAGTTGTTCCACTCATAATTACATATTTAAAACATTTGGAATAAATTAAACACATTAGAATCCAATGAGACCAACTAGACACACACCTAGCTCAAGCTAGTAAAACTAGTTTTCCGGGTTGAACTCTAAATAACTCAATTAAGCACAAACTTGTTTGAAAAATACTTTGGACATTGTTATCACATACTTGGACACTTAAATTCTTATTTATATCAATTTTATCACATTAAGCACATGAATTGCTCTCAAAACAAGGCGAAATAAGATAGAATAATAATACAAAAGTGTGTAAATCACCTCATATCAACGACCACAGAAACGATAAGGAGGACATAAAGAAATAGACTGACCTTTTCTTGCCTGAGATAGGGCACCCTGTACCTAAAAATTATCACCACTATGATGACGTTTGTCGCCCGGTAGGGAGCACTAGCAGTTGAGCAGGAACCAGAACTCCACCACTATTTTTCTGCCATTTGGCACCATCTCGAACACCCTGAGACTGAGCACCTCCCTGATTAGAAAACCTACTCCTCTTTCCCTGCCTATATCTAAACTCCGCCTATTTTCTCTTTTCATCCACTACTTGTTGTATATAAATAGTCTACCTAGATATATCCATATCCTTAACCAGTAAAGCAGTCTTGCTCTCCGAATCAAATCCAAATTCAATCCAGAAGCAAACTTCCTCATCCTATCCCACATGTCAACCACTAAATCATGAGCATATCTTGATAGTTGGGAAAACTTCAAGGCATATTCCTTGATAGACATTCTCCCCTGCTTGAGGTTCACAAACTCCTCCATTTTTTCTTTCCTAACTCCTGGGAAAGGAAATAATCCAGACAAGTACCAGAGAAGGCATCCCATAAGGATGCTCCTCCACATCTCTTCTATCCATTTTTAACTCTACATACCACTAATATGCAAACTTTTTAAGCTGATAAGCTGCAAAGTTTACCCCTCCACATCAGTAGCCTACATCACCTAAAATATCTTTTCTATTTTATCTAAGAAGCCCAGTCAAATCCTCTTCCACCTTTCCTTCAGAAAAATTGGGAGGACCTATCATCATAAATTGGCCAACCCTTGTGGCCTCAATAGACAAAGCACCAAACACATCATGCTCAGCCTGAGCAGCAATCAATTTTGCAATAACATGAATAGACTGACAAAATTCTACATTAGTCGCCTTGAAAAGGACTAGTAGAAACTGGTAGAACTCTAGAACTATCAAAAATAGGATAGTGAGATCAAAGATGAACCCCAGAAGTAGGATGCACCCCTTCAGAATTACCCCCAAATAGGATAGAAGAATTTCTTTGTATTCCATATCTACGAGGTATGATCTTAAAGACAAACAAACATGTATTAGAGAAGATTCCAAGACTGAGACTCGAAGCTTGAAAATAGAATACCAAAAAAGTGAAACATTCCTAAATGCCTTGTAGTCTCTCCCTTATAAGTGTGGTGCACTACACATCCCTAAAAGAGACTCTACTCAATACGGCTTTGTGGACTCCCAATTGATCATGAACCAAGGCGCTGATACCAACTTGACATGACCTGTCCTGGGGCCATGTCGTAATGGGCGTCCTAAGTCCATCCAGTATCAGAGACTACCCCTATTACCTAACCTAACCTCCAGTCTACTGCCCTGAGTTGGCTGAATTCTGAGCATGTAACAAAATAGTGTAACAGCTCACACAAAGACTCTGAGATAAGTTCACAACCGTGACCAACCCAACTGAATCTAACCATCCCATACCGATAATCCAACTATGCCAAACCATACCAAAATAAGGGCCATAAACCAATCCATAACCAAGGATATTCCAAAACATGTTATAATTAATCCCAAAATGAAATAGGATGGAGCAACCAACGATATCATCCAACGATATCGTCCAACGATGTCAACCTTTTAGCTTATTCCAATACCAAGGCTGACACTAATACAGATTCTGTCCATTCCAGCCCATAGTAGTACCACAAAGATTCTAACCAAAAAAGTAATGAAATACGATTAGGACATGCCCCCAACCATATCCAAAACTAATATAAAAAAATGTATAGAAATATCCAAAACATTAAATGGAGCCTTCTGAAAGAATGGAAGCTCACCACTTCAGTGTAAATATTATCCCCGAGTCAATCACTATATAGGAGGAGTAAAACGGTCGGTTCCTGCATAGCATGGGTATACAGCCACCAGTAAATGGGGTTAGCGAGTGACTGCTAGCATGATCTTAGGGTAAGGATAAACTAATGACATTTATAAAACCAAGTAAAACCATCCATATGCACGCAACCACATATATATATAACCATGCTGGGAAAAGGGATTCAATCTTCCACCTTACCAATTTTATAACCTTAAACTTCTTTGTTACATTAGTCAAGAAGATTCGAACCTCAAACCTACTCAACCAATTTAATTGATTTAATCAATTCATTAGGCATAGGGTTCTATTATATGCTTATATATTTAATCAGACATGGAACTCTAATCACACGCTCCCATATTCAATCGAGCATGGAACTCTAATCACATGCTCCCACATTCAATCGAGCATGGAACTCTGATCACATGTTCCTACATTTAATTGGACATATAACTCTAATCGCATGCTCCCACATTTAATCTGGCATGGAACTCTAATCACATGCTTCCATATTCAATCGGGCATGGAACTCGAATCACATGCTCCTACATTCAATTAGGCATGGAACTTTAATCACATGCCAATTCATCATGCGAGGTATTTTAATCTTAAGAGATCTCTTTAATCAAGGGACTCCAACCACAAGTCATTAGACGAGGGACTTTAACCACAAGTCCTTAGATGAGGGACTTTAACCACAGGTCATTAGATGAGGGACTTTAACTATGAGTCATCTTATTACTACCATTAGTCGACATTTGAACTCTTAACCCATCAGTTCATGCATTAATATCCATAAAACTCATTTTGAAATTTAAGGGCTTGAACCCATTTAGGTAATTCTAGCCACCAAGGCTACATATCAACACTAATGACAACCATATGGTCTTTGCCAACTCAGTTAGCCATTAATCATATAGATAGGCCCAAGGTCTTAGTTGACAACACGATGCAAGTTTTCTTATGTTTATTATGACCTATATAAACCAATCATTACATATTACTATTCTTACACACACCTTTCACTCAAACACAATTCTAGTTTATTTTTTAGGGTCCATGTCCCATTTAACTAACCAACTATCAAGAACATCCCCTTACTCCTTATATAGACAACAAGGCCTCTAGCAACCATTCACCAAGCATTCATATTCATTAACAACATCTTACCTTATTTATTTCCACTAGACCAATACCATAGATACATATTTGGCTTTCGCACAACCATTTAACCACTAATCACTTCAATAGGCTAAATGCCTTAGTTTAATTTATCATTCAATTCAATTTACGGTCATGAATACCCACACAACTATTAACATTTAATTAGAAAGATTATAGCATATTATCATCATATTTTAGTTCAACACACTATTCAAATTCAATTTCGTGACTAGGAACTTTAATCCTTTATTAGACATCTACCAACAAGGTCATCAATTATATAATACATGGCCCACAAAACCATTACAGTATCATTTATCAATTATCCATACTTATTGGGCCATTGCCTAAATTCAAAACATTACCAACATATGACTAGACAATTCTCTTAGATATTTTCACAAACACCTTATGTGAATACCTTTTAACAAGGCCATTTTCATGGTGGAAATAATCAATATTAGGGTTACTCAAGACCCTCATGTTAAACCACATACAACAAGCACCCATATATGCAATTCATCATCAATAATAGGTATAAACACAAGTCTAAGCAATAAACAACATGATTCATCATTAGGCAATAAAACCTTTTTCATTTGATTTCAAATCACCATGTACACTTACTAATCCAAGTGTAAAATACATGGGTTTAGAGTTATTTAAAAAGGGGAAGGGTTACATGCCTTAAACAAGATGATCCACCAAAAACTTGACTCCTCTTTGTCTTCTAAATGAGCACCTTTCAAACCCTATCCTCCAATCTTGGTTCAAGAAACTTTGAGAATGTTTGAGGGGAGTTTAGGATGTTAATCTACACAAAATGTGTTTAAGAAGGCCATATACACTTATATAGGGAAGGGACTTAGGGTTTAGGGTATTAGAAATGACCACAGAGCCCTTAGTTAAAGGCTAGAAAATGGACCCATCCAGGGGTACGACTTACTAATGGAACTGTACCATAGAGTACAAGTGGGAACCTGACTTATACCCTACGCTTATCCTAGATCACACACAATGTTAAAGGTACGACCATACATCCTTGAGTTGTATCCAAAGGGTACGAGTAAGCTCTAACTTATAATTTCCCCTCGTAATAAAAATAATCCACTCCAAGCTAAGACCTCACTCTATAAAACTCACCTAGGTATGACTCGTATACTTAGGGTACGATTAAGGATGGTTCACTCGTATAGGGGACAGAATACCACCCTCCTAGGCTACTCAAGGTATGAGAGGGGAGGGGACATTGTATATAACCTATATCCAAGGGGTACTAGTGGGTTGTCCAATCATATCTTGGACAACATGCTCAAAAACCCAAAGTTTTTACAAGGCAAAGATCATCGGTGTTTCATTCTCCCCCACTTAGGATCATTCATCCTCAAATGACTGGTAAGGCAAGCATAAACACAAGTTAACACATTAGCACCCATCAAAACAAGTTAGGACAAAGAACACAACAAAGATACAACAATATATATCATGATCATCATCAATCATCCATTTCATTTTATCGACTTTTGGGATCCAAACCAAATCTTTATCAAAAAACTAGATTAATGCAAGCCTTAGGGACTTGAGCCCATTGTCTACCAAAGATAATCACCCAATTAAGAAGATCAACATATACCTCGATCACGAATTTTTAGAATGGGAAATGAATGCGGATACTTGGACTCTATGTCCTCCTCCACTTCCCAAGTAGATTTCTTGGACTATTAGTCTCTCCATAGAACCTTCACCAAAGCCACTCCTACTATTTGCAACCAGCAAACTTACCGATCCAAGATCCTCACCGAGGTCTCATCACAAGACAAATAATCCAAATTGTATGGTAAGAGATGTCGTCCTTTCATTTGATGGTGTGAAGTTAGTAAGGTTAAGTTGCTTGACCTCAATTTAGTTTACCAAGCCTTAGAAAAAGGTCTTGGTGATTCATGAAAGGTCGAAAACCACTCAAAATTGCTAAAAGTCCTATGCATACATATGGCGTAGGAGTTTAGTATTTAGTGTTGGGAAGTGGGTATTCTTTTTATGAAGGGAGTGATGCAAGTCGATAAAAAGGGGAAGCTTAGTCCCTGTTATGTTGGTCCATATCCCGGTCTTGAGAGAAGTTGGCAATGTTCCCTATAAGTTGGAGTTGCCTCCTAGTTTGAACTCTATTTCCCTTAATTTTTCATGCCTCTATGTTGTGAAGATACGTAGGTGATCCCTTGTTGGTCGTTCCCTTAGAGAAAGTTTAAAAAGGAGTCTTAGAATCTCCCGCACTTAGGGACTTCTACATTTTCCATTTCAAAATATAACCATACTCTTCGAGCCACCATCTACTCAAAGAGGGTCATAGAGGATCTAAGGCACAAGAACTACTAATGTCACTCAAGGCAAGACCCTCAATAGAGAAATGACATTATAGGTATGAAGTGTCTCATAGCAACTACCTTGGTTATAATTGAGACCCATCTCGACACGACATACCAAAGGAGGAGTTTTTAGAGCTATGCATCACAAGACATACTACCGCATACCTTTTGGGGATCTACCATGATCCCTCCACTAGAGATAGATAATAGGACCAAGAAAAGCTACAACTTTCAACCAAAATTCATACTTGGAGAACTTGGCATAATGATCTTTCAAAGTTTGCAACACGGCACGCAGGTGATGTATATAATCCACCTCACTTTTAGAATAGACTAAGATATAGCAATGAAGACAATGACAAACATGTCCAAAAATGGATAGAAGACCCTATTCATCAAGTCCATGAATGCCACCGAGGCATTGGTAAACCCAAAGACATGATGAGAAACTCATAGTGACCATATCGGGTTCTAAAGGCAGTCTTAGGGATATCTGCATCCCTAATTTTAAAGCTGATGGCAACCCAACCAAAGATTAATTTTTAGAGAAACACTTCGCACCCAGAAGTTGATCAAAAAATCATCAACTTTAGGGAGAGGAAACTTATTTATTAATATCACTTAGTTCAACTACTAATAATCAATACACGTATGAAAGGAACCATCCTTCTTGCGCAAAAACAACACGGGAGCACCCCCTTGAAATAAACTTTTGGGCCATAAAATAAGAAAAAAATCTCTACCACACATCCCTTATAGACCCTTTTATTAACCACAGAGCCTCCTATTGGGGTAAAAACAGAAAAGGAACCTATGGACTCTCAACACCAAAACCAAGATGCATAGGCACATACGAGTTTTATTAGAAAGGGTAGACCATGGGTCATGCAAAAAATACTCATCAGGAGAGAAAATTTTCAACATATCCACATCAGCATTAGAAGATACCTCAAGAACTCGAGGGATAGTAAGAGCATTGAGACTGTCTCGACCAATGTCAGAGCTAAAAGCGGCACCCCTTCGTGCAAAAGCTAAAAAAGTAGCTACTGATATCTTTCTATCCAAGCGACCATCATTATAGGATACTCCCATTGTATGTGACCCAATTGACCATATTTAAAACACTAATTCCTTTTTCCTCACAACAAGCATAATATGATCGACCACAAAACCAATAAAGAGGTTAGGTGAATGTGGATTAGGCCCCACTATCTTGATGTTGGGTATTTTATGCCCTATGAGCATTACCAATTTGAAAATGCCCCCCTCCCAAGAGATTTGGATAAGGAGCACTAGTTGTGAAATGGAGGCTAAGACCCACCTAATACCTCATCTTGGACCACTTTCCACTAATTTAAAATAACAGAGAAAAGAAGCGACGAAACACAGCATTTTAAGGTGACTGAGAGAAATGTCACCCTCAGTAGTAGGGTTAGTGGGAACAGGTGGAAAACTACAAGGACAATCAGTTATCACGACCCTTGATCGGGTCTGAATCCCATAAGTTGGATGAGCTTTGTCCATATTTTCCCAGTTGGCACAGAAGAGCTTACTTAAATATCACATCTCTTAAGATACATGATCTAAAAGATGAGCAAGTAGAAGTCAGAGGAATCTAAGACCTTAGACTCTATATAGCTTGAGATTGAAACATAAGAAATGAAAACATTCCTAAATGTCTTATAGCCCCTTTCTTATAAGTGTAGCGCGCTATACACCCATAAAAGAGACTCTACTTGACACGGCTTTGTGGACTCCCAACTGACCATAAACCTTGGCTTTGATACCAACTTGACATGCACCAAAATTGGGGCATATCGTATGGGCACCTTAAGACCACATGAACTGGAGGTCACCCCAATAACCCAACCTAATCATCATCACAACAACTACAAGGTTGGGTCAATCCCAACCTTATAATAAGCTAGCAAAAATATAAGGCTAATAGGCAATACTTAGACAATATCTAGCAATACTTAGAAAACATCTAATATTTCATGAAGGTTGGCATTCTAGCCAATATACCTAAATCCACAGTCATCCACAAAACCTCTACCAAACTGAGTTAATAATATATTAGTACATGCCCCCGACAATAGCTAAGTACCAAACCTATACAAGTCTATGACATAGGATAAAGTGACTATGAAATGTAGGTCTTTCAGAGTATGGAAACTCACCAATTCAAGGTTAATACCCAACCGTTCAAACTCCCGACCACTGCATAGAAGAAGAAGAAGAAGAAGAACATGCTCTGTCCCCTATGTTGCTTGGGGACATAGCATTTAGAGATGGTTAGCAATTGGAGAGCTGGCATATAACTCAAGGATAAGGATAAAATATTGCACTTGTTATATCCAATCAAATAATAATCTGCAATCATTTTTACACAAGTATAGCCATATATAAAGATACATGTACATAAAGTTACACAATGCACCAAACCATGGAATGGGCTATAACATGCATTCTCAAATCATTCATTCATGAGACATGGAGTGAAGAACTTTCAATCTTCCACCTTACAGTTTTTATAACCTTGAACTTCTTCACTACATTAGTCAAGAGGATATGAACCTCAAACCTACTCAACCAATTTAACAAATTTAATCAATTCACTAGGCATGGATTCTATCACATGCTTACACATTTATTCGGGCATGGAACTTTAATCACATGCTCCCACATTCAATCGAACATGGAACTCTAATCGCATGCTCCCATATTCAATCAAGCATGGAACTCTTATCACATACTCTCGTATTTAATTGGGCATGGAAAACTCTAATCACATGATCCTGCATTTAATCGGGCATGGAACTCTAATCTCATGCCGATTCATAAGGCGAGGTATTTTAACCTCAAGAGATCTCTTTAAGTAAGGGAGTCCAACTATATGCCATTAGATGAAAGACTTTAACCATAAGACCTTAGATGAGGAACCTTAACCACAAGTTATTAGACGAGGTACTTTAACTATATGTCATCTTATTACCATCATTAGTCAACATTTAAACTCTTAACCCATCAGTAAATGTATTAACATCCATACAATTTATTTTGACATTTAAGGTCTTGAACCCATTTAGGTAATTCTAGCCACCAAGGTTACATATCAACACCATAGACAACCACATGGTCTTTGCCAACCCAATTAGCCATTAATCATATAGATAAACCAAGGCCTTAGTTCACAACATGATGCAAGTTCATTTATGGTCATTAAGACCTCTACAAACCAATCATTACTTATTACAATTCTTACACACAACTTTCATTCAAACACAATTCGAGTTCATGTTTTTGGGACTACGTCCCATTTAACCAATCAACTATCAAGGATATCACCTTACTCCTTGCATGGCCAACAAGGCCTCTAGCAACCATTTAACAAGCATTCACATTCATTAAAAACATCTTACCTTATTTATTTCCACTAGACTAATACCATTGATACATTTGGCCTTCATACAACCATTTAACCACTTATCATTTTAATGAGCAAAATGCCTTAGTTTAATTAATCATACAATTCAATTTACGGTCATTAATACCCACACAACTATTCATATTTCATTAACAAGCTTATAGTACATTCTCACCATATTTTAGTTCAACACACTATTCAAATTCAATTTTATGATTAGGAACTTTAATCCCTTATTATCCATCTACCAACAAGGTCATCAATTATACAATGCATGGATAACAATACCTTCATGATATCATTTATCAACCATTGATGCTTATTGGGCCATTGCCCAAATTTAAAACATCACCAATATGTGACTAGATAATTTTCTTAGACATTTTCATAATAACTTTGTGTGTATATCTTTTAAGAAGGCCATTTTCATGGCAGAAATCATCAAGATTAGGGTTACTCAAGACCTCATGTTAAAACACATAAAACAAGCACCCATATATGTAATTCATCATCAATAACAGGTATAAACACGTCTAATCAGGAAATAACACTATTGATCATTAGGCAACATAACCCTTTAGGTTTGATTTCAAATCACCATGTACACTTACTAATCCAAGTGTAAAATACATGAGTTTAGAGTTATTTAACAAGGGTAAGGTTTACATGGCTTAAACAATATAATCCACCAAGAACTTGACTTCTATTTATCTTTTAGATGAGCACCCTTCAAATCCTATCCTCCAATCTTGCTTCAAGAAACTTTGAGAGTGTTTGAGAGGGAGTTTAGGATGTTACATCCACACAAAATGTATTTAAAGATTCCATATACACTTATATAGTGAAGGTACTTAGGTTTTAAGGTGTAGGAAATGACCACAAGGCCTTAGTTAAAAGCTAGAAAATGGACCTGTCTAGGTGTATGACTCACGTAGGGAACCGTACCCTAGGGTACAAGTGGTACCCTGACTCGTACCTTGGATTATTCTAGGTCACACACACTATTAAGGGTACGACCATACACCCTTGTGTCATATCCGAAGGGTATGACTCACCCCTAACTCATATGCTTCCTCATAACAAAAATAGTCCATTCCAAGCTAAAACCTCGCTCCATACGACTCACATAGGTATGACTCATATATTTGGGGTACAATTAAGAAGGGTTCACTCGCATAGGGGATAGAATGATACCCTCCAAGGCTACTCAAGATACAAGAGGGGTGGAAAGAGTAGATACGACTCGTATTAAAGGGGCACGAGTGGCTTGTGCAATCGTATCTTGGACAACATGCTCAAAACCAAAAGTTTTTGCAAGGCCAAGATCTTAGGTGTTTCATTAACAGTGTATCTCATCATTTTCAAAATGTTAATCAATAATTTTACAATGGATGGTTGAACCCTAACTTACTAGCTATGCTATTTTCGAAAGAGGTTTGTAATTATGTCTAACCTTATGGTCAAAGAAGGGTCGATGAGTGGGACAAACCTTAGTGGATGCCTAACTCTTCAGGTATGATTACAGTCAAGTCTGCTTGGGATATATTAAGACAATTAGGAGAAGAATAAAGGCATTTCAAGCAATTGTGGATAAAAGATATGTCCTTCAAAGTTTTCTTTTTTCTTTGGAGATTGTGGAAAAAAATAATTCCTATTAGGAAGTTCTAGTGAGGATCAAGGGGTGTAATGAATTGATTTGTAAATGTTTTGATTTAAATAAGAATGAAACTCTTGAACATTTATTCATTAAATGTCCTGTTGCTAATAAAATTTTATGTAATTTTGTAGCTGCGGTTGGAATTTCTAGTTCTTTTTTGCAACTCAGGGATTTTGTAGTTAAATGGTGGAAAGCTGATAGAACCCTTAAGTTGCAGTTACTCATTAATGATGTTCCTTTATTAATTATTTGGCAGGTCTGAAAGAGGAGAAACACCATTAATCATAAGGTAAAATGTCTTATGTTGGTATGACGATAGAGATTAACAAAAATCTATTTTTAATGCTAAATATAACTATCCTTGGATGAAGAATCTACCTACAACTTGGAATGTTCTGGTTAAATTCTTTAAAGAGTACACTCGGACTCTTGGTTGTAGAATGGTAATATGTAATCCTCCTGTGGGATCCTTTAATTACAACACTGATGATCCATCTAAACAAAATCAAGGCCGAAACTCTAGGGTCTTTTGTATTAGGAATTAAGAAGGTAATTTGATTTATGTTGAATTAAGGAGACTATTTGATGGAAATAATCTAGTGGCAGAAGTAGTGGCTTTAAGACTTGGTTTGAAACACTGTGTATGACATAGTTTTCTTCCTGTTACTTTTAGAATAGACTCTCTATCTCTGAAGAAAATAGTAGATGGGATTGGGGAAATTCCTTGAAGTATAATGGAAGTCAAGGTAATTAGGATACTTATGGAGGATAAGCAAGTATGTTGGAGTATATACTCAGGAAAAGAAAAAAGGTGGCGGATTTTTTCAGTAACTATATTTTCTATTTTGAAAGAACACAAAGATTGACATTTTCAAACTTTTAGGAATTATCAAGAGAGGCAAGAGGCATCATTAACACAGATAAAGCAAAGGTGTCGAACCTTAGGATAAGAAGGCTACAAAATGGTGAATTCACTAATCAAGAACACATTCAAAGAAGGTAACATACAAATGTAGAGGATAATGGCAACTATAAAGCATCGTCACAGCAACCAATACATCATCAAAGCAAATGCAATAGAGACCAAACTTGGAAAGATATCTAGTACGATAAATTGCCTATGTTTCTTGAATTTCAAGCAGTGGTATCAACTTAGGATTAAGCTCAATCTGCTGGGATACAAGAAGGATGGGAAAATGTTGTACTAAAAACACAAAAATGGTCTGTTCAGGGAATGAATACAACATAATGGAATTAAAAAGTATGAGATAGATAGTTAAGAACAAATACTTATCTCGATGAGAGGATTGCCAAAATCAGCTGTTCAAGAAGCACGCTTCCAATAGATGTCTAAGGGCCAAATTTAAAAGACAAGGCGAAGGTCATAAATTAACACGATATTGATTAAAGGGTGACAAAAACTTCAAATTCAGCTACTGAACTCACTCGATCGGCCTTTCTAGAGACTAAGAAATCTTCATTAATTTTATTTTCATGGCATTCGAGAGATTTTAGAATGTCTTAGGTGTAAACGAATCAAGCTCAACAAATTTTAGTTAATAGATTTGAGTTCAATATTGAATATGGAGTTTTTGTTCTATCTATAGCTCGTTCAACAACAGAATATCAGTTACTACATCGATTGGAGATTCAATAAAGTTAAAGAGTCTCCCCTTTTCCCATTTCTTTTTTCTGCCCAGACATTTTGAGTCTTGGACTTCTAAATATCTTTGCTTTGTTTCCTTTTTGTATTTATATTGGGCTTGGGTTATTTTTGGCCACCAGAATATTTTGATTTTATAATAAAGGTATATATGGCCTATTTTGCTTAAAAAAAAGTTTTGTCTCGTCCCGGTACTACCGCAGTATGTAGTCATACATGACGAAATTGGGTTTTTATACAAGTTATTCCAATCCTACACCATCCGGTACCGATCCCCATCCTAGTAAAACAGTTTCAGTTCTATTCGAGATCGATTCATCTTGTCGAACTGTACCATTCCGATGTGTTGCCTAGTCTTACTTATAGGGAATGTTATAAGTATATTTTATATATTATGTTCATCCTTAATGACAAATAATAAACTTTCTCACCTCTTTCTATTTTTTCTACAATATTTTTTTTCTTTTTATTATTTTATGTCGAAGTGGATGAAAGTCCTACATTATTGCGAAATGGACTGATGGTTTGCTTATGTATACTTGGGTAATCCTCCTTTAAAGAGCTAGCTTTTGGGATTGATATAGACCCAAGTGTCATATCTTTATATGGTATCAAAGTCAAGTTTCCCCATTTAGGCTCTCGATCCACACACTTGAGCAATTCTGCACTCATGATCTAGCTATTGGGGTTGAGTTGGACATAACTAGTGCATCTTTACATTTTATAACATTCTTAATGTATTAAACTACTACGTTTAGAAGAAAACACTACTATTGAGGGTTGTTTAGTAGAGTGTATTAACAAAAATAATGCATGTACTAATACCTTATTTGGTACAACTTTTAGCCAATGTATAACGATGCTACACTCTACTGTGTATTGATATGTGTATTACTAATACCTCAAAATCAATGGTTGTAGTAATTCAGTGGATTCTAATACATGCATTTGAATGATTAAAGGACACAATTAATCAATAAAACCTTTTCTAACCTTTTCACTATATCTGTGGAGAGTATTTTTGTAAATAAATATTTTTTAAAGAAAAATATGCAATACATATTATTTTTAATACACCAAATCAAACACTACAAAAGAAAATTTTTAGAAAATTAATGCAAGTATAATCAATATTAGCACTACAATACACCTTATTTTTCACTATTCTGATGCAGCCTACCAAATGATCTTTTGAAGAAGAAGAAGAGGGGCTTTAAAGAGGTGGAAAAATAGAAACCCTGTTGAGTAAACTGATTAGTTATAGGACTAGCTTGCACTCTCGAAGTGGTTACAGAGGACTTGCAGTATAATTTACAATTTCATTCCATTCAGAAATTAGAATCGAGTCTACCAAAAGCTCGCTCAAGCAAAATCCCCTCCCCATGCTTTCCTTTAAAAGAAATTTTTTTCCTGGTGTTCGTGTTGACTGATAAATAATAGCCACACGCAATCTAAAGATTCAACAAAATTTGAATTATATTAAACAAAGAGTTTCCTTTTTGTGAATTTTGCGGTCCTTAAATCTACTCAGTAAAGTTATTACAACATATTTTTATGTGCTTATACTTAGTAAGACTCATGTTAGTTTTATTTACAAGTTTTTTCTTCACTTAGATATCTTATTTTAGAGTCTTTTTCTGCCTCTACACCTTTTTCTTCTCCAATTCTGAACTAGGTTGCTTTTTCTTGGCTTTTGTTTTTATTTGTTGGTTGTTTCTTGTCACACTGTTCATTCCTGTGTATGTTGTGAACTTATCTTTGTTTCACATTATTTATTTGTTGTTACTGTCTTTATTTTTGTATTTGTTGTTACTGTCTTTATTTTTGTAACATTTTTTCCAAATTGCTTGGATATGCCTTATTGTAAGCTGAAGGTCTATCGGGAAATTGCCTCTCTGTGTATATTTTTCGTACATTCTACTCTCCTCAGACCCTATTTGTGGGATTACATTGAGTGTATTTTTGTTATTACAGGTGACTATACGATTTTTAGAACATGGGTGCACCATTAAAAAAATGCATTTAGTGAGAATTGACACCTAGTCCTTTAGGTGAATAACTCAACACTAAGTCAAGGGTACCATTTTGCCTTAATATGTCATGGATGCCAACAGCTAATATTATAACAATTTTAGAAAATATATACATAAAATATCTAGTTTTAAGACAGACCACAGTTTCACGTTCTCTATATTTACATGTAAAATTCACCCCTAGTTGTTGTTGTTGGTTATGTATAAATATTAGAGCTTGACTTATAAGAACTTTGGCATTGTTGTTAAATGACCTATTTCATTCTTAGTCTACTGAATTGTGAAATCTTACGGGGAATTTGGCCATGAAAATTATGAGCATTTGAAAAAAGTAGTTTTTTTTAAGAAGTGAAAAATGATATTTGAAAATTGGAGTTTTGTTTGGCCATGAATACAGCTTGGAATTTTTTTTGAATTTTTGTGAGTAATTTGGAGTGATAAAAGTGAAAATAACATTTTGATGTTACTTAAATTCCTTAAATTCTAAAATCAAGTTGAATTTTATAATATTTTGGTATTTTATGGATAGTTCGGAGTTCGAATCTGGAAAAAGGTAAAGCAATTTCTCATCAAACGCCTTATTAATATTAGGTAATTATTGTTTGTTATATAAGGAGATCTCATAAAACATGGTGGTTTAGTAAAGAGGTTGTCTGAATAAAATTTGTACGCTCTTTCTTTCTTTCTATATCTCCTAATTTGATTGACTTAATTTTGATTTTATCTATTGCAAGATTATGGACAACTGTAAAGTAATGTAAAGAATTGTACTACATTATATCATATTAAAATTTTGATATGACCACTTATGAACTTAATTTCCTATTATCTTAAACTTGTCGATTACGAGTTCAACAAATACATAGTTGCAACTCACTATAAATATAAGAAACCAAGGATCCGTTTGGCAATTAAATTTTTTCACTTTTTTCCCTTACTAATTTTTCACTTTATTTGAGAATCAGTATTGGCCATGAAAATTCTAAATTTAGCTTGAAGTTGGATTTCAAATATGAAAAATACTAAGTTGCTTGAACTTAGAAATTTCGGTGGAAATCATCAAGATTGGGGTTAATCAAGACCCTCATGTTAAACCACATACAACAAGCACCCATATATGAAGTTCATCATCAATAACAGGTATAAACATAAGTCTAAGCAGGAAACAACATTATTCATCATTAGGCAACAAAACTCTTTCCATTTGATTTCAAATCACCATGTACACTTACTAATCCAAGTGTAAAATACATGGGTTATTTAACAAGGGTAAGGTTTACATGGCTTAAACAATATGATCCACCAAGAACTTGACTTCTCTTTATCTTTTGGATGAGCACCCTTCAAATCCTATCCCCCAATCTTGCTTCAAGAAACTTTGAGAGTGTTTGAGAGGGAGTTTAGGATGTTACATCCACATAAAATATGTTTAAGGTGTCCATATACACTTATATAGTGAAGGGACTTAAGGTTTAGGGTGTAGTAAATGACCACAAAGCCCTTAGTTAAAAGATGAAAAATGGACCTGTCAAGGGTACGACTCACTAAGGGAACCTTACCCTAGGGTACGAGTGGTACCCTGACTCATACCCTAGTATTCTTCTAGGTCACATACATTGTTAAGGGTACGACCATACACCCTTGAGTCATATCCATAGGGTGCGACTCACCCCAAAATCATATGTTTCCCTCGTAACAAAAACAGTCAACTTCAAGGTAAGACCTCACTCCATACGACTCACATAGGTTTGACTCATATAATCCAACATTTTTTATTGGTCTTAAAATACTTTTTTCTTTTGTTGCTGATGATTCCATGGTAGAACAGGGAGCTTTTAAAATTTCTTAGATATAAAAGAAAAAAATTTTAGGACAACTTGTTGGTAATTTTAGTGCTTTTTAGTTTGCACTTTGTTATGTCATGGTTTAGAGCAAGAATGACCTTAGATGTCTTTGAGAGGGAAAGCTAAAAAGTTGGTGAGAAAACAAAGTTTTCAAGAATTAAAATGTTCTACTATATAGAAGAGAGAGTAAAGAAATGACCAAGGGCAAAATAATCTTTTTATTCAATGATAAAAGATTCCAGAATGCTCCACAGTTTCACACACCGACTTTACATCTTCAAATTTTTGTTTTCACACAACAACTCTCCATCTTCAGATTTTTATTTTAATTCGCCTTCATCGCTTTCTTATTTCTTCATTTATTATACTGATGGTTGAAATTTCAAATTATTTTCTCTCTAAATTTTGCCATAAATTTCTTCACAATTTTAAATTTCATAAATATATGATTCCTGTTGTAGTTCTTAATCTATTTCTTTTTGCCATATTTCAATCATTCTTCACAATATTGATTTTTATCATCCCATCTAGGTCTTTCAATATAAGGTAGTTTTCTAGTAAATTTCTTCTAATTTTATTATTATTTTCGAATTTCATGCTCTAAATTTAGAGTTGATGTCTTTAATTATATCTTTTGTCCACTTTCTTTTCAATTATCTAAGTTTTTGCATGCGTTCCTCAAATATGTAGTTATATCAAAGATGAAGGAGAAAGAGTGAACTATATATAGATTTTTCCTAGTTGATTCAGAAGATAAAAGACCCAAAAATCTAAGTAGGGATATAAATTTTTCATCTCATTAGGGGCGAAGAAAGAACACCATCCTAATGTGATACAGCTATCCTTAAGTTGTCGTATCTGGCAGTGACTGAAGGATAAGAATAAGAGAAATGAGCCCACAAGTAAGTATAATCTTCTGATGCTCACAGTATTTTTGCTTATTCTTATATATGATGTTTCAACATTATTTTGGTGGTAGTGAAAGCCTTTGTGATTGTTGGTACTCTTAGAATTTGAAAATGACTATTGTACCAAACACTGTTGTCATTTTTTCTTAACAGTTTCTTTACGACACGAGTTGGTTAAAGCTTAAATTTTTGTTCTTAATCATATTAGATTAGATTAGATCGGTTATGTTGTTGTTGTAATTGTGTTAGACTAGAGAAAAAAATATGTCTTTTGTTGCTCAAGCAATTCAATTTACAAAATTTTGATAATTTTGTAGTATTACGGGCATATTTTGATAGTTGAATACCACAGAATAGTACAAAACCAATAACGAACATTATTTCCAAGTTAACTCTTTCTCTCACCTTCAAATTCTGTCATTAACAAATTTATAAGTCAAAATGAAGATAGATAAATATTGATGTTGACCACAGTTATATCTACAACTCTCTAATAATGTAATCTAGTAAATAATGTTAGCATAACTTTTGATTCATTTCTTAGAGCAAAATGTAATTGATCACTTATTAGTATTAGCAAACACAGAAGGATTCGATCTCAAATTGCTCCTTGTTTTGTAATTACCCCATGTGTAAGATTTGTTATATACTTCATATGCTTCAAGGAGAGTTAAACTATTTTCTTATTCGTTATAAATGGAGAGGACACATGACCTAATGTAATTGAGAGTAACATTCTCAATTCAAATTAATTAAAAAAAGAAAGAAAAATAGAGTAACCTACAAGTGTCTCAACTATGTAGACATAACACAGTGAAATAATCAATAGTTTTGCTTAAGCATGCGCTGCTAAAAAAGAAATTCTTTACAATTTCTCAAAATAATGAAAAGTTTCACTAGCAATACTTGCAGACCATTATCTCAGAGGTGAGGTAGAGAGATTATTTTTGAAAGATCCATGGCTCAAGACAAAATATTTTAGAGAAGGATATAATATAAGAACAAGACACAAAAGGTAGAAAGTAGAAACAAAAAATAAGCCTACCAACTATAATGTGTTTAGATTTTAGGAGAGTGAATATAAATTGAATTGAGTAGTGAAGTAAAATAATATGACGTGACTTTGGCCGATTGATAAAGTCTTTCCTTTAAATACATATTTTAACTACAATTAGATTACTTTTTGATGTTCTTTAATTAATTTATCCTTTTTTATTGAATTTTAGTAGGAAAGTTATGCTTCTCTCTTCTACTTTCTTAATGTAGTTGCTAAAGCAATTATATTGAAATCGAATTGCCAATGATTATTAATTGAAAATGAAATATTAGTTTTGCTACTGAAGTTGCAATGATGTTTTATCTTGAGTTTTGCTATTGTTATATACTTCATGCTGAAAGTTGTAATTTTAGATTGTACATTGATGTTTTTGGTACTAAGTTCATATTGTTAAGTATTCTTTGCTTTAGGTAAATGTTGTTTATGATTTGCTTAGTGTATTGTTGTTATTTTTTTTTTAATTTTAAGAATAATAAATGATGGGGAAATGGATTGTATCAATTAGATTTTAGTTGTTGGCTCAAGTCATCACACTTGGCCTACACGATGAATTTCTGTCGAATTCAATTTTGTATGTTGTTGCGTGTCAAGTATCCAATTTTTTAAAACGTAAATGCAGTGTGCTACTTTTAATTTATCTTAATGCATTAGAAATATTTTAAACATATAGATCCAAATGTCTTCTAACTTTTGTTATCATAGTAGATTGGCTAATGTTTGAAGTCAAATTACCAATCACTATAGTTTAATATTGTTCACAACTTTCTACCTATTAGGGATGTTTTTGATTTGCAGACTAGAAATAATTGAGGATTGATTTGTTTCTTTAATCTTTTTCAATAGACAGAACATCAAAAATATGGACCAGTCAAAGAGAACATCCTACATTGTAGTCAAGTTCATACCACAACATGCCTGGACAAACACTCATGCTACCTATCTTCTGTCCCAAACTAGTTATGGTTCTTTTAGTACACTCTCGCTTTTGTGGAATCGTCTTATGTACAGTTTCAATGCTTGTATCTTTCCCCGCAACCTGCCTCAACACGAAAACCTCAATATTTGGCCAATTCCATGGCAGGTGTGGCTGCAGCTACTGCTAGAGCTCAAGTTAATAAGCACATTTTTTTGTACTGATTGACTTTAGCTATAGGCTTGGAGTTTTTTTGTGATATGAGAATCAATCTTTCGAAAATTAATGCATCAGAAAAGGAGATGACTCGGTCAAGAAAATAGACAAAGTACTCAAATCAAAAATGAAATTAAGTATTTTAAGGTCAGTTCTTAACTCAATCTTTGCCCAATTCATGGTTGATGATCAATTTCACTCTTGTAAATTTACTCATTATTCAAGGGCAATATGATCATTATACAGGACTAAAAATCAGCAATTAGTTTCTCTCTCCGTCCTCTCACTTTTAGATTGAGACAAACCAGATGACTCAGGCAAAGAAATAGACAAAGTTCTCAAATCAAATTGAGTATTTTCGGGTCAGTTCTTAACTCAATCGTTTCCCAATTTCATGGATGATGATCAATTGTACTCTGTCACTTATCCACTCAAAGTAATTGTATTGCACCATAAGCAACTTTAACCTTTGAGGTATCCATTCTCCCTCTCTTACTTGCTTCAACGAAGACTTATCGGTATTTCTTCTATTAATGAAGAAGATGGTACCAAAAAATGTTACATTGAAGCAAGTTCCAATAACATGCTTTATTTAAAAAATAAAATGAAACACAAGGAATTTTACTGATGTTTTTCCTAATATTAGAGAAGTTTATACCTAAGCAAGAATCAAATTAGTAGAGAAATAAATTTTAATAGTTCCCCATTGATTAGCGAGTAAATTTCTTATATATTTTTAATGAAATATTTCTGAATTGTTGCGCTCCTTGGTTGGTTTAAAACTAAGGGTTTAATTTTCATCAACTTGTTTTTTGAGATGTTTGTGTTAACTTGGTAATATTTATTATTAGAATAAACTGAACCAATAACAAATTTATTGTTGGATATAGAAATTGATCCATGCAATGAACGATTCATATCTTCAATATGTGCATGTATGAAAACTATTATTTCAGTGTAGCTTATTCTAAAAGATAATTAAGAAGAAATGATGATGTATTCCATTTGGTGAACTGAACATAACTGGATATTGTGAACCATAAAAAGTTGAAACTCTCGTATATGTTTATTGTTGTTTGAGTAATTTTTTGTCTTTAATAGAGTTCATTATTACTTTCTTTTAATTGGATAAAGTTACATATCATCATTGTTTTCAGTTGATATCATTTTTTTTTTTTATGATTGGGCAATCTATTGAACATTCAGTTAACCAATCCACAGATTTAGGAATGTCATGCTTTTGTTTTTGTAAAGTGCAAGTGTACACCAGGTTATAAGAGTGGCTTACAGTTGATATATCAATATATCCTGAATCATATGAAAGGAGAACGACAGAGAAATGTTGAAGAACGACAGAGAAATGTTGACTTCAGTTTAACAAGATACACAATTGGAGTAGTTTAGACTTCAAATAATTAGGTTATGCTAAATATTAGTTACAATTGTAAATCAGTTAGACAACGAATATAGTTCAAACCAAATTAGCCAATTTTTTTAAATTTGTGGCTAGAAATAGGGAATAACAATTTAAACCACAACATTTAAATTGTTACATCCTTATAGATGGTGTATAAGGGAAGCATTTAAAGATCTTCATCTATTGTCAAGTTGATGGATGCATTACTTTGTATTGATCCTAAACTTAAGGCCTAGGGGAATAACTATCAGTGCTCTTGCAAGTGAGGTAGGTTTCTCCCTCCTTGTCTTTCTTTGTCTCTTTGTTTATGCCATCAATTTTAGTTTGATGCTTTATGATTTAGTCCCCGGGAGATGGTTAAATATTACCGAGGACTGATTATTTTCGATAAGTGTGCATTAGGTAATATCTCGAATGGATCTGCTTGCTTGCATAAACATAATATCATTTTATCTCAGGGTGTTTTAAACAATCATGAAGTTTAAAAAATGAAGTAACATTTTTTGACATTAGATATGTCTTAAACAAGCATGAAGTTTAAGAAACGAAGTAACATTTTTTAACATATAATCTATATATATTTAAATTATTAAAATTGCTTGTATAAATAATTAATTTCTTTCATCTGTCTCTGTCATAGTAAAACTCAGGTTTTATGTCAAGTGGGGTTTCAGTCAGTCATGTTAGTACGTGTAAACTAATAGGGATGCTATCATTAAATGGTTTTAGAAACAGAAAATATTAAATCCTTTTGGGACAGATTAAAAAGAAAAGAATGACATAAAATGAGATAGAGTAACTTCATAAGCTTTTATGTCGTAAAATTTGAAATAAGTAATTGATATTCTAGAAGAATTGTCTCTTTTTCTCCATTTTCTTTCACTGGCATATCACTTCTTCAAGGTGAATCTTCATTAATATTTGCATAATAAAGTTGCACAATCATTTTCCTAATTAAAAAAGTTGTACCCATACAGTTCTTCACTACAAAGTCATTGCCTTGTGAGTTGTGATCCTTCAAGTTTGCTAGAGAACCCTCTAAGCAAGGAATTGATGCAATATTGTGAAAGAAGACGCTCGAAGGACAGTGATTGTAATGTCTATTATATATTCAATGTTGATGTACTTCAATTGTAATACGGAATACCCATCTCCTGACACTTCTATAATGAACATTATTGGAGTTATCAAGGTTAGTTTAATTTGGATAAAAACTTGTCGAGAAAAAAATAGTTAAAAGTGTTTGTAATTTGACCATGGTGATCATATATTATCAAATGAATGATTTTCTTACACTTAAATTACACTGTTTTTGACATTTCATAAAGTATGTCTAAATTATGTTACTTTCTCCGTTTTATTTTATGTGTCGCCATTTGCTTTTGGTCCATTTTAAAAAGAATGTCATCTTTTCTTATTTAGTAACTATTTAATGGCATAGTTCTTATTTTATCCGTAGTGCATTTCACTTTATAAGAAAAGACAATTAAAATGTAAACTTTAAGAGGGGTAATTTTGTAATTTATAAAGTCATTATTTATTTCTTAAATTTCGTGTCCTGTTAAATGACGATACATAAAATAGAACGGAGAAAGTATTATTTAATACATAATGTCTTGTGCTTGTGAAAATCCAAACTTTCAGTTTCTCTTATTGAATTACATTTTTTGTTTGACACGCACAATTCTTAAGAAAAAAGAAGAGTTAATAAGAGGTGTAAATTGATTAATATGATCTTAATTAATTTTACTAGAGGAGCATGGCTCGTGTCAGCACGAGCCAAATGTTAAGATATTTTTATTATGTACAGTAAGTTAAATTGATATTAATTCGAATTATGAATTATAAAACATGAATACACAAAACATATTAACAACTTGGTAGTATTTGTCACGGAGTCAAGTCTTACAAGATAATTATGTATAACTTACTATAAACAATAAAATTTGATGCATTTAAAAGTTTATATCTTTAATCATATGATTGAGATTTGATACATTAAGTAGAAATTTTGAGATTAAAAATGATACATAAGACTTGAGAATAAGTGTTGAAAAAGATAAAGGGTTATCTAGTCATTACATATTACATCACATGTGAATTGCAATTAATAACCTGCATTATATTCCCTTACTAAGTCGCCATAAACAACATTTGCTTTCATTTTTTCCTTCTCTTTTATTTGTCACCTTGTTCTTTGAAGTTAAACTAAATTAATATTGTAAATTCAAATTTTAAGTGTTTTAAAAATTATATAGAAAAGAAAACTATAAGTACCATCTTTCATATTAATTTAAATTATTTGACTTTGAGAACACGATAAAATATACTTATGTATATATTTTATTAAACTTTGCTTTTGTATATGTTCCTTACATTGAAACGTGGAGTCTTTTGTCAGAGTGTACAAAAATAATGCCGATAGAATGTATTAATAATGTTTGCATTAATAATGCTTGTATTAGTAATATTGGTATTATTTATGCTAACATTATTTCTTATGCACTGTTTGATGCACTGTATTAGAACTTGTATTTTCAATTTTGATATATTTAAACAAAAGCTAAAAAAAAGGTTGGATTGCATAGACATCCTAAAAGACATCCGGGATCTAGCATGAGCTCAATATATGTTATTTTGTCTCAATTTATATGACACAAATTGAATTTAGATAATCAATCATACTTTTAATGTGTTTTTAAATATTTTAAGTTGTTAATATTGTTATCCATAATATTTTTTATGTAATTTTTAAATAACATATGTTACTTTCTCTATTCAAACTTTTGTGGCATTAATAGTCAATTGTATTTTTAAAATAATTTAAAATTTTAATTATTGTGATTTATAATATTTTTCTTCTATTTCAATTTAAGTGAAACTGATACAATTTCGAGAGTCAACCAAATATGTATATCATTTAAATTTTGTCAGTTGTTAATTATTGTGATTTATAGTATTTTTTAAGTAATTTTCAAAAAATATACGCTACTCTCCTTGTCCAGAGTTTAGTGTCACTGATAGTCAATTATATTTTCTAAATAATTTAAATTTTTAATTATTGTGTAAAACTTTTTCTACTCCAATTTAAGTGACATGATGCTTAGATGACTATAATAATTAATTAGAGGTGATATAGTAAAATCACGATTGAAGCAACGAAATAGACATGTCTTAAATGACTCACAACAACTAATTAGAAATGATATAGTAAAATTACTATAAAAGATACTTGTGAAAAGAAAAAAGTAAGTGAAATCTCACTTAAGACGTCAAGTTATTTTAAAACATCAAGAGTTAACTTATCATTTCATATCTATTTTATCTTTTTAATTAAATATTATTTATTTATTTATTTAATACTTAGATAGCTTATAATAATTAATTAGAGGTGATATTTAGTAAAATTATGATTAAAGCAGCTGATACAGACATATCATAAATGTCTATTTTATTATTTTATTAGATATTATTAATCTTTTAATATGTAAATAATTTATTATAATTACTTAGGAATGATATAGTAAAATTACGGAGCAAACATTTGTAGCCGACAGATAGACGGAGAGCTGCTTTAAATACTTAGATGACTTATAATAATTAATTAGGGATGATATTTAGTAAAATTATGATTAAAGCAGTCGAAGCAGACATGTTATAAATATCTATTTTACTTTTTATATTAAATATTATTAATTTTTTAATATATAAATAATTTATAATAATTCATTAAAAATGATGTAATAGAAAGTAAAATTATGATTGAAATAACTGAAGTAGACATGTCATAAATGTCTATTTTTTAAAATTAAATATTATTTTTTTAATATATAAATGACTTATAATAATTATTAGGAGCAATATAATAAAATCATGATTGAAGCAGTTGAAGAAGACAACATAAGCAAGCATATCAAAATTCTCTTCTATATATTAGAAAAAAAAAATTAGGTGAAATTGTAGTAACAAATAAGAAAGAAAGTAAATTATATATTTGACATGAAATTAAATAAAGAATAAAATTTATTTAATTGTATCAATAATTAATTTTTACAATAAATAATCATCTTACTAATCAATTTACTTAAATATAATATATTTGAATAATTTTATACATAAAAAAGGATAAATAAAAATAAAAATAAATGGAAGATAGAGGGCCCACATATGTGGAAATATATACAAGGCCACATGTGATGGCATTATTGTAAATTTCTTACATGGTATTGTTGATAATTAAAGATAAAAGAATGAGTTTTTATTAAAACTTTTAAGGAGGTTCAAAAAAAAGCACAAAAGATTATCAAATTGAGCTTAGAACTTATTTTAAAGACCTTAATACCCTCAATATTGAATTTAAAGACAAATAACTCACATGTTGAAACCACCTCCTCTAATATATAGAAATAATTAGATGAATCTTCTTCAATTAATATGGCATAGTTGGAAAAATATGATTAATTATCATTTATTATTAAGTATACCAAGTATTTTGAGATAAATTACTTTATCAAACCTGCCAAGTATATTTGAGACACGGAGGAAATATAAAAATTCTATTTGAAGGGAGTATACCACTTTATGTAATTATTTATCTTCTTTGTTTTAAAAGCTTAGCATTTCATTTAGTCAATTCACAAATAAATGTTTATTTTATTCAAATTATTGTTGTCCAATGTATCATATTATTATTGTTAGTTTCATGTTCTTAACTTGAATCTTTTGAGACAAATATAAGAATTATATATTGACTTCAATGTTAGGCCCGTGCAAAGCACGAGCATACTTATCTAGTAATTTTATTTTTTTTATATAGAAAGATGAGTTGAAGGATGACCAAGGGTAATATTATAATTTAACACTTATAAAGATTCTGTGTTTATAGCTCTAGAACACTCCATTGTCAAATAATACTATTATGATATTCTAGAGCCTTCCGTTCCCAAAACACATTAGGTATGCTATGCTTCATTTCTACTTTTTATCTTCATTTGTTCTTCTCCTTTGCTGTTCATTTGCCTTCATCTCCATTCTTTCATTTCTCAGTTTTGTCCTTCTCTAATTTTTTTTTTACATGTTTTATTTTTCTTAATACTTTCAAATTATTACCCTTCAGTTCATTTTCTCACATGTTTTTTGGATCTCTTTCGATTTTATAATTCAGGACTCAAATTGTTGATGAAGATAAAAAGTAAAAGTGAAGCATAGTCCTTTTGATTTGAACGAATTCATCCCAAAAGTAGTTAACCTCTTTTTGATAAATTCTTTTAATTAACACTCTTATATATTATAAAGTAAAAACCTTCTTACTATAAGATCCTATAATGATAATTTTAAGTAATTTTTTTAATAAAAGATGAGATTTATAAATTTTCAAATTACATATTACAATAAATAAATGAATTTGATAGTGTCAAATTTCTTTATACTAATAATATATCACATAAACACATTTAAATATGTATTTTTTGTACTTCATTTTTCTATGAGTTATCTTTTATAATTTTACGTTGTTTCATTATGAGAATCGACATAAGATATGCCTATATTAATAGAATTAGTTTCTGTCTTCAGACAATATATTATGTTATTTACTTTTATTTATAATATAACTATATAAGGTAAAGAAGATTATCCATTTTCTTATTGAAAAAATTTAAAATGTGTATAATTTATGTAGAATTAAATTCACATATTTATATCTTATTACCAGTTGATGTCATTTGATTAAAATGAATTGCATATAATCTAACTTTGAAACTTTATTGAATTACTGTAATTTCTACCACGTTAATCTTTGGTAATTGTTATCATTTTGTTTAAGATCACACATTTCATCATCATATATATGCAAATTCTCCTTGAAGCTTTTATGTTGTAGCATTAAGGGGTTATTTGGTATAGGCACAAGATAAATAATGTTATTTCATGAGATTAGTTATCTTATTACATATATGTATTTGATATAATATTAAAATGACCATACGCCCACATAAAATTTTAATTTTAGTTGTGGAAACTTAAAAAAATATAAGTTATAATGTAGATATATAAAAATAGAAAGAAATGTATTGTAAAGTTAAATAGTCATTTCACACTAATACTCAATAAAATTCTAGAAGCCTCACTCTTTGCTCTCTTTCACCATTTCTAGATATTTAAAGACTTTTGTTTAAGTTTATTAACATTACTAGTAAAATAGGTCATGCTTCGCACGATTTTAACTTCAAATTTATTAGAAATAGAATAGATGAAAATTTTTAGGTACATTCATATGCTAACTATTTTTTATATATAATTTATATCTTTTTCACATATATATTTTTTGTATTGATGTGACTTTGATGTTTGAAAAATCTTTATAATTAATCTCAATCGAGATATATTTTTTAAGGTGTAATAATAATTTAAGCTTTAAACTTTGTTCTCCGCACAAATTCTAATGTACTTATATGCTTTCAGTTCGATTCATAGAAGGTTACTAAATAAATGATAGAAATTTGTCTATCTTTTAACAAAAGATGATGATGATGAGACTAACATTTGGCTAATTTTCTTATATATATATATATATATATATATATATATATATATATATATATATATATATATATATATATATATATATATATAAGGGTTGTCATTTGCATTCAATGTGGAGAGAAATCGTTTGGATTGACTTGTGCGTGAATAACTAAAAACTATAATAATGCATCGATTAAAATTGCCCTAAATAAATTTCATTAAATCTTAGCTAATGAAACAGTTGCGATACTAATAAGGTGAGCACTCATATATTGTTTGTACTGTGAACTTCAAAAGACAATTTTTTTTTGATTTTATTCAAAATCATAATACATTATTATATTTTTTGCTTAATCACATATAAAAATATTCTACAAATTTTACAATCCTCAACTTTAATAATTAAATGATACAAAATAAAGACAGATATTAAACAATAAAAATAAAATAAGATAGATATTAAACTACAAAAATAAAGTAACATATTCAGTGTAATTTTACAAGTACATTCTGAAAAAAGTAAAATTGAATAATGATAATATAAGTTGAATATTTAGACTTCATGTTGAAGGCACTTATGAAAATTTTAAATCATTTTAACATTCTAAACTTTAAATTAAGAAGATTAACTTTAACAGAAAAAAATACAAAAGGAAAAATGTAACAAAACATTTTAAAGAACATATAAAAGAGTGAAAGGAAAAGTAAAGAAGTTGGAAAAAAATAATTTCAACACTAATTTCGCTCTTCTTGTTAGGTTTGTTATGCTATTTTGATAACTTCTTATTTTTTTTTTCTTTTTTATTATTATTTTTACTGTTTTACTCTTACTTGATTGATATTCGTTTTTTCCTAATTTTATGGAATAATATCTCCTTTCAATTCATAAAATCGATTTTTACTTATTCTTTTCTTATTTTGATATGAATTTTAAGAATAAATAGATTGATTTTTTCTTCAAATAATTCCTCTTACCTTTTGAAACTTTCATTACTCTTCCTATAAATTCCTCAATCAAAGTAAAAAAATTTCTCTCAATATACAACATCTCATCGGAGGAATTATATTGCAACATATTGTTCAAAAAAATTTTATCTTGAGAGAAATATTTGTCACATAATTTTTTTTTCATTTATTTTCAGCAATTGTCCAGTACCTGCATCGGAGCCTGATTAGTCCAAATTCGTGTTGGATGTGGCTCGTTCGATGACAGTGCTCACTATCAAATTATCCAGATCTTAAATTGAAATCTGTCTACTACACCACATCCTTTAATGATTACAATCTTTTTCATTACACACAAGATTTTTAGGATCATAAAATAGTATCTCTTTCTATTTTCTATTTTTTAACGAAATCACAAGAGGAGCAAAATACTCAATGCAGACACCTAATTTTGTCCCTCCCAAGTCCAATTTTATCCATTTTTAGCTCACCACCCTCACCCATGTAATTTTTCCTCCACAAAATGACAAAAAAATAACAACCCAACTAATTTTATCTTATCCTAACAACCTACCCAATCAAAGGCTTCCACCTCCCTACCCACTCATATTTTTTATCCCTTGGAGAAGAAAACAACAAAAAACATACAGAGCACACACACATATATACACGACACAACAATAATTTCAGGGGAGCTCTCAGATACACCATCACCAACAGAGAAAATATTTTTTGGCTTCCTTTCTTCTTCACCAAGACACCCTCACTCACCAAAAACCATACACCACATCACAAAAAATCACGAACGAAAAAGAGGACTATTTTTTGGCTTCTTATTCACGCACAACAACGATAAGATCAGACATGCGAAGAGAGGGTAGTGATTGAGAGAGAGAGAGAGTCACAGAGAGAGAGAAAGAGAGAACGCAGGGTTTCGGGAGTGGTTTACTGTTCCGGTGATAGACTCGTCGGAATCATCTTTAGTCAGCCATCTCTGATCGAAAATGCGTCGGAATCGTCTTCAGTTTTCTCCCTTTCGTAGTTCGCCGGAGCTTCGGGGTGACGGGGAGGTGAATTGTAAGTTGTTGAGGTCGCTGAAGCTCCGGCAACACGAATACAGTGATTCCGAGCCACCATCGTCAAATCCATCGTTAACGACAGATCAGCGACCAGTTCCGGCGGCCAACACTTCAAAAACAGCTCAAGCCGCCTAGAAATCCACCGAAATCACTGAACCAGCCGCACCGCCAATCCGATTTTCTCCAAAATTCGAATCTACTTCCTTTCTCGTTACTGTCGGTGCTCACCGGAGCTCCGGTGAGTCGCGAAACATCGAAAGAAAACTGGGGAGGGGGTCGTCTTGGGTATTTTGGGATTCGAGTTAGAGCTTCGTTCGTGGTTCATTGGTTCCGAGGCTCTCGTGTTGAAATCTGTTCAATTGGTCAAATAAAAGCCCCAATTTAAGGTCCATCTCTTTATCTCATTCTTATCCTTAATTAATTTTTATGATTGCGTGTGTTGATTGCCATCGTCTCAACTTTTCTCTTATTTTATGCGTGATGTGAATGATGAATGTCGAATGATATTGATTGGGAATCGTTGAAATATTATCATTGATTTGTTATGTTGGAATATTATTTGAGAATCAATTTGGGGTGGAATGGATAAATCGCTAAAAGGATGAATAATGATCAATTTTGATTTATTGTTGTTTGGTTTAATTTGGTTTAAGTATGAATATTGTTGAACACGGTAGTAGCATGATTAGGTCGTTAAGTCGATAGACAAATTCTAGGTTTTGGGGTAGGCAACTCATAAGATTCTAATCATCGAATGTGTAAATATTTGTGTTGAGTGATTTTTCCTATTTTTATCGCATTAAAAATATACTCATTTGGTCGGGGAATGCCCCGAGGTATTTGTATTGATTTATCCGGGCAATGCCTCAACGTCTCATGTACTCGAAGGATGTTCGTGATGAAGGCCCGAAGCATCGGGTAAAACATTGGAGCATAGTTTAGAATTAGTGTAGGTTTACTTTTCAGTACCTCTTTTTATTTTTGGTTGTAATAATTGGACTGAACATTATATTTGGGATTTGTTTTGTTTCGTGTGTTTGATTGATTATTTTATGTGTTTTGTGTGGTTTATACAATTGTAATGTCAACAATAGCCGATACACTCCACCAAGCGACCGTGGTCGAACCATGGGGATCGAGGGATGCCTAACACCTTCCCCTCGGTCAACAGAATTCCTTAGTCGGAATCTCTGTTCGCGGATAGTTTATAGAGTCAAAATCGTTTTGAAAAAGGATATCCAAGGGTGACTTGGCACACCCGATTTATGCCAAGTGGCGACTCTAAATAAAAAAATGTAAATAATACTTTTTCGAAATAAATTTTTTTTTTTTTACTTAAATAATAAAAACCCTTTCAAACTTAAAAATTTAATCTTTTTCAGTTAAGAAAGGGGTGTGACACTCAAATCATTTTTATTTTTTTTTGCAGCCACTAAGCTATGTTTAGTAGGGAGTATTACATATATATTGGTTTGCTGACAGTAAGAATAATAAAAAGCTCTCTCCGAAGCCTTCAAAAATGTTAAGCAGTCCAATGTATAACAGATAGTTGAATCCCACGTGCCATGAAGACAACCATGTGCTATCATTTGATGCAGCTGTTCGGTCTAGTATCTCAAGAATTGGATCACTTCAAGGAGATTCCTAAAGAAAACCAGTTTGATAAGAAAAGTCCTTCAAGAGAATTCAGAGAGATCGAGGAAGAACCTGATACCAGCAAACCTGGTCACACATTTGATTTTGGTATGGGCAACTCAATTTCAATTTCTCGGCATCAAATCCTTGATAATGGATCAGCCTCTGAGATATGCCCGAAGATAAAATAGATTGCTATAAGAAGAGAAACTGAAGGTGATTTCAGGTTATTGGAAAGGAAAGAATGAAACAGATATGCTGGTGGTAGATTTTTTTTTTAACGAAATCACAAGAGGAGCAAAATACTCTAATCATTTTTTTCTTTTTTTGACAGCCACTAAGTTATGTTTAGTAAGGAGTATTACATATATTTATATAAAATAAATAATTTAGTACAAAACATTTTAGACCAAACCTAACTCAACCTATAGCTAAGCCTCGCTACATCTCCATCGTCTTTGCGAGAATTTTGGTGTTTTTGGTGACACCATGGTTGTTTCTACACCATCATCTCAGTTTATATGCTAAAGATTTAATAGTTTTGAAAAATGAAAGATTTTTTGGTCTTTTAATTTTTCATTTAATTAAATGTGTATTAATTTTTACAAAAAGAAAATGGAAGATAAAGAAGGCAAAGAAAGAGTTTTGAAAAAAGAAATAAATTGCAACAATAATGAGGAAAGAGAAACTGTAAAAGTAATTAATTTTCTGGATTTTTTTAAAACATAAAATAGTGAAATAAACTCAAAAATTGAGAAAATAGATAAATAGAATTGTTGATCATAGAGAGCGCCACATCAGCGTGTCTATGTTTCAACTTTATAAATATATATTGATAAGTAGAATAATTTTTATGAATTTATTACAAAATCTAATGTTATCTTTTATGATATTATTTAAGTATTACATGTATTAAGTATATATGTATATTTAAGTTTTACTTGTCTTTTATTCTTAATTGTCTACGTGGATAAATGAGTTTTGTCATTAATTATTATTTCTAAATTGTAATTTAATTATAATCTGAATGGATGATATTTTAGGAATTTATTATAAAATATACCTCTATTTCTATTATTTATTTTTATTACTTGAATCAAAATATATCTATAAAACTATCACTTTATGATTTTTACTTGTATAAATAAATATTAAAATTTTATTATTATTAATTAAAAAAAATTAAAAAATTTTGTTCATTCATTTCATTATTAAACGTCAATAATGTATGCACTTAAGTTACTATTTCTCACTTTTCTTCTTTTCCTAATCAATAGTGTTTATTTTTTCCTGCAGAGATTTGTGATATAAATGTTTTAAAAAAATTCATGATTTGAAGAAGTGAAAAAGAAAAAAATTGGCTATGTAAGGGAAAATAGATATTTTAAAAAGTTAGGATAAAGAGAGAGAAAATGTCTATCATTCAAATTGAGAAAATGTTAATTTTTAAAGTAAATTTGAGAATGTAAATATTTTTTGAGCAACTTGCACGAATTTTGTAACTATAGAAGTTAATTATTTTCTCTCTTACAACTTTAGAATATTACATAAAATTTTATAAAAAGGTGGGTGAATATTAGAGAGCCGAATATATTGTGATTTCTGATACATGACCAACTGATGTTGAAAATTTGAATTAATCAAATCCTTTAATATAAAGCGAAAATCAAGTAATATATCTTTGTTTGATTAATTTCATTTTATTACTCTTTAAAATAAGCTCATTAATTTCATTAATATAAGACAGAAACATACATACACACACATATATATATATGTCTTGGTTATGTAATTTGATTAATTTTATTTTTTAAATTATTATTATTATTATTATTTAAATATTAAGTTCATTAGTCTGATTTATCTATTATCAATTTGATGTATCCAACAAAGTAAACACTTATATATATATATATATATATATATATATATATATATATATATATATATATATATATATATATATATATATATATATATCATGAACACATCCTAACCTCTTAGATACATAAAAATTGATGGACTTTAAAATCGGATGGATACAAATACATTCATATGTATCGTGAACACATACTAACCTATTTTTATTATATTTTATTATTTTATATTAAAAATGAGTTAAATGACGATCAAGGGTAAAAATGTCATTTCAGCAATTTTTTAATTTATATTTGTGACTATTCTCAAAGCTATTTTGTGAAATTATATATTGTGTATGTTGTTGTATCAATTAAAATTTAATATTATTTTAATAATTAATAATATTGTACAAGCAATAATTTATGTACAAAAAATAACGAAGAAAGAAGTACCGAAACCGTGTACTTAAAAAATCTTCCAAAGGAAATAAAGGAATTAGGAACACTGTTGAAAATTAATTAAATATACTATGTGATTTTTTACTTCCTTGAATAAAGTATATTTCACGTATAATTCAATTCAATCTAACAAATAAAATTATATTTTAAATCGTAACAAATTTATATCATTATGCGATATAGAAAAGCAAAAAATTTTAGATCCTTAGTGCTTTAGAATATTAAGAAATGAATGTTTTCATAATACCAACAATACTTAAAAGTATTTGTGACTTAGGTAACTTTATTTTATTTATACTAAAATTGTAATTGGTACCAGTAGAATATTATCAAAATGCATTATCATATTTTTATATTAAACTTTTTGGTATATACGGAATAAATCTAAAATTTGTAAACTAGTTACATTAGGCCCGTTTACGGACCTTAAAATTATCTAGTAGTAGTTCATTTGCAAGAATGTGACATTTTGATGATATTTGACTTTTTTGTTATCAAAGAGTGTATTTTGAAGGTTATTTTATTTAAAATAGTACAAATCTTATTAAATGAGATTTGACCTTTTTATTTTTTGATATTTTAATTTAAAAAATTTATCATGTTTTTGTAAAAATATATTTTTTGTGTCAATTTATGTGGCACAATTTTAATTTCGAGAGTTAATTAATTTAATTTTGATCATAAACTTTAATTTCAAAATTATATTAATTCGAAAGTCAATCGTTGAATTAGTCATTAATTGTTGCTTCTAATATATAATTACACTTCAAGTATTTCGATAGTTCAGAACTTACACTGACAAAAAGAATCAAACGATCTAACAAGATGTGATCCCTAATATGATATCTTGTTATCAATTAAGTCATCGAATATTGTTGATTGTTACTTCTAATATATAATTACATTTTAAGTATTACGATAATTCAGAACTGTTACTTCTAATATATAATTACATTTTAAGTATTACGATAGTTCAGAACTTACACTGAGAAGAAGAATCAAACTATCTAACAAGATGTGATCCCGAATATGATATCTTGTTATCTACTAAGTTAGTCAAATATTATCAAATGTTACTTCTTATATATAATTACACTTCAAGTATTGCGATAGTTCAAAACTTACACTCAAGAAGAATCAAACGATCTAACAAGATGTGATCCCTAATATGATATCTTGTTATCAATTAAGTTAGTCGAATATTGTCAATTGTTACTTCTAACATATAATTACATTTTAAGTATTACAATAATTCAGAACTATTACTTCTAATATATAATTACATTTGAGTATTACGATAGTTAAACCTTTCCTTATTTGAACCACATGATATTCGATTACTCTTAATTTGAATATGTTTTTGACCTTTAACTCTTTCTTTAAAAATAAGAAACTACTTTTCTTTTAAAATTAGTTCCAAGAAAATCGAATATGTTTATAGATTTTTATGACTTTTAAAAGATACATTATTTCATTAAAAATAATTTTATTTAAACACAATTTAATGTATTTATAGCTATAAAAAAAAATTAGATCAAATGCATCAAAAATAACATTTGAGTCAATGTAATAATATTTTTTGTTAGTTAATATAGAATTTATAATATACTTTCTTTGTTCCTTTTTAGTTGAAAGAAATGATTATTTAAGAGTGTAATTTGATTAATATATTTATTAATTCGCTAGTCTTTATTTATTTATATGCTTCTTAAATATAAAAGGACTAATACAAAGGTTCAAGTTTAAAAAGAATAATTAATGCTTTTTTTGTTTTCCGAAATTGACAAGTATTTTAAAACTAAAAAAGAATGAGAATATTAATATGTTCAATATATAATTACGCTCAGTGGCAGACCCAGAATTTAAGAATTGTGGGTGCTTAAAAAATTAAAAGGCTGAAAAAACAGTCTTATATTGACAAGGACGAGTTTTTTTCATGAAGAAAAGCTTCGCACCCAACTGCTTGTGTATCGATCGGAAAGAAGCAACTGTAAATGCGCCCATCTTTAATATTTCAAGAATCCCATGAAATTGCACCATATAATAAGCATATAATAGAGCACATCATAAACTTACAAGTTTAAATTGCGTTTCCCTACACCAACTCAAATTCTAAGAAAATTATAGTGATGAAGCCCCTGAGCATAAAATCCGGAAGTCCCTGAACCTTAACCAGTTACCAGTGAAGTTTTATGATGATGAAGGCATTTTTATAAATTAATAGCTTTTTAATAAAAATTATATAAGATATTTTATTTTTAATACATCAAATTAAATAATATAGAAAATATAATACCAATATAACTAATACAATTATAACTAATGCCACTTTATTAGATATTCTAATATATAAAAGAGGCTTGGAAGCAGGAAGCGATCGTCATGTCTGTTTCCTCTGTGATTTTATCATATCATCCCTAATTAATTATTATATGTCATTTAGGTATTAAAAAATTAATAATATTTAACAAAAATATAAATAGATATTTATGACATGTCTGCTTTAGCTGCTTCAACCGTAATTTTACTATTTCATCCCTAATTAATTACTATAAGTCATTTAAGTATTAAGCCGTGAATTTATTATATCACCCCTAATTAATTATTATATGTCATTTAAGTATTAAAAATTAATAATATTTAACAAAAAATAAAATACACATTTATGACATGTCTGCTTCAGTTGCTTCAACCGTAATTTTATTATTTCATTCCTAATCAATTACTATAAGTCATTTAAGTATTAAAAAAAATTAATAATATTTAATAAAAAAATAAAATAAACAAAAAAAATGATAAAAAAACTATTGAAGTTTTAAATTAATTTGACATCTTATATAATACTTGTCTAAATTTTTTTCACAACTATTTTTTATATTAATTTTGTTATACCACTTCTAATAAGTTATTTCCTAATTGATTATTATATGTTATTGACGTATTAAAAAATTAATAATATTTGATAAAAAAAGTAAAATAGACATTTATGCAATGTTTGCTTCAGTTATTTCAACCGTAATTTTACTATTTTATCCCTAATTAAATATTATGAGTTAATTAAATATTAAAAAAATATTTAATAAAAATAAAATAAACAAAAAAGGATAAATTAATTATTGATGTTTTAAATCAACTTGACATCTTATATGAAGTCCGTTTAAATTTTTTTGACAACTATTTTTTATAGTATTTTTATTGTATCAATTCTAATAAGTTATTATGAGTCATTTAAGACATGTCTACTTCAGAACTTCAATTATGATATTTGATTAACTCTTAAAATTATATCAGTGTCACTTAAATTGAAATAAAAGAAAAAAAATATAAATTTCAGTAATTAGAAACTTAAATTATTCTCAAAATATAATAGATTATCAATGCTACAAAACTTTAGATAAGGAGAGTATTATAAATTATAATGGCTAATAATTTAAAATAATAAATTATAATATCAAAAAAATATTATAAATTACAATAACTAACAACTTAAAATATCTAAAAAATATATTTAAAAAATAATTAATTATCAAAATTTTATTTATATCATATAAATTAAGAATAAAAAATAACATATAACACAGACCTTCGATATCTAGTTATCTTCTACACTCAACCAAACCACCCTTAAAAGGATTAAAGGTCAATTTAAATAAAAAACAATATTGAGCTCTGAGGAGTCGTCTTCTTCATCCTTGTTTCTCTGCTTCGTCTTCTCAGTTCTCTCCTCCATCTTCGTCCCCAACTACATGTTTTGCATATATTTTTTTTCCAATAGAATACAAATCACTATGCGCACAATTTACTAGTCCACCACGGCACCGATATTCTCGGCTTCAAAAACCTGTTACATCGTGAACAATACCTGCAACAGCCAACGCGAACAAGAAGATTTACCAAGAAAAAATCTTCAAACTAGACAAAAGGACTGGTATTAACTACTATGTAGCAGCAAAATTGAAGGTATTTTGTTTTCGAGCTATTCAAATCTTTACTTTGAGATAGCAAAATTTCAATTTTTCTCCTTATTGTTGGTCAACACACCCGATCTCGTTTCACCGGACCGACACAGATCCCACACCCTTACCCGTGTCAGTGTCGTGTCGACTCTGGTGCGGCACCGAAATTGCCGAGTGCGAGCAACTTAGTAGAAAAATAACTTATAACTCCAAATAAAATGCTCTCTTCTTGCAAAAGGTATAACCAAACACAACTCCATCTTCAAAATTTCCAAATAAAGTGAACGATAAAAAAATCCAATTTTTTTTTTGGTGAAACGCCTACTAAAAGATAAAAAAATAATCTATGTAAGCATCTTAGTCTTAATATCGGTGGAAATCAGCTCAGGTCAACAAGAGTGGGATGAATGTAGGCACTTTTAGAATCTTGTTGTAATTCCTTACCATGTTTCTTGAGCTAGCGAAGGTTGCCTCCTACTCTCTGCATGATATGTTAAATATTGATACTTCTGCATTTAGTGACGAAAAGAATGTTAATGGTTTTATGCTTAACTATACCAGGCTTTGAATGTTTGGGAACTTCTTAGTAACTTGAAGCTTTTAGGGGGGACTAAGAGTTGGCTCTTGGTCCCCTGCAATTATGTTGAATATCAAGTGAAGACTCATAATATGGAGATAATGCATGCCAAGCTTTATAGCCCCTTTCTTGGGCTTCCACTTCAATGCAACCTGAACAGAAGGAAAAGGGGAAATTATACTAGTGGAGTAAGATCATCAAGAAGAGATGTTTGCAAGTGTAAATTTTCAAAAAAAGGTGACTGGATAACTGAAGGAGTCAAATTTACACATTTTTGTGGAAGAAATGTAGAGCTGTTATGGAAGAGTTTTGCACTGAGAAGTGGCACATTAATATGCTCTGTGAGAGAGCCACTAGCTCGAAGTAAGGGCTTGGTGAAATCACTAGTTCCAGTTTGGGAAGAAGGGTTATTCTTTTTTCGATGTTCAGTCTTTTGTGCTGTAGTATCTGGGGTGTGTTTACTTCTATGGTATGGCCAGTTGAAAGCAAAGAGTTATATTGAAGCAAAGCTTTTGCCTTCTGTGTGTGCAGTATTGAGTGATTATGTTCAGCGGGAACTTGATTTTGGTAGGGTTCGAAGAATATCACCTTTAAGTATCACATTAGAGTCATGCTCTATTGGTCCTCATTGTGAAGAGTTCTCCTGTGCGGAATTACCAACTGTTAAGCTGCGAATTCTTCCTTTTTCAAGTCTGAGTAGGGGAAAGCTTGTGATTGATGCGGTCTTGTCAAACCCAAGTATTCTGGTAGTACAAAAGCAAAACTATACATGGCTTGGACTTCCCTTTTATGAGGGCAGTCCGCTGAGCCGCTTGTCAGATGAAGATGGCATTGATTTGCGGACAAAATTAAGGAGGATTGCCAAAGAGGAAGCAGCTACTCGCTGGGCCAGGGAGAGAGATGTTGCAGCAAGGGAAGCAGCAGAGAGGGGTTATGTTCTTCCTGAAGGAAATTCTTTTCTATTAGATGATGACTTCTCAAAGAATGCTGCAAGTTCTCTTGCGAGGATAATTACTTCAGAGTCGTTCTTTTGTATGGATGAGAAACTGCACTGGAGAGATCAGCATCACATGGATTTAGGAGGGGAGTATGATTTGAAGCACGCGGATTTAGAGAAAACATTTGGTGCAAGAGTTTCTTCTTCTGGGACTAAGTTTTGGTCTAAAATCATACCAGCTGCGTTAAGACAGAGATTCAAGAAGGCTAATGGTAGAGATTTATCTGCAGCTGGTATTGCAGCTAGAAGAAGAATTCTTGAGCGTAGTGCATCAGCAGCCGGTTTGTATTTCAAGAGAAATGCAAATCTTGGTGCCTGTTGCCTGCCATCTGAGGTTTATGATATTGCAAATCCTGCTATTTTTCCGGTCAAAAGCGAGGGCGATCCCTTACCCTCTGTATCTTCACCAACAATATCTAAAGAAGTTGTAAACTCTGTAAATAATTCTGATGGGAACTTATTTACCAGCAATGCAAAATCTAAGGTGTCTGATAGTGGTTCTTCAAGTGAAGGAATGTCAGACCCAATTGAAAGATGCCAGCTTGATCTTATGAAAATATTGGGAACATATCCTTTGCCTGTAGATAAATGTGATGATGATTGCAGTAATACTTTAGCCATTCTACGCGATCCATTTCTTTTTACTTTGGTTAGACTTTGTAAAGCTTTAAGTCTCAGTGAAAAAATATCCCCCACCAATGTCATGGGAGTTAGAACAGCTGATTGGCCTGGAGTAAGTAGTGAAGAAATTGCAGCTGATATCGTGAGTACAGGTGCCAATAGCAGAGATGATTCACATAGATTCGAGCAGCAGGTGCAACAGTCTCGTTGGGGGGTTTCAGCTATTAGACAAGACCAAACCTCTTGTGGTTCTGGATTTACAGTGCTTGAGCCATTACCTCTGCATCATCCATCAAAAACTTTACAGTCCTGGAGCCCGAAGTTAGCTTTGTGTTCTTTTGTGAAGAATCTACGACAGCTCGGGGCTGATTCAATTGTAAAGCCAATGAAAAGGTTGAAGCTTCAGATGAGTCCAACAGTGGAGGATATCGTTGCTGAACTTGTTGATGGTGATGAAGGAAAACATGTCTCCAGTATTGAAAAGATGGTTCCGGTAATTCTGGATTCTGTACATTACAGTGGAGGCTCATTGATGCTGCTTGCATATGGTGATACAGAGCCAAGGTAAACCTTAGACCAGCTAAAAATTTTCGAACCTGTCCAAAAACAATTTTCTTGAAAACTCCTTTTAATTTAAGTATTTGTCCTTTTAATAATTTCCCTCTTATTCTCTCTCTCTCTCTCTCACACACACACACAAAGAGAGAGAGAGAGAGAGAGAGAGAGAGAGAGAAGGCACACACGTACACATACTAACAAATCATGCTCCACCAATTATAGTTGGTTGACACAACATTTTTTTTGGTTAATGGGATAAATAGTGTTTTGTTACTTTTTTTTTTTCCTAGTAGCTAGCTTAACGATAAAAGCCAAATGGCCTTGTTGAAATGCAGTGGTGATGGGAGATGCATTTATGATGTGTGCATGCTCTGCTACTAGAGTTATCTTAATACCAGTCTTTTTCCTCGTTCTTAAGTTTATTTCATGCTGATCTATGCATTCAATATTATCTTTGTCTGTCTATACAGAGAGATGGAAAATGTCACTGGGCATGTGAAGTTTCAAAACCACTATGGACGCGTGCATGTACAACTAGATGGTAATGGTAAGATGTGGCGATCGGACATCAGATCTGACAATGGTGGCTGGTTATCAGCAGATGTTTATGTTGATATAACTGAGCAGAAATGGCATGCGAATCTGAAGATTGTGAACCTCTTTGTTCCGGTAAGGTGCATTGTCATGTTACTTGATTTGTGAAATTTGCCAAAAGAGTTCTATACCACACCGAGACTGCAAAAAGACTTGCCACTTCTTACTGATTTATGTGTCATGTATTGTTCTATATCTTGGATGCAGCTTTTTGAGAGGATTTTGGAAATTCCAATCATATGGTCCAAAGGAAGAGCTACTGGCGAGGTGCTGCCCCAACTCTGGACGTGTTTCTGTAGATTTTTTCAGTTCTTTAACACTTCATGTTTTCTCAATTGTTGGATGAGTTGACATGTTAGGCTAGTGGTATGCATCACTCTATCATAGGAAGAATGAATTGTGTTTACTGTTTAAAGTATCTGTAGATTAACATAGATGTAAAACATTTATTTTGATGCTTCTCCCAATCTCTTCTCTCAAGTGTTATAATAAATGTTATAAGATGGACCCAGTAATGAATGATCTCAATAGTGCATGCCAGTCACGTGGAGATTAATTAACACTATCGCTAAGCGTTGGACCATGGATTAGGAGTGGTACTTTTCTTTGCTAAACTAAAGCTGGATGGATATTTCATGTATCAAATAAAACTCAAGCTGGCCATATACTTCACATATCCCAAAAAACTAAAGCTGGACGCATACTGTTGTCCTGAAATTCCTCGTGTTGTCATTTATAATGCTAAGTTTGACTCTGTATTTTGGGGTTATTCTTGTTGATTTCTTCCACCAGATCCAAATATTTGCTAGTGCACGTATTTGTAATTTCTGTATATTTCCTTTTGCATGTTAACCTTGGATATGGCTGCCATTATCCTCTGCAGAAGATCATATGTTCTAATTTTATGTCTGACAACTACTTAGCATTGACTTTGCCAACATATGTTGAAAGGTGCACATGTGCATGGAAAAGGGGGAAAGTTTTCCAAATCTTCATGGGCAGCTTGATGTAACAGGGTTGGCATTTCAAATATATGATGCTCCTTCTGGATTTTGGGTAAGCTGTCTTTTGGCATTGGAGTCACTGAACCAAACAATTTTTTATGATCTCTCTCACAGTTCATATTCTTATCCGTCTGTTATTTGTGCTGAGTTGTCTGCTATTTCACTTACGAGTACCCTAAGTAATTTTAGGTATTTGCTTCTCTTAACTTTTGGATTGTGTAGATCTTTTTGTTCTTGAGTAGCTTTATAGAAGTATCAATTTTTCATAGCGCTACATGCTCTGATTCAAACACATGTTTGGTGAGGTGTGTTGATGATCCGTTTAAATAACTTTTTTGATTCCCTTGTGCATTTTCATCTATTTCCTTCTCTTGTGTAGGACATGTCTGCCAGTTTATGTTTTCGTGCTCAACGTATATTCTTGCACAATACTAGTGGTTGGTTTGGTGATGTTCCTTTAGAAGCTTCTGGGGATTTTGGCATCAATCCAGAGGAAGGAGAATTCCATCTTATGTGTCAGGTATACTATCTGGGCTTCTTTAGGAAGTAGCTATTACGAACCATGTCTAGTTTAGTTTTTAACAGTATTGAGGTTTTTAAGTAGATAAATCCAAGTGGTGTTTGAATTATCTTCTGTCGCAAGTTTAAATGTTAGATTTATTTATATGAGATACTATGAGAATCTTTGACATCTATCCCTTTAAGCAGGGGAAGAAATGTGGTCTTTTTTTTCTTGCCTCAAATTGAACCATTTAAAGTCCAGGTGGGCTTAATAATTATGGCTGGACCCATGTTGAGCAATGGGTTCAGCTGAATCGTTGTTTTAAAAGGAAAAAAAAGAAGAAAATTGTGGGACTGTTCAATTTGATTATTCCTTCTAATTATTCAGGTTTAATTAGTATTAAGACATGTAGGAAAGGATGTATAGTTGCAGGCATGGAATCTCCCTACTTATCCTAATTGACACAAATAATATTCTCCTTAATGATATAGGTACCATGATAGATTTTTTGGGCTCTTTGCTCTAAGAGCAGTGATGATCTACTCCCTCTGTATGTAAGATATTCTTTTCCAAGCAGTCATGTGATGTTCATAAATGTTGTTCGTCTTAGCTTTAGAAGTTTTACCAATAAGTGTTTGAACAGTTGTGATGGGAATATGAAAGGTGGTAATGGCTTGTTCAGTGGTCGTTCTCTTCTCTTCTTCAACTTTCATATAGTTCTGATTTTGTATGGTCATTTTTTTCAGGTTCCATCTGTTGAAGTGAATGCCTTAATGAAAACATTCAAGATGAAGCCCCTATTGTTTCCGGTTTGTTCTTATTCACCTTTCCATGGTTACGTATTTGCATCTATCTTGAGCCCTTGAAGCCTAGATTTGTTTTGGCTACAATTCTTCCTGTAAAATTACATTTCTCTGGGCTACACGGCTAGTAACCCTGATATTTTAGGTTGCCCAGGTATTTAATTAATGAGCCCCTTCCTGTTCCAAACTTCATTGTTTGAACTAGAGAATACTTTTCTCTACTGTCTTGGATACCACAAAAAGAAAGAAAGGATAGTCTGACTACTCATTATATCCTTTGCAAAATAAGGAGCAACATGTAGCTCCACATTTATATATATTTTAGTTTACATAAACTGCATTTCCAATGTTCAAATAAGGTAGGGCTTTGGGGTCGTAAAATGTCAAGTGCTTCGACAAAGATGTTCTGTCTTGTAGATTTGGCGCACTTGGGTTGGAACCTATTTTCAGGGATGTGCTTTCAGTGTTGCAGGCTGAGCTAAAAAATGTACCAAGAGAGTGGCTTAATACTTAATGTGCCATGTCAGAATGAAGCTATTAATAGACCATTCTTTATCAGAATGTTTCTCCTAATCCAAGGATTTTTAACAGGGTATGAAAAATTGTATTGAGAGAAAAATCCTTTATGTTACTGGCGGGTTTTATAGTCTGCACTCTTTTAGACAGGTCCACCACTTCAACATGTTATATTTAATGAAATGTTACTCGTTTATCAAAAAACTATTTTGACTGAAGCTCTGCTCTACTGATGAAGAGCAAGAGTAAGAATGCTTCAATTGATAAAACGGAATTGGTTTCCTTTTGGCTTGCCGAAACACACTGTTGTATCCTTGATCAGTAACAACAGAGAGTTAATGGGAAAGTGTTCTTCAGCTTCATTATTTGCCACATCGGTTAGGAGTTTCAGCATTAGCATCATAAATATGTGACTTTGTGTCCACATTTCTGTTGCCAAATAATGTGCTTCATTATTCTATTAAGAGGACTATAAACATTCTTTCAGATCTTTTCGTACTTAAACAAAGCGGTCAACCATTTGTGATCAAATTATGAACTGTGTTATTGTTCTCTACACTGACTGAGGACTCAGGATAGGAGGCAGGGTATGGAGGAAAAACATTAGGATAGAGGGCTAAGGTGTGTGGTTGAGTCGTAGGCAGTAGGTAGGAGGGCTTTGGTGTCCTTGTTTGGCAGTGTTCAATTTTTTGGTGGATGTCATACCTATGTTATTTTATCATGTTCCATGCATTTTTTTTTCTATATAGACTGTCCTTTGTCTTGAGCCGGGGGTCTATCGGAAACAACCTCTCTACTTCTTTAGAGGTAGTGGTATGGACTGCGTACGCTCTACCTTCCCCAGACCCCACGATGTGGGAATATACTGGGTTTGTTGTTGTTGTTGTTGTTATTATTCACTACACTTGTTGCTTCATTTGCTCTGTGTATCTTGCCATTGCTGCCGTTATTTGCCTTTCAATCCTGCATTGATTACACTTCTTTTGAGCAGAGGGTCTTTTGGAAACAATCTCTCTACCCCACAAAGGTAGGGGTAAAGTCTAGTGCAACCTACCCTCCCTAGACCCGAGTTATGGGATTGCACTGTGTATATGTTGTTTATTATCGTTCTCTGTGATTTGTTGTTTCATTTAAGACGGTACAATGATCAGGCTACTCTTTGGCCTTTCCTCCTTATTGATCTCAAAATCTGCTGATGATTTATTTCAGTTGGCTGGATCTGTAACAGCTGTATTCAACTGTCAAGGCCCCTTGGATATCCCAATATTTGTGGGGAGTGCATTGGTGTCGAGGAAGATAGCCAATTTGGCCAATGAGTTTCCTAAATCTGCTGCATATGAAGCTGTTCTTAATAACAAGGAGGCTGGTGCAGTGGCAGCAATTGATCGTGTTCCATTCTCCTACATCTCAGCCAACTTTACTTTCAACACGGATAACTGTGTAAGCAAAATCAGCTATAAATATTTCCTGTTTTTGAAATGTTTCTGCACTATGGAATTCATCATGTCTGCGGCAGGTGGCTGACTTGTATGGCATTAGAGCTAGCCTTATTGATGGTGGTGAAATTCGTGGTGCCGGAAATGCATGGATATGCCCTGAGGTACATGTATACATCTGAGATTATTTTTTGTCTTGAAGATCAAGTAATATGATTGTGTACTGGACCAAATGTTCCAAGAAGTTTCTCAAGTCGCTAGAAAAGAGATGCACCACAATGAGTGCCTAAAGGAGACCTCCAGAATATTTCAATTTTAAGGCTGCAAATATTATACCCAAAAAACTAGCCTGAACTTGCCCTGGTAACTTTGAACGAGCTTTAATCAAGAAAAAATGAAACTCACCTTTTCTCGACGATTCCACATCGTAAGATTACTTCTGCCCGCGCCCCCACAACACTACAACATGAGGTAAGCTCAATGAACAAAAAAGTAAGAATTAGTACAGCAATCAGACAACCGATACAGATTTTCGCCATAAATTGTTATCTGGAGTCTAAAGTAGCTAAATCGAGAATTGAAGGTTATTACCTGGCTACACCCCCCCGGAACACTACCACTAACACACTATGCAGTCAAGACGCCACTGCCACAAAACCCCCGAAGCTACACCACGAAATTGACGGGGCAAACTATATCAAAATGATGGGCTCGCGATGTAGAGCAGCTTCCAACCTAAGAACTCTAGCATCCATGGAGTATTTTGGAGCTCAAAGAGTTTTGGATGAAGTAACTGGAATAGAAATGAAGGAGAAGATGCTTTTATAAGATCCACCAACCTAGGGGCCCGGCCCACGTGTCTGCTTGCTTGCGCAGTCTTGGGAAAACGCAAATATCTCTCTATTCCGTTCTGAAGTCGTATTGGCGAATGGCTTAATGCGTTGGAAACTAGACTCGTAGACCTTATAGATAGTGGACCCTCACTTTTTATAGATTGGGGAAAAGCTCTGAGACATGCGACCCAAATTTGAGAGAAATTATGAAAGTAATTTGCGATAACTTTTGTGACTTTTGCTTCACAACTTACTTGACTTCAAAACTTTAACATACGACCATTGCGTGATTCGAATACCTCATAACACATCCTTCTTAGTATATTAATAACTCTTAGTCTTACCTCAAAAGTATAGGTCAATTTAGATGTTGAGTTTTTTACTAAACAAAAGGACTACTCTTCAAGGATCGAGGTCATAGGATATACAAATGTTGATTGGGCAGGATCACCTCTGCTAGACATTTTACATGTGGATATTGTGTTTTAGTAGTAGCTAATTTGGTGTCTGAAAACAATAAGAAACCGAATGTGGTAGCTCGATCTAATGCAGAAGCAGAATATCAGACAATATTTGTAGCTACATGTGAATTAGTTTGGATCAAAGAGTTGTTCAGAGAAATAAAATTTAGAAAAGTAAGAAGGAACTTGTGTGATAATCCAATGGTCCTTCATATTGCATCAAATTCGGTATTTCATCAGATGACTAAACACATTGAGATTGATTGTCACTTTATTAGAGAAAAGATACTCTAAGGGGAAACTGTTACAAATTTGTGAAGTGAAGTGGTCAACTAGCAAATATTTTCACCAAGTCCCTCACAAGTCCTCTTATTAGTTGCATCTGTAACAAGCTTGATATTAATGAATTATATGCATCAGTTTTAGGGGACATTAGAATAGGGATAGGAGCTAGAACACGAACAGGATTGTACATAGTATTCCTACCTGGATAAGGATTGTAATATAGTGTCTATAAAAAAGTCAATGTAATAATTTATCCTCGTAATATTTGTTGTGCTTTCTCACATTTCATGATAAAGAAATGTATCTTGCGCCTAACTCAACTCCAAAAACTAACTCATGACGGAAACTAAGTTCCCATTATGCCACCAATGTAGGACTCCAATGCCCCTAGCACGCCCAAGATTGGACATCTTGAGCATAGACAATATAAATAGGGGGATCAACATCGGGAACAATGAATTGGGATTGGTGTGGCTCTGATACCATGATAAAGAACTGAACCTTCGGCCTAACTCATCCCCAAAAGCTAGCCATGACGGGAGGATAGCCAAAGACCATAAGAAGACCAAGTTGCCATTATCCCACCGATGTGGAACTCCAACAAGTTAGGTAAAATCAATATATCCTCTTAATAAGTGGATTATCCAGGAAAGACAAGAATCAATCTTCGTTTATCTATTTGCTGAGAGTATGTGAATATGTGCATGTATGAATCTGTCTTTCTTGGATGATGATTAAGTAGCCAAGATATGTTGATAAATAATAATTAGTTAAGTTGAGGGAATGCTATTGAAAAAATTGTAGTATATTGTCAACTCTTTCGGAGTCTATATTTATTGATCAAATCTCCTCAATATCCTCAATTGAATTGAACTAGTTACATATTGTGTTATTTATCATCAAGTTGTATTTGAGAAGATAAAGTTGTATTTGAGAAGTATCTGTTTATTGCTTTCTTACCAGCTTGCCCAAAAAAAAGGATCTCTTATCTGTTCACCTCATTCTCTTTTGTGTTTACGCAGACCAAAGCTTTAGCTTCTTGGGATTATCTTTTGAAAAATATAAGATCAACTAATTTAACATCTGAATTTGTAGTTTCTTGACAAATGCACAGAAGACAGGTATAAGAAGGACCCCTTTTTATTGTTCAAATTACACAACACAAAACCATGCTTTGGGCTGCTTTTGTGACACCATATTAAATCTCAGAGAGTAGTAAATTGCCTATAATGTCCAACTTGTCAAATTCTATCATGTCCATAGCCTTGGTGTTGACATTTTGAATTTTGCAGGGAGAGGTTGATGACACCGCAATGGATGTGAACTTCTCTGGTAATTTAAGCTTTGATAAAATCATGGATCGCTATCTACCTGGCTTCCTTCAGCTGATGCCTCTTAAATTGGGTCATTTAAATGGAGATATGAAGATTTTTGGGTCATTGTTGAGACCGTAAGATTTTTAGACACATCTTTTCATGTGAAGATAGAAATAGCTCAATGCAGAGGATTAAGAGTTGTATTTTGTCTTTGCATTTTTGGTGTAAAGGAAAATTATGTAGATGAAGCGAAACTTCATTTAGAGTTCTCAAAATCCTTGTATTTTTTTTGATCACTTCTTTAATTGTAAATATGGCTGCCAGCATAGCCTTTGTGCAGAAGAATATACTGTTATCTTTCTGAAAAGAAAGGGATTTCTAGACACATCTTTCTTAATGGTGTTCTGTATATACTTTCTGAATGGTAATAGTTTGTATTCCTAGCACATCCAATTTCTAGATTCAACCGAGACCTTCAGATAAGAATCTGTCTGTCCTTTCGTGCACCCACAACCCTCAAGTAGTCCTCCCCTGGCTTATTTTATTTCCCTGTCAGTGAACCAAGGCTTTTGCTTAGTCTTTGCTCCATAAAAAATTGATCAGCACCAATGGCATTTTACAGTAGCGAATACTCTCGACAACCACTAGTCAAGCATGTTGCATTATGCGCAAGAGCAATTATATCTTTTATCCATTGCTCGTTTGCACAAGGATTGTGATGAAGATGATTTGGGCTGTTTGGTGTATCTTTTGTGATTTCACATTCAGTCAGTGAATTTTTAAATTTTAATAGTGGGTTTATTGGTTGTGCAGAGGGGAAAGTTTGTCTAGAAAGGTGGCTCACTGCCTATTATGTTGTTGGATGTTATGTAGCATTTTTGATTGGTTTCTCAGTCATGATTACCGAAGATTGGTTTCTCACGATAAATCTAGTTTTAGATAAAGTAATCTTCCCGCTTCTTCGTCGTGGGGTTTTAGTGTCCCAAAAAAGGCAATAGGCTGTTTTCATGTTTTATCCCCTGCAATCGTCACACGCTAGCTGAGGGCTCCTGGCCATGTTTATCCGTTAACATTTTTCAGAGATGAGGATATCTTGTTTTCTGTACAAGTTCTCTAATAATGAACTTTCTTTTCTTGGGGGAAGAGTAGGTAATTTTCCCCTATCTGATACTTTTATGTATTTTAAGGAGGTTGTATTTCCAGTAGTTCGATAAAGTTTTATCATGATATTGGCTGATGGACCAATTTTCTGGTTGCAGACGGTTTGATATCAAATGGACTGCGCCTAAAGCTGAAGGATCACTCACAGATGCTCGTGGAGATATCATAATTTCGCATGATCAGATAACTGTTAATTCTTCATCAGTTGCTGTTGATTTGTATTCAAAAGTTCTGACCTCCTATCATGATGATTACTTGTTAAACCTGAGAGATTATCACATGAATGCTCCCCTACCCTTTACTGTGGAAGGAGTTGAACTGGATTTGAGAATGCGCAGTTTCGAGTTTTTCAGTTCCGTCTCTTCATATGCTTTGGATTCTCCAAGACCCGTGCACCTGAAAGCTACTGGAAGGATAAAGTTTCAAGGAAAGGTTGTTAAAGCTTCCAGTATCACTGGCCAGCATTTTGTGGATTCTGAAAAGAGATCAGAAGATGTTCCAGTTGAATGTAATGAACCTACAGATACTCTTTCTGGTGACGTTTCAATCTCAGGCCTCAAACTCAACCAACTGATGCTGGCACCTCAGCTGGCTGGAGCATTGAGCATCACGCCGCAGGGTCTTAAGGTTTTCCCCACAATTTTCTCCTTATCATTGTATACCCTAAGTTTATATTTTTTTAAACAACATTCAAATATTCCTTGTTAACTTAGGGCTTTGTTGTTGTTTAAATTTCTACCTACCTATAGTATTGTCAGACAAGGTTCTTCATCTAAAGAATCCATGAAATCTTCTGTATTATTTTTTGAATACCTGGGGTCTGGTTAAAAAGAAAATGCATCCATCCAAAGAGGATGCAACCAAATGAGAAATTGTTATAGAAAAGTGTATATCTTTTTATATGCCTGTCCCCATTTTCTTTTGGTTCTAAGTTTTTTTTTTTTTGATAACCGTGGTGTCCAGACCAGTCTACACGCACCTCAACGAATTCCACCGGATACCTGTCACCTCCGACCGCCAGTAACTCTATCCACCAAGGCTAGAACAGATGGGAAGAAATCACGTAGTGTTTGTGGCTTAGTGGTCAATGAAGTGGGTTGAGAATCATGAGGTTTCAGGTTCAATCCTCAATCCTCAGCTGAAGCAAGCTAGGTGATTTTTTTTACTATTGTCCAAGCCTTCGTGGAAAGAGTTATCTTGTGCTGTGCTGGTGGGAGGTAAAAGGAATACCATGGAATTAGCGAGCTGTGCACAAGCTAGGCCAGGCACTACGGTTATAAAATGATTTCTAGGATGTAGTAGGTTGGTATCAATGACCCATTTTGTAAGTTCTTTGTCTAGTCTTCTGATTTGATCATTAGGTCGCGGGATCAACAGATGGGCTCTCATCTTTTGATTAGAAATGACCACTTGATAAGTGTAAAGATATGACACATGTCATTCAACCCTAAAAGCTAGATCATGTGAGAAGGATTGCCTAATTCAATATAAACAAACCACCGATACATATCCCAACCAATGTGGGATTCTAACCCACTCTAACACCCCCTTCACGCCCAAGCCAAGTGGGGCCCAAATGGAGATGAACGTAGCTCTGATACCATATAATTAATATGGCACCAGGGCCTAACTCAACCCTAAAGCTAGGGCCTAACCCAACCCTAAAATTAGCTCGTGAGGAGAGGATTGCCCAAATTCATCTAATCAAACCACCATTTCATACCCTAACCAATGTGAGACTTTAACGATAAGCTTATCTGTGTATGTTTTATTGGCATTATTATTCCTCTTGTTTGATCTCAAGTTCCAAAGCATGTGATATTACTAGTGCATAAAATCTTTTACAAAATGTAAGTTACTCCACGATAATGCTCTAGGAACTTTGACAAATGCTAGTCAATTATGATAGTCTCTAAATATACAGACTCTGCTTAGATAAGATGGTGTGGAGGATGCGTATTAGAGTAGAAGGCTAGTCGGATAGCAGTGTTGTCTTGCTTTTCGATGGTTTAGGCTGTGGTGTTTGTCGTTGTATTAGCTGTAGTATTGTAGTCCCTGCTTGTGATATCTATCATAGTCTGTGGTTTATTCTGTTTCGATTATCGCACTATTTTGTAAAGTTGCTGTCATGTGACCAGGAGGTCACAGGTTCAAGCCTTGGAAACAACTTCTTGCAAAAATGCAAGGTAGCTGCATACAATACTTCCCCCGACCCCGCACATAGTGGGAGCTTTAGACTTTGCACTATTCCTTTGTTAGTTGGTATATTTTCTTCACTGTTTCCTTCTTTGTACTTGAATTTGCTGCACTTGAGCCGAGGGTCTTTCGTGAACTCCCCAAGGTAGTGGTAAGGTCTGCGTACACTCTATCCTCCCTAGATCTCACTTGTGGAATTTCAGTGGGTATGTTGTTAGTTGTATTGTTACTATGGTCATAACCGCTAGATATTGGTGGCTAATCATGAGTGATTGCCTGAACAAATGAGTTATTTGTAAGGTTAAAATACATGACATAGTTAGAATGGCTATGCTTTGGTCAGACTTTTTGTTGTGGGTTGGGGTTTTGGGGGGGTGGGGGTGGTGTTATTTGATGCCTCATAGGTTGCGTTAGTTCTGCTAGGGTATCCCACGACCCACATTGGTTGCTTTCGTTCTGCTAGGGTATCCCACGACTCACATTGGTTGAGGGAATGAACCATTGTCTCCCTTTATTGTCTTGGTCAATCCTGACTGAGGAGTTACCTTATGAGGTTGAGTTAATCTATGGTCTGTTTTCTTACTCTAATTATTTGTACTCATGAGCTGATTTTTGTTGTGTATTACTTTGATTCTATTTTTCTATTCAGTTGGATGCCACGGGTAGACCAGATGAAAGTCTTAATCTGGAGGTCAGAGGACCATTTCATCCTCTTTCTGAAGAGAATATGATCGGCAAAATGTTCTCGTTCTCCTTCCAGAAGGGACACTTAAAAGCTAATGTGTGCTATCAGCCGCTGCACTCAGCTAATTTAGAGGTACTTCCACTTATTCCATGTCTTGCATGATTATATAGATGCTTGATTAAATGACTTATACTTCATTTACTTGCTTACCAGGTGCGACATTTGCCTTTGGATGAATTGGAGCTGGCTTCACTTCGTGGAACGATTCAAAGGGTAATCTGATTCAGAGGAAATAATATGTTCTTTGATTGACTCCCTGACCAAGAATTTTCGTTTTCATACATGCATATATTGAGGAGGCTTTGAGTTATGCTTTTACAGGTCTGGAAAAGAAAAAGGACCATAGAACTTTTTTTTTCCTTTTTGATAAAAGGTAAAAAAGAACTATAGAAACTAAACTGCTGAACTTTTGGTGAAAATAATTTAGGTTATGCCGTAGGTGTTGAAGGAACTTATAGTGTTTATCTGACTTTTCTTCTCACTGTTCCTCATATCCTGCATCAGGTATTCTTACAGATAATACTTGGAAGTGATTTAGAGAGTTCGGAGTCTCTCTATTAAAATTGATAAGATTCTTTATTCGAAACCATTCATTCAAATATTTTTTCCATCCAGTGTTTTCTACAATTATTCTATAGGATATTATATATCTATTTATAGAACATTTGCTTACCTTATTGGGCATAGAGAATGATTATCTATCATATCTTTTATATCCAACAATTTATATATATGGAGCTCATCTTGTATATCGTTTCAACACTAAGTTTGCTCTTCTATTTTCACCTTGTATTTGGACCTTTAATGATCTTGGTATAGTCTCAAGTAGCTTTGGCTTTCTAGTAGTCGGCCTTACGCCGCTTGACAAAACCATTTTTTTCCTTCTTTTCTCTTCCTTTTTATGGTACCGACACAACTCCTTGCTAGGCAACCCAAGCCTACACCATATCCGTCCTCTTTATGGTGGCCATTGGGTCCTCTAGACCTTGAAATTTTTGTCATTATCTTGCCAATTGAAGTTGTGGTGACAATGCCCCGGCGATTTACAGTGTCATACTTATTTTGTGCCCAAGAATAGGAGCTTCTCCTTGTAACTACATTGTAAAGTCTTTACTTTTACTCTCAGGCAGAAATTCAACTCAACTTTCAGAAGAGAAGAGGTCATGGGGTGTTGTCAGTACTCCGGCCAAAATTCAGCGGCTTGTTGGGTGAAGCTCTAGATGTTGCTGCCAGATGGAGTGGAGATGTTGTGAGTATCTCCTCTCTCTCTCTCTCTTTTGTGGATAGTGGGGATGTTGAAAGTGCATATGCTTTCACCTGTACCTTTATTTGTGTTAATTGGTGTTTTCTAGAGAGAATGTTTTGCAGCGTTAACACTACAATCAACTTTGAACTACTTTGAATTTTACAAACTGTTGGTCTTATAACCGAGAAAAGAAAAGGTATCACAAGAACTGAAAAGTTGTATTTGTTTATCGTCCATTAAGCTTAATATGTCAGATTGCGAAGCTCCGGGCTCTGTGATCTATATCGCCCATCACAACTGGAAACTTCCCGTTAGAAAGTCCTTGGGTCTTTGATCTAGTGGTAAGAGCGCAATACATGATGAGTTGGTTAGATGCACGTCACACCCCGGAACATACAACAACAACAACAAACCCAGTGTATTCCCACATAGTGGGGTCTGGGGGGGTAAGATGTACGCAGTCCATACCACTACTTCAAGAGAAGTAGAAAGGCTGTTTCCGATAGACCCCCGGCTCAAGACAAGGAATAATAAATAGATACTTAATAGAGCATGGAAGAGGGTGTCAAGACAAAAATACGCCACCCACAAGGAATAATAAACAAAGAATAGTAAACACATTCGTAATAAAGCATACAACAAAGTGTCCTAGCAAGAATAATACATCTACCAAGTAATGTCCTACCCCAACGACTCAAACTGGCACTAGCCTTCTATCCTAATCCACGCTCTCCAGATCTTCCTATCTAGGGTCATGTCCTCAGTGAGCTGTAACTGCTCCATGTCCCGCCTGATCACCTCTCCAATATTTCTTCGGCCTACCCCTACCCTGCCTGAAACCATCCAAAGCAAGCTTCTCACACTTACGAACCGGGGCATCCGTGCCCCTCCTCATCACATGCCCGAACCATCTCAATCGGACTTCCCGCATCTTGTCCTCCATCGAAGCCGCTCTTACCTTTTCCCGAATAGTCTCATTTCGAACTTTATCACCCCTATTAAGCCCACACATCCAATGCAACATCCACATTTTCGCCACCTTCAATTTTTGAATGTGAGAGTTCTCGACTGGCTAACATTCCGCTCCATACAACATGGCCGGCCGGACTGCCACCCTGTAGAATTTGCCTTTAAGCTTGGGCAGCACCTTCCTATCACACAACATCCTCGAGGCGAGCTTCCACTTCATCCATCCCGCTCTAATACGATGGGAGATATCCTCGTCAATCTCACCATTCCCCTGAATCATGGACCCTAGATACTTGAAACTATCCCTCTTACACACCGTCTGGGAATCCAACCTTACTACCACCTCGTCTTCCTGCCTCACGTCATTAAACTTGCATTCCAAATATTCTGTCTTGCTCCTGCTCAACCTGAACCCTTTAGACTCAAGGGTCCGTCTCCACACCTCTAATTTATCATCCCCGCATCTCATTAATCAAAACTACATCATCTGCAAAAAGCATACACCAAGGCACTTCTCCTTGAATACGCCGCGTCAACACATCCATCACCAAAGCAAACAAAAACGGGCTAAGAGTGGAACCTGATGCAACCCCGTCAAGACAGGGAAATGCTCCGAGTCTCCTCCTGCCGTCCTCACCTGAGTCTTAGCTCCATTATACATGTCCTTGATTGCTCTAATATGCGCCACCGATACCCCACTCACCTCCAAGCATCTCCAAAGCCTCCCTAGGGACTTTGTCGTACGCCTTCTCCAAGTCGATAAACACCATGTGCAGATCTCTTTTTCTTTCCCTATACTGTTCCACCAGTCTCCGCACTAGGTGAATTGCCTCCGTCGTCGAGCGCCCGGGCATAAATCTAAACTGATTTTCCGAGATAGACACTATCCTCCTCAACCTCAACTCGACCACTCTCTCCTAAATCTTCATAATGTGGCTCAATAACTTAATACCTCTATAATTATTGCAACTCTGAATCACCCTCATTCTTATAAAGAGGGATCATAGTACTCCATCTCCAAGCCTCGGGCATTTTCGCCGACTTGAAAATGCCGGAACATAGAAAAGCCTAGTATTTAAGTGGAGAAGGGTAGACGGCAGGCCATTATCCATTGAGTTCCGAAACGTTCACCACTAGCATTTCAAGGGTTCGTCAGTTAAAAAAATCCTTCAGGAAGTGTGGAATGTTAGTGTTAAAATGCATTAAGTGTGTATTTGACATTAATGTTAAAATGCTAAAAGTGTGTATTTGACATTAATGTTAAAATGCTAAGAGTGTGTATTTGGCATTAATGCTAAAATGCTAAAAGTGTGTATTTGATAATGTCCCCGTATTCATCAAATTACCAAGTGTTGATGCATATTTGGGAATATCTTACATGCACTATTCTTTTCTTGGGTCTGATTGATCGCAATTTCCTAGGCCAAGACACGCTTCTTTAGTTTGTAGGGGTAAGAGAGATGTTATAATCTCTTATTAAGCAAGAAAAAAAAGGATCTTGTGATGTTTGCCCATTCTTTATTTCAAGAAAGATTCCAATGCTTTATCTTGTTGTGTCGTTTCTTCTCAATTTTAAAACCACCTGACGCAATACTATCTTTTAAAATTAGTATTTTCTATTTGCAAAAAAGAAAGAAGTTGGGATTTGGACATCTTCAGCTATACTTTCTCGTATAAGTCTTGGCTTGTCAAATGAGGCTTTTGTTCTTTACAAGTAAATTGGCAAGTTGTATTTTCTTTTAGGATGTAAAAACAAAAAATCTATGGAACTTTAAATGGTGGAAATGGGTTTCCAGTTTAAAAGAGCTCCAGAACTTCTTCGAGCATTTCCAAAGCTTTGCTCAAAAATCCAAGGAATGGATATGAGTATGTGACAAACCTTGTTCCTGCTTATTGATTCGTCATAGAACTAATTGGTTGTCTCAAATTTGGCCTTTGCACTTACCTCTCTTTCTCTTCTTCCTATCTTTTTATGAAGTAATAAAATTTTATTAACAATGGGAAAAGGTATCCGTATAAACCAGGAGTATACCAAAAGGGGAAATCTTACAAAAGGGTATGGGTTTCTATGAAGACACTCGATTTTCTATCCCTATAAGAGCCTCGTCGGTGCACCAAAAAGAAACAAGGGATAAGATGCTATTCCTCAAGTATGCAAGGTTCTTTTCTATTCCGTAAAAAGCTCTTTTAGTTCTCTCTCCATACAGTCTATATAAGTGCTAATGAAGCAGCATCCCAGCCCTTTGTCTTCTCTTCCATTTTCTAAAAGTCCAGCTAAACAATATTTCTTTGATTGTGCCTGACATCACTAATTGAAGACCAAACCAACACGGTTCTTCCACCATAAGTGAAACACTATTCGACAATGTAATAGAAGATGATTCCCATTGTCACCCGAACTTTTGCACATGAAGCACCAACAGACGTATGTAATCCTTCTCTTCCTCAAATCATCAGCCGTCAAGATTACCCTTGTAGTAACCAAATGAAAAAGCACACCTTTCTCAATACCTTAGGGATTCATACCAACATATATGGAAACATGAACTCCTTCCTTACTAAAAAGTTTCTTATAATAGGAGTCAACAGAAAAAATTCATGTTCCCCCGGCTCCCATCTCCATACGTATGAACTAGCATGTGGTGTCCTTTGCTTGTGAAGTAGCTTAATCAATCTTTAAAATTCTGTAACCTCTCAATCTTGCAAGTTCCCCCTAAATCTCAACTCCCAATGAACTTCTTCACCTTGTAGCCTTTGTATATGTTGGTGTGACATCTCATTTTGGCATGAAATATGTACATATTTGGAAATGTGATATTCAAAGCGTCAAACCATTGTTCGTGCACTACGTGTATCTCCAAAAACTTACCCTACTCCTATCACCCTTCCTGAAAGATACTTTCCTGAAAATCTCGTCTCGCCCTTTCAGATATTCTTCCAAAGCCCACGCTCATAAGGAAGTGTGGCACCTCTGTCCTCCATCCCTATTCAAGATTCAATATTTTTCCGCTCTTACCCCCTATTCAACCACTTCCATATTATTGCTTTGTTAAAAGACTTCTAAATTTCTAAAAAAAAAATAATTTCTGATTAGGAGACTTCTAAATCTCTAATCCCAAGTCCATCCCTACACTTTGGTACTGTGACAGTCTCCCAATCTAGCAAGTGAAATTTCCTCTCCCTACTTGAAGCATCCCATAGAAGATCCTTTTGAAACTTGAGGAGATAAGACATTTGGCGTAACTCAACTCCAAAAACTAGCTCACAAAATGGAGGGTTGGCCAAGATCTTATAAGGAAACCACACCCTATTCATTCAATCAATGCACAACTTAACACTCTTCCACACTCTCAACCGAAGCATGGGGGTCCAACATTGAGAAACATAACAAGTGCCAATAGGTCTGGCTCTGGTACCATATGAAGAGATGACCCTTAGGCCTAAATCTACCCCAAAAGCGAGCTCATGAGAGGTGGATTACCCAAGACCATAAGGAGACCACAACTCATTCCCTCAACCAATATGGGACTTCACAAAACTTTTCCAGCTTCTTTGTAACACTGATTGGAGCATGCAGCCGACATGAAGTACGTAGGAACACTCAAAAGAGTACTCTTTCTTAACACATCCTTTCTCACTTTGAATAAGTATTTCTTTTGTCAACCTGCAAGTTTCTTTTCTACCCTCCCAATCACTGGGTTCCATTTTGTTTGGTCCTTATTAGAAGCTCCTAGTTGCAGGCCAAGATACGTAATAGGAGCACCCCCACTTTTGTTTTTGATAAAGTGAATAAACTTTATTAATGTTGGGGACAAAATGAACCCTTATACTAGAAGTATACCAAAAAGTACGAAATTTACAAAAAGACATGGGTTATTTTGAATCCAATCTTTTATATAACAAGGAGCTTCATGGGTGCACCAAAAGAAAATAAGGGGTAGAAGACCACGCTCAACTTAACAAAATTCATCTTTGTACATTGATCTTATGCAAGGGAGAGGAAGCGCACCATCTTGCAATGGATAGATAGAAAGAGATATATTGAGAGAGAGAATAAAAGTATGATCCTATTTTAGCCTAAGAGGGAGTGATGTGAATCTTGATAATCAATAGAAAGTTTGGCTATGGATGCCTGAGTTTTGATAGTAGTTTGCCAAGTACTATGGGAGAAGTTTCATGATTAATAGAATTTGCTGATTTTTTTGTGTCTTCAGCCGGGGGTCTATCGGAAACAGCCTTTCTACTTCTTTAGAGGTAGAGGTATGGACTGCGTACATCTTACCCCCCAGACCCCACCAGGTGGGAATACACTGGGTTTGTTGTTGTTGTTGTTGTTGCTGATTTTTTTTACGGAAAAAGAAGTCATCCAACTCCATCAAGTTTTTTTCGACATTATGAGGAGAAAATCAACTTCATTGTTACGGAGCCCCTAAGAAGGAAGACCTACAATAGAGTTTTTTCAAAGCCATTTAAGATAAACCCATAGTAGCACTTTCTAAGATTCTCTAAATGTGGGTATTTGTAACTGGTTTAGAGGGTTTGTAGGTAACCTTAAATTCTGGTCAAACTGTTTTTTAAGCACTTTTTAACTTATCTACGCGTTTGTTCGTACCAAAATTACTTATACGCTCCCATGGAATTCATCGAGGTGCGCGAATGCTGGCCCAGACACCAAGGCTATATTACAAAAAATTACTTATAAGCTAAGATCAAACAACAGTAATAAGTAAACCCCTAACTTATGGCTTTTCAGATTCTAAACACTTTTGATTTGACCAAGATTTTTCTTGCTTTATCCCTAATATCTTTTTTAAACTCTCAAAATACTCTTCCTAAAAAACTGCTATCGCCCTTCCCCATTCCATTTTTATCGCTTATGTTTCTCCTTGTGAATATACTATTAACTTATAACTTTTATATATAACTTTAATGGCATTTTTCGACAGAAAAATTGTTTATCGACATTTTATAACCACACACAGTAATTGCTTATTATCAATTTTTACACTTACATCCAAAGATGTAACTGCTTAGTTATAAATCTGTTTCAACACTTAAATGTTTATCAACTGCTTTTAGTCAGCTAATCCAGATGGGCTCTTACTATTGTTCGTCCTCTTAATTGTGGGTATACACCTGATTCTTCTAGTATCAATATTCAGTCCTGCATATGTGCTGCTTCAAATTTGTCTAACTAGTCTTTTCGACTATTGGTAGTATGCATATTCATATGTATCTTTCATTTGCCTGTTAAATAGAACTAAATGTCAACTCATTGTCACTGCAGTTTCTTTTTGATAAATGTATCCTCTGTATCAATTAGAATTTAGAGCTCATATAATATGAAAAACCTTTGTTGAAATGAAGTTGTAAAGCTAGTGAATTTCTTGCTTCTACTCCACCTTCCATCCACACCTCAAAACAGTTTGAATTGTTTCAACTCATAAAAATTACTTCTCATATGTGTGGACGTGTTTTGATAACATTCAATAAATCTTGACAAGCTTAGCTTTAGACAAGCTGAAACCACTCAATTGATAGGTCCTAGGTGCTAAAAACTTTAAGGTAATTGTTTCATGTGATGTATAAAGGTTGAAGCATAGGAAATGTGTTAAATCATGGGAGGCATATATTCAAGAGTGAGTTCATTGATGCATAATATGTTACTTCATTTGTCTCACTTTCCTCTTTAGTCTGTCGCAAAAGAAACTGATCTTTTATTTTTAGAAACAATTCTACTTTAAAACCCTTAGTGATAGGATTTATGGCACACAAAATATCTAAGGCTTGTTTTACACCACAAATTACAAATTTTTTTTCTTAAGCTTCGTGCCTGGTCAAACAATCACATAAATTGGGGTGGAGGGAGTACATCTTTTTGTTTAAGACTTCCAAGTGACAACAGAAACTGTCTGCTTTCTTCTTCTTAATAAGCAGATAAATCTACTCAGGTTTGTAATGCTGTGCTTTATGGAATGCGTGTTTCTATCTGCGTTTTTATACGGCAGAAAATGACGATTCCACTATATATTTCAGTACCATGATTTAGGTTTTCCCCTTGAATTTTAGTAAAGTGACTAACATCCTAGACTATTTTCTGGTTTTTACCTTTTTTTTCTTAGATCACCATTGAGAAGTCCATTTTGGAGCAAAGCAATAGTAAGTATGAGCTTCAAGGTGAATATGTACTGCCAGGCACACGAGATCGGATGCCATCTGGCCAGGAAAGAGGTAGTTTGTTTCACCGAGCAATGACTGGACATCTGGGCAGTGTTATATCCTCCATGGGTAGATGGAGAATGAGGCTTGAGGTTCCAAAAGCTGAGATTGCTGAGATGCTTCCACTTGCAAGGCTTCTGTCTCGAAGTTCAGACCCTGCTGTTCAATCAAGGTCAAAGGTAGAATAAATAATGAAATAGTAGAAGTATCTGTTTCTCATAAAAATATAATGAAAAAAGACAGGGTTGGAGGGCGTGGGAATTTGTTGCAGAATGATTTCCACTAAATACTAATTTTAACGCTCTTTTACTTGCTTGCAGGACCTTTTCATGCAAAGTTTGCAGTTAATCGGATTGTATGCTGAAAGTCTCCAGAAGCTGCTTGAGGTACTTCTTGGATTTAATACCATGATAAATTCTGGAAACTTCTGTTAGTTCTGCTACTCTTGGATTTCCAGTTAACGGAGATTAAACTAAGACCAGATCTACCATTTCTTGATGGCAACATAGGAAATTCGGGGTCATTCTACTCTATCAGATGAAGTGATCCTTGAAGAGTTCAATCTTCCTGGTTTAGCTGAACTTAAGGGTCGCTGGAGTGGCTCTTTAGACGCAAGTGGTGGAGGAAATGGAGACACAATGGTAAAATAAGTCTACATTTCGGTCATGTTACTCCGATATGGAATGCTCCTGCTTGTCTTTGCATTGCAATATATTCTTACCCACCTTAATTAATGCCACAAATCTCGTGAGAATAGGTACAAATCAAGTCTCTTTCCAGAGTAATGTCTGCTAAAAGTTATTACGCTCTAGCATTTTGATTTTGTGTTAAATTATAAGTTTGAGCTGGTTGTCCTCGTTATTTTTCCTGTTTCCATCCCTAATTTGCATGCAAACCTTTGCTTCTTAATTTTGATTCTGTACTTGTGACCGCGCCTTCCTATTTTCTATTGTATTACATGAAAATATTCCAACCTAATTGCTTTCCACCTGATCTATTAGTTACCAGGGTGGCTATGAACTTTATCCTTTCACGTCTCAATTTTTGAACTCATTGGTCTATAAACAATGCCAGACTTCGGAGATATTTTCTTTTAAGTAGGATTGCAAAATGCGGGAAGCATATATGTAGTTGGTATGTAGCTATAGATTTTCAAATGATTTTGATGCCCTCAGATGTTTGAATAAATAATCATCCAGGTTGCTTCTTATTGCCAACTTTTGTCCTGGTTTCTGTAATTTCTAGGCTGAGTTCGACTTTCATGGGGAGGAATGGGAATGGGGTACTTATAATACTCAGCGTGTTCTGGCAGCTGGTGCATACAGCAATGATGATGGTTTGCGTCTTGAGAGAATCTTTATTCAAAAGGATAATGCCACAATACATGCAGATGGGACTCTTGTTGGGGCAAAGCCAAATCTACATTTTGCTGTTCTAAACTTTCCCGTTAGTTTAGTTCCTACATTGGTTCAGGTTATTGAATCAACTGCCGCTGAAGCAGTTCATTCTTTGCGGCAACTTCTGTCTCCAATTAGAGGCATATTGCATATGGAAGGGGATCTTAGAGGAAATCTTGCTAAACCAGAATGTGACGTACAAGTAAGGCTCCTAGATGGTGCTATTGGGGGTATTGACCTTGGTCGAGCTGAAATTGTTGCTTCTCTAACCCCAACCAGCCGTTTCCTGTTCAACGCAAAATTTGAACCGATTATCCAAAATGGCCATGTGCACATTCAAGGAAGTGTCCCTGTGACCTTTGTCCAAAATAATGGTTTGGAGGAAGATAATTCAGAAAGGGACAAAAGTGAAGCTTCCTGGATTCGTAGTTGGGGCGCAGAGAAGAGCAAGACACCTATAGATGAAGCTAGTGATAAAAGAAGCCCCAGAGAGAGAAATGAGGAGGGTTGGAACACTCAGTTGGCTGAAAACCTTAAAGGGTTGAACTGGAACCTACTTGATGCCGGTGAAGTCAGAATTGATGCTGATATTAAAGACGCTGGCATGATGTTGTTGACGGCTTTGTCTCCACATGCAAACTGGCTCCAGGGAAATGCTGAAGTTGTGCTTCAGGTAAGTTCAATTAATTGTAAGATATACATGCAGAAATGTCAAAGTGGAAGTGTGATGCCTCAACATACTATTTCAAGTTGGGTAAAATTGGTTTTCGAAAAACTGGGGGAAAGAAAGAGCGAGAAAATAGTTTCAATTGTTTTTTGTTTATGTATCAGTTCCCGTTCTCTTAGTGCTGATATACACCACTTCTTCAAACATGCAGGTTAGAGGTACCGTTGAACAACCGGTACTCGATGGGTCTGCATCATTCCACAGGGCGACTGTATCTTCGCCTGTATTTCGTAAACCTTTAACCAACTTTGGTGGCTCAGTTTTAGTGAACTCAAACAGACTAAGCATTAGTTCATTGGAAGGTAGAGTAAGCAGAAAAGGGAAACTTTCCATTAAGGGAAATTTGCCACTCAGAACAGTTGAGGCATCTGATGGTGATAAAATTGATTTGAAATGTGAAGTACTGGAAGTACGAGCAAAGAATATCTTCAGGTATATTTTATATGCATTTATCTGTAGAAAGTATCTAGATGTGCAACAGAACATAATTCTTTCTTGGTGAAATAACAAAGTTAAAGTTGGTTGAGGTACTTGCTGCATCTCTAATTTCTAAGACATATGGAGTTCTTCTCCTGTTTCACCTTGTTAAAGAATACATTTGTCTTGTCATGCGGCAAGCCTTGGGTGGGGTTGGGGGTTGGGGGGGTGTTCCTGGAGCTATTTTCTGGTGCATTCGTTAAGAGAGATACAGAAAATGTTTTGATAGAATCTCAATTTCATGTATCTCCCTAAAATTTGAGTGGGTGATACAAGTTTTTTGCTGGCTCAAGATGACTCCTGTGTCTAACTTTGAGCTCTTTATGGATTTTATCAGTTTTTTAGTTTTTGTCTCCAGTCTCTATTTTTGCTTCTAAATCCTTGTTCTCAGCAATGTAAATTTCTGCATCTTCTTGATGCCATTAATTATATCTTCACTTCATCCAAGAAAAAAGTCAGGAAAAAGCACCTTCAAGCATCCACTGCCCAGCCAGTGATCCTCCCAGAACATGATTTTCCAGCAATCCTTCACATTAAATCTCAATCCTGCTTTGAGACTCAACCATAGTTTCTGATAATTTTCCAGAGACTGATTCCATAAGTGTTGGAAACCTTTTCAATCACCAAAATCCTTATTTCCATAATTTGCTTTTATCGTTGTGCCCCATAACACATGCTCTTCGTTGGTGGCAATTTCGTTTAAAGACCCTTATTTTGTTTATTCAGGTTTCTAATTCCCAAGCTGTCACGACCCAAAACAGAGTACGTGATGGCACCTGTCACACCCTCTTGTACAGGTAAGCCAATCCCAACCCAGACTCGGGACTTAAAAGTAAATTAAAAGTGGAAGAAGAAGAAGAGAATAATCCCAAAATACTTAAACATGAAATAATAATTCAAAGATATATCACAGGTTCGGTTGTCACTAGTACAAGCCTCTAATAAAGAGTGATATCAATAATATAAAGTATCTTAAATGCTGATAAAACATAAGATAAATAAAAAAAGATCCACGTAAGCTCTGTGAAATGTCAACTACTACCTCAATTTCCGCAACTCAATGTTGAGGAAACACAATCTACTATCTACTACTCGAACCAAGACCTGCACGGGGTGCAAAAGACAAGAAAAAGAAAAGAAAAACAAGAGTGGGTATGAACATGTGTACTTAGAAAACATCATCGAGAACCGACCCTAATCCAAAGTGATGGCTAGGACCACCAACCCAACTATCCAAGGTTCCATCAATGTATAACCGGTTAATGCACCACTTCATCCTAACAGGGTATCCCAACAGAACAGTGATTGGAATATCAATATACGGGGTAGGCAAAATAATCCAAGTGAGACCTTCTCCAAAAATAAAATAAAATCCAAGTGAGTCAACACTAGTCATTTTTATGATCAACAAGTAAAAAGAAGTCATTTATAGGGGAGACTCACTAACACAGTATATCAGGCTCAATCAATCATGTTCAACCAATAATCTGGGATACAATAGTGAGAGTGTATAATTATGTGTATAACATGCTACCAAGGTGCAACACTACAAGTCTCACTAACCAAGCCATAGCCACACCCCACGTCTCATAAATATCTCAATTCCCAAAACCAACCAAGAGGTAGTATAATATGATGTTATGTAGTGAAATGGATGCAGAATACACAATATCACAAACAAGGTTCAATCGCGGTAATTCAATTCAAAAGTAAATATTCAAACACCATATCAACACATACCAAGGAAATGCAATGCGATGCAATGCATTGTAGTGATGAGGGTGGAATGTTTCGTATACACCTTCCAAGCCTTAACGCTTCGCACAGGACCCATGGGGTTTTCGCAACTTATGTACTTTCATAATTTCAATCTCAAGTATCGTATACGCCTTCCAAGCCTTCTCGCTGGATAGAACCAATGCTTTCACAATCTCAGTCTCATATCTCAACCAACCTTGCCGGCTAATTATCACACTAAGGGTTTTATAAAGTGTCTTATTTTTGTTCAAAATCAGTGTTTCTCAATGGTCAAAATCTCTTGAATATGTATGAAATAAGGATGTAATGCTCACAACCAATCAGTATGAAGATAATAATTAATTCAATACAGTTGTAAATGAGTTCAGAATCAGCTCAATATGACAATAATCATGATATAAGCCTTCGCACGACACCATTGGAATAAATAATCATCTAAGACATTAATAATGTAATTTACAACCCCTCACTCGGGCATTACTATAATGATAATGCAATTTAATGCTCAAATAAGGCCTATAATGCCAAGTCAAGCCCCCTCACGGATGATACAATCATGAATAATCTCACAAGTCAATAATAATATTCACATAAGCCCCCACATGAGCAACACGAAATTAGCAACAATCGAAATAAGAATATATCGCGAAACTTGCCCAAAGCTAGCTTGTTCATTACAATGGGTGCATCTTTCCCCAAAATGGCATCATTAGACTAAATTAATAATAGGAAAAACTACGGTAATTAACATGCTCTGATAAAAGATTCTAAAACCCCAATAATTACATCAACTATTACAAGTTTATGTATACTCTAAGTATTTGCTAAGCCTCAATCATTCCATCAAAATAACAATAATAACATAATTATCCCCTTAAAGGTCACTAAGCGTCGATCATCACAACAAAATCCACTAAACACGATTCAAAATCTAAAATAGGTATCCACTATCAATTATTCAAGGTCAATATGTCAACTATCTACAATCTATTCTAAGCATAATCACAAGTGGCTAAAATAACTAAGATAACCCGTTATATAATTATAATCCATCAAATGACTCTGGTGCCCGCGGATATGCTTGCCATTTCATTTGAGTAGGACCACTAATCCTAAGCGATTTCAGAAAACACAAGCAAATAAGTATGCAACACATAAACACCTAAAAAAAGTTGAGGTATATCTTAACTTGCGTTTAAAAAGATCCGCAAGTCAAAACACGGTCCAAATCCTCAACTGGAAGCTCTATTTCCTCGAATCATCGCCAAACACGTTCAATCTAATCAAATAAGACATCTACATGTTGAAAGGAGATTATCGATACCCATATCGATACATTTGGGTTTGGTTCAAAACTCGCTTCGACAATCATTTTAGAAAATACAAGGGTAAACTGAAATTTATTTAAGAATCATGTTTCTCGTATCAAAATAAGACTAAATATGAAAACTCAACTAAAAATGAGTTGAAATTGAGCTTTAAATCAAAGAAAATTGGCTGACTTTACCCTTTGTCATACTATGTGTCCATGTTTACCCTCACCATTACCAAAGTTTTCACTTATACCCTCAAATTGGATGGAAATCCCAAATCAACAAAAATAACCCGTTTTTAAAAATGGATTTAAAGATGGGTCAGGCGGGTACATTGGGTCATGGTTTTTAACTTCTCTATCTTTATCATTTTGTCTTTTGTTTTGCTTCAATTAATGGCAATACCAATGCTTCTTGTCAAATTCTTAGTCATCTAAATACACCGATTTTAAATATGCAGTTAGTTTTTCTCTTTTTTAACCAATTGGTTCTTTGACTTTACAATATGTGATCCAAACTTTATATGATTTTGGGGTTTTAATGTAGATTTTGTTGGATCCTTTTGTTCGATAGTTTATTGAACATGTTTTGTGCATACCTATTTTGGGTTCTTGAATTTTAGGATCTTTCCCCTTTTTTGAAAATGGGTTTATGTACATTAAGTTTTTTTTTTCTTTTTAATTTGGGCATTTCCATCTAATTCAAGGGTATACGTGAAAACTTTGGTAATGACGGGGGTAGATATGGCCCCATAGTATGACAAAGGGTAACGTTAGCCAATTTTTGAAAGTGAAGGGGTAAATTTTGTCCTTTTGCCTTGAGAAAATCCAAGTAAACTTTGAGTAGTCATCAATGAAAGTAACCAAATACTCAAGACCCAGCGTATAACTAACTTTCTGTCGGCCAAGGCTATAAACTCGTTGAATACATTAGTGTAGCGCGCGTGCGGCCCAGAACATCTAAGGGCATCACAGACCTGTTATTGCCTCAAACTTCCGCGGCCTAAAAGGCCGTAGTCCCTCTAAGAAGCTGGCCGCGAAGGGATACCTCCGCATAGCTAGTTAGCAGGCTGAGGTCTCGTTCGTTAACGGAATTAACCAAACAAATTGCTCCACCAACTAAGAACGACCATGCACCACCACCCATAGAATCAAGAAAGAGCTCTCAGTCTGTCAATCCTTACTATGTCTGGACCTGGTAAGTTTCCCCGTGTTGAGTCAAATTAGGATGCCAAACATCATAATGAACTAAATGAGAAAAAGACACTGCACGATTATTAGGACTATGTGGAAAAGTAGCTCGATTGTTCTTCCCTAATTGACACAACTGGCAATCTAACTTGGACAATTTAGACAAACTAGGTACCATCTTTTGAAGTTTGGATAAACTAAGGTGTCCCAATTATCTAAGTTAGATTGTGAGTCGTATCATCTGGGGAAGGACACTCGAGCTACTTTTCACGTAGTGTGTGCAGAGTTGCTTTTTCATTTAGTTCATTCTAATATTTAGGGTACTAGTGGAGTTAGTTCTATGTTGGGTTTTAAGTATTTTGTTACTTTCATCTATGTTGCTTGAACTCGGCAGTTTTGCCGCCGAAACCGTCTCGACACGAGATTGGGGCGGGTGCGGACACTTCCACCGTCTCTGATTCGTTCAAACGATTTCGGACTTGTTGACCAAATTTAAGAAGAAATTTGAGGTTAAAAATTGGATAGGCCTACCTGGAAAAATTCCGACCGACTACTCCGGCGAATTGTAGGGTTGACAAACAGGAACGACGTGCTGAGGATCGACAACATGACTGGGTGGGAATATAATAACTATTTATCAACGACGGCGACGACGTAAGTATTTCTCGGCGTTGGCGAGGCGTAAGTATTTCTCATCGATGGTGTTGTGTTAGTTCACCAGTTTTATTTAATTTTAATATTATGTGATATATTTATTTTTAAAAGAATAAAAATAACCAATACAGTTAAATTTTGGTCGGTTCACTAGTTCTAGGTAGGTTTTTTTAGGTTGGTCGAGTACATGCGTTCTTGTGTTTTTATAGTTAAATTTTTTTATGATATAAAAATAATTTATATCAATATTTGGTAAACAGATTAAGTTAAAATTTTGGGAAAAAGTTTCTAATATTAATATTATTCCTAATTGAAAAGAAAAATTAAAGACAAAAGTAACTAAAAATAGTAAATTAACTAAAATAAATAAATCCTAATCCCTATGTGTGAAGGAAAATTAAATTGATTTAAATTGGGAAGAGTCTAAAATTGTCTTCATCAATAACATTATAAATAGAACTTCTGTCAAAAGAAATTTTACCTTAAAAATTTGATTATTCTTTATCAAATAATATGACATCATCCGCATCGGGTAGTTGTAATAACTATAGGGGATTAAGTTATTGAGTCACTCTATGAAGATTTGGGAGAGAGTGGTCGAGGTGAGGCTGAGACGGATAGTGTCTATTTCGGAAAATCAGTTTGGATTTATGCCTGGCCGCTCGACGACGGAGGCAACTCACCTGGTACGGAGGCTGGTGGGATAGTATAGGGAAAGGAAGAAGGACCTGCACATGGTGTTTATCGACCTGGAGAAGGCATACGACAAAGTCCCCAGGGAGGTGCTTTGGAGATGCTTGGAGGTGAGTGGAGTCCCGCTGGCATATATCAGAGCAATTAAGGACATGTATGATGGAGCGAAAACTCAGGTGAGGATGGCGGGAGGAGACTCAGAGCATTTCACTGTCTTGACAGGATTGCATCAGAGATCTACTCTTAGTCCCTTTTTGTTTGCTTTGGTGATGGATGTGTTGACGCGGCGTATTCAAGGGGAGGTGCCTTGGTGTATGCTTTTTGCAGATGATGTAGTTTTGATTGATGAGATGCGAGGGGGTGTGAATGACAAATTAGAG